>OV121091.1:29556838-30806838 GCA_921293015.1 Phorcus lineatus
ACAATTCCACTCCTACACATAACAGTCTGACAGGGTAATACCAGACTGACATCACAAGCCACATTACTCCTCACTAGTTTATATAGTTTCACCAAAAGTAGCCAGATTGCCAAAACATCAACATTTCCCCATCTAGATTGCCACATATCCAGATTGCCTCAACGTACAGGTCTCCCCAATAAAGAGATTGCCTCAACCTACTAGTGCTGAATCAGTTTAATGCAGGTTTATTGATTACGCTAACTCAGAGACAAACTGATTGGAAAGTACGTCTTGAGGTTTGCGTCAAGGGCAACCAATCAAATGGCTTGCTTTTGGCATTCTGTCTGATCCTCTACTTGAGAGGTCATACGAAAGGGAATTTACGTAACCTGTTACATAATAATAGATTTCTACTCTATTCTAGTTTCAATCATCGTCAAGGAACTAGCGGCAAGAGGAGAAAGAAGTGATAATGATGATCAGTGTTCGTCTTTATTACTGAATTAAAGTGCTTATACAAATGGCAAACTCTGTTGCCACAAATAATATCAAACTGAAGACATAAGTAGAAAGCAAAGGAAATTCAGAGACCAGAACCAAAAAGGAATACAATTTTCCAACCAAGAGTAAAACGTTATCAATACTTTCTTAAGATTTGAACAAGGCATTGATTATAACAAATAAAGTGACCATGACTAAACAAATGTTTGCTACAGTGCCCATTTAGATACTAAAATGAAATCTCAGAAAGGGTTGATGATAATAATAAGCTTTTGTTGAATTCATTCTTTTTGGTTGTCTCTGTGGAGAACAGGATCGTTGTTAATTACTACAAACTGAAACTAATGAAACTGTATAGGCGTGATTCGTGTGTAATAACCTTGGGTGACTATTGTCTCTGATTGTGATAGCAATAGTTGACTGCAACATGATTGTGATGGCTGTAGACTATAGTGACACACTATTGCAATAGTTCTATTTATGGCATCGGATTGAAACCCAAAAAGTGTTTTTGCTATGATTCTCAAAACTCTTTTGAGAAACATCTGATTGAAGAAACAGTTTTTGCAATTTTTCATCATTTCAATCAGGCTGGATCTAAGCCATACTTCATATCTAAGCCAATGAGAAATTAAATGAATTAGTCATAAAAAATATATTGTGATCAATGAAACATAACACTATCGAAATTAGTCGATAGCTCACCATACTATCAATGCATCTATTTTGTCTTCATGCTGAGACTGTTGACTATCGCGATGCATCGACTTTTTCATGTTTTGATTACACTCTTTACACATAAACATTGAATTGTTTATTGACAAAGAGATTAACTCGAAGAATAGACAGGCAGTTAAATATTTCCTATTTAAAAATCTTTGCTAATTAAAATCATGCAAATTGACATGCATATGCAAATGTCAGTACCACTTTCTGTTGAAGAAACTAACTTTTATTGATAAGAGAATGATAAATCTAACAGACTTTAATGCTGCTAACATACTGAACAAACAAACTTACATTATCTAAATACATATCAGTATAAATCTAATCATTGAGTTAAGCCTTCCAAATAAATAGGATGTTATTTACTCAAAACCCTTTCACCAAGATTAATTGTGAGGCATGGCTAAAATTGATTGTAAACAACAGTTAGGAAAACAGTTTTATGGTTTAACAAAATATTTAGTTATTACTATTTCCCATGCAATATTGATTTTGAAATCATATATTTTGGACAAAAAAGATAAAAATTTACTTCAAAGACGAAAGGCTTTTAATTCATATTCATCTCATTAATGATAGGAAAACAACCAAAATATTGATAATCTGAAGTTTGAAAAAACTGATGAAGACCGCTGACAGCAACAACAAAAAACTGAAATATTTAAACCATTTTACCATTTCATTACTGAAGCAACACTATCAAAAGATATTAATATTTCTTGTGGAAACAAAATGCAAGGAGTTATAACATTTTTACTGCGCATTTGTGTCATCTAAAAAACATCTTTTACAACATAAAAGATGAAGTTTATGTTTTCATTTATTAGAAAAAGGGTGTTTAAACAAATTTACGAACAATCCTTCATCAACAGGAGATTTTTAGCCACAAAGAACATCATTCAGTTAATCTTCATGATCTTTCCTCGGAGCTGCACATGAAAAGTCACTAACGGAAGCAAAGCCACTCAAGTTCTCTATGAACACTCCTTAACCAACCTGCTCTTATCTCTGATAGAATCTAATCTCATTGTAAAAGCTTCAGACCACTAGCCTTTCTCCTACATCCATTAAATGCTTTCTCTTAACACCTGCAATTAACACGAGCAGTATATCTGAGAAAGGTAAGAGGAAATGTGACTTTTATTTGAAATAATATACCTGAGAAAAAGGACAAAAGGTATTCATTGTTAAGAGTGATTATGAAAGGTGAACTGAAATCAGATTAGGTAAAAGTTCAGGAGAAGCAATATCAAATGAGGTGAGGTGAATAATGGACAAGCTGAGGTGAGGTGAGGTAAAGTAAAAAATGGGCATGGTTTGACGAGGTGAGGTGAGGTGAGGTGAGGTGAGGTGAGGTGAAGTGAGGTGAGAAGAATTCTTTGATATTTGAGAAAATTCAGTGGCACAGGACAAAATATGTCTGCATTTGAAGAAAAAGATAAATCCTTTGCATGAAAACTTAACAGTACCTATACCTTTGCTGAGGTCAGATATACACCTGTCTCGGCAAATCACATGTTAAATCTACAAGCTAGAAAATACCTGGAGAAGAGAAAGTGTCCTCTGTTTTTACAGCTGCTATATCCAAGAACTGTCCTGAGGAAGTGGGTTATCAGAAGACCTTTAAGACATGCAGCATGGCAGTACACCTGCTCTTTCCCAGCTGGAACCACAGTGAACAGTGAAGGTATAGTGTACCATGTACACGCAGATGCAATTCCATGATTGTTAGGCTCCGCTCACCTGGCCTTGTACCTGTCATCATGTGACCGAAACATTCTCAACTGGAGTGGCAATGATATCAAAATGTCACTCGAATGATAACTCAGCTATTTGTGATGTTCTGCTTGTTAATGGAACTGATGGTGTGCTAGGTTCACTATTTGGTACTTTATAATTCACTGACAATCTTTTCTTACCTAGTATCCTAGAATTAAAAAAAAGAAAAATGTTCCAATGATTGCAGTGATACATTACTTTTCTCATCACTGAGTATCACCAGAATATTGCCAGATAAGCATTTGAAGATTTGCCACATGTTTTTTGGTTTGTTTACCTATCAGCATGTAAAAGATACTTATAACTAAGATTACAACAACTGGATGTGCAGAAAGTAAAGTTGATATGATGTAACCAGTGAACATACTCAACATGGTGGTGGTTGGGGGGAGAGACAACTATGAAGTGTTTGACCTACTCCCTTTCATGAAGGTCACACACTTGGTTATTACCCCCAACAATGACATACATTGTATCTGCTACTTGATTCAAGTTTATGTATCCTTCATCTCTGCATGGCAATATTCCATCGGGATGTACAACTCATCATGCCCCTAGGTGCAAGTTCTTGTTATTTCATTGTCGATATTAGGTCATCTTCCCACACAGGGCCTATACTTATGCCAGCCCCAATGACTTGCTAAGATAGGCCTTGCTTCTTTGCCTAACACTTTTGTGCTTGTAGTCCAGGCTGCTGCAACGGATCTCGATAGTACAACGAGACATCATATTGCATTGCACTCAAAACTTAAATTTTGGCGGTTGGCAGCAAGGTTTACATTAGCCAGTGATAGAGAGTGGTGCAATTCTTAAACCATGCTGAGGAAGATTTTATTAGGGATAAGGTCATGATATTCCACAGACAATTTAGCTCATCATACCTACAAATTTAAAACCTAAGGTTCAACCCCTTGGCGAAATTTTGTTTAGCAGTGACTGTGCAATATTCAAGTCAGCTACGTCCTTGGTCACCCAGGGCTCAATGTTCTGATTCTCTTCCTTCTTACTGTTCCTCAGGAGTATTTGTACTCACATTACACGCCCTTCAATCTTGTAAGGAAACACAAACCCAATACCACAGCTTGATATGAGATGCAGAAATAAGTATGTTAACGTTGAGTTTAAGACAGTCCCTTTCAGCGCTAGGATTTGCAAGTTGATAGTCAAACGAAGCATAATAAATGTCACTGTACTTACTGCAATAGAGAGCATAGGGTCCATGTTGTCATGAGGTTTCATTCAGCAAATATAAAGATTCTGAACAACTTGTTTCGATAAAGAATATCTTCCCATTGATTTGAGAGATTTTTCTGTTCCCTGTAGCATATTGTACTCTATATCATCATTATTACACTGTATTCTGTACACCCTATTTCCCTCCCGGTGTGATTCATGCTGAAAAACAGACTGAAAATCTGTATTGAAAGATGCTTTGAGAATGAAGAAATTGTTCATAATAAAGATTAGGATAATAATAGACTTCTCATCAGTTATCAAATGAAGCTACTCTTTGGAAGGGAGACAAAATTGACAAATGAAATCACTGATTTTTCGAAGACAGTCGTCAACCCACACATGTCAAAATTAGTTTCTCAATTTAACTTTTCTTGTGCTCATACACGCATAAATGTTACACAAAACCCACCTGTTTATGTGTCAATTATTTACGACTCCCATTTCTCAAGGACAGGTCGAGTGGGAAGCTAAGATTACGTTACTATGGTTTCAAATTATCCATTTAAACAATCCTTGTAGACTGTGGCTGTAACTTGTGACACAAATATGATCTTCACAATTCCATATATGGCAATGAGACTATCAAATAAAAGCGTGAAACTATTCCAATTGATCAACTAACATAAATAACAACTAGTTGAAAATTGGGATTTATCAAAAAATAACTACTCCATGAAGATGTGATCCAGAAATATTCCAAACTAGGGATAAAGGTTTAAAATAAAAATTTTGGTCTCAAAATTGCCCAATTGATTTTAGACAAATTAGGCATTTTATCACTGTTGACAAATGATAAGTCTCTGAATATCAATCAAAACTTCCTTAATAATCAATTCATTGCTTAAGATCCTCTTTTCTCTTGTATACATTTCTTCAATTAATTGGAAAAGGAAATGAGATTCTTAAATAAACTCATAAAAACACACTCAAAAGCTTTATCAGACACATGAGAGTTTTCTTGTCAACATCTTTACAATGTTTCTGTTAGTTTCATCAAGAGAAAGCCATAAAAGGAAACCTTTGAAAAATGATATAACCAAATGATAAGTTTATTTTCTGATAAGGACAAAGGGTTCATTTCCCAGGGAGGCTCCCACTTACCCAGCCCTTTTCTTTAAGGTAATTGAACCAGTCAAGCGGTATAAACCCTTAAAACAACAGGTGCTGGGTCATTTCCCAACTTAATCACTACACTACATCATCACTTTAATCAAGAAAAATAACAAAAGAATGCAGTTGAAGAAAATCCTTTATGTCTACATGTTCTTCATCAGAAAGTTCTCTTGAAGCAAATGAAGAGAATTCCAAGCTAACCAAGAGAATGACAAGTGTTCATTACCATTTGACATTTGTTTCCCTTAAGCACAGAACGGTGTTTTGATTTTTCCTTCAAGGAGAGGAAAGGCATGAAAACAAATTAAATTGATTTCCATACAAGCAAAGAAACGTTCAATTTTGTAAGCCTGGCAAACAAAATAAAACCAAAACAAATCTTTAAATGACTTTCTATAGGACAGCTCGTCAATTCCTAATGCGTCGTCCTAAAATGATTACCTTCTTAATTGAGATTAGAAAACCAAACTAGAAAACTATTCACTGATTTGCCACATCTGTTAGCTACTTTTTTCTAGTTAACCGATCACTTTAGATATTGAAAGAATAAATATATGAAAAAGAAAACAATAGTTTACAGTTTGAGATATAGGTTAATGCTAAATCTTTTTCTCACATTAACTGAATAAATTAGAAAGAAAAGAGTAGGATGGGGAGGTAACCAATGGACGACCACAACTTTGCTGGCTCTCAGGCTCCATCATCACAAAATACATAAATATTGCATAAAAGATGCAGAAATACTGTTGAGTATATACAATCAGTGAAAATATTCACAATGAATTAATAAAATTATGAACATAAATTTTGGTGTTGTGGGTTTATTGAAAGAGGTTTATGAGAGAGATTGCTGGCGGTATACACGGTGGGAGTGACTCGTCAATGCTATTCCCATGAGGTTGATCAATCCAGGTAATTAGAAAGATGTCAGATACACAAAGTAAAAAAAGTCACCTTTGAAATTGATTTCCAATTTCTGTTAACACTGTACTTATTTCCCTTGATGGTTGAGTTTGACTGGACGATGTCTTCAACACACAAACTCACAAGCTTATTGAAGACAGACTAAGAAACGCTACCTTTGACAATTTGTGCACGCTGTAAACATTTCCCTGGATGACTGAGTGAGATGGAATGATGTGATATGGTTATGGGTATGCCTTTATCTTGCTGACAAAACAACATCTTGACAGTTTCATTTGTTTCCCTCTATGTTAAATACCGTTGAAGTAAATCACACAATAGATCTATCTTATTTAATTATTTCTTCTTTAAAAAATATCTTTTCTAATAGAAATTCTTTTTCTATTCTGTATTAACAAAGTGTGCCTTTGATCCTTTCTTTTAAAAAAATAGACACTTAGTTATTTGGAGGAAATTATAAGTGTTATACTTAAGAATTGCAAATTTTCTGAAAAACAAATTCTTCATTGTGAAAATAAACATACATTTATGGGTATATTTATATGTATAACTGACTGATGAAATGAATCTCCAATATCCACTTCATTGTGTCTAAAAATAACAACTTAATAGGGTTAAAATAACAACTTAATAGGGTTTATAAAAGGAACATTCGGAAAAAGTATCAAAATTCCTACTAAATGGACCATCTTTAACGTGTATGTAAATGGATCATTCTGATGTGTATGTAAATGGAACATTCTGATGTGTATCTAAATGGAACATTCTGATGTGTATGTAAATGGAACATTCTGATGTGTATGTAAATGGAACATCTTTATAATGTATGTAAATGGAACATCTTTATATTGAATGTAAACGGAACATTTTTATATTGAATGTAAATGGAACGTCTTTATAGTGTATAAATGGAACATCTTTATTGTGAATTTTAATGGAACATCTTTATAGTGTATGTAAATGGAACATCTGAATTGTGTACTCTGTTAATTTCATTCAAACAAAACTTTTACTGTACCAATAACTGGAATCCACTGTGTACAGGTCACTTAAAATCCATTCATAGTGATACTGAAACAAACAGAAATTTATACAATGAAAATGTTCACCTACCAGTGTAATGGTGGATATTTCTAGCAGAACACGTGAAATTGTTACAGATAAGGAGACACATGCTTCCATGATAACCTCATTCTGATAACAAGATGTGTGGGTCTCACACTGGCTGTCAACAGTGCCTACCATGTAATCTAGCTCTCAGAAAATAATTTATATGTATCATGAAATCAATAAATGCTTGCCTATTGAAGATAATCTATGGAAAAAAAGGCACTCATTTAGTTAGCACTTTCAACATTTATAAATATCAAATGATAAGATGAGATAAAGCATGATTGATAATTGAGTAAGATTTTCAGATAGACAAACAGCAAACTGATAAAGGGATTTCTCAAAACATCTAGTATGAAGGGTACATTTTTTCACACATGAAGTGAGGTGTGGTGCTTTGGGGTTTAATAAGACATCTTCAGATTTTGAGGCAGCAGAGCGATCATAATATGTCCACCAATGAATGCACAAAGACCTCTAGACCATTTTATTATTCACCTGGAACCCGACCCTCAAGATTAAAAAGAATGCCCTAAGTCCATTTGCCATGATCCTATTGTCTTGTGCTGTGTTCCAGCATTGATTTACCCTATTGTTTCTCGGACTGTAGTTGTTGCTGCAGGAAGAGTCTTTACTTATAAGCTGTTCAAGGAATTCAGTGACACCATGCAGTAACACAAATCTTCAGGCTTCTGTGGATAACTTAGAATAAGGTACCCTATAAATAGTTGTCAAATTGATTAGTCTTAAACTACGTCAGTAGCCAATTTCTACGACCAACATCAGAAGTAATATTCAAGCATTGGCCCGATTTAGATCAGCTATCCATAATGAAATTTTGGACAATTCCAGTAAAAGTTTTTACACAATTTCCAAATTCAAATGCACACATGCAAATTCATGTGAACAAAAACTTTTATTCTTGATAACCATGTTTTATCCTACACAGAACAAAAGAAAATAACATAACCTTTCTTCATACTGAACGAACTAGAATCATGAGTAGTTTTATTGATGTGAAATATCCATGAGTAATGTCCATTTAATTACAGAGGAGTCTAGACACTGGTTAGTGGAAATAAGAAGTTCTTGCTTTTGGCATAGCAACTTACTGCAGAAAACCAGTGAAGCTAAAATATTGATAAACTTGGATTCATAAATTGGGCTTAGAGACATTATATAAGGGTAAGTTAGTTATGTAACAAGCAAACGCTTATTATGTACATAAATTTTTTTTACAAAAGCTTGAAATAGAATTTCTACTCGTAAGATTTGGATTCAATATCAAGATAAGTAAAAGGATGGAAAAAAGTGTGTCAAAATAGAGAGTTACCCTTAAACCGCTCACAAAATATGTATTGATTTTAGGATGATGACAGGCTCAAAAGTTGAAATTATTTCAAACATTAATGAGGACATTGATATAATGTAATATAGACCCATGAATCGCAACCTAAGCACCGAGACTATTTATCTTGATTCCAGTTTTATTTAATGAGACGACATCATGAATGTATTGCCAAGGAGGATTATAATCATGATACCATGGTTGCCATACAATACGCACTCTGATTGTTTACATTTAAATGATAAAAGAATAGATAGGACATAAAAAAACAATGCTTTTCTTAGCTTCTTTCCTGTCATAATAATTACATGAATGGAAATCACGAAATCAGAGAGACTGTGAAATTTCACTCATTGTTAGATTGATTTGGTGAAAATATTTAATAATATAATATATCACAATATTTAAATAACACATAAACTAGCTGTAATATAATACTTCCCAAAGCACATTATTACATCTAGAGATTTCTACACGTATCATGTGTCGCGCAAGCGCAAACATGAGCCAATCAAAAGATCTGGAGCACCTCGATTACAAATTACGAATGTCATCAAGGTTTTGCAGTTGAAAAATATGATGACAGTATCAATTCTGTGCAGATACTGTCAACGAAATATTTGTAATCCTCTAGATGTATTGACGGAACATTATATCTAGTTTTCACTAGATTGCATTGCACCCAAACCTTAATGCGTGCAGAAGAGTTCTCACCTGCATCAAATACTCATAAACTTGGGAAAGGACTTTGTTCATGGCACTGTTTGCTTACTTATTGAGGGAGTCACTCACAGGTCTCTTAACTCAACACTTCATATTTGTTGATTTATTACTGAGTTTACATCATCAAAATAAATGTCACGGTTACTAAAAATGGGGATGTCAACTTACATATTATCCATTTAAATTTTCTTTATAAGTTTCAGTGTGGTTGTTATTTTCAAACTCTGTGTAAATATGATAATAATACCCAGATAGCATTGGCATATACATTTCTAATGTCATGTCAATAAAAAAAAAAATCAGCATATTTCTCATGTACAAAAACTTAATGAAAATCATAAAGAAAATCAAGGGAAAGACTCTTTAGAAGGTCAACTGAAAAGCTGAGTAGGACAAATCTTAAGCTTCTCTTTGATCTAGAGAATAAGTGGAAGGTGGTAATACTTCCACATCAAACCTGGATGTCTTACTTCAGGTATCAATTAATTCAGTAGATCAAAGGAGAAAATTAGGTACATTTTCACCAGACTCGTCTATTACAAACGGAGGACCTATACAACTGACTAAATGTCTCCATTACAAAAGCGGCATGTACATAGTCAATAACCTGTGACAAGAAACTGATGAAAGCAGCCATCAAGGGTTCTCCAGAAACAATCTGTGTACTAACAAACATATACTCTACATGCGTAGGGGGCAGTCATCAAGAATGACACCTGATATTTAAGAGGCCCTCTCCTACAGGCATGTGTATAAAAGGCCCTCACCTACAGACTGTCAACATGTCTTTCACTACCAATCTCTAACTAACAACTGTATGAATATAGAGGCACTCTGCAGGGTAAGATAGGTAATATTACGGCCCTCTTCTAATTGCAACACAAATTTGAATATCTGAATTCTGCTAAAATCTTATACACTAGAATCCCATGAATCAAAATGCAGAATCCAATCTGCAATTGTATTTGAGTAAATGTGTCCCCAAAGGAAGATATGCCAAAAGAAATGGCTTAACTCCAACTCATATCCTGTTCAATTAATATTCCGATCAATTCTCTACAAACCCATCACAATACCTTATAGCCAAGTAAGAGAATTCAATCTCCCTAGAAAATGTGAAATTTTTTATCAATGGCCTCACAAAGAAAGTACATCAGTGCTGCAGTTGCTGGTGTTTTGAAAAGGACATTGCTAGCAACACTATCACAGATATATACTGCAGTAAAACATGCAAGCATCAACTAAAACAAGTGGTAGTACAAACAATTTCTTTGATTTACAAAGGATATAACATACAGCCCGCTAACAGCACCCAAATCTATCCAAATATTATCAGAACACTGGAAGTTTTGCAAACAATGACAGGATCCGAACATGTGGCCTCTTGATCAAAACGCAAACACCCTACCCACTGCACCATCCCATTTCCTGTATGACAGTCAGGAAGGAGGAGACCATGGCTCATGTGTTTCTGACAGGGTCCACAGCATCTTGAACTTCACAGAATGGTCATCTTGGGAGAGCCACTGATACTAAATATGAGTCACTCCATTGGCTGGTTATACACAAAAATATACCAGGCATTTGGCTGAAAGATATCAGGGAATTGAAGAGTTCCGTCGAATCAAATACGCTGATAAAGCAGGATTGCATATTCACCCAGTGATATTTAACAGGATTCAAACCTTGGATCTCCTGTCAAAGAAGCAAACCACTGCACTAACCCTTTACTACTTGTAGAATAGCAAAAAGACTGGAGCCTACAGGACAGCCTACAATGCTTTAAGATTCTAGGGATATTTCACAGAATTCAAACCTTGGAGTTCCTGATCAGTCAATCAAGCAAACCACTGCAGTATCCAATCCTTCACACAGGACAATGACAGGAGACTATGAGAAGTGCACCAGGTAAAGTATCCACAGACTGATGATGAACAGTGGGTAAGAGACAGCGCAGGGAATGTGCGGTAGAGACCAACTGCATTCCCACATGCACTGCATGCCTCGTGGACAGTTGTATACACAAAGTAAATACACCTTTGATTGAGCACATGACAGTCATCTGTCAAACACAGCCATACACTGTTTGTCTATTGGATTTATTATTTGTAAACAAAATTTCGAATTCATTAGCTTGCAAAATGAATAATTTTCATTAATGGGTCGATCTACTTTTTCTAAGGAAAATTATGTTGCTATAAAAATTATATGTTTTGGAATGTAATCATTTTTCTACAAATAGGTTATCAAAGATTTGTTATTTGTGTTATGACACCTGGTTAATGGCTGGCAAAAAACCTATTATTGTGTGTATGAGTGTAAGGAGCAGGTGGTTGGAGGTCGGCGGTTAGATAGAAACTCTACCAGCACAAATTTCTCATTGGGGAGGTGGCATTAATCCAGTTCATTACAATAAAAAGCGATGTCAAAAAAGGTCCTCGGTAAACAGCTGCATTGAATCTGATGAAAAAATCTATTGAGGCCGAACCTAAAATCAGGTTAAAGTTGGTAGCCCTACATAAACAAACGCTATAGATTAAGCTTTGAGTTAGAGTTTTCATGTAATCCACTAGGAGTGACAGGCATAATCCGGTAGAACATTCAATAAGTAATCCTGCAGTGGACGTAATCTGTTATGCCAAGCCTAGCCTGTGTCCCAGGAGCACAACAAATACTGTGACGTGTCAATCCTAGAGACACAGCTAAGGGGAAAAAAAGGTTCACATCAAACTGTTATATGGACTCAAACTGCAGAAAGTTTCATTTTTCTTGACCGACTTCTTCTGAACTTTTTAACTCTTTGTGCAGGAATGTTCCAGTATTTCCTAAGTTAATCATGTGATTAATTCCAAATCATTCTTTTGTATAAGATTCATAATTCTCTTTGTAAAAGGATCATAGCCGCCAAGACTGGTTTTGAAGCTTATCAAACTGGCAGCTAAAGTACTAATGTCCGAGATCAAAACCTGTAATAGAACATGTGAAAGAGATGGCACAAGAACACTGTCAATGGAAGCTGCAAATCTGTGTTTTTTAAGTATTGCTACGGAACATGACAACAATAAATGTTTTAATATCCCAGATAGATTTAAAACATTCTAAAAGGTTGGAATTGGGTTGCTCTTATATAATACTTTCTATTTGTATCAGAGTTTCAAGAATGATATTGTATATCAAATAGGTTCAAAGACCAATCTCCCTGACAAACCTGTAGTTTTAGTTTTTTTATTCAATTATCAAATTATATATAATATTTAATATATTTATCTATAATTTTTCTAAGGGTGAGACATCGCTTAGATTGATATTTGACAATCTGTATTTTCTTTCAAAACATAGTATTGGATATCTAACTGACACTCTTCACACAATTTGAACCTGATTAACGGGCTTAGTTTAATTTTTAATGACACAAATCAATGTCTTAAAATATCATTATCATACTGAATAAATAGTGATTTAACTATCTGAGTTTACCAAAGTGAGGGTAAAATAAAAATTTTGTAAAACATTTATAATCCCTTTATTACCCATCTTATTCCCTTTGTATCTCATATAAATGGCCGGAAATAGCCTGCTCCTCTTCACTGATGTCACAGACAGTTGTTGTATTACGTAAAATACAAAAGAGAGTAACTAACCCTTAATCGGCGCAAAGCAATAATGATACTTGTATGTGTGTTTCCCTAAATTGGTAATAACAATGAATACCCCACACTGTGAGGTGCAGTGATTTGGGGTTTAAAGCTGCTTTCAAGATTATTTCACTTATAGTTATATTACGGCTGCTAGTATTATTGCAAGAAAGCCCGCAACACTATATTGTCTATACACTGTGCTGGAAGTAGCAAACCATTGGTGGTACTATGCTGAAATTCAGTGTAGCATTGTACCCCTATCCTACTGTATGCAGAACAGTTTTCTACTGCAGACAAAGTTGCAAAGCCCCTGGTGGGATTCGAACCCCCAAAATTTTTAGGACAACCTACTAAATAGGTAGAGTGAATGTGCTTGTACTTGCTACTTGAGCCACTTAACAGAGTTGACAGGTTTCATGTAGATAATCCTATAGGTATATATACACTACTTGCCAGGTATCAGATATACTCTATGTTAGTAGGGGGTCACAGTGAAAGATGGATTTATATCTACATTTTGTACCCTCAATTACTCTTATACCTACATAGGTCAAGTACAAGCTGTGATAACCTTTTCTACAAAGGTATCAGATCTCTTTACCTGTTTTATATCTTTCAGCGAAAGATTGACATATCACCATTTGACATAATCTTGTATGACCAAGATTGCTGATGTTAAGTTTGGTGAATTGTTACACCTACTCACAAGGTACTTTTATCTCTTTGGACATGTTAATTTGTAACAGTCATATTTGAATTATATATATATATATATATATATATATATATATATATATATATATATATATATATATATATAATTATGATTTTTTGGTTCTTAGACAAAAGTATGACTTTATACCAAGATTTGAAAATCTCTTTTATCAAAGCAAGAAGAGTGCATTAGGATTCTTGCACAATAAACCAAGGTACAAGTTTGATTGGCCCCAAGGTTAATTTTCTTTCTTGATGAAAAGTCCCTCGGGTCCTGTTTGACCTTGGATGCTTAAAGAGCGACCTGGAAATAACAGGGTAGAAATCCCTTCAATCTTTAACAACTTACCATAGGATCGTTTAAGTGTTTAGATAAGTTACTGCCTAAATGAGAGTTCAATTGAACCAAAATATCATTAAAGTGATTAATATTGACGGGAGGGGCAGGGAACTCTTTTCACCTTTACCAAAGCATCTGCGGCATGGATATTCAAATGATATAAATTGATTCGTAAATCAGATTAATTTTGCAATACAGATCAATATTTGTTGAAAAGTTGCTGCAAGTAACATAAAACACCGTTAACACATCCCGATAAAACATTTCATGTTTATGAATACCCTGTTTTGATTATGATTTTCATTCTAGATGCATAAGAAGAGTAACATATTGAATAAATGAAAGGGGAGTTTGTGAAAATGTCAAGACGAATTTAAGCCATCAAATCATTGCTTCATCGACTTTAGTTTCTTGGCACCGAGCCCAGCGAAAAACTTCACATAGGAATCGATTCCAGTAGCCAGCCTGGAACCTGTATTAGAGAAGGTGAAACCTGTCAAATATAACACAGATTAAACAAAGATGCATGCCCGATATTCACTCATTCAGTTGAAGCTCTAAGATTTAATTTATCTGTATTGAACAGTGTAAGAACAAATCTTTTTCAATCTTCAAACTGAAACATAGATCTACCAGAATGTTAAAGGATAAAACCAATGTCATATCAACGTCTCTCTTTGCAACTTGATTGCCCATATGTCTCTCGATCTAAACTCAAAACACGTTTTCATGAAAAGCTATAAAATTCATTTTTCTAAGTTAATTTTGGCAAAGCAACACTCTACCTGCTAAAGCAACCAGCAAGAGACCTATGGTTACCCCATGGCAATCATATGACAGATTGGCCTAATTGTTCACATTTATGAGTATGGAATCCAGCCACACTGTGGCACAACTCATTAAAGGTCGTGTCGTTGCACCCCTCCCACATCAAGTAAAAAATGTAAATTTTAGTCAAGGCTTGTTAACGTTTCTAGATTTTTCTTCATTTTGCTGTATAGAAGTTCTTCTTTAATAAAAATAGACTTTTCTGCTGGCTTGTTATGAAAGTTATTCCATACCCTGGTATAGGGTTAACTCTTGCTACCAATGCAATATAAAGTTAGGCCAAGCTTGTTTTAGCCAATCCAAAAAAGATTTATTTGATAACAAATCTTTAAAGTCAGCAATCCTGGAATGCTTTTACACAAATGAACTTAGAAGGTTCGGGGTTAACTAATTTGATTTTTTTTCCCTGCATATAGAGTCAACTTCATTTTTTGCATAGAATGATAATTAATTATTCAGAATTTAAGTAAAAGTTTTTTTCTGCATCTATATGTTCTAAAAGTGCAGTGTTCTCTAACAAATAACACATTCGTTCTTGCACTGAATACATATTGGCCTCCATTTTGAATGTTCAACAGCAAATAAGTTTGTTTTTCTACAAGAATGATGATGCCATGCCGTCAGTATTCCAACATCTTTCTTTACCTGTATAAATATCTGAAATCCTCCCTGTGAATCAATTATCCTACCTCTATAAATAACTTGCACCATTCACCCAAGCAATCATCAGGTCCAGACACAGGTAACACAATCCACTACCTGAACATTGTAGACACAAGTGGAAATATCCAACAGTGATACACAGAGAGACATCCAGACAGCCCTCCCACAAACTGTTCCATCTACCTATTTATCCTATATTATACACCTGTCTTACATTTCAAGCACATTGAATTTTTGCTTTTTTCCACCATAAAACTTATCAGGCTTCAAAACAAAATGTAATTCAATAATAATGACATAAATCTAACACTCCATTACATAGAAAACCAGTGTTGCAATCACCATGATAAAGGTTGACTTTTAGCCAGTTGTTTTCCCTAGTGTAAATGTATACCAGTATATGATGACAGAATACACTCACAGACCTGCAAACAGATCGAGTCACCACACTGTTGAGTATTTTTCTCTGGAGGTAATCCAACTCATTGTTTCTAAATGCATTCTTTAGTTAAAATGATCTGCCTTTAAACGGTTGAAGTTTCTGACACATCAGGTATTGGGAAAGACTGGGGCCATGGGCCAATTTGCACTTTGGATGAAAAAATTTGCTATTTTACTATTTACTATTGTTACAAAGGGGAAAGGCCCATTAAAAATTCACAAAATGACTAAATGCCCTAAAAATGGCTCATTGTCAAAGGTGTCCCAATCCCTGCACATTATAAGGTTTTATCCATTTCCGATGTTTAAAGTCATATAATTTTAAATTCAAAGCATTTTGCACCCTTGCATGTTTTGGATAACAACATGATATTCAATAAAGCTGTATGTCTATCTGCCTGTCCATCGGTGTGTCATCTTGTCCTTGAATTCATGACTTTCTAATTTGCACATTCTTTTCCATCAGTTTTGAAACACTATCTATCACTTTATATTTTTAATTTTACCCTCAGAAAAGAAATAAAGTGATGGAGAAAAAAAATATTATTTTGAATAAAGTTTTTACAAAATAAAATTAGTCTATCTTCAAGCAAAACTACTGATCAAGAACATTTGTTTAGTATTAAACTTGTGCAACAAGTATCATAATAGGTATCTATTGCAGCATGACTACAGCCACACACATTATTCAAGAAGCCAAGCACATGTTTGGTGACGTAACAGTAACCTTGAATGTTACATGGATTCAAACCCAGGACTTAACACTACATCTCTAATTCTTCCCCACACAGTGCAGAGCATGGTGTGACCATGATGTATTTACTGAGGAGAACTCCTCCACAAACATAACATGGTTGCTACCCTGTAATGAGTATCACAGGTATATTTGCTTCATGTAAGTCGCGCACCTCTCGGAAAAGAAAAGCTTTGTCTATTCTCGGGACTCTCCTTACTGTGGGTGATCTAATCTCCGGGGAGAAGACATCCACAGCAATGTCATACACCCTGAAGGTCGTGTGAAGGTGACATATCTTAAGGCAGAACAGTTCTTACTTCAACTGCTTACTAACTTGCAGGACTTTGAGAGCAGTTTCAATAGATGCATGTATAAGTAGTGGTTGAGATTCGGCTTATCAATGCACTGGCCAAGGGACTAGAGGATTTGTGAAGTAACTGGTCCAAAACATTCCAGTTTACCAAATGCAAATCTTTTAATATATCTCATGATCATACTGTTTAATAATGTAAATATTATCTAACATATCTCATGATCATACTGTGTATAAATAATATACTCATAACTGTTTAACATCATCATGATTGAGGTTACACTTGATCAGCTGATCATCAGTTCCAAACAATTACAGGCCTTTACAGTTGGTTAGGGTTAAATGTTACTACATGTACACTGATCTCATCTTGTGCAAGGAACTCATCCGCCAGCAAGCAACAGGTTGCCTGCGATACTTGTGTCTGGACATACATAATGCATGTCTAATGGAGATTCAATGTGATGCAGCTTGCAAATCTAATTTCATCATTTCTATGCTTTTTTTCATCAATACATAGAATCTAGATTGTCTATTCAGAGATTAAAATAACTGCACTGTTGAGAATTAAATTGAATAAATATAAATACTGAATTGTAACATTAGGCCAAAAAAAGTATTAGGAAATACTCGGATAAATATCATGTATTCATTAGAAGTAACTAGATAAATTTCAAATTCATTAAAAGGTCATAGCTACAAGAAGTGCTCCATACAGCATGAAAGAAATTTTTTTAACAAAAATATTCTTCATCCCTCTTCTACTTACCAGTAATTAAAATGAGGGAAAATGTACTATTCTTTATACCTTGACAGTTATTAAATTAATATGAAGTTTCAAATATTTTACACAAAATGGTCAAGGATCACTATACTATTCTACTGTACAAACCTTTAAAAACTTCAATATTGAAGCACGTCCCTTTTGTGTTAGGTATGGTACAAATTGTTTCAGTAAATGAGTAAGTGGAATATTTTTAGTGCCATTGAGCAATTAAGTTAAGTGAATGTTTTAAAAGTTATTGTGTTTTCCAAGCAAAGGAGTAGAATACCTAGATCTCTTAGTAATCTAATCATGACTAAAACATGTAGGTCAGTTACACTAAAACTGCTTTTGAATACATAATTATGATAAAACTATGAAGCCTTACCAGCATATATATGCCACCCATAAGGGGAAATGCATAACACTCTTCAGAGCCCATTACACCGAATTGACAGCAAATTTATAAAATATTAGATGAAGACAATTTACGAATTCTTACCTGTTCTGTGTCACTTCACTTCACATGATCAGGTTCACCAAAATGATACAATATTATTTATTCAATGATTAATTATCATTAATTAGATGAAAGAGCCACTCCATGATTTTCATAGCATACTATTTACCTTTGATATGAACCTAAATGTCATATGTGGTGATATAAAATCAAAACATCTTAACTTTTCATGTCCAAAAGACATATATATATAACAAATACCGGTTTTCCATGAACATCTAAAAACAGCCTTATAAATGCACAGAGCTGTAGATATCACGTCCATTATACATGGATACTAGTTATATAACCTAACAAACACTATATACTCCTAACTGCCCTCCTGGCTGTTTTAGATAAATATCCAAAATTACGTTTGACTATTTGACGCGAGCCACTGTCCAGTTTTCGATCATAATTGCGACGTTCTACCTTCATATTGTCACTGTAAAAAAACAACAAGCTTTAAAATGTGTCGTTTTGGTAACAGTCGCTACTTCGCGATCAAATGACACCATTGATTAAGTTTGGCATATATGACTCCAACAACTCAGAGTGGCTCTTTAAAACATCTGGTAGTCTGGGCCACAATATTGGAAAGGATTCTAAGACTCGGATTTTTCAAACTCAATTGTGTCACATGTGCTAAGAAATAAATGAAGGGTTATGAATGATTCAAAAATAGACAACCGCATCTTTATAGATCTTTATGTCTATCCAAATAGAAGTTAAATTCATTGACGTTGCCTAGACAAGTTTCCCCAGACTGTTGGAGAATTCCCAGGATATTCTCTGTAACAGCTGGACCTGAAGGATACAAGGAAAGTCCCAGGGTGGATCTAAAGATTATCAAAACTTTGAAACCAAGAGAATTAGTGAGCATAGTTGACTTAGATATCCCTGCTTCTAACAGAGGTCAAAGAAGCTTCAAGATATTGTTGTTATTCATAATGCCATCAGAATTGCAATAAAACAAATTTATATCATGGTTCTAACCGACAAATATCATATGTTTCAAGGAGCTGGCATCTATGTTTTGGGAGGTAACTGACTTACAAATAGACTCAGTGTTTAAGAGTTCGACAAAAAAATTGGTAGAAATGAAACTCAGTTAAATAGGTTATACCAACAAAAGACACATTTGGATCATAGTAAACATCTACATGAAGTTTCATAAAGGTAGATGGATGTTTAGGGATATATTTGAGTCAAATTGACTTCCTCTTGGAGACGACTTTATAGACGAATAAGTTCTTCATTCTGTCAAGATGGGATCCAATAAAGAACAAAGAAGACGTGTATCTATAAAAATAGCCTTCATTCATCACCACCCCATCTTCTTGAATGCCAATCAATGATGGCAAGTTTCAGTAAGATAGGTTATATTTCATAAATTGCCTTGCATCTTCTAAAACATCCATGGAGTCTTCCAGAAACTGCTAAACCCAATAACTTCCTGTCTATCACGATGATATTGATTTGCAGGAATTTCATAAATCATGGATAGCTGGTGCACTGGCGGTAACAACTAACCAAGAACGAGTTGGCACTGTCAGACCCGTGCACACATACAAGCGTGATTGGAAGGAATTTGATCTTGTGTAGTATAGAAATAGCTCTTATAAAATAGGTGGGCAATTTCTTTGAGTGCCTTGGCTTACTTGTAAGATAATGATGTCAACATTATGTAACAATGCTCACAGACAGAAAGCATCACCTTGTCTGACCTCAGGTACCGGAAACAAAATGGTTTCCACTTGTTTGAGAATTCTTATGTCCAGAAAAGGAGCTTGACATAAAGGAATTTTTCATTTGTTCATTTAATAAACATTTATTCATTCGCATGAAATGTTACTTTCTATTCAGAAAACTTTGATACCATAAGCATGATAATATATATTTCAACTGATATTTGCATTACAAATATCGGTATCAAGTCATCTTAAGTAAATTATAACAAACATTCTCAAATTTTATAGTCCCCTTAAAATTACATCTAAAAGCATAAAAGAAAGATCAGAAGGAAAACAAATAAAAATCTAATGAAATTATTATTACAACTGGAAATGTCAGAAGAATTTGTTCAAAGAAGTTTACAAAATTACAGAAATCAAGTTATAACACCAACAATCAAGAAAAAGAGCTTTACCTTGCTCAATACAACTGACACCTAGAAGCAGATGCGGCAGCCAAAAGAAATGCGAGAATACAGTGCTTGTCTGTTTTCCATACTGCATCAACCTTCTCACTAAGTGTTTACAAGTAACAAAAGATAATGTAGGGGACAAATTACAACTGTATCTCAACTGTGAAAAGAAAATACAATTTGAACAATGGCTAGAACATGTTGATGATCTTTTTAAATAACATCAGGATTTTCATAATGGCAATTATAAATTAGCACAGGTATGTCCATGCATCAAGATGTCCCCTCAGGGCTTCCATACAATCCATCTGGTCAGGTACACACCACGTGCATGGAACACAGCTCTTACATCTCACACCTGATTAGCTAGCCTTGCTTTCCATTTTCTTTGGAAAAAATCATAATTTCCTCTATTAAGACTCAAGGAAGTTTATGAATATCTCAATTGTATTTGTGATTGAATAACATGTACAGATATAATATTTGAAGTACCAGTAATTAATTGCATAATTTCAAATCTAATGCAAAAAAGATTTGATGAAACGAACAAGAAAGCAAGATATGCTTGGAACATAATATTATATTGAAAGAAATTGTCAGTACAAAGCCAGTTAGCTATTGGTAACCCATTTTGACGCTGATTTTTCAAATAAGCAGTTATAAGTCAATAAAAAATATTATTTTATAGATAGTTCTATTTGACCTCCTTAAGAAATAATAATTGTCAGCTTCCATTATGCAATTAGCTGTAAATCTCAAATATCAAAGAACCTGTGTCATGTCTAAATTAATAGTTCTCTTTGTTGTGTTGTAATCGTTGACAGACGAAAATTATTCTCACAGTAAAAATTATGTGTCTCTTGAAGTATGCGACAGCATCTCATTATATTCCATGTAGCGGTATTCAAGAAAAAAAGCTTTTTCAAAACCTGAATACAATTTAAATCACTAGGTGAAAAATGCCGACAAAATGATAAAATTACGAAACTTTTAAACCGGTATTGGAACTATCTAACCATTTCAAACAATATTTTTGTGTGGCGTTTTGGAATTATCTAAAAGGTGCGGCTCATCAGATGTGTGATAAATGACAAAATGAGAACTCTCTGATCTTAGATCCATAGTTGTCATTGATACATTTAACAACGACAGAAGTTAGATGTTAGCAACTGCAGATACATGCCTCAATCAAACCATGGCACAGAGAAGATTAACCCTCACTACCCTTGCCAACATTCCTATAGATAATTATCCTCAAATTATCTTACACTAAGCAAGGAAACCACTAAGGAGAAAGTCAAACAAAAAGCTTGAATCCCAATGTCCATTACTTATGTAAGTAAAACAAAACATTTTCTATTCATTTTGTATCTAACGAATACAGGAGATTTTACAGAAAAAGACCTTGACAGTGGAACGACCTTCACAACCATTGTGACCCATTGTGACTGAACATGTACTGTAAATAATGATAAACAAGA
Organism: Phorcus lineatus; assembly: GCA_921293015.1. Classification (NCBI taxonomy): domain Eukaryota; kingdom Metazoa; phylum Mollusca; class Gastropoda; order Trochida; family Trochidae; genus Phorcus; species Phorcus lineatus. Next base: position 29,578,843 of record OV121091.1, read on the forward strand.
CAATTTTTCAAAAAAGAATATTTAGATGGCTTGTTTCATAATTGTCCTTTTAAGGTATGAGTTTTAGTCAATTTTTATCACAATAAGAAAACTATTTACATGAGACACAATAGAAGAAAAGTTAAAAACACATTTCTGTGAAAATAATTTTCATATGATTTTTAAAAAATATATTTTGTACATATAAATAATAATGATGATATATTTCATAAGTGATGTGTAATAATACAAAAATATTTGGTTCTGACTTTAGCAATGAGTTCATTTCGACCAATGTATTTGTCTTGTCAAGTATGAAATTACCATGAATCCAGCTGTCAACTGTAGTTAACCAAGCACACATCATGTAAACTCCTACCCACCAACTGAAAATGTTTCTACTTAAAGCGACACAGAGTATGTTTACAAAATTTTGTATGTACCTGGTAGCTTGAATAAGGGCCAAAATACCATGGGTCCTAACTTGTGTTCAAATTGCCTTTTTATAGATAAATGTTTATAATTCTACGTTTCATTTAAATATACATTAATTAAATGCTTTTCTAAACACTACCAACCTATACTTGCCGTTTTGTCTGCTGTAAATAAGTTTCCAATTTTACGTTTGAGTATTTGGTGCATGCCATTGTCCAGTTTCAATCACAAATCTCAACCAAGCTTGTTTGTCACAATACTGAACTCTTACTCATAAACATTAAGATCATAAATTTCAGAAACAACCACCAGTTCTCTATCAAACAACACCATTTATGAAGTTTGACATATTTGACCCCAAGAACAAACAAGCTTTAATGCATTAACAGGATTAGACACCATTCATTAGCAATAATCATTTCTTTGCTAAAACAAAGTTCTGCAACTGGTAGTTAGTTGAATAAAGCTAATTTCACATTCCATTGTTTCAGGACTCCTCTACATCTAAGTCTATGTTGTTCAAATCAAATTCAATCCCCATTACACCTTACAGATATTGACAAATACCTGATTCAAAGAAAGTGAAAACATTAGTAAAATTAGTACAAAAAGTAAGACCACCAGATATCACCTGCAGCTCATTATCAGTTCATTGATTAGAACTGGTGCATGAATAAATGTAGTATCCTTATCATGATGACCATCAAGTATAATACCACCCAGTCACTCTGTTGACCAGTGTTATGTACTGACCAACTGGACCTTGAACTCCAGCCAGATCATATTGTTCAGACATGGCAGACTGCCAACAGTAAGCATTGAATGATAGCAGCAGGCACATGGACTGATACTGAATGAAAAGTAAGAGAAAATGTCTTCAGTGTTACCTTTAAACTTCATGACATTGATATGTGCATTGAGATGAAATTGGAATCCTAAATTGTGTTTCTGTACTATAATAATTTCATATCTGAGACATAAATAACATGTCTGTAAAAAAAACCTTTAAAGTCGTTTTCACTTATGTAAACTAGCTAAGGAAGGTTCAATACTGGTGAAATATGAGTTTATTTGACGGTTATTGCTCCTTTCTCAAGTATTACATCTACATCAATGCCGGTAGTTTGTATCACTGCAGGGAAAAATCCAACAAAACCATATTTGCAAATAGAGCCTGCAAAAGTCTGCTGTACCTAGAAAACCATGAGTAATAAATCTGAACTTTAGAATTCTTTAAAACTTCAACTTTCGATTCACACTGTCCTAAAACATACTCAGTGTTAATAGTATTGCTTCTTCAGAATGTCGCATAACTCAGTTTACATGTGGAATACCTCTGTTGGGATTCAAATCCCCAATCTCATGTTCAAGTCAAGAGCACTAACCGCTGTGCTAACCAATCGTAAAGGCAAATAAGTATTTGTTACAAACATGACCTTGTCCCCATGCCGCAGTCAGGAAATTAGCTAAAATGATAGGCACACATCAGTTTCTGTAGAGTAGTGAGTCTTTCATGTTTGATGTTTGATTACTTAGTTGTAGAAGACAACTTCATCATATAACAGCAGTGTTACCTGCATACATCAAAAAACATTGTCGACAAGTAAACAAAAAATAGATAAATTTAGATATTTAATTATTTATACAACTTTTAATTCTTGTAGTGATCTCCAAAGCAAGATCAAGGTCACCCAAATCAACTGATGTTAGGGTACTTCTCCCTTGAAGTCTCATTACAAATTAGAAGACTTGGCTGCACGGTTCACGAGATAAACAACATTTTTAAAACATGTCAAAGTCTTGTAATGACCTTGAAAATGAGGTCATCGTCACCCAAATGAACTGGTGTCTTGATAGTCCTCTTTTTTGAAGTCTGATACCAAATTTGAAGACTTTAGCTACACTGTTCAAAAGATGTCGTGCTTACAACATTTTTTAAAAAACCTCAAAGTCTTGTTATGATGTAGGGACGTACGGACATAGCGAATACTATGTCCTCTTCTTCGGTCTTGTCGACGGTGGGGGAAAAATACTAATACACGCAAGAGAATTCAGATTTGAAAACTGTATGTAGAGAATAAAGACTTTGTTTTGAGGAAAATCTTAATTCTGTTGCAATGATAGATGTGATGACAGTGCATTGTGAGAGAATGAAGTCAGGGAAATAAGGAAAATGACTTGACCTTCAACCTCTTCACTTTGTTCAGTCTCAGTCCAGGAATCATTACTCATCAAATTCACAACACATCAAGTGATAACTTCTTACTACATCACAAATGGGGATTTATGAATGTCGGAGAAATTTGTCATCCAAGAGACAAAAGCATTTCCTCAAAGATATATAGTCTTACAACTAGAATCTAAAATTGAAAATTTCGACTTTTTAAGAAAGTATGAAAAGGAGACTAAAATTTCTTCATTTTTGATAAAGTTCTCTAGTCTTCTTCTAACATTAAGCTTATTTTAGAGTGCATGACAGATCTAAGCTTATGCAATGCTTCAACGTGTGCACTCAATACTTTTTTTGTTACTACATAGTAAAATTCTGAAGAATGTGTGGTCAAGAGACAGAAGAGGAGGTTTATTTTTACAAAATCACTTATCACTTCACACTGATGTCTACTGATGTAAGTTTAAGCATTTATCATAGTTCAACTTCTCAAATTATTTTGGCTAAAATCTTCTACAACTTTCGAAATATCATTGACAAAAGAGGTGGGGATAATGCTTCCTTGTTTTGACCAGTGATAAGATGACGATATCACTCTTAGTCATTCCTGCACTATGTTACTAATTGTATCATTATTACAACAAACACTTATAACGTTCTAAAACTGAAGGTAACCAAATAAGAGATATAAACCACTATATCATCAAAATAATTTGTCATGAAAAATCACTGAGCTGAAGTGAAAATTCAATAAAGAGCGAGTAGAAGCTGAAAACTGATAAGGCATCGTGGAGAGAGTGTGTCTTCACTTCACTTCACAGTACTTCATCAAAGATATAAACCAATCTTAATGTCCAAAGCACTGGCTGCTATCCAAAACCTCAAACAAATATGAACAAAACTGAAAATTAACCTTGCCATTTAATCATGATCTTTACGTCTTTTATTCATGACATTTTTTCACTAAAATTTAAATTTTATTTGATGTATTATGACAGGAATGATTAATGAACCAGAAAAATTCAAATAATGACATTCAAAATACATAATCTAAAAGTTGATCAGTTCCCCAAAAATTCATTTTCAAATGATTGACTCGATCAGAATTTTAATTTTGTTATAGTTGCAATGTTGCTTTCAAGATACATAGTGCATAAGTTATTTCATTCATTTCCAAAAGTTCAACTCAGTTAGTAGTGGGATGTTCATACCTTGCTTTAAAGAATATTAACCATTATTTTTTGTACAGACTTAGGAAGAAATCCCATAAGACCTTTTTTGCCATTCACTAAGAGAACCATAAACAGCATGCACTGAATGTACATGCCTCTTCATATAAAAACAAATAACCTAACCCCTTGAAATTCTACCCAAGACCTCTAGATCCAAAATCATGATAGCCCGCTCCGGTATCAACCCAATGACCTAATGACTGCAAATATACCCTAGCAACAAAATCTAACCCACTAGAGCAGATAACATATTTATCATATTGAAGAAGTTCTACAGAATATCAGTAGAAATATCTCAAAGATATGCAATAATAAGCAATCCCTTGTACCAGCATCAACACCAGCCCGTGGTGGGGTTGAGTCAGTGCTATCTTTTTGGGATGCATTCCCCACTTGTTATTCAGTATACTCTCCCTCAAACTCTCAAAAAACATCTTGCTGCAACAGTGTTGGCTCACCATGTGCTGCTTAGATAATGTCGGTAGATAAAGGTATAAATCCAACATTGGATTTGAAAACAAATCCCACATGAGTTTTATGCATAAAACAAAATAGGATTTGCACACTAAACCCACATGAGATTCATATTCAAATCCCATTTCTAAAACACAAATCTCACATGAGATTTAAACAAAACTTTCCAATGAAATACCAACAATCTCTAAATGGTTATTGAAGTAATTTAACCAACTTCAGCAGAACAGGTTTAAGAGTCATCCTCTAAAATCAAATACAACCGGAAAAAGGTTAAAAATTCCTTTCCTTTTCATTTAACCATTGACTTCCGACAGTTTTTTTCACATAGTCGCAAAGGTTTAGATGTAAGTCAAGCTACATGTTGTATGTGTATCCTAGCAATTTGCTAGTAGGCAAGTGTTTGTAGCGAATATTTACTGCTTTTTGAAACCTTTGATTTATAAATTGACATGAAATTTAAGCACACTCTCCTTATTAACATTGAAACACAAGAATACTGATCATTATTACTCGCCCGTGTAAGATATCGCAGTGTAATATTTATACGGCGATATTAAACTAGTGTAATACCGCTGCACGTATGACGTCATAATATTGTGTTGTTGTGACGTCACAATGTTGGCACCGCCGTCACAATGGCGGCCAAGACGCGGAAATGCTTCGTTCAGTACACGTCATGCTTGATTACTGAGGTCAGGTAATAAACAGAATACTAAACTTCCTTCAATTTAATACTATTTCTATTAAACTCGTTAATGATTCGGTATTAAACTCGCTTTCGCTCGTTTTATACTTAATCAATAACTCGTTTAATAAAAACAGTATTAAATGGAAGGTCGTTTAGTATCCTCTATTTATTTTTTGCGTTTAGAGCCTGAAGAAGGTAATATGAATAATGCCAAATTGTACACTCAGTAATATAAGTTACTTGATTTACAGTATAGATTTATTTCCTTCAATAATATAACAATCCATATGCTTAAATACTGAATATTGGGGTGGGCATTAATCATTTTGTGTTAAGTATATATGCTGTGGGGAAATGTTCAGTAAAGCATTTGATATACCCATGGCCAAACTGATAATATGACCCATGTTAAGTTCAAAATTCAAATTGAAACAGACTCATTCAGTAGGCACAAGGCTTTTCAGTCAATGAAGCTACAGTTGTCTTTTCGATCATTCATTTATTCAAATAACAGCCGAAAACTTACAGTAAAGTATATGTCAAATATATATCACCAATTCATCCCAAAATATATATGGCATTTCTATCGTGGTTTCCTTTTCATGTTTGCGTAATTCCATCCCACACAATTACTAGCCAAGTAAGAAGGCACTAATAACAAAACCACAAACTGTTTTTACCTACATGTATACATAAGGTATCAGCTCCTGCAGCTCTACCTGGCGAACAATGGGTTTCATCCAAAAACGCACAACCCTCAGGTGTATACAGTCGCCCAGTTTGAGAAGTACCACTGTGTAATGCTCTACCCAGTCCATACCAGTAGGTCATACTATAGCACTGCTAGTACAGGGGAATTCCAGCCATGCGGTAACTGTCTATCTACTTACCTATAACTACTGTCTAGAATATTATGTGCTTGTGAAAGCTGGATATGTTCTATACTGTATAGACAATACTGGGTAAAGTCTAATATATACCATTCTCTGCTTAATTTATCTACTTATTTCAAATATCATTTATTTATTATAAATATATTTTATGTGTCTTTTTTTTTTAAATAAAAAGAAACAGGTGAAGTGAGATTTTGGATTAGACACTGCTTTCAAAGTATAATATTTCAATGTTTGCATTGACATAATGCTATTGGACAAATCATTCCTTGGCACTATGAAATTATTCATATCTCTCCATTGATTTCAATCTTCTCACAATACATCACTTAAAGCATACATTGTATTACATATAAATTCAAAAGTAAGTGCACAACACACCATAATTACAGTATGAGACATATCTCATAAAGTTGAAGCTATACAGGGAGATTAATATCCCAATATGGTAATAAATTAAACAAATGATCTTTTCACAAAATATCTGGACCAGTATGATACCCAAAGCTGGTCTTTAAATCAGGAAATCTAATTTCTACAGCTCCAACAGCTACAATTCTAACATAACAAAATATGACATAAAATACTTCACAAATGAGACATAATAGTGCTACTCTGTGGTCAAACATCGCTTTTTTATTACAGGCTTAGCTTTGTTGTTCCTTATTATCACACCTGAAAGCCTTCTTCCTTCTCGGACCGTCCACCCTTGAAGTTTGTCTTTAAAAGGAATTTAGCCCTGTTTATGCTCCAGTTGACTTATGTTGATTATTCAGGTTTGAATAGGTTTTGTTTACCTAACATCACACCTCATAGGTTTCAACCTCCACATATAATCTGCCCTTTACGGTGTCCTCAAAAACGCATCAAGCAAAATTCATGCTCTAGTTGACATAATTGTGCTTTTTTCAATTTAAGCAATCTTCTTTCGCCCATCCCGTGAAAAATATGTTTTATACTGAAATAACTTCTCTTTAACTCACCTTCCTCCCAGCTAAAACTAACTTTTTTGCTCATTTGAACATCAAAACACATCCTTTCAATTATTTACAAAATTGTCATATTTCTCAAATTTGACTTTTTTACCTTTGCCAGCTAAGTATTGTGTTAGTGAATGCTGAACTGTTCCCCTATGAATAAAACTAGTCACACATTAAGAAACAGATCTTGGTAAATACTAAACATGGTTATTATCATAAAATGTTCAAAGTGGACACAGCTCCCAAATCTGCACTAAACTCATCTAGAGAAAGATGTTCCTTTTGTCACCTTCTATGTTGCACTATATTGGAAAAGCATTGGTTCAACTACCAACACTGTGTTTTCCTATCGCATGAACAGATATATAGCAAGCCGTAAGGTGAGAGGATAAACCCATATAGAAATAAAGTGACAATTCATTCCTAGGTTGAAGGTCAATATTGATATGCAGTGTCTTGAAATAACTTGTTTTTGCAATCTTTGTTAACCTTTTAAGAGGTGATCCCATTAGGTGACTTTAAATGCATCAAACGCCACCATTCATTCTTCTATCACAAACAGTTACATGAGCTGGCAGTACTTGAGTCTGTGTTTAAGACAATAGGAGCATTGAGACCTACTGAAAAGAATGACTAAGGGTGCGCGGTATTATCGGTATATCGTTATATTGCAACACAGGAACAACACGATACGAACCGGTACACTCTTCTGAAAACATCCAATATATCGGAAGTTTTAAAATTTACAATTTCCATGTAAAATTGCAGAGAAACGTAACAAGAAAAATGTGATTTTACCTAAAGTTGTAAACAATGTGTGAACTCGTCAGGTGAAAATAGCACAGATATGTTAAAAGTCCGAAACCAATCACTGAGTTATCTTACTTTACAAAACGATGGCCAGTGGAGCATTGATCACTGATATAATTACTGCTATTTAGTCAAGAGAGCATGCAAAAAATGAAATATGAAAAATACCAATATATTGCAATACGCTTTTCTGTATCGCAAAATATATTGCAATACGAAAATGAGGAGCGATACCCATCCTTAAGAATGACATAATCATAGTGATGTTTACTTTGTTTGATGTAAAACATAAACTACCTACCTGTGATGTTCAGAAGATGGTGGTTAAACCATGATATCACTTTAATTGATCAGAAAACTCCTTTGAACAGCCACAGCAATCTGCAACAAACAAATTCCACAGAGTTTTTAAACAAATAGAATCAAACATACCAAGTATTAAAGATTTCTGTTGGTGGTGGAAATTGAAGATTTTTCAATCCAAAAAAAACCCCTGTTGTTCATGGCGCATTGATACAAAAACCAAGTTAACCTGCAACCCACTTTCAAAAAGTTATTTCCGAACATAGTGTAAATATTCTTAAAAATGACTTGAATAAAAAAGAATAATCAACTCAAAGCTTACACAAGGCAGATAAAATATAACTGTCAAATCCTTTTGAATATTCTAATAGTCATCATCTTTATATTCAAGAAAGGAACTAATAATTAACTATCAAAAGGACCAGAAAAACCATCATAATATGGGTATTTCAGATTTAAGTTAGGAGTTTGGAAAAAAGATTCGTTCAAAATGTTCATTTGCCCTTAATTTTCATTAATGAGCTGATAATGACTTTATCGTCAGGATATAACCAACAAATCCAGGCTCGTTTCAGAGTAGCTAGAAGAAGTTTGGTGATTACGACATTTCACAATACAATACCTATCACGATAACTCATTCCGATACGATATACAGACCTTCAGAAAAGCTGTGATTTGCACATTATACACATAATAAAAGATGAAATATGCAAAAATCATCAATGCCTGCTTATCAAAAATTATAAAATGTTACATAAATGTTGCAAAAAGTGTATTAGTATTTACCCAAAACTTGAAAAACATTAGAAGAATAATCAACAAGATGCGAGGAATTCATGTTATGTGTCCTGAGTGGATTGATGTGAATTTATTGTAAATTCTGAGCTTTAACGATTTAATTTCACAAGGGACAGATAAACCATAATTTGAGTTTTGAGTTGGTTATTCTTTTTCTTACCCAAATCAAATCTTAGAATATTTACTGTACATTTGGACAAAAAACATATATTTACACTTTACGTTTCATGTTATTCCATTTGAAATGAAAAACAATGGGGGTTTTTAACGCTTGTTTACCCTGTATGATAGACTCTCTGAACGATATATAGAAAATAGTTTTGTAAGCCAATCAGGTCGAGTTATTTTTAGAAAAACTATAATTCCAATGACCGTTATGAAAACTTTAATACCCAGCATATTTATGCCCGCTTGAGTAAGAATATGCATATCATATCAAACAGATGTTATCAGATACATGAGGAGATTTAAACATCAGAAGTATTTAATCTTTATGTATTTTGATAAAAATTTGTTTAAAATGTAAATATTCAGTTATGGTTGTAATAGGAGTTTGGAAACCATATATTATCTTATCTTGAAATGTGTACACCAGCATGAATTATAGTTTATTTTCATACGACAATTCAAATTTTTGGTACATGAAGGAGTTGCAAACAGATAAGAAACAAAAATACTGTCAATTGCCATGGATAATAATGTACTTTTCATGTTCAATTGTATCGGAGAATAAAATTTGCACGCTAGCATTTTACATATATAATAATATATTTCAACTTATGATATATTTTTAATATTGACTTCCAAAACTACTTAATGATTGATCTAGCATAGAGCCGAAGTAGGCTTTTACACTGGATTTACTTGTGAAACATATTTTTTGCTTGTAAAATCATTATGCAAACCTTAATTTACTGCGGGTATCAAAAAGTATGAATACGCACTTGCTATTTAAACTACCCACTGAAAATTCAAAATGTGGGTATACTACCATAAAGGGATAAAAGGAGGGCTAGATACAGTCAAATTATAAAATTTTCAGGTTTTTCAATGAAAAGAAAGATTAACTTGTAACATGCACCTCGACTTTTAAGCAAAATGAAAAAGTTAAAATCAACTAGATGCTGCAAGTTGTTTGTAAAATAAAGTTCAAAGGCTAAGTTGTCAACAAAGGTTACACTTAACTGAATGTGTGATATACAAGCATCGATATGATAACTACCTGTTGTATAACAGACTGTACAGCTTCAGATGGAACTGTTGACAATTGTCTATACAGCTACTCCCATGAAGTTACCAAGACCGAGTTGGATAATTATGCTGACAAATCATGTAGGTAAACAAACACTTATCTCTCGGTGACCATGTCAGCAAGATGAGAGCACAATGAAGTACAGTGATGGGTTATGCCACGGAGAGAAGGAATGTCGAGTCTTAGATTCTTATTTTGCATCTCAAACATTTTTTGTCTCGCAAACTTCAAATAAATCTTGATTTTCAGAAAATGTTGTTCATTATGGAGATAAGGGGTCAAAGGGAAAAAAATAACCTAAAGATACAACAAAAGTTTTCAAAAGACTTAATTAGATATTGAAAATACTTGCATAATAATTGTGAGTATCTCACACGAGCAATATAGTTAAACAAAAAGGCTTTAATTGGGTAAAGTAAACTTCACCTCAATCCACAGTTATCCCTGCATCATATATCAAGAAAACGATGGAAAAGATGCCCATTCCAGTTATGAAGATTGTGATATAATCTTAAACCATATCATGTAAAAGTTAAAGGCAAGATATATTGGAAATTTTTGTTAATGACAAAGATGTTATTTTTGGATATTTTGTGAAATCTAATAAAAACACTGTCATTATTTAGTCATAAAATTAAAGAATATTTTAACTATTTTTCAGATGAACTGCCAGATAATTCGTTAAAATATTTTACAAGCATATATGATAAAATCATAAGAAAACCTTCTAACCAGTTAATATTCAAGGAACAGTGACAAAGTCTATTCTACTACCTCCACAAAGTCCTTGACAAACATGATTCACAAAACAACATAACCATCCCAGTACAGCATGGGTAGATACCTCAATAAGCATGCATGTGTATGTTTAACATATGTCATTGGCACGATTTATTTAGAAAAGAATAAATGAGTTTAACAACTACTCAATCAACCAACCAATATCTCGGATGTATAGAACTACTGGAACTTTCAACACAGTAGTATTACGGTCGAAATCATGGCCAGAATTTACATAAATCATGTTGTGATCACTAGTCATAAATCTGTGCATAAAAACTATACAGCTTGAATGCTAGCAAGTAAGAAATTCAGTTTTCTTTTTCTTCAGAAAACAGCAAATAAAAAGTTTCTTTAGTTTCAAGCCTTGGCTAAGAATTCACAGAATACTTTTCATTAAAAGTAGGATTGAGCTGTGATAAACATTCAAAATGAAAAATATTTTTGTTTTGTACTTTGAATGATTAAAAACAAAACTTAGCTGTTACTTTAAAAGTTCTTCATCACTATTTTTTAAATCTAGTTTGGAAGGAAGCCAACAATGAATAACTTCAAATGCAGAAAATCTAAAATACAACCAAGCGCACATACCAATTAATTGTAAGAGGTCTTGACAGAATTATATCCTTTATCAAAAACACATGAAAATATTAATCATTTAATTCTTAACCCTTTGTTATTGACAATAGATTAGATCTATATATATATATATACAAATATAAAAAATATTCATACCTTCAATAATTAAAATGTTATTAATGTAATGTAATTAAATGTTACAATTGAAAATATGCAGTCTTAGTGAAGACAATTTACATGGAAAGATATTTTATTTAAGTATACACAAAATACAAAAATGCAGCCAAGCATGAACGGATTAAAATGTTTGAAAATATTATACAGGTAACATATGCAAAGCCTTGCAAAATCTTGATTAATAGATTATGACAAAGGTAATATTCCATGTGGCTTAAATACATCAACAACTGTCCTAACCACATTAAAGACCGTCCTTACATCAAGAAATGTCCTTGCAACATAAAAAAATGTCCTTACCATATCAAAAAGTGGTCTTACCCTATCAATAACTGTCCTTATCACATCAAGACATGTTTTTACAACATCAAGAAATGTCCTTACCATATCACTATGGTCTTGACTCTTGACGTAGCAATAACTGTCCTTACCACATCAAGAAATGTCCTTGCCATATCAAGAAATGTCCTTATACATCAAGTCTTACCCCAGCAATAACTTTCCTTACAACATCAATAACTGTCCTTACCACATCAAGAAATGTCCTTACCACATCAAGAAATGTCCTTACCATATCAATATGGTCTTACTGTAGCAATAACTGTCCTTACCACATCAAAAAATGTCCTTACAACATCAAGAAGTGTCCTTACACATCAATATGGTCTTACCGTAGCAATAACTGTACTTACCACAAGAGGGATGTCCTTATCACATCAAGAAATGTCCTTGCCATATCAATATGGTCTTGCCATAGCAATAACTGTCCTTACCACATCATTAACTGTCCTTACCACATCAAGAAATGTCCTTGTCATATCAATATGGTCTTACCATAGCAATAACTGTCCTTACCACATCATTAACTGTCCTTACCACATCAAGAAATGTCCTTGTCATATCAATAACCTATGTTTAAACAGTAAAACCAAAGCTACCAGTACTCTATAAAACATGATCAAAGACATCAAATACTACACTTAAATGATAAGCTTGGTAAAGAATAAACAAGGTACATAAAAGCCCTCCCCAAACTTAATAGAACCACTTGACACAGTACCCTACGATACTTAAGTTCTTCTAACATCAATGTACCTGGACTCATTTATTTTACTTTTCTGTATCTACAACGTTCCATAAACATAGGTCAAAGATTATATAACAAAATGCCCAAAAATATGATGGAATTACATGGCATTTACCTCTAGACACGTCTCAGAGCCAAAGTTTTTTTTCAAAAAACTGTAAATCCTTAAGTTTTCACCAAAAATAATTTCAACCATTTCATTATTTGTCTCTTTCTCTTTTTCATAACATTTTACTACGGTCGGACCACGTTAATTGATCAGATAGCAAATAATGCGGTTATCTGAATCAGAAATGTGACCTACAGAAAGACAACAAAAACAAGATATAGGAGATGTGTTAGAAAATCAGATGCATGTTATACTGGATAGATTAATTTTCGAATCAATTGAAACTAGAGCTGTAATTCCAATCCACGGTTCTTGATTCCTTGAAGTATACCTTGCAGGCTTTCCCAGACACAATATCCCAGAAATCATAAGAATGAAAAAATTTGAATTTACTGCTGGTGGTAAATTCCTCCGGGGGAGATTAGAACCAACGGTGCCAAGATGCATTTTGTACAACAATAATTCATTATCCTGACAACTATTTTCTTACAATTTCACTAATTTTGCCTGAAAACATAATTCTTTACAATCAAAATATTATAATTGTTAAAAACAAAATACCCTCCTGTTATTATACATGTATCTCCTAAATTTGATAAGAATCAGACTATAAGATTAGAAGTTTGAGAAACTTTCTATTTGAAGAGTTACCTTGGACTGAAATCTTTGGACACTCCCACTTAATGATGGTCTGTGTTCTCATAAATTTGATGTCAGTGACCTCAAACAGAGAGATATTTTTAGGAGTCACATACCTTTATCACCAAGAAGCACTCTTCTACTTGTCCACTAATCTCACTTTTTATCTCAGTCCAGGGTCAAAAAGATCCCTAGGTCAAAGAAAGACTATCGACAGGAAATAAGACTTGAGTTATCAATTGGTAATGCCTTTTCCCAAACTCAGTATTATTAAAGTGTTGAGCAAAGGAAGGCCAAAAAGAATTTAATGTTTATTCCCTACTGAAGTGAAGTGTTGTTCTTAAAAGGGATTCCTACCCACCCTTTTGGCTTGGTGTCTCTAATAAAAATTAAAAGTGGGGTATTTTTGCCCTTGGTCAGCAATCGAGAATAGGGTTAAAGTCCCCCTTACCTGATCACCTAGGATCACCTAGGAACAAAACTTGTTTCAAGGTTTTTAGGGAAATTACTACCAGGACATTAGTGGGGTCTGAACCAAATCTACAAGCTACAATCTACCAGATTAAATGTGCTTTTCCTTTAAATTTCAGGTTTGGTGATACCAGAGTTCTAGAGAAGAAGTCGAAGTGTGAAAAGTTTACAGACAATGATTAGACTCACTATAAATCAATATGGCAACCTATCCCTTCAGTTCTATATTAGCCAATTATGAGTACTAAATGTGTATACTATAATCTCACATAATTAATTAGCATCTAGAAAATCTACAAAATGTAAACAATAGATAGAATGCAGTTCATGATGAAATTATGTTCTCCTCAGAGATATTATCCAGGGCTTGGAGAAGGCAGGGGCAATTTTGCACATTGGATGAATTTGGATTAGACATTTTACCATAGCTACTAAAATTACAAAATTCTTAAAATGACTAAAAGCCCTAAAAATTTCCCATTGTCGAGGGTGTCTCTCCCTCTATTATCCTTTAACACCAAAGACTAAATGTTTTGATACTCACTATGTAAATCATCTCAACCATTTGGTTTATGTACAGTGATGGTATTTTTATTTTAAAAATTTTTTTTATCAGATTAATTATGATGGAGAAGATGTTCTAATTTCTCTTAATATCATCATAACACTTTCCATCATTTACAGCAAACTCTCAGAAAAATCAATAGAAAGGGATATCCTTCATCAATTATTTCAAACTGACACAAGATACGATATACAAATATCCAAGTGATGTTCATGAAATCCTTTCAATCAATAATTGTTAACCAGAAAATTTCATTACCTAATAAACCTAATCAAAACCTTTCCTCCAGGGGCAGCAACCAGACACATTTACTTAACTAATTAAGATCAATACTAGACATTTCATTATAGAAAGACAAACATCCTTACAATGAATTAATTAAAATACATCAGCAAAGAGTGCATGAAGCATATTACCTTATCACCCATATGGTTGATCAAAAGTGGAGATTTATTTTCAATATGAGCACATGTGCACATATCACTTTTGCCGTACAATGATTGTTTCAGCGCGTGTTGCCGTATTTCGTCATCTATGACATCATAAAATCATTGTTCATGATGTCACTGTAGCAGGCCGTCGCAAGGCAAGTAGGCCATTTTCTGAATATTTCCATATGTGTTTGAAATAGAATGGAATCGGTAATAAAGAAATTTCTACCCTCGGAAGTGTATCATATGATTTTTACGAAACTCATGAAAATTTGTGTATAACCCTCACTCTCGTTCATGTTATACAAAAATTCACACTCATTTCGTAAAAGTCTTATGACACGATTCCTTAGGTAATAATCTCTATATATCATATATATATTATTGCCAATTCATTTGTTGTTTTTCAGTTTAAGGATGAAATAAACAGGATCAGTGGATGGTTGAAATACATAATTCTAAACTTAAAGATGAACAACATGGTAACACTCTAATTGTTCAGCATTTAGCTGCTTAGTTAACACAAAGCCATTCTGCATTGCCAATTTATAGGGATCACAACTAGTCCTGTTCCTAAGGGTATAATCAAGTATTGGAAACTAGCGAAAAGCTATACTGAAGTAACATAGACTTTTAAATAAAGGGTTTGATACAAATTTCAAAGAATGAGAATAAATATGAAACTAAAGGAGTCATTTGTGAATACATTGAAAGTTCAACAACCATATCAATAGATTTATTTATATATATAACATCAGTCATAGGTGAGTGAGTGAGTTAAAGTTTTTAACGCTGCTTTCACAAGTATTTCACTTATATTGCGGCCGCAATCAATGCTAGGAGAAAGACGGCAACACCATTGTGGCTATGCATTGCGGTGAAACCTGAAAGCATCGGCTGGCACTAACAAACCATGGATATGGTGAAATTCAATTTAGCATTGCATCGAAACCTAAATGCCTGTCCAACAGTTTTCTACTGCAGACAAAGCTGCCAAGCCCCAAAAGGATTCTAACCACGGACCTTTTGATCCAAAAGACGAACTAGCTAACCACTTCACTATTCCATCCCCTACATCAGCCATAGAGTAAACCTGAAAGTTACAAGTAAAAAAGTTTGATTTTGTCAACTATCAGGTAGAATTAAGGAAAAAACTCCAAAACTTAGATTCCAGCTAAGGGAGCACTGATAGAATGATTCACCAGTGCATCGCGATTTATGGCGTATGATACATGATACACTTTTGTCAGTAAACTGATACACTACAATATAAAACTGTATATATCACGATTTAACTTCTTATAAAAAATATGAAACTAACTGTAACAGACTAACAGAATAATGGTGCATGGAGCAATTGTAACTGAACTTTTAATGATTTTACCCAAAAATATATTTTATTGATTAGAAAGAGGGTTTGAAATCAACAAATATTAAACTAAAGTTAATCTAATTATTTCTACATGTTAGTGTTTTGTATTACTTATCAAATATTAGCACTAGTATCGAGATATGCAACATATCGTGACCTATCTGCATGATTGCACTCCTAATCCCCCAAAGGTAACCAGGTATGGAGCTGGCGGATACGCCAAATTTGATACACTTATGATATGCATACAGTTCATTCCATAAGTAAGATTTTGAAAAATAAAACAGTAAAATTTAGACATGTAAAGTGTAACTCCCTTAAAAGCAAGGTCTTGTAAAAACTCCCAAGTCAATATGACATCGGGTGTTGAAGATGTTCAGGGGATTCAAATATGCTGATGAACAGAATGGTTTGAGCCAGTATTTTCAGTAATAGCAAATGTCAAAAACTTAAAGCCTATCAGTAGTACTCTTGTCTTGGTGTTAATTGCTTTGATAATGCAAATTTTCTCCCTGACACATATGGAAACTATTCTATAGTAAAGGAACATAGGGTATGTTGTTGGAGTGATATTTGTCAACCTTTATCATAAATGGTGTTCTTTTATCAAGGAGTCGTGTTGTCTCTGAAAATAAGTATCCTAACGCTAATCAGTTCTGAATAGTGCCAATACCAGACATAACGAGCGTCAATGACTCAAACATAATTTTATAAAACTTATTCTAAGCAGACACAACAAACATGGGTTGATAGTGTTACATGGGTCATTTAACTAGTATGTACATGTAAAATTTAGATTTTCCACTTTTTAACGATTACATTGCTGTATTGCGATTATCCTTGAAAACAAGAAAATTGAGAGATATGCAAGTTTACAGAAGCGTTTTCAACTTAACTCAGAAATTTGGTATTTCGGCTCTTATTGAAGCCACATAAAAAACATTTAACACATACTCTGTGTTAAAAACTTCTGAATCAAATTCATTTCTACTCTGACAATGTAACATATGGCACTATGTTTGACAAATTTAAATTCAGAATCTCATTAACACATTTTTACATCATTATTAAGTTTGATATGAAAAATTCATAAAAACATGAATCAAATATTATTTCTTTCATTCAATTCATTGAAGCCTATCTATCTCTCCAATCAACAAAATAAACCAAAGAAAGCAAAACATAAATATACAAAAGTTCAATTCCATCTTTTATCAGCAAGCAAGCTTTCCTGAAAGAAGTGTTTTCATTGGTTCAAATTTGGCAGCTTGGTCATTCTGCAATTTTTGCCGTTAGATCTACATACCATACAAATTCAGCCAATGGTGTCCTAGACATGTTACACAATAGAGACAGATATAATATTCATACTACATAATTCCAGCTAGAGAATATAAACTAAACTTTTATATCTATGAAGATACAACTGTACTTAAACTTAACCAATGTGTGTCTCTTATCAATACTACAGTAGGTCCAATTTATCAAAGTATGTAAGCCAACTATGAGAGTTTGTTATGGGTTATAATTCATATCACAGGTAACACAATAACACAATAGCACACTTAGTTCCATGCTATTATGGGTGTGTAACACATAGAACAAATAGATAATCGTTTATCAATGATGAGTATAACATCTCTTTTCTACAGATTAGTTTTAATGTCAGAGCAGAGGAAAAAAACACCCAAAAAAACTCATATCACTAATGATAGGCCCAGTGATATCATATAGGATTATTCACTTGATTGATGGGTTCATATGTCACTAAAGATAAGGCCTGATAAAGATAAGATGACAATGAAAACATTTTAAGCATAGTAAAAATGAGTGTGTTTTTCGATTCACACCACGGGTGTGTATTTACACGGAGCATATACGATCAGCTGTTAGCACACAAGGCAGAGTTAGGTCACAGTGAACTAGATCAGCTTTGCTCCTGTGGCAACTCGGGAAGGGCAGAGATACTGACCCCAGTTCCACGTGAAGGTAGCGGGCAAATCTGACCGTATGGTATCGCCAGCTTTTCCCTGATAGGTCCGAAGTATCTATCGATAGGACAAGTTTCTCAATTTTTCTTCTGTCCATTGTTTGTACGTCATTCACTTCATAAAAGTGATCGAATCAAGCGCTATTAGGTCGCATTGGAAAATAACTGTTCGATTTTTCACGAAGGTCGGATGTGTTTTTGTGATTGTAAACAAGCAAATGGCGATGGAGTGTTACCTTTTGTTGGAATATGTTGCCTAAGGTCCAGGTTGTCGGGTAGCGTGTTTAGGACACCCGGGTGGCGACACTGGCACCCTACCAATAACAGGAAAACCAAAACAACCTTGAGAGGAACTCGACTCACGTTTTTAGCGCTTCCGCACTGCAGCCGACTGACATGCGCACTGATCGGTATCGGGAATATTATGGAAGATCAATTCAGTCACTTTCCCTCAAAACAAGCTTCCAGTGCAACGCCAACATTTGCAGTTCTCCAAGTGTTACATACACATTTAAAAACAATATAGTACTGTAATTCGCTGAGAACGTTAGTATTTGTATGTTTCAATGTTTCACTTCTTATTTAAAGATCGTTTTTAAATTCCACCCCAAGAGGACCATTCTAAGCTAACATAAAATAAATCTTTACCATTGCGCACATCTTAATATTTCTATGATTTTCGTCTATATTTCCCGGAAATCCTAGTGAAATTTATCACTGTGTACACCCTAATATAAGGGCAATAACAACCAGTATACAAAAAGCATCAATATATGTTCGTACAGAACCCGATAAGTTATTTCATGTTTTATGTTTTTTAAAGTCAGAAATCGGGACGGCACTCAATTCGGTTTTCATCTTTGACTTACATCCATGCATGACCATTTAGTTAAGGCATATAGAAAGGCAACGCATGGATGAATGAACGTATATTGAATGGATGCAAAAGACGCAGAAAGCTTCGATCTATTTATGTCCGCTTCGCGCTTCCATACAATAATCTTATCGTTTCGTTCACTTTGACGTCAGTGTTGACGTATGACGTCAAATCAGATCGAGTCGTATCAGAGAATGAAAAGAAAAAACAGTATTACAAAACTGCATTTGAAACATTTGATTTATTTTACGCCCCCATGATACTCGCGTCATGATAACTTTTCCAACAATATACAACTTTCTTCAGTAGGTAATTACATAGGCTACCTTACTACCTAAATCAATCTTTTCAGGTTACATTTTTTTTCAAACACAGTTTAACAGTGGATTGTAAGTAGTATATGTAGACAATAACTTGGACGCTTTTTCCAAATCAAAGTTATTCTCCAATCTATATATAAATGATATAAATATATATTTAAGATAAAATCTAGGCATTCTTACGCGTGTTGGACACAATTAACATAACAGTTAGTTTCTTGATTTTTTAAATTACGTTTAACAGAATTATAAATTATGTTTGTCATGGCGATAAAGAAGTAGTGGACAAAAGATGGGCAGAGTTTCCGGAACTAACATCTTCCTTATTGTGCAGGTACGTGACGTTTCGAAGTATATGTTTAGCCTACTCCTCCTGGGGAATTGATAAGCATGTATTCCAAAACGTCTTGTATATTCTTAATAAAGAAATTGTTATGAAATCGTACTTTCACAATTTAATTGTAATTAAGTTTAGGAAAAGTATTTATATGGGCTGATGTAGCCTGTTTGCTGATACCTTTTCCGTTGCTTAATTTGTACTGTATTGCATGATATGTTGTATCTTTATTGGAAATAAAATACTGTTTAAATCAAATTGTAATCATTTGCAAGCTTAACTTCTCATTTGTATACATGTTAGATGAATGCAAATACTTTCTTTTAATCCCTTTCCAAACCTACCTTTGTTTGCAAATCACTTTATGAGAGCCGCTGTGTAATCGTCAACAAACATGTACTTGGTGAATGTCTGACTTTGCCTATAGATATAGCTATTTACAGTGCAGTATTGAAGTAGGCCTACATGATCGTATATATGTAAAACCATATTTGACTTGTTATCTCCATGTACACAAAAGAAAAAGCATATAACAAAATGTTTAATTTAATCGTAGAGCAAGATTGTTTTGGTATCTTATTGTGTTAATAAGGAAGGCAAATAAGTTACTGTATTTTACAAAAAGGCTTAACGCGGGGGAAGTTACGCATATAAAACAGATATTTAGACAGACAGCAATGGCGCGGATCAAGAGGGCGGGGGTGGCGGGGTGCGCACCCCTACCTAGTAAATATGTTAGTGTTGAGAGTGTGAATTCTCAAACAAGGCAAACATATACAATATACATGTAGGGTATGGAAATAATTCGGTAAATACGTTAATTTTCCTGTAGACATACATTCTTTGATCGAACGTAATCGTATTAATAGCTGTACGACTTACGACACCCCTTCCAAACGATAATCAGACATAAAAAAACAAAACAACACACATTCAAATGTCCACATTACATCTTAAGACTGATCGAAATGAGGACAATTCAGTGAAACGTTATAAGTATTGAATTTGACAGTAGAAAATGTAATTGCCAGTTATATTGGATTCATAAGATGGTGTGTCATTTTATTTATCTTAGTATTATATTTATATGATTATATTTGTAATGATCACCAATAGATATATTTTCAATTCTTATGATTAAAGCGTTAAATTGATTCAATTCAATATGCATGTCTTATCATCAGTTAGATTTTAAAATGGTACTGAGGGCATCTACTGGAGTAAAAACGCTATAATTCAAATTCCTCAAAACGATTGCCCTGTACCAAGAGGACCAAAAAATAAAAACAATATATTCAAGACCTTGTTATTAATTTTAGCCAAAATCCAGTCTTATCAACAATTAAATCAAGTTTATAAAATAAGATATTATAATATGCAAATAAGTCACCCCCATAATTAGAAGAGATCTTAACGAAGACTAATCGGTATTATAAGGTATGTAATTAGTGAAGTTTTTTAAATATCTGTTTACCTTCAAATTGATGAGATTGCCAATCGAAGACAAGGAGTCATGGAAATGTTGATCTAACATCGCCCCTGTGTGTTTGTTTTATATTTGGCGTCAATTGCTATTTTTTTTGATTACTCTATCATCTGTCACTATGTTAGATACTTAACTAATGTCTTTCCAGGAAACTGAAAACAAACTATGCTATTTCGAGGATCGTTAAGTTTTGGATCATTGAGCATTCAGAATGGAGAACCAGTTATTTTACGAACGCTTTGTAAGTGTTGTTTTTGCTTCCAACTGTTGGATTACAATCTTAAAAACCGGGCAAACCGAATTCAAATTCGTTAATAGCTGCCTGCTTCTTTTCATTGCGATAGTTTAGACAATACTTCATGTAATTGATTGTTTTTCGAAAGATATATAGATATGAAACGGTCGATAACATTTTATCTAAAACTTTAAAAATATAAACTGAAGATTACTTTTTACGAAAGCGTATTTTTAGATTTTCTTAATGACTGATCAGTGAACAGCTGAAGTTAAACTTAGATTGTAAGCATAACCAAAAAGTGATGGTTTTATCTATGGTAATACTTTATATAGTAATTGTTTGAGTAAATAAGCTATTTTATAATAGTCGCCGGTTTCTACAAGTCCTATTATGAAATAAACGCCTGTCTACTCCCGTCATTACAGAACTTTGGAGGTATGACATTACAGCTTGTTTTACTAGATTGACTTTCTCTATGAGTGATGGTTTCACACAAAAAATAAACAAGATTTCGATTCAGACAACTATCACATATGTTTAAATTATCATTTTCTAAAACATCTACCATTCTTATTTTTGTCGAGATTGACAGTTCTTTGAATTGTAACAACAAATGAAAAATACCAAAGTAACCTGTTACATTACATTTTTATTCAACTGGACGTCGTTTAGTAATCTCTATACAAAACCTATCATGCTCATTGATGTTTTTATTTTAAGAAATGGATAAATCTTTGTTCACTTTTATATATGATAATTAAACGACTCCAGAAGTGAATCATAACAACATTAGCAGTTTTTTAACATCACAAGTTAAATAATTATGAGTCATCGCGGATTTGAGCATATTCATTAGAATAGATGACTAGCAAATTTGTCTGACCGCAGATCATATGGATAAATGCATTAATTAAAAGGAATAGTAATCTTAGCGTGCAACTGCAGTTGAATGAACTTTCTTTGAATGACTATGGGTATTTTTTAAAATAGAGGACAAATTAAAAATAGTAATGCTTGCATATTCTATAATTCTGAAAAATTTAAGCTTTGCAGCACAAATGAGATTTCAATAAAGATAGCATGACATAGCAATGATTATAACATAACTACAGTTATCTTTGAGTAATAAAACTGTCAAAGTTGCGGACATTTCTTGCCTTCGTAACATCTAATATTTTACGAATGCTTCTATCAGTTTACCTTATTTACGTATTTGAAACTTTACGCAGAAAAAATGACACCTTCATGTTACATGCCATTAGATTAAGTGTTTTTGTCTAATATGTTAAATATACGAAATGGTTAACTTCATATAAAAGGATTACTGAGTACAACATTTGTCGAATCCGAAACGTTCATAAAGTGACATTAGCTTTACTTAGCCGCCATTACCGACTGGTGTTGCAACAACGTGTTGAGATTTAACGGATATATTTTGTTAATTTTGGCATTTTATCAATATTTAATTATCTATAATGCCACCTAAAAAGAAGGATAATGCGCCAAGTAAAAAGACTGAACAGAAGAAAAAGGAAAAAGTTATCGAGGTATGAAAATAACCATATGTTATCATTTATCTTTCTAAATTTCGCCCGTTACCTAAAAAGGCTGCAGAAAGATGTGACATTACCAAACATGACTCTAGACACACTTTAACCCTAAAATGATGGTTAGCAGTTATTAAATGGTCAATCAGTAATTAGAACTACGTGTAATGGTGATCAAAGTGTTTTAATTTTGAAATAAACATCGTCAGACCTACTTGTTAATTAGACAGGCACTTTTACAATGCAAGTTTTAATTAAGTCCAGGCAAAAAGTACATAATTCTCGTAAGTCATTTCGCTAAAGCCGTGAAATTACCAGCTAAAATGCAATGAAAATAGCTCCTGCAAATCCAGAACACTAAAAAATGTATCTGTCTTAGGTAGTGCAGTTTGCACTTGTGTCGGTAATCAGTGTCACCTTAACTGTAAAACATGCATCAATATCACAATTATTGCAATCGCAACGTGAAAGATTTGTGTAAGTGATCATCTTTTTGCTCAACCAGAATAATTAGTTCAACTTAGTTACTTTGCAAAAGTGAGTATATGACAATAAACACCACTGTCACTTGACCAAGTAAGTTGTAATCTCAGACTCTCTTTTATCTGTCTATTACTGACAGGTCTTTTAATGGCAAGCTGTTAAGGTCAAAAGTAATATCTTTCATTTTGAGGGCACCTGTTAAACGTAACAAAACAATAAGTACAAAACAGGGATTGGGAAAGGTAGTGGCCATTTGCAAGTTTGGTGCAAAAATGGCCCATTGAAATAAGAAATGTTACTATCGCTACAAAGGTAAAGGACCCATTTAAAATTCTGAAAATGACTAGAAGTCCTAACACTGGTTTTTTTGTCTTCATTAGCCATTGTAAAAAATTTTGTATAGATGATTTACATTGAATTGTCTCCCCCTTCCCCTTCACAAAAAATCTTGTTTTTAAGAAACAAGATCATTTTCCTTGAAATGTAATAGAAATAGGGGACTTTACAAGAGTAAAAAGCAGTGTTTCACAGCAAGTCTCGTAAGTGCACTTGAGGCCACACAAGCTGCTGTATCTATATGTATTGGGCAGCTAGACAGTATGAAGAGAATTTCTTCAGCAAATGAACAATAGAGTATGCTTTCAAGAAACTGAGGAAAAGATTTTAACACACATTTATTGTAGAGTTTAATTTTTAGTAAGAAAATTGATTTATGGACAAATCACAAAACGCAACAAATGCAGTAAAACAGTGATCTAGTTGCTTCTCTAAACAAAACCTGATTGCATGTCTGCTAAGTCAACCTTCCAGGATATTTCTTTTACCTGAAATACCTCCTAAGATCAGTTTGCAGTCATTGATACAGTGAATGAAATCACAGGGACATGTATTGTTGAAAAAAAGTTTAGAAATCGGCTGCAATCAATGATCAAGCACATATCACTATTTTATTGACCTCAAAGGGAACAATTTTCAAAATCAAAATTGTCTTGAATCTACTAAAGATAAATAGTTCACTAATGGCCAATGCTCAAACGTTTCACTGCAATGTATAGCCACATTGGTGTCGCTGGCTTTCTCCCTAGATACTAGAAGTTGTGATTTAAGTGGAATTCTCTTGAAAGCAACGTAAAACCCCAAATCACCTCACCTGTCATTTACCTGTACATAATTTTTAGACATTTGACATTTGATGTCACTAAAGGCAGGTCCAAAACCTAACAAAACTGTCAAGACAAATATTTTCATCAGTGGTGTATGCAACATGTACTTATTTTGAAAACTAATGAAAACTAAAAAGCTGTGATGATATAAACACACAATGATACTGTCTCTGTATCATTATACATATTGTTTATTTTGCCTTAAAATCAAGATATCTGACAAAAATGTATCTTTCCATTTATCAGAAATCACTGAAATTAGTATATCATAACATGTATATTATCAAATCACATGGAAATAAGGAATATAGATATGTATCGTATCATAAAATGTCTGTCTAATCACAACTCTAATGATTATGGTGATATAACATAACTGATTTCAATGTTAACAGCAACATCACTTCCAACATAGAATCAAATTATTTTTACAAAATGAATCTAGAGAATGATCAGATATCATCATTCAATTCAGATTGTATCGTGGAAATCTAAAAATCTTTATCATAATTCAAATGTCATGAAATTATTATGTCATGAAAACTGTTTTGAGTGATTGAATATCTTCCCTCCTAAGTTGATCTTCAAGATTTTCTAACTGCTGATTGTAAGCTTCTTGCGAAGTTAAACCACAAAATTCACACAAATTTTAGTATTTTATCATTGTGTTTATTCTTACTATTTCAGGATAAAACTTTTGGTTTGAAGAACAAAAAAGGCACCAAACAACAGAGATTCATTTCTCAGGTTGAAAAGCAAGTGAAGTTTGGAAACCAAAAGGCCAGCAAGGTAATATTCACACGTTACAGAAGAGTAACCATTTATCTGGCATTGCCAGAGACAGCAGAGACCACTTCTAGCAGGGATTCCAGGCCTGCTCAAATGTGTGTTTGATCTTTTTTTGGTAAACAAGTATCTTGTTACCTGGGCCTAGATTTTCGAAGTTCTCTTAGTGCTAAGATAGTCATAAGCCAATGCTAATGTATGGTACTTACGACTATCTTAGTTCTGAGAGAGCTTCGAAAATCTAGACCCTGGTGTCTGAAATTCCCTCAGAAGCAGGTGAAGTTATCCAATTCATCATTTTGAATAGGGCAAATGTGAAACCCTGTTTTAGATGTCAAAATTCCCAAATCTAGACCTGTTGAGGGTTCTTTCTTGTCCTATACAAAACATGTTATAAATGATATTAAGAACATGAATTTCAGTGTTCTATCATAGTAGAATCAGTACTTTGAAGATAAGCTTAATGTTGACTAGGAACAAGTCAGTCAAATACACAAATTCATACATATCTTGGTAGAATAGATATTAATATGATAACAAAATTATCGTCCCAACATAATCAATTGAATGATTTACAATGGAAAACTACACATGGACATTAGATGCTGAACTTAGAAACAATTGTATATTGTAATGATAATGAAATCAGCTCCCTCACTTCATGTGTTGACCAGGCACAAGCCCTGACCGAGGCGGAGCGGTCAAAGAAAAAGGATGACAAGAAAAAAGAATTGGACGAGTTGAATGCTCTTTTCAGACCTGTTGCTCAGACAGTCACTAGAGGTCAGTTGCAGCATTCCTTAGTGCTCTATTCGCGTTTGAGTTTAACACAGATCATTGATTGCAATCACTCTCTATAAGTCTTGCTCAATTGAAGTGAAATCAAAGATAGCTGTGTTTCGATCAAGGATAGATGATTTTGATGTGACTGTAAATATATCCAACAAAATGGCTAAGGACATGTTATCATTTTCACACAGAGTAGCGAATATGAATTTTAAAAAGTGATGTAAAGTCACAATAATACTGCATGCTATATACCCGCCATGCTTTTACCATAATAACTAAGCATTGTTTTGAATTTTCAGGAGTTGACCCTAAGTCTGTGTTGTGTGCCTTCTACAAGCAAGGCCAGTGTACAAAGGGAGACAAGTGCAAGTTCTCCCATGATGTCAACATCAACCGCAAGGGCGAGAAGAAGAGCATGTATGACGACATGCGCCAGGAAGAAGGTGAATAGACCACATGGAGGATATTAGTTATTACTGGTTTATGAAGAGAATTGAAAAACACAAAACTTCAAGTTATTGTTATGGTTTATATTCTGATTTGATTATTTTAGGAGAATCAAAATAGTTTGAGCCAAGTTTTAGTTGTTGATAATGTTATTTTATTACTGCAATAGTTCTTTCAATATCTTGCACATATACCTTTGTCCAAGGCTATAGATACTCAAACTGTTATTCTAAGCTGTGATCTAAATGTGAATTTGTTAAGAGTCTTCTTTGACAAGAAAGCTCTGTAGAAGACTGTTGGGAAAATTAGTTGTTACCAGCCCCCTGTTCTGTGATTACAGACAGCATGGAGAACTGGGACGAGGCTAAACTGGAGGAAGTTGTGAAGAAGAAGCACGGGAAGGAGACCTCCAACAAGACAACCATTGTGAGTTCCCCTCTTAAAAAAAGCCTTTACCTTTAAGGTAACTTTTAAGGTTAGTGCCAAAATTTTGCTTGTGACACACCTGGTATGATGTAACAGGGATATGCATAGGTTATTCTGGGCATGTGTTCTCCTTTTAGGGGGGTGGGGGGGGACGCAGTGGTTAGCGCGTTCGGCTTCGGATCAGGAGGTCTATGGTTTGAATCCCGCCAGGGTCTCGGCAACTTTGTCTGCAGTAGAGAACTGTTCTACACGCAGTCAGGTTTGGGTGCAATACTACACTGAATTTCAGCGCAGTACAACCAATGGTTCGCTAGTTCCAACCGATGCTCGCAGGTTTCACCGCAATGCATAGCCACAACGATGTTGCAGGCTTTCTCCCTGCAATAATACTAGCAGCTGCCATATAAGTGAAATAATCTTTATAGCAGCGTTAAACACCAACTCACCTCACCTCACCTCCTTTTAGGGGTGTCGCACAACCCTCCTGATACAATACTTATCATGATATTAGGGTCACGATACAATGCATATTGTGATACATATTTTTCAGTCAAATTGCAGAAGAGACTCTGTTTACAGGTTAAAGTGTTAACAAGAAGACACTTACAATAACAAGTCAAGGTGCATTTCTAAAGAACGCTTTTATCTTAAAGAACTAGAGTAAATAAACATTATTTGTTAAATGAAATAAGATAAATTGAATGATAAGCCACATGTCTACTTAAAAAAGATAACAGTCTCAATTGAACAATACCAAGAGGAGTTTTAATTGAGAAGAGATTAATACCGCAAAACTAATGTAACAATACAGTTCATGTAAACAGAATAGACTCATACACTTATCGTGTATCTTATCGACAGTAAAAATGTATTAATACATGGATACATTTGTGTATCGTGGCTCCTTTCCTGTCATTTTTTTCTGATTTTACAACCAAAGCATGCCACTTGTTAACCATAATCTTCTCAAGACAACTATTTAAAAAAAATTAAGGATTTGAATTATTTTGTCGCATTTATAACTATGCAAGACCATTCTGGGTGGCAAATATACTGGAATAACAACTTCAAACTAAGGGGATCATCTCAGCTGGCCAGTTTTGCCTTTTCATTAGTATAGTTTCTTCTATCCTTATCTATTTGCCAGATATGCAAGTTCTTCCTGGAGGCGGTAGAGAACAGCAAGTACGGCTGGTTCTGGACGTGTCCCAATGGAGGAGACAAGTGCATGTACAAGCATGCGCTGCCCCCTGGTGAGTCATATCTATCTCTGTTCTTCCACAACCTTGTCTCCTCTTACTGGTCAGTGAGACTGAAGAACATTACCTCTGAGTGCTGTTGAGCACAGTTGTCATGCCCTAAGAACACTATCAGTATACAGTCCATAGGAGAGATAGATCTGGTATAATGTTGTGAAAAAGATATCTAACTTGTTTAGTTAGCAGTTGCATTCATAGGACAGAAATCACCATGGATCTGAATCACAAAAATCCTATTCTGATACAGTATTATCTTTGATTGACCCAATTCTGCAGAAAGATCCTTTGACAGCTTTATGTCTGTGTATAGATATAAGCAATTGATTGACCAATGACTGACGAACTTCATATCTCGCTTGTCTGTCAGGGTTTGTGTTGAAGAAGGACCAGAAGAAGGAGGAGAAGAAGGAGGAGATTACGATAGAGGAACTCGTCGAGAAGGAGGTAGGTCCAGATTATATATCAACTGTTTGATTGGCATTCTAAGTGTTGTAAATGTGAGGAAGACGAGGAAATTTTATGAATGTTTCTAACATTGTGGCAGAAGATCTAAGGTGCCGCCAGCCCATTATTCTGCTTTGAGGCGCAGTTTTTAAGTCACATAATGAAAGAATGGTTAATTCTGTTAATACCCTATATTTTTTTTACATCACTTGTAGTAGCCCAGGTGGGATTTTCAATTCACAGCCAAATTTAACCCAAAAAAAGAGAAAAGTTGAGTAGCCTCATATGTCATGTGTTTTTCAGTAAAGTACAGTTTTTCCAAACACCTTGATAATGTCAATCCGCTTTGCCTTCGACTTAAAGCTTTAGGCTTAATAGTTCAGGGCAAAACACGCAATGGTTTAGGCTACTTTTTTTCTAAAACATTTTTGGAAAGTTACTCTGCTTTCTTTATTCCTCAATTTCATATTGTTGATTTTAGAGAACAGCTTTTGCTTTGTCCAGAATAATTATGTATTATATTTGTCCTGTATTGATTTATTATCATTGCCTTTTATAAAGGGTACCTTTCCCATTGGGTTTGGAACCACTTGTTTATTTTGATCTTCATATGATTATGATATGTTTTTTCATCATTTGAAATGTGAACATGTTTTTTTTATTCTTTATCATTAATTTTGTTTATTACAGAGAGCTGCTTTAGGACACAACACAACGAAAGTCACGCTAGAAACTTTCCTGAAGTGGAAGGAAAGAAAGGTAAGAGAACACAACATTTACAAACAGCAAACCACTTTATTTACGTTGTCCTTCTTTTGATTATCCAAAAAAAAAGGAATTTATGCAAAGAACAAATATTTGCTTGGTTTACAGATTTTGCTACCACACTTTTGATAAAGTTGAGGGGAAATGCTGCTTAAAATGCTAGTCCACACAAAAAAACTGCAAAACATATAAGATTATATGTACATATAAGAAAGTAATTTAAAAAATCATGTTTTTTATCATCTGATTCTGTGGTCACCTGTAAACTTTTTATGACTTCACAGTATTTATTTTTTGAAGTCCTTTCCCCATTGTCTAAGCACATTTTGCCTAAAAGGTTTCTGAGGTAATTTTGCATGACCTTATGATCATTTGGGCGATGCAGGTAAAACAAATATGAAAGTAAGTTGATGTAACTATGCTTTGTAACTGATTTGGAGATTGTGAATCCAATTGTCGTTTAATTATAGAAAAGAGAGAAAATTGCGGCCTTTGAAGCAGACCAAGATAAGAAGAAGACCGACTACAAACAGGGAAAAATGTTTGGTGTATGTATCTTGTGTTTCTGTTGACTATAATATATAAAACGTTTCAAATTTTCAGATTAAAGAGATAATAAATATGATTAAGCAATATACATATGATAATTTGCCAACCGCAATCATTCATCATGCACTTTGAATTTCAGAACATACTCTATTGATCAAATAACCACTCCCTCTCAATAAAGCATGCCATTTCACTTATTGAAGCATGACAAGTGCTTGCCCCTGTTGTCCCCTACCCTCGGCACTCTTAGCAATATAACAGTGAATCATAAGCATACACGAATTAGGTTTCAATTTCCTTGAACCCCAAAGCTGATTTCAATATCATGGTCGACAATGTTATTACACAGGGGCGTAGGAGCGAATTTGAAAGTGGGGGGGCTTGGATTAAAATTTTGTAACCAAAAAAAAAAAATAATAAAATAAATAAATAAAAAAAAAGGAAACTTACTGCTTACCCCATCTTATCGTCAATTAGGATGATTGGATGTTTTAGTTCTACGCTCAGAGTAGTTTTAGAAACTACTCTCAAAGTAGTGCATAGTAGCTGTTTTGTAACAATACTAGACCAGTTATTGGGAAATATGTAGTAGAAAGAGGAAAAAAACATTTCGAAAAAAAGTGGGGGGGGGGGGGGGGGGCTTAAAAAAAGTGGGGGGGCTAAGCCCCCCGTTCCTACGCCCCTGTTACAAAATGCTCATTCAAAAGGGGCATCCTAATTAAAACCCTCTTATGATAACCTTAGCTAAGCACTTTGGATGTCTGCATTCATCACACTATCATTGTTGTAATCAGCACCTGATGCAAGCGCTGCGGTATTGTATCAAATGATTTAACACAGTGAGGGTAGTCATTCTAAACATGTGGTGTGGGTGTTTCAGATATCTGGTCGTCAGATGTTTGAGTTCAACCCGGATCTGGTTCTGGAGGATGATGACGAGGCGGCAGACGGAGGTCTGGAGAGGGAGCCTGAAGAGGATACTGCTGATGTGAGAGTTGTCCCCCTTACTTCTTCTGATGTTTGCTAGGAATATCTCTTAGAGTCACAATCAAGTTAAAACTGCCATTTTTTCAAGTATAAAAATATAGACTACTTCTAAAGAACCTTGCACTTGTCATATGCTATAGCTTCAAACATATTTATAACTCTAAATTCAGTTTTCAGAAACAACAGGTTTTTTGTTCAGCACAAAATCAAAGATAAGATCTTGCAAGTCAATATTGAGGATAGTATCTTAGAACAACAAGTTATGACATGTATGTGTTTCCCCAGGATGGCCCGGTGGTTGACCTAAGTCTTGACAACCTGAGTGCGATGGCCAAGGAGGTGGATGGGACGGGGACTCAGATGTCAGAGGAACAGCGCAACTCTCGCCTCCAGCAGATACAGGACGACGTCAAGAAGGCGGACGAGACAGGTGTGTGAACTTTGACATTTAAAGTTATCATTAAGTCAGGAGAAGTGACGTTAATTTAGTAATTCTCTTAAACAAAGTTAGAAAGCTTAGCTGATGGTTCTGAGTTTCTGGATAACGTCTTATGTGTATGCTATGTCATTGATTGAAACGGGTGTTTAGATCAAGAATGATGTTTGTTGTAATGGTCTGAACTAACAATCATATGGTGAGACAATGTCTGGTGTGTGATTGTGTCATTAATTTAAACTGGCCTTTAGATCAGGAGGAGTGATATTTTTTGTAACTGTCTGAACCAACAAAAAACTCCCTCTCTAATAAGATTTCTATAAGTGTTCATCGGATGGTGTGGCACTGTAGGATGTGGCCTAGCCAACACATTATTTTCAATGATTTTTGTAAATTGGCTTGTCCAAAAAGAGTGGTACTGTAAGGTTATCAGAAACTTGCCATGTCACACATGGCCAAAGATGTCACAGACACCAAGCATGTTTTCAATTGATCTGACCTCTGTTGTTGCAGCGGCGGAAAGTGGGAAGCTGGATATGGCAGGTGCACTACCGGAGCAGAACGGTGCAGGAGGTGACAGTGTTAGTGAACAGAGTGCTACCGATGCTGCAGTCGCTGCCGCTCTGGCTGCAACTGTGAATGGAGAAATTGCGGATGTGCCAATAGATGAAGATTTGTTCGCTGGAGATGATATTGATTTGGATGAAGATTTGGATACTTTAGACCTGTCAGATTGAGGATGTTGAAGCTTAATGGACTAACTAATCTTGAGTTACAGAAGGTTTACGAATGAAACTTTACTCATTCTTTGTGATATGCCAAAAAATGCTAAAAGTGGATGCAGATAAAATTGTTAAACATTTGTCATTGATTTTTTATAAAAATCAAAGTTTGGTGTTAGCTCATTTGTGGTTTTTAACTAAATGTACTGGCTCTCATTTGTGCGAAAACAACATTAATTCGCATTTGAAAGTTGGAAAGTTGAAGAGTGCATTATTTTCAGATTGCTTTAGTTCTCAGATTCAAGTGTCTTGTTACAGTAACAATATACACATGCAAGTTGCCAGCATTACATGTCCCAGGTCTGAATATCACTATTGATCTTCTAGAGACTCAATCTCCTGTACACGACTTGCTTTTGTGAGACCTTTTAAGATGTCATCGCTCAATTGCACACATTAATTTTTTGATTGAATGAGACAAGTTTATGATCTTTTCATCAACAGAAAAAGGTTTATAACACTCATTTTTTAGTTAATCTTTTCTTTTTAGATTCAAAGTGTAAAAGTTTTAGTTGAAATGCTTTAGAAAATACCATATGGAAAATGTTTTGTTTCATGATGACTCTTATCCTTTTTGATAATTACGATAAACTTTTAATTCATGATACTTTCTTAAAACAAGTCATTTGATTTATGCTTCAAAATATATGTCTTGTTTTGAAGGGTCTATCACTTTTTTGGCTACGAGTTTCTCACTTACATTACCATATTTGCTTTAACGGATGCAAGCCTATTGATTGCCACGGTTGTTATGATTTCTGTTTAGCCATACGATTTGAATCTGCAGATATAAATTCCCTCTAGGGAACTTGACAGAGGAAATCTTAAATAAATAGAACCAAGGCATCTCAAGAGAAAATGTGGTGTGTAAAACTTCCATGCTCACACTCTGCAAAGGAATTTATTGCTATTGACCCAGTAACTTCTTCCATATAGACCCGGTCCCAGAGAATAAACCTGATGATTACGAACAGTAGTCTTGTATTGTCTTGTCACCACTTTGTATAATCAAAATCATACTTGCTGTGTTTCATGTGTTTTACATAAATGCATCATCTTTCCTGTCATCGAGGGTTTTCGATTGGTTTCAATTCTGGGTTTGAATTTTGCTTCGACTGTCACAACAATGCACACCTACAAAGCTGTTACAGGCTCTCCCCCTGCTCCATTTCAGCTCCTGTGATCAACGCATTATCATTGTTTTGAATGAGCTCGATATTATCTATCTGCACCAGAGAACTGAACTAGATATATGGTTTTGGCACAATCTAAATATTTCAATTCATCTATTCCATGGATTATTAGTCCCAGCTGATGCAACTGTCACAATATATTTGCATTACAGTCTTGTAGTCCTTTCCCCTGTATTATATTGGGGCTTTGATGGGTTGAGTGAGCCCAAACCTCTCTTTCACTGTATTTGAATGGAGGGGAGGGAGAGAAGGAAACAACAGGAAAGCAAATACAATAATATTAAGGTTAATTTTATTCATTCATGAAAAAATGTAACTTTTATTTAATCTTTTTATAGCTATGACCAAAGAAGCAGAGAAAAATTTAAAGCTCAGTTGCCGTTATATGGAAAGGTATATGCATTATTGAGTGTTAGTCAAAGTAAGCCGATTTTAACCCATTAGTTCTATTTACAAAAACTCCAAAATTCAGATTATAAAAGTCATCAAAATGGAAATGTAACCTGAACAACAAAATTGACCCTTGTATAATACTTGTATCCCTTAGGACAACTTTGCTTTACAATCAAATCGTCATAATGCTTTTACATCATCAGTAATGACCTCACAAATCTATAACATCAACAGTAATGACCTCACAATGCAATAACATCATCAGTAATGACCTCACAATGCAATAACATCATCAGTAATGACCTCACAAATCTATAACATCATCAGAAATGACCTCACAATGCTAAAACATCATCAGTAATGACCTCACAATGCTAAAACATCATCAGTTATGACCTCACAATGCTAAAACATCATCAGTTATGATCTCACAAGCTTCAACACCGCCATTAACACACTTTGTTTCACCTTTAATTCTTGATACTTAAATTCTGTCAACCACATAACTTTTTGCACAAAGGAACAAGAGAAATAAGCTATACTGTTTGAGCATCCCTCATACATGAAATATTTAAAACTAAATTTGTAGTTTAATTAAAATGCTATCTTATTTATGTGATAATGTATACTCATTTACTAATGGCAAAGAAAGATTTCAATTTCACATGTCATTTAAAACATCCATTCATCAGCATGCATTGATTAAATAAAAACAACATACGGCTAATCTAACATGTCAGATACATAATTCCATAAACAATTCTTTTAATAGTTAATTCATTATCACTTTACAAAACAACCCATGATAATTCAATCTATACTGAACGAAGTAAGTTAGAGACCACTTCCATTTCAATATTGATGTAGTTTATACTTGGAAGTTTTGAATCAGGGAGTGGTCCTTAACTTTCTATGTTAAGTATACACATTTGAGTGTAATGAATCCTAAGAACCTTTGGAGAGTCAATGACATTAGAGAACACTTTATTTGCTCACAAATCACTCACAAAAAGTTTTCTCAAACTTACACAAAACATCACAAGGTGAATGAATTTATTTTTTGGAGAGAGCAATCATCAGTATGAAGAGGCAACAAATTGATTTCAAGAAAAAAGGTTTTAAAATGGTATTGTACCTGAGCTACAACTGGCAACTGAGCACTAAGAGTCTTCGTAATCTTGGCACTGTGCCATCAGACACTGACATCACGTCCATAGGTGTCGAGCATGTTACTAAGTATATCGACCAAGATATGAACCAATGAACACATAGTTGATCCATAACATTATGGTTAATTTAAACTAGATGTGTGAACACTATCCTGTTACTTTATCAATAGGGTTAATAATAAGATATGGGGTTCTTGTCTTACAATGAAAGACTCAATCCCTAAAAACTTGATCTCCTTTTAAGCAGAAGCTCTACACCAAGAAAAGAGAATTGCAAGCCCAGTTTTTTTCATTACTTGTATGGGTCCAAGAACATGGGAAGAAATCAGTGTTGCAATACTTTCTTGCAGGTGTATATGATTGTTTCATAAAGAATCTGGGTTTTTTTCTCCAAGATCCATCCCCATGGAGGCAATCCTTTCCATTTCACTGAACTTCAAGTTGACATCACATATTATGGATGTTTCAACAAATTCATATATTTTTATCCCTAATTGATTTTATGAAGTGAAATGAAATGTGAATTATTTGACAAAGGATGACATTGGTCCCTTTACAAAGTTATGAACTAAATAATTGTTATCAAAAATATATTTAGCAGTTAATTCCATCAAGGAAACTTCAAAGAGGCAGCATTTATTTTAGACTGACATGCAATGAATTTCTTATACAACTATTGTGATACAACCTCTTTCTAGCTGAAATAAGAACAATAGGTTAATGAAAGTTTGAAGTGTGTAGATCATTTCAACTGGGATGCAAGTTTTAATTTTGTCAATAAGTTTTAAAAATTCCAGCCTTTAATTATTTCATTGTTTTATTTAGCAAGAAAATCTCGAATAAAATATATTGTCAGTTGAAAATAATATTTGTGAGCAAATTGTATTAACGTCAGAAAAATTACATATCTTGTGATATTCAGCAGATCATCGCTTAAAAAGACAAATTACATTTTTATATCAATAATCAGCTGAATAAAAAACTTCCTAATGAAACAATGACAACAATAAAATCTCTGAAATATAAAATTTCTAGTCAATAAATTATAATTAACAAAACAAAACAAAATCAATATTCATAACAAAGATTTACAAAGGATAATTAATATATATCAAACTTTGACACACCAGATAAAAGAGAATATGGTATTTCATAGAAAGACAATATTAGACGTGGGCAATAAATCATCAAATGATGAAGTTAATTCTTCAGATTCATCACAATCTCGTCCTTTATCAGAGGCAAACTATAAACCCGAGTTATCAACATGTCAGAAAAACCTGATTCATATCTTCTTAAACACATAATTTTTTCTGTTTGTAAAATCCTTTAATAAGATAAAAGCCGAAGCAAGTCTGTAAGGAGACTTGAGATCTTGATTGAAAATTAAGAAATTAATCTCAATTTCATTTTCATTTTGAATTTCAATTTGAAATTTTAGGACCTGATTATAATTCAGAGTCTAAATGTTAATCTAATAAATCACGTTAACAGTTATGAAACTAAGGTTCCTGGAGTCAGAAAACACTACAACAGAGTCCTGACACTGTATTATCAAAACTACTGTAATGTCATTTGTGCAGCAACATTACACCTGTGATATTGCTGACAAACGTATACTACGAGACCATGACTCATAAGTGTAGGTAAGCGAGCTGCATTCATCATAGCACCAGTACCATCAAAACATGCTGCAAACCCTCTCAATCATTTGTACTCAACATCAATATGTACATGAACATAATAGAAGTCGAAAAAAATCAAGAGATACACACTTGTCCTCTGATTCTGTTGGGTAACATAACATCCACTAACTGAGCTACACTAAGTTGAAGTTAATAATTGTATCAATGTGATCACATTCTGCTTCATCAGCAAACTTGTATCAGTTCCTTCAAATCCTGTATCTATCCTCATATCACTATATCTATAACCAGCAACAGAAATACTGCACATTCAGCAACTGTGGCACTGCTGAGACGAAAACCTCATTGCATTCCAGATATTTGATTCAAGCTCCTTACATAACAACATTTCATAGGCTGAAAAACTTCCATGCAAAACATTACCATCAATAACTTACTCTAAGCAATACAAGGCATTTGGCCTGATAGATATCAGGGATATTGATGGAGTTCTGTGGATTCAAATATGCTGATGGAGCAGAATGATGTAACCATTGCTTCGATAAGACTCTTTTCTCACATTTTGACATGCCTGCAATGTGAACACACTTTATCCAAAATCCCCAAAGTCAGATGAGCGTGTTAGCTACTTGAGCAGTTGAGCAATCTGGAATTAGCCAGCAATTGGTTGTTGGGCAGGCAGCTATCTAACCACTAACTACATTGGAAGGAACCTGGTACAAAAAGACCAGCATTTAGCAACCAGCACATTCCCAGAATACACATCCCAGTTGTGTGTTAACCTTTCATTTGCTGAGTTCATTACAACACAACCATTCCTGAGCAGCAGATTTACAGGAATCATAACTTATAAAAAATGGAATAATCTTTGATTGGCTTAATGAAATACACATCCAGCATTTTGCAGAGCACCAGATGAAGGATTTCTTTGTTTGCCCTGGCCTAACAAAATCACCATAGATATCAACTCTCTGATTGTTCATCTGGAGAAATGGAGATACTGGTTATTGCCTATACAACAGTACCGTGAAAGATCCTGAATCACCTCCTTAGAAGAAGGTAGTCCCGCAGCTGAATAGGAAGTGGTAGGCAGCGCATGCTGTTCGGGAGGTAACGATACCCCATACAGTTTCGTATAACGTGTCGACACAGCTCCTGCAGCTTCTTCGGGTTCTTACACAGAGGAAGCAGCATTTCACTCATCTTGTTGTCCTGTCCAATGTTACGTATTAGCCTACCATTCTTATTTCGTAAATCAATCTGTCCAGATGCTTTGATTAACAACTCCAGAACTGCATCGTCCATCTCTGTGTTCAGCCCACTGGCCTGTATAGTGGCTGCACGTATAAGAGGCGTGTCCCCCTTGAGATTCTTTTCATCAACCTTAGCATTATATTCCAGCAGAATCTTTATAATCTCAAGATGACCTTTAGGCGCCGCCCAGCCTAGAGGGGTGTCCTGATTGTAATCTCGGACATCGACATCAGCCCCATGTTGGAGGAGGAGCTTTGCGCAGGAGATGTTGTTTTTGTATGCAGCCCAGTGAAGGGGCGTGTCCTGATTGCCGTCACCTGCGTTGAGGTCAGCGCCATGTTGGAGCAGAACCTCAACACAGAAGATGTCTCGTTCTGCTGCGTAGTGCAAAGCCGTCCTGCCGTACCCGTCCACCTCATTTACCTGAAGATAACAAAGTAATTCTGTCTAGTACCAAGGATAGCACTATTAATTCTATCCTTAACCCTTTACCTTCTTGAGAACTATGTGCCTTGCCATTTCTGTAAGGTTGAGTTACAGGAAATTAATTAGTTTTTCATGTTGTTTAAATAAGAGCAAAAATACTATATGTCCTGAATTATGTTCAAATTGCCTTCCTTAACTTGCATCTTTATCTATTCTTTCAATGCAAAATTTATGACAATGTATTGTTTTCAATGTTGATACAAAATGGGCTAATTAAAAGTTCATAAGATAATTAGTCAAATGCCCTCCTAAATTCTACCAACCTGCTGTGAATAAATTTTCAAAATTATGTTTGAGTCACTGCCGCGCACCATTGTCTGGTTTTCGATTACAAATCACATCTTGAACCGGTTAATTTTCACTATATTGAACTTATAAACATTAAGATGGTAATTTTCAGAAACAACCACTAATACTTGATAAATAACACAATTTATGAAGTTCGACTTATATGATATCAACAACATACTCTCTGTCTTTTAACATGAATATTCCAAATTTCAAAAAAGCAAATAAATGAGTTATCTGGAATATAACTGCAAACATTTGAATTACTTTTTTTAATTTCAAAATGATACCAAACGACATTGCCAACAATTTGGATAACAGAAAAATTGGTAAGGAAAGTAAAATATTAATATCATATAACTGCCTATCAAAAGACTAAAAGAAATAAATCACATCTCACCCTTGCTCCTTTCTGTAGTAGAAGCCTGAGACAGTTGCTGTCACTGACCATGCAGGCACAGTGCAGCGGTAATAACGTGCCATGGACAGCGTTTACATCGGCACCTTGGTCTATGAGGTGCTCTATATCTTCATTTGCTCCGGAGAAAGTGTGCCAGTTGCTGATTGCTCGGATTAGTCGCTCGGACAAGTGGTAGTTTTGTTGAGCATTCTCCATCACATACCACATACCTTGAGCTCTGTAATATAGTAAGAAACCTAACCTAAAATTTCACAAATACACATTAAGTTTTTGATGTAGGCTATGTATCATTCCCCTGTAAAGATGATCATCATATTAACACTTGCTGTGGCATTACAGAATATTTAGCATAAGTTTTCAGCTATTATTTGAAATATACTTGACTGTACATCTTTAACAAGGTAATATAGTACTACAAGATTATTTTGTTAATGTGATATTCCTGTCTGTTCTTTATGCTTTTTATATAAATTATGATCATATGGAAATAATGCCATTTGGTAAATATGGAACATTAACCTAGTCTTGGGTGACATAAACATAAACACTTTGTAGTAAATTCTTGCAACATTGTACTAGACATAATTATATGCTACATTGTTGTTGTTTTTTCCTTATTCCATACCTCCTTGTTTTTTTATTGTTTATTTACTTGAAGAAGGTAATACATAATATCTACAACAATGTATCATTCCAATCTCTTCAGTTGTCATTGCTCTTGGCCTTGTTCTTGCAACGTCAGCTGATTTCCTGATAGTTACTAAAATAACAATATTGCAACCCGAAGTTTAACATTTATGTTTATAAAAGCATTATATATACAACAATTAAACACACTAGCAACAAGAAAACTACCTTGGCTCTTAATAAACGGAATGTTTGCTCAATGTGAAAGCTACAGCACCATTGTTTACTTCTCTTATGGAAAATGTAAACAATCTTCTGAAAATGACAACTTGACATATGAAACACTTCCTGTTTACCCGGAAGTAAAGTACGGTATCACAATTATGTTTTTCTTCAAACAATATTCAAAAATAATTCGAAAACGAAATACTGAAGCATCAATATAATAATTGTAATCAGTCTCTAAATTTGTTCATACGAAATTATTTGAGGTTGTCGATATTTCTCTGCAGTATTACAACATGGCAGCCTCCATCAGAAACATGGCTTTCAAGGATACAGATCAGCTGATTGCATAAGCTTGTACCTTCTTCAGAGATCGACAAGATAAAATCGCTTTTTAAAAAGAAATAGTTTTTCTTATCTCAAGTTACTCCATTGCTTTTCGTGATGCGTACTTTTATGTGTGGCAGAGCCGTGTTGAAACATTTCAGGTATAAATAGATAGATAGCCAAATAGTAATAATCTTTTATCCTATACACTATATTGTTTTTTAATTATCATCATCAAAATCAGAGGTTATAGCTTCATTGTTAGTGATATCAATTCCATTATTTGGAGAGGATGCTAAAATTATTTTTGATAGCATATTTATTCAAATTATTGAAATTTAAAGCAAGTCTGTCATGTAAATTGTTTAACGACTTTCTTGTATTTGGCCTTCTCACTGACTAGTGACATTACCCAGAAAATAGCTGAGGGTGTTTTGACGCCCTGTTGTCATTGTGACATATCATAAACTATTGTTTAGTTAAATCATACATGCAGCAATAATACACAAGTTTAGATAATGTCATATTAAATCAACACGGAACTTCAAAGTGAGAATAAACCAATACCTCTATATTTGAATATATTATCAACATTTCTGAAGCTAAGATATGTATAAACACAACTCTAATAGATTTGATTTGTGATGATCCTTAATGAATCAGATATATTGTAACTAATTTTTCAAACTTAATCTTTGAAAAAACCAAAAAACTTTCTCCTATATCTCAACTTGAATGGAATATGGTTACCTTCACTGATAGCATCAATCATATTGTTCTAAACAATAACTGTCATTTGTTTGGCAGCCACATTGATTGGAAATATTTTATGAAACCAATCAGGAATTTAATCTAGCTTAATACCAATATAAATTGATAGGATTTATTTAGGTTTCATATTTGTTTATTTTCAGAAATATAAGATTTTATTCAAAACATGCAGTACCTTTCAAGGAAGGGGACCAGCTTCACGGTTTCACAGTTAAAAAGGTGAGTGATTGCATTGTTTTGAAAATGGAGTATTGATTTTCAAAGTTTGTCTTGATCAACATTGAATCATGCACATTTCTTGTGCATGTAGGTATCTGAGGTCCCGGAGCTGTATCTGACGACAATAGTGCTAGAGCATGATGGGACAGGAGCACAGCACCTCCACGCAGCCAGGGACGACGACAACAATGTTTTTGGGTAAGTTCATATAATATTGGTTCAAACAAGCACATGAAAGATATTTATCACACAATGCCATAAACAATGAGAACAGTAATTTGGAGTGAGGTGAATCTAAGGTTTAAAAAATAGCAATATTTTTTTAAAAAGCTTTAAAGTACTTCTTTTGTTTCTGTTATTCTCCAGTCAACAATCTTTAACTTTTTCAAACATTAGTTGAGTTGAATAAGTATCAATGATGTACTTTTCAAATGTAAATACATTAGATAACTCATTTTGGAAAAGCCAAATTTTCTCCCTCAAAAAGTAACAAATGCGACTGGGAGATCTGAAGATATCACTCGATCCATGCTTCACTTTGAACATGCTTCTAAACATTTACGGTCACATTGTACATTAAAATTGACTTTAATGATATCATTCCAGCATCGCGTTCAGAACCACCCCGACAGACAGCACTGGAGTCCCTCACATCCTGGAGCACACAACCCTATGTGGTTCCCAGAAGTTCCCGGTACGCGACCCCTTCTTCAAGATGCTCAGTCGGTCTCTGGCTACCTTCATGAATGCTATGACAGGTAATGAGGGACTCTCAAGCCCTTTTTGATTTAAAATCTTTTAGGCTCTTTATCTATTTCTCCCAAGATTTTTTAATACAGTTGAGGTAAACCAAATGGGAGCCTTTCACTTAGCTCTCCTAGATTCATTATGCTATCAATTGGCCTGATATTCAATATTGAAAGTGTGGTTATGTTCATGACTGTACACCAATTAAAATGTGGACGAGGAACAAATCTGTTCAAGTCCAAATAAATTATTTTCTTCTTCTTCTTCTTCATCAACAAATTAGGAGGTCTTAGATTAATCAAAGTTTCAGACTGTATACATATATCTAAGAAGTTCAAGGTATCCTCATGCAGTATATGTTTCCCTGTTTGAGATTAATTTTATCATTTTTCTCTGCTTGTAGCATATGATTGGACGATGTATCCATTTTCTACCCAGAATCCTCAGGACTTCCAAAATCTCCTCAGTGTTTACCTTGATGCAGTTTTCTTTCCCACTCTTCGCGAGTTGGACTTCAGGTGAGGTATTTTATCATACCTTTTATATAATTACCTGATTCTGTCCCCCTGTTGTAACGAGCTCAGTTTTGTCCCATTGACCCCTTACAATTTCAAGGTGAAATATTTCACCTGTTGTAAAGTGGGTTCTACCCAATGGAAAGTGGTTTTCACCTGTTGAAAAGGGGGTTCACAGTTTTAAAAGAGGGATTTACTTATTACCTGAGGTTAAACCTACATTTGTGTCATTTATCAGTAAAAATTGAAATAAAAGGGAGGGGAGGAGGGTAGGTTTAATCCCTCAGACCATTTGGATCCACTACATTTCTTTGATAAACCAAAATTCTTAAACTTCAACATGTATCCATGTTAAAAGTCCTATTTTTCCACACTGATATAAGACGGACATTATATGTCATTAATTTAGTACTTGTGTTTCAGTCAGGAAGGGTGGCGATTAGAACGTGAAGATCCCAATGATCCCTCATCTCCACTGACATTTAAAGGGGTTGTCTACAATGAGATGAAAGGAGTATTTGTAAGTGCCATTACTTTGCATAGTAAAAGTGAAACCTGGTTTAAAGTATTGAAGTTATAATTTTAAGTTGAAATGATTGTAAAAGGAGGAAGGTGTAAGGTTCAGTCAGTGACAGTTCAATTTGATTTCAAGGGGTTCTTGTGGCTCCCTCCTTAATGAAAGGGGATCACATATTTCATTCCTCTGTGTTCCTGACTATGCAATCGGCGAATAGAGTGGGCATTGTAACCTGTTAACAAGATTATCTCAGAAATGATGTTTTGAACAGACATGATGTGTAGAGTTTTTTGAGCTCGGGTGAGGGTCTGCTTTAATTCTCATTGAAATAAGCCCAACCTCAACCTTTGAAGAAGAATGCAGTAAATAATATATGATTCAATTTGTAGATATGAACAATAAAGATACACATAGAATGCTACCGTAGTTAACTATAATCTGAATATATTGTGTATGTTAAATTTTGACCTGTCTCTAGTCCAGCTCTCAGAACCTGTACAGCCAGGCTGCCTTGAACAAGCTGCTACCTGACCACACATACGGGGTCGTGTCAGGAGGAGACCCTGCCTTCATCCCCGACCTCACCTGGAGCCAGCTGAAGGAGTTCCACGCCTCCCACTACCATCCCTCCAACTCCAGGTAGTGTAGCGGTATTCAGTTAACTGTTGGTTTCAGAAGCTGACAGAATTATTTTGTAAATTGGAGAAGTTGATAAAGTTAGATTAGTTAGGTTATAGAAGGTTAACAGTACCAGGACAATAGGCAAACCAATTTTTAAAACCCTTAACCAACAAGATGAGAACAAGGCCTCTAGGCCATCCTGTAAAGAAACAAATAAGAATTGCCACTGGTGTTTAAAGGTTACAGCATGGTTGAATGACCCTGTCATGAAACAGCACTTATAGCGCTAGTCGTCAGTAGATAAGCGTCAGTTCCAATGAGCAATCATTAATTTAAAATAACTTCAAACCTAAACATATATAAAAGATAATCAGAAGTCGTTAATCTATGAATGTGAAGTTTCTCTGCAGATGTTTCACGTATGGCAGCTTCCCCCTGGAGAACCACCTGAAGTATATCAACGACAACTATCTGCGTCACTTCTCCAGGATCGATGTCAACACCGCTGTCCCTCCACAGCCGCGCTGGACCAATCCTGTAGGTTCTCCTCTATAATTGGTATTTATCAAGTTGTGGACCCATGAAAAAAAAATATAAAGACTATGGTAGATGAACAATTGAAGCTTATAACCTAACATTTATAGTGGCAAGGAAATGATGTTT
The DNA here is from genome assembly GCA_921293015.1 of Phorcus lineatus. Classification (NCBI taxonomy): domain Eukaryota; kingdom Metazoa; phylum Mollusca; class Gastropoda; order Trochida; family Trochidae; genus Phorcus; species Phorcus lineatus. Next base: position 29,623,264 of record OV121091.1, read on the forward strand.
GATTATTATCCGAATCGTGTTGATACCTCATGTCACATACTTGTTTCAGATCCCAACGGGTCTTGGAGATTTTGTTTCACAATATAAAGTTATTTTCTTTTTTTCATGTTAATCAAGTATATTAATAAGCAATTCGTAAACTACATCATGTCTTGGTTAAGTAGTAAGAGTTACTGTTTTTTTATTCATAGAGTATTCAGCCGGTTTCTAGCACTAAAAAGTTCAGGTATCTTCGTAGATTTTTAACCAATCAGAAATCTTTATCACCTGATCCTCAGATGTAGTCAATGCTTTATCAAAACCCTCTTTTTATTTATCATTGCTTATTCACAATTATTTTTGTAAGTTTTTCATGCTGGCAGTTGCCAAACATGGTGTCTGATGCTCAGACTGCTCATACCATGACTTGGTCATGATGCTCAGGCATGGTCAATGTTTGATAATGAACACTCTCTTAGATGTATCAATTTAATTTTATTACATAGTTAATTTATCATAATGGATGATAAAATCATCCCACCACTCACCTTTTGTAAGAAGTATATCTGCTTTATTTGTATTGTAACAGTAGTCAAACTGGAAGAGTTCTGAGGCTCAGAATTCATGCTAGTTGTTGTCCCAATGCTTGGGCATAGACACTGCTTGGCTATGTAATACCGCATCATTATCACCAATTTGACATCCATATCATTTTCTGTGCCAAATTGGACCCATGCTTGGGCTTGATCGATCAAAGGTAATCAAACTTCAATGAATTCCCCATAAAACAAAATTTTGTATTCATTAAATGTTTTTAAGTGTTACTGTTGCGTTGGTTGTCATTATTAAAGTTAACTTGAACTAACTCAAATGTTACTCTACTGAATCGTAATGTTTTAAAATTCTGTTTTAGAAGTATCCTTTGACACAATTTTAGATCCCAGAATAGTTAAATAGTTACTGTTATGATTTGTTCCTGTATGTTTTTAGAAAGAGGCCAGCATCACATGTCCCCCTGACCCAATGGCACCAGACCCAACCAAACAGACATCTGTCTCTGTCAGCTACCTGCTCAATGAGTAGGTCACATGTTCTCTCCATTTCCAAATTCTCTCTTGTGACTTTTGGCAAGTCTAGTAGTTGTCTCTATACATAATTGTAAACATCTTTGGTTGACTGAATGTATAATGTAATGTCTATAATGTAATTATGATCTCATAGCAATGTTTAATACAGAAGTTGAATGACAATGTAGAAAAACTTAAGGATATTTGGTAAAAAAAATTTAAGGGTCTTTTAACTTCTTGAATAATAATTCCATGAGATCAGTAAGATGCTGTTACTCTGTGTATTATATGAAAGAGATGTTTAAGGGAAAATGTATCTTATTTCAGTATAACTGACAGTTTTGAGTCGTTCACAATGTCAGTGATTGGCTCTCTTTTGGTGGATGGTGAGACGGCTCCGTTCTATAAATCTCTCCTCGAGGCCAACATCGGCAGTGACTACTCTCCTGTCATTGGGTGAGTAACCTCATTCGTTTTCCTCTTCTGTTTGTTCGTGATTTAATCATTAATTTTAAAGGGTTAATGTTTATGGTATGATAATTAAGTTGTGTTTCCCGTAAATTGTCCAAAAAGTTTTACGCTTGAAAATCAAGAAAACACATTTGTGAGTTGCAAGAACTTGTTGCAGGTATGACAACCATACAAGGGAGGCAACCTTCTCTGTGGGACTCCAGGGGATAAAGGAGGGGGACGTGAACAGGGTGCGCCAGATCATCTCGGAGACCTTCGACAGGGTCATAGAGTAAGTAGCTTTAAGTGTCTGTAGCGCCATCATATCTTTACAGAACTTATTCTTTATAACTATATAAACTAGCTTCCTATTCCTTTGAATTTTAAGCAAAATTAATCAGTTGTGGTACAAACATCAATCGTCAACAATGCTCTCAGTGTTTAGGTCAGTATGGTGTTCCACTGTAATGTGTGAGAAAAGATTTGCACATATTACTTTTTCAGCAAGTTTAGAAAATCAACATCTTGTTTGATATTTGTAGACAAGGGTTTGAGCAGCAGAGAATAGACGCCCTGCTGCATAGTATAGAGCTCGGGCTCAAACACCAGACCAGCAACTTTGGACTCGGACTTGCAATGGTAAGTGCTTACATAAAGTCTGTCCTTCAACTTGAATTGTTAATCTTATGCTGCCTGTTTCTTACACTTTTAATAAAAGATAAAAACTAAAAGTAATAAGACATATATGATAAATGCCTGCTGGAAAAGCAAGGGAAATAATTGGGCAGGGATTGATTCTACATTTAAAACATCATTAGTTGCAATAAGCAAATAATATTCAGACGACTGATAAGAATTGACTTTCAGCTCATATGAACAGAAAAGTGGAATGGGGTTATATATAGCATTGTAATTTGTCCGGCACCCGTGCATAAACTTTTAACTATTTCACCTTCTTCTCTGAACACTTGACTCAGGAAATCTTAAATCTTGTGTACAGACTCCTTGACTTGAGGTTTTTAATTTTTAGATTCGGTGACCATGTGACCCCAAATTAGGGCCACAAGGGCCACACTCTTAAAACCTAATTATCCCCCGCCCAACGTAGTTGGTGGGGGATATTGAAATGGTCTTCGTCCGTCCGTCCCGATAATTTTTCCGGAGCACAACTCCAAAACGGTGAGACCTAGCTCGACGAAACTTGGTATGTTCAACGGGCATCATGCGGAGATGTGCCTTTTGGGGTTTTCAACTTCTTTGCATTTTCATTTTTACCCGTTTCCATGGAAACGTAACATAGGATTTCTTAAAGGTTGTTTGTAGAAAAACAACATGATCAATGTTCAATATTCCACAACTAGTATCCTTAACTACCCTTTCCCTTTGGCGGGGGATATAGCTGACTCTGTCTGCTTGTTTTATCTTCTTCTCCAGAAGCAAAATATCTAGAAAGAGGAAACTTTGTGTACAGACAGCTGATGGGGATTTCAATTTGTAGGTTTGGTGACCCTGTAACCCTTTACTAAGGGCCACAGGGGTCAAGTCCTAAGAACATTTTTCATCTTCTTCTCCACAAGTAAAATTCCTAGAAAGCTGAAACCTTGTGAAGAGACAGCTAAAACTAATGATGAAATAACAATATAAGTATTAATTTTAACTGTTTGGTCACATGATATCCAAGTTCAATTGCTCTGTGATCAACTTGTTTTAATCAAATGTGGGTTCAATAATAGAATGTTTCATCTTTGGCGAGGAAATGTAAAATGATTGACTACTTTCGTTTCAGTTTCGAAATCTTTAAATTTCAGGGTGATGGTATTTTTCTTAGAAATATTTTGAGAAAGGCTCATGTTTTCATAATAGTGCTGTTGTAATGATATTTCTTACGCATGTTTTATGATAATTTACTTTCTTTCTCTCTTCAGGGTGTGACATCTCCTTGGATACATGATGCTGACCCTAGCAACCAACTTCAGATAAATGAAAAAGTTGAAAAGTTCAAGCAATGTTTGAGAGAAAATCCTAAGTTTCTGCAAGAGAAAGTCAAACAGTATTTCAAGGTAAAATGAACAAAAGTATAATATAGCTTTAATATCAAATCCAGTAAAATCTTGAAACTCCTATCACCTTGTAAGTAGTATTTAGGCAAGGTGGTGCTTGTCCAAGGTGTAGGTAGGGTAGATGATTATGAAGGATACAAATGATTCTGCTAATGTTAACATTAGAAAGTAGATCAGGCGGAGGGTGGAACCATCGAACAAAATGTCCAACAGATATGAAGATTTGCGGTACAACAGCATGTTTTAATTGCAACGTTTCGCCACCCGCAACGTTGCAATTAAACATGCAGTTGTACCGCAAATCTTCATGTTTGTTGGACATTTTGTTGGATGGTTCCAACCCCCGCCTGTAAGTAGTATTTGTTGTATCCATCAGACACATTGGCTTAATATGAGTCATGAGGACAGCAATACTTGAATCTGGAATGCTGTGTGCTTGTATTCATTGAATGAAAAGTATGAATCCTGTTATGCTTAACCTCCTAGATGATAAAGAATTAAGGCATCATTTAACTTTTGTAGAGAAATCCACACAACTTGACCTTGACCATGACCCCAGAATCTGACTTTGAGGTCAAGCGGCAGGCAGCGGAGAAGAAAAGGCTGGAAAGTCTTGTGTCCAAACTCACCAGTCAGGATAAAGAAGTCATTGATGCTCAAAGTAAGGAAAATGGAGTTCATGTTATAATAATTTACCAGTATAATATCATGACAAAATCATCTCTTTTTTCTAATTGCCTTCTAAATGCCCTAAAAAATCTTAAAACAAGAGTAAGTTATCAATTTATAAATCATCTTTCCTGAAGGTTTTCCTATTCTGTTCCTTCCCAATTAACTTCATATAAATAGACAAATTTAACCAGACTTCACAATGTATGTCATTTACATTCCTGTTTTTTGCTCCCACAAACTACGAAGTAGATGTTTATGAAACACTTGCATTTAGAGGATAATTGAAAATATCTTTTTGCATCACTAAATGATTGTCATCAATTATTCAGTAAAATAATGCTTGCCTCTAGCCCAGGAGCTGCTGAGTAAGCAGATGGGTGGGGAGGACCTGTCATGTCTGCCGACCCTGAAGGTGTCAGATCTGGACCGCAGTATCAAGATAGAGGAGGTCGAGACCACTACACTCGGTATGTTGTCAGCGTTATAAATCCTCTCACGTGTGAGGTGGCTTGTTTATAATGTCAACCATTCCTTTGAAAACACTTACAGGCCCTGCAATGTATCAGCACTTAGTTATTAGAGGTGTGACAATACACTACTTATCCAGATATCTCATTACGATACGATCCGATACCTGTCACAATACATTATTTGCAGGGATTTTTGACAAAAAGAACAGTTAACTTTTGACAAAAACCTTGATTTTTTAGATAATGTAAATATTTTAAAGCCATCTATACGTATCACAATATTTGATACGTAGGTTGCCAGAGGAAGAATCACTATTCTTGATATTACGATATATAGTCACAGCTCTACTAGCTATTGGTGGGATTGCTGACCCCTTTGGAAACTGCACCCTTCTAAAAAAATGAACAGAAATAGAATTTGTCATTATAAAATATATGTTATTTATTTGTAACTATCAAATTATGTATAGGCTCACTACCAGATCATTGTAACTCAATGTATAAACTTTAGGCTCAAGCCACTGTTTGTTTGTTTTGTGAAAGAGGGCCAGTTCTTTGTAGGCCTTTTCAGCTTAGTTTTCTGCTTCAAACGTTATGGTTAAAATGTAGTGATGGATTCTCTCCAGATGGCGTGACCGTCCAGCTCAGCAAACAGCCTACCAATGAGGTTGTGTATGTAAGGATGCTGGCCAACATGGCTGACCTTCCCTCTCATCTTTACCCCTATGTGCCGCTCTTCTGTGATGTCATCACCAAGTAAGCTAATCACATTCTTTCAATATGTAAACCCATGCGAGCCAATCAAATTATTCTATATCAATATAAAAGTAAGCTTATCAGATTAATTATCTTTTAATATTCTTTTTTACACTCTTGTAAATCTACAGTGTTATTCTGTTTCAAAGGTACCTAACATAAGCTAACCTGAAGATATTTCTCTGTTCATAACAGTTTACTTTATGACTTTTTCAATATGGATTTGTATAGTTTAAGTTTCACCAATTTGTTTCCAAGCCACACTTATTTATACCAAAAGTGAAAGCATAATGTCAAGAGAAGCTTTCAATAAGCCAGTAATGCAATGTGACAAAACCTAATAGTGAAGTAGCCAGGCCAAAATACTCTTGCAGCTCAGTCTCTAAGAAACAGTTTGACACTTGTAGCTCTGTGGCAATTTCAAACTGACCAATCTGTCCTGCAGGATGGGCGCCGGTCCCTATGACTACAAGACTCTCTCCGAGGAGATGCAATTATACACGGGAGGACTGACTTCCGGCGCCGCCATCGCCACTCATCACTCTCAGACTCACGCCTACCAGCAGGTCGGGATGCAGATTTACATAGATTTCATCATAATATATTCACATATACTGCACAAAAATGGTTAGGGACATATGCAAATATGAAAGTTGCAATGATTATATATCTCTTCATTGACACTCGCATGAAATATATAAAAAGTTAAAAAATTCAATTTGTTAATTATGTTTGTTGTAATAGCAAATAAGTTTCCTTCATAAGGAATTAGAGTTGAAAAGATTGACATCGTCGTCGTTGTTTTTGATCATGTGTCAAGAGTGAAAGTTTTAAGCTTGTGACCTATAGGGGCCTTGCTACATCAGCTTATTTTGATCCACTGAGCTACTACAATATCCAAGCCACTCTTATTTATGCCAAAAGAGAAAGCTTAAGAAAGCTTTATTGTGCCTATTGGTTTGAATCGCTATACATAACCAGCCAATGAAATGACTTCAATCTAGAAATAATGGCACCAACCTAACACCAAGACAGTAGTGTTAGAGAAATTTTCTTCAAGCTCCTTATATAAAGACATTTCATCGGTGTAAAAGTATATGGCCGTGAATAACCTTCCTTCAGCGATATGAGTTTGCCATTATATATATGAGGGTATTGTGGGAGCTCTGAGGATAGAAATACACTGATGTAGCGGGACTCAGATGTGATAGAAGTAGTGTTATTTCCAAGCCTTCAATATGTTCAGCTTTAATTGGTTGTCAACAGTGGAATAAAAACTAAAACCAAAACGTAATTTAGACTTTTTGAAATTGTTTATGATGAATTTAGGTATTTTCTCTTGAACTATATCTCATTTGTTTTGGAGATTTCAGAAAATTTCACACAAATATCTACTGAAGTCGAATTTTATCTATAAAATTGCAAGTAACTTTATTTTTATCAACAACTTTTTAACATTTCTATCTGCAGAATGTCGGGTTCAGCTCCCATTGTTTGGAGAGAAATCTGGACAAAATGTTGGAACTGTGGACCCACATCTTCACAAGGTTCAGCAGTTTCTTCCTCTTTGATCATTTGAATGGTTTTGATTAGTTGTTATTTGTTGTACCAAGTATAACTATTGTATAATCCTATGCATGGCACATATGAATCTGAGAGACTATGAGATTAGGGGTTTGTCAGCCATTCAATTTACGTTATCAAATTTTTTAAAAACACTACCTGGTCTTACAATGAGAGAAAATACATGAGATTTTCCATTAAATTTTTTTATTGAGACTTGATGAGATAAGTTATTTTTCAGCAGCAAAACTTTTTAAAATCCTACTAAGAAAAACACAAAAGAGGTTCTTTTGAAAAATTGTAATGTACCATACATTAGCCAGAATTTTTGTTCAATTTGACCAAAGCTATGTATTTTCCTGAATTACTGTTATTAGGGTTATTTGAGTGAACATTCACAGATCATAAGGAACCAACATGAAGGGGAAGAAGAATATTGATAAACATAATGTCCACAAAAATATCAGAAATATGTTAACTTGTCACTGAAATGAGGTTCATGTTTCTTGTTTGTAACCTCCTGTTTGTAACAAGGTTCTGTTATAAACACTGAAATTAAAGGAAATCATTTAGTCAAGCTATATTACGTTTAATTCCAGCCCAGACCTAAATGACGTGAACCGACTGACGACCCTGATCAACATGGCCGCTAGTGACATGGCGGCAAGCCTCTCCAACTCTGGACACAGTTTTGCCATGGCCCACTCTGCGTCCCAGCTGTCTCCCTCAGATCAACTCAGTGAAGTCTTTGGCGGAGTCACACAGGTAGAAATATCGTGTCTATATCATGATGTCTCCAAAATCTAATTTGTCGGTCTTATGAATCATAGTCTTTTTTCGCCATTTATCTTGTTACTTAAAAAAAGAATAAAAAGAAATTAATCTATTGAATTTAGAACAGAAAGATTTTATATTACCTCATTTGGTATTCAAATGTATTCTATCATTTACATTTAAAATATTTTGTTAAAGGCACTAGTGCACACTTTTACGGTTTAAATTGGCTATTTTAAGGTTTAAGAGGACTTATGCATTCACTTAAACTTTCTATCAATGCAAGGAAATACTTAACATTCTTTACACTTTACCTGCAATCAACAATGAAAATGTTAAGACAGTCGCTGTCGGCTTGGACAAATAAAAATCTATGGTTAACTGTGCACAAAAAGGGATAAATGATTGACACTTGGAAACGGCTGAATTAGTACTGTGTGGAGCTATTGAATTTACCTAAACTCAAAACTGAGAACAAATCATGAAATGTGTTTTATTAAGGCAATGTTGTAAGTTAACCGATTTAATAACACAATATTAGCATTGTTATTAGATTGATCATAGCGGCTGCCGTTTCCACTTTTCTGGTTATGAGCAAAATCTTAATATTTCCGATATCGTAGTTCATGCGGATTTAATGTAACGTATCATTAAATACTTCCGGCCTTTTAAAATCCACTTTACTACCTGAATACGTAAATATTTGTTAAATAACTTACGAGGTAGATTACTTTAGTGAGGATAGTGAATAATATCGAGCGATATGCAGTATCTGTGCATTCGTTGTGTTTACGAAATATTGGCATGCACTAGTGCATTTAAGCAAAAAGGATTAATGTCATGGAGGATGGAACATCATTTTGTCAAGGGAGGTGATTTGTACATGTGAATATAATGCTGCATTACTCTTGATAATACAACTATTGATAATAGAGAAGGTATACATATTTTAGCTGTTTATTGCACCATAAGATTTGTTCAGAAGTGTCAATCTTCACTGCTCAGGTGACCACAATGAAGAAAATTGCGGAGTCAGCAGATCACACGGAACTTGTGAAGAATCTGTATGAGATCGGTCAGCACGTTCTCTCCAAACAGAATATCAGGTAGTGGCAGACAAAATTACCCTTGTGTATATATATACATTTTGATAATGTCTGAGCAGTATTAACAGGTAGGGGTTCAGAGGTGCTTATTGAAAACTTGTGAGAACCCTACCAAATTGACCCTCCCACCTTTACATAAGTGGACCTCCCCTCCGTCTTTGAGTTTCCGAGTTTCCAAGTTTCACTGATGAACTGATAGTAAGTTACCTAAAGTTATATCTTTTGGTTATCAAAAGTAAGTAAGCATGATAATCATGAGTTGAACAAATCTTTCATCCCCAGATTATCAGTGAACGCAACGCCCCAGTTTATGGACACGGTTCTTGGCCGTGTGGACAAGTTTCTGGCGGATATACCTGGCTCTCCGGTAGTGGGGGGTGCTCAGCAACTCATCCAGGTCAGCAGTTCTCTCTCATCTTCATTGCCGTAGTCTAATACAGATGTTTTGAATATTGTTTTATGAATGTTACTTGATAGAACACATGACACATTAAACTTTTATGCATTACACATGATGTTCTCATTTTTGGACTATTTTTCTCAGAATCCGTCCTTCGTGAGTAAGACATCCCACACTCAGTTTGAGCTGCCCTTCTCTGTGAACTACATGAGTAAGAGTGTACCTGGCGTCCTCTATACCCATGAAGATTACGCAAGGTAAGGCAATATAGAATATGATGTTTTTTTTCCAAAAGATAAGTTATCAGAAGGAAGTGTTCAAGTAATCAAGAAGGAAGGCAAGATAGAGGATAATATACGAGTGTCCATGATATACTATGTTAATGACACATGTGCTAACTATTCTTATTTCCCGAGAGAGAGGGATATAGTGTTATCAAAGCATGAGTGTTGGAAACATATTATGTCATGGATATGAATATGATATTATTTTTTTACCAAAGTTAAGAAATCAAAGAAACTAATCAAAATCAACATCCAAACATGGGTGGATTTGGCGCATTTGGAACACAAGGTCATAGGCAAACTGTTGCACAAAAGCATTGTTAATGACATGACGTCACAATGAACAAGAGATTTTGTCCTAAGGCATCACTGAAAACATGAATCCCGATATGATTGCCCTCATAGGTAATAAAATAGATTATTTGCTACACAAAGTGTTCTCAGAATGGAGTGGTCAGTTTTTTCAAGAAGGGAGATAACTCTGCCTACTCTGATAGAAGATTGCAAATTTGATCCCCAAAGCTTCAGCTACATTTATGTATTTCTTAATATTATTTACAGACTAGTGCTATTTCATTTAAATATGCTTATACAACTTTGATACAATTAGCTCAACAAACACATTTTTGAATAATATTCTAGCTCTTTGGGAGGTTTATTATTGAATTTTTGATCCACACTGACATTCTTTTTCAGGTTAAGAATTTTAGCCAACCTGCTGTCAAGGAAATTCCTTCACCGAGAGATAAGGTAACAGCAACTTAGAATTGGCATTTTCCAGTACAAAATTGATATCTTGATTTGGATCAAAACGCCACTTTGTAATAAGCATTCATAATCTGAAACAGATGAGAAATAACTGTAAATTTATATCTTGTGTTGAGCTATGTGGAACTCAGCTTTACCTACTAGTGCAGCGTAGTCAAGAATAACCATGAAGTAACCAATCCATGATTATTGAATTTTTTAAGGAGTTGTTATCACTGTTAATTCGCCACTCATCTTGTTGAGTTTGTCCTCAGGTTAACACAGCCCAATGAGAAAAGGCTTTTGCTTACTTCTGTATTTCCATTGTTTTACCAAGTAGCTAGCAACTTGTCAGGCAAAATGTGTATGCTTTGATAGATACATAACAGATCATTACAGTCCTTGTTTAATGGTATCAATCTCTGCAGTGATGAGTTGAAGGCATCTGCCAAAGGTAATCTGTCGCTGTTGGCTTACTTTCAGGGCAGGGTATTTATTTACCTATAAAGAGTGTAATAGTCTGAGGTATTCCTGTTTATTTTCTCTGGTAAGATGTGAGCTGATAGATTTATGAGAGGATTGCGTGTCATGTTGTTATTCACAGGGAGAAGGGAGGAGCGTACGGGAGCGGCGCCGTGTGCAACAGTGGAGTGTTCAGCTTCTTCTCATACAGGTATGGAAGTCTTCATAGTTCATACCTGGTCTTGTAGTGCCACAGACTTTTGTTGCCAAGTGTGATATAAAACCCCAACTGTGACTTTTTATCAAGTCTGTCTTTGCCTCTGCAATCTCTTTATTCCAGATTTCCGTTTTCCATCTTAAAAACAGTGGCCAACTCCCTCCCTTTTTAAGCTTAGTGATTCACACCTCAGCCTCCCCTCCTCCCACTAAAGACCTCCATGATCAGCTATGTTTAAAGTATTGGTACAGTTAGGGCTTCCGCAGGTCCAAAAAACTAAACTCAAGTACACGAGGTGTCAGACTCGACTCAGACCGGAGTACTCAAAATTCTTATCTTGGCACAAGAGGTCATGTAATTGTTGTTTAGCCTAGGTATAATACACATATAAGACTACTTACATAATGATTATACTAATTCAAGAGATATTTTGGCACAACATGTCTTGTCATGATCATGTTGATTTACTTAATCACACATCAAGGCAAAAAGTCTAAAATTACTTAAATAATTAACCCTGATCTCCTCTTTTCCTACAAATTTTGACTTGAGTCCTGCTGGATCGACTCAGGCTCAAGTACTCGTTTAACGGTGGATACCCCTAGATACAATGCTATATTGGCAGTAGAATGTGTCCTAGTACCAACCAACACACACATCTACTGGCTGAAATATTGCCCAAGCAGGGTTTACCAATAACTCACTCCAACCGATACTCTCAGGTTTTATCTCAGTGCATTTTAAAGTCTCAAAGACATTCCATTGATATTAATAGTCAGGTAATATTTGACTTAAGGATATGTTAGACCACAAAGCTCTTCACCTAATCCACTGGACTGTGTTCCAGAGACCCTCACTCCCTGCAGACCCTGGAGGTGTTTGAGCAGGCTGGGCAGTGGGCGGCCGATGGGAAGTTTACTGAACAGGACATTGACGAGGCTAAACTTGGCATCTTCCAACAGGTGAACACATTGTTAACATTAAGCTATGTCATCATTCAATATGTTTCATTATGTTTCAATATGTTTCAATATGTTTCATTATGTTTCATTATGTTTCATTATGTTTCATACTTTCTTATTTGTGGGAATTCTGCACTTAACCAGGCGCTAGTGATTATCTGCATCATATTACATACCCTTACATTAGACAAACAAACCCTGAAAGATTGTTGACAGGGATCCAAGGGCTAAAGAAGACAGTCTGCAAATATCCAAGGGCTAAAGAAGACAGTCTGCAAATATCCAAGGGCTAAAGAAGATAGTCTTCAAATATCCAAGGGTTAAGGGAGATAGTCCACAAATTTCCAAGGGATACACATAATGCGAAGTGAACACAATCGATTCACGCTCAGTAAAATGTAGACTATTATTAGCCCTTATGTGGCTAAGAGAAGAGCCAAAATACTGTATGTCCTGCAGTTTGAGTGATATGTTATATGCAGATACCAGAGTGAGAGTCTGGAATGTTGAGCATGTCATTCGATGTCAAATTAACATTGTACAGATAAGAAATTAGTATCCAAAGGTTTGTAAGGATATAGAACTTTTGGAAATTTATTCTAAAAATCGACCGTAAAATGGATGAAATTTTCATTTGTTGAACCCCTTTTCAAAATTCCCGGATCAAGTCACTGATGCAAATTTTTTACTTTAATGAGGCAGGGGTTAATTAGCTGTTAGATGAATTGATAATAGTCTTTGATCAACAAAGCTTCCCCTTCTCAGCTCCCTCAAGAGTTGAATCTGTATTGACTTTGTTAGTTTTTTCACGTGATTTCTAATTTAAAGTCAAGTTCCCTGAGGTTGTCTGTGTTACAGATTGACAAGCCAGTGCCACCAGGTTCTCGCGGCAGCATCCAGTTCAGCCATGACATCAGTAACGAGATGAGACAGAAAATGAGAGATCAGCTCTTTGCCGTGTCCAGAGATGATCTCACTTCCGTAGCACAAAGGTAAGTCTCTGATCAATTCTTTAACTGGCTGCAAAATTTCATAAGTTTCTTATTTTTATCAATGCGTGTTTATTCACTCCAGTGTCATATAAAAAAAACTTATATCAACAAAGTTTTGGGGAAACATGATCAAGGTCAATAAATGTGTAGATAAAGTTACTTTTCATAATGGTAATGACAGTGGCATGATAGAAGTCAGATTTCGGTTAGGGAAAAAACTATGGATAACATTTATGAACAATTTTCATTTGAATCTATTTCAGATATTTATTGAACAAATCCGTTGCGAGAGGTGTGTCTTTCCTCGGTCCTGCCAACCAAGTTGTAAAGGGAAACAAATCTTGGACTGTCATTAAGGAGTGATCCTCACCAAATCAAACACTTAAATGAATGATATAAAATGTGACATCTTCATGATCTTGTTAGTTTCATTGAGCTAGCTGTTTGACAACTTAAGTGCTGTAAGTGTGAACAGGTATAATGCAGATTTCACTTTATAAGTAAAAATGTAAGAAACTGCATTTAAGATAAACTTCAATTCAAAGGTTATGATAAGACTAAAAGATTTCATTATTCAACTTTTATTAAAAAAACTTTTATAATTATACCAAAATAATTGTACACTTACCTTAGGTTTAATTTTTTTGTTATAATTCCCTTCTACCTATTTTCATTTAAAAACAAATCAATGGTAAAAATAACAAAGAAAATGTTTGCTATTTTCTATTTATCTCATAAAACGTTCTCTCATGTAATCAATGTAACCTGCTGCTTAATGATCAAATGTTACATGAGAGAACTATTTAGATAGATATTAAAGAGCCACTCCCTGAGTTGTTGGAGTCATATATGCCAAACCTAATCAGTGGTGTCATTTGATCGCGAAGTATCGACTGTTACCTAAAAGACACATTTTAAAGCTTATTGTTTTTTCACAGTGACAATATGAAGGTACAACGTCGCAATTATGATAAAAAACCGGACAGTGGCGCGCGTAAAATAGTCAAACATAATTTTGGAGACTTATCTAAAACAGCCAGGAGGGCTGTTAGGAATTGATAGTGTTTGTTAGTTTATATAACTAGTATCCATGTATATTGGACGTGATATCTTCACCTCTGAGCATTTATAAGGCTGTTTTTAGATTTTCATGGAGAACCTGTATTTGTCATATATATGTCTTTTGGACATGAAAAGGTAAGATGTTTTGATTTCATATCACCACATATGACATTTAGGTTCATATCAAAGGTAAATAATATGTTATGAAAATCACGGAGTGGCTCCTTAAATCTGAGGACTTCATTTACAGATATATTTGTTTGTTTGCATGTTAGATGTAAGTCTTATATGTATTTGGAACATGTGTGAATGTGTGTAGATAATGAGTTGTGAGACAATTAGAATCATGTAAAACAAATTCAACAATCATTTAACCAAGATCTGATTTTGTGTTACTTACCACAAGTAGCTGTAACCTTGTATAAATAAAGCAATAACAATCATCACTCTGGTTAGCCACTGATTATTACACTATCCACTTGAAACATAAAGTTACTTTCGGTAGAATTTTACTTGCTGAAGATTTCAAAATTTGACTAAGAAAAGTACACGTACAGTCATTAAAAAGAAATGAAGCCATTCATCAATGCTAGAGTTTTGAAAGACTTTTTCGGCATGACAAGGCAATGTTAAACAGTTTTATCATTAGTCTTATGGATATTTGTGGATAATCTATGAAGACATATATTTTATCTGTATTTTTCATACATATTTGTAAGACTAAACCAAGTAGTTTTCACCTAAATGGCACCAAAAAAAGCAACAATTTGGACCGATAGATCGCTCACTTTAAGACTGATGTGAAAAGAATACTACTCGACATTCTCATTTAGAACAAATTTATTAGCATATTCATAAAAATAACATTACTTGCTTAATTATATCATTAAATACTGCAAATATGTCATAACCATTGTGACAGCCTTGCTCACGGTGAGGTGTCAATCAGTCAGCACACTATGTTATCTCACAATGTGTAAAACATTGTTGATTTATCAAACAGTGATATCATCAGCAAGGAAGTAATAAACATAAATAAGCAAATGAAAATGTAAGTAGGGAGAGAGATCTGATTTATTTTTGAGAGTCAGAAGGTCTCATGTCCTGTTGCTTTATATTGCAATTCCCAAGGGAGGTAACTTGTCCTGGACTGAATTTTACAGTGGTTGAGACTGTCAAGAAGGAAATGGGAGATATTTGTACTATATTTCTAGACTACAATTTAGCCTGTGAAATAATTTAACAGTTCACTTTTCTTTCATCCATAATATTATTTTCTTCAGGCTCTTAATCTTAACTACAGTCAAATCTAGACATGCTGAATGAGGACCTAGACTGTATTAAAGGCTCCTATTTCATACAAAGTCGTGAAGAAGGACTACTGTATTTACTATAGATATGTGTATTAGTTGTAGTGTAATACATATTTCAAAGACCCATAAATGGTTCATATACTTTTGATGGAGATCTGAAATCAGATGGCTCATTACAAAACTACATGCATGCACCACAATTGTTTATCATACTCCTAGTATAGGACTTTGTTACAAAGTCTAGCTTTTTAGTTACACCAAAAAACATTATGATAATATAGCACTAAAAATGCATTTTAAAAAAAAGTATAATAAGATGATTAAGGCTGTTATCGAACTGGTGCATGTTCCTTTGTACCATTAAAGTAATAGATACTTTAGTTGTTTAAGGAAGAAATAACATTTCAACATCTTTCGTTTCCTTCTTTCCCAACAATTGCATTAATGAAATTTGAAATATGTAGAATTTCCTAAACTGATGTTTCAATAATATATCATAAGATTAGTTCCCCTTAAGCTGAATTGGAATTCTTAGTTAAAAAGAAGTAAATGTTCAAATTAGTTTAATAAGTTCAATTAGTTTGCCCGCGAAAGCTAAGATCCAACTATTAATCATTCATAAGACTGAGGGACGGCGTATCGGGTCTCAAAAACAACGTTGAGAAGTTCAAGGGTGTTCTTTCATTCACGAACACCGCACTGCTTGCAACAAGTGTATCGCATTAGCGAGGAATCCCCTGTGAAGTTTTGGGTTTTGCTGTAGATGGAAGACGGAGGGTGTTTGGATATGGTTTGGTAGCCTCCTGCTATAAGCCCCTTGACTCGAGAACAAACTCAATAGTTCCCCGATCAGCACTTTCACTAAACAGGGCACACGACTTTATCTTAAAATCACGCGTTCAGCTTATTCTAACTTCTGTGCACTTTCTTGTAATTGATGTGTCAACAGTAAAATCGTAGCTAGACTCACAAACAGTCTCAAACCTCATCAATTTCACCTAATTCATATCACGTTAAGACCTGATCCTATCTACAAAAAGCAAAAAGGGGGCCCCTAATTTGTAATTATACATTGAGTTATACGATGTTATCGGCATTCAACAAAGTCTTGGTCAAATTTGTGTTTCCTTTTTAAGAATAAGATCAACCAGATGATATTCCGCAAGGTTAAACCAAATGTGTCAGAACAATTTACATATACCTGACAGTGTTACTGTAGTTTGAGGATGTGCCACAGCTTTATTGAGAGGTGACACTGAAACGTACCATAAACTTGTATTATGATAAAATGCGATTTATGCTGGTTATCAAAAACTAACTTTTACCAAGGACATGTATAGACTATTGGTTTATATAAATCTTTGCTTTTATCAACCAGAAAAGACCTGAAAAAATTAAGCACTTGATATATAAATCTGCAGATTGACAGAAACTAATGACTATTTCGATATTGATAATTTTGGTTGCCATCAATTGTTTTTGTTGAATTTAAGTTCTATCAGTAAAATCATAACTAAAAAGTACTTTAGAAGACGGAAGTAAGTCTAGTTCACAGGGATCAGAAGGGATTTGTTCTTCAGCACGTTTAAAGACCGAGGGGTCGCCACCTCTACCCCCTCCGACCTCCTCATGTCACCCCTCAAGCGTCCATTTGTACAGATGCATCGCCAGATAACTTTTACGAGATAGTTAAAGCCTTGTGAAATATGCGTTTTTCAATCGTAAAGTATTCAATGCTTCCCAATCTCTGAAAACTATAAAACATATTCATGATATTGAGAGGAAAAAATAAAAAATGTAAGTGAAATTATGACAAAATAAATGTATATGGTGCTGAATAATATTTTTGTGCGTTGAAATGCAGGTAAAGGTGCTAGAAAATGAAATCCAAACACAATAATTTCAAACGTGACTAAACTTCTAAAATATTATCACTTTCAAAACGTTTTGATTGAGGATGTCACGATACACAGATGCATCGTCGTGTTTCAGTTCATGATATGTGACATAATACATTTAAATAACTCACCATCAAAATTTGAATGAATATCGATACAGATTAGTAAACATTGATCCGAGAAATTCAGAGTTTCGGAGCTTCATATTTTAGAATGATTGTTTAACTATTGGTTACTCAACTTCAACTCTCTTGTTAGAAATATATAATGAGATTATCAAAACTCTCCACCAGAATGTCGCATTTATGGAATCGCTATTCGAATCGTATACATGTATTGTGACATCCCTAGTTTTGAGCGATTTCTCCAGATTTTCGTGTCGAGAAACACCTTAGATGTTAAGGTTCTTCTCCACTGAGGACAAATGAACCGTGCAAACTGTTGTTAAAAGCTCAGGGGAGTTTATCAAAGACTAAAGTCTCGAGTGATTTACAGGACAAGCTGACAGATCTACACACAGTCGGTACAAACCTCCTGACACATGATACAGAGGTTAACCCCTCTAATTTGCCTTAACTCAACCCAGAGTAGCGGAATGCATCTTCAAACACCGGAGATGGAGATTTATTGCTACACACAGCGGGCACCTGTTGATCCCATAGCGGCTTCATCACTCGACGAATGCTGGAGGTTCAATAAAGGGCGAAAGTATGTCCACTGTGTGGTTGATTTGAAATCATACAAATTGATCAACTCTCCTTTTTTAGTATCAGCGCCAATCTGTATGACAACATTTAATGTAAGAATTCTTCTCCATTTGTTTAAAGGCGGTTCGACTTAAGTCCCCCAATGAAAATTAGGTCTACAGACATATAATTATGATGCTACAGTAGCATGGTACTAGTTGATATGTAAGTAAAAGAGTCTGTTTCTATGTTGTATCATGATTTAAGAAATGTTATATGGTTTTATAGACTTTCCAATTATATTTTAAGACATCTTGTCTAATGCAATGACTCTCTCTGTTTTAGACTTGAAGACCAACAATACAAAGGCTTATAACCAAGGCTCCACATGGTTATGTAGTAAGTGTAGAGGTGGATCAGTTGGAAAGTGTTTAATTAGTTAGCACGCTCCCAATCTCTCTCTCAAAACTTTTTTCATATAATGCTCTCTACAGTCCTTGTTGTATGAAGATTTATTTTCGAATTTGGCGAAGACGAAGCCTTATATTTCAGTAGACAAATCTAAACTTGCTTCTCTTTCTACTTTACTAGTTTTACGTAAAAATGTTAACTGGTACATTTGTAGGACTGGTCAAACTTAGTTTGAGACAGGCTATTTCATCTATAAAAGCTTGAAAGTGGTTAAACTTTATACATGTGTTTGAATTCTAATAACCTTTCGTACTGAATAAATACGAAAGCTTTTCTTTTTTCTTTCTGCCTGCAATTCTGCATTTTCATGGCACGCTAGGCTAAAATTCCGTTGCATCCCTATACAAGAACCTTATGTATTTAAAAAAAATCAAGAATAAAAACAAATTGATTCTTTTCAAAATAGAAAGCCAAATGCATAGGGCAAACGAAGATTCAAACATAAACGACTCGATCTTACAGTGACTGATTTCAAACAAACAGTCTATATTTGGTTATCTATCATTGTCTGAACACATACTTTCCACCAAGCTTTTTTCGGAAATTCGTTATATACACATGGACACCTTCTCAAACCAAACCAAACCTTTTATATACAGGGACAACAGCTCACACTTGATTGCTCCCCACAACTTACAGTGAGTACATCGACTGTATCGTTTGTCGTCCCAACGGGAACATGATCCATGGAGGTAAAGAAAGTGGCACCAGGGGTTATCCCAAACACGCACTGTAACCTTATCTGATAATGGAATCTTACCCCTCTTACCTATTTACTCTATAATGTCGCCCTCTCTCTCTACGAGGACGCCCTTTTATCGAAGAATAAAGCGACATGACAAGCGGTCCATAAAACAGAGCTTCTGACAGTTTTGTGAAATTGTTTAGATTATGCTAACACTTCCCTTCCGATTGAGTCGAGATATACACGCCGATCTTGTCAGCGTCCTGAACTCCCACGAAAATACTTTCTCAGCATTTGTAAATATTGTGAGAGTTGTGAAGGGTCGATCTGTTTAATAAAATTGGTTTTTAGTTCAGTATTCACCTCAAGTGGATCAATATTAGTATAGATTATCAAATTGAAAAATAGTTTGTATTTTTTTAGAATTTCACCATGACTAGGTCTAGCTAATATTTACATTCAATAGCCTTGTTAAAGTCTATGTTATCTTCCAGACCCTAAGCAAACATGTAAGAGTCTCGAAAATTGTGACAAGATCAGATTGTTTTAGATTCAAATAGAATACTTAGGCTTCTCAAATTCATAGGTAGGCTAATTCAGATCCTTTACACATTGATATACCTTGAAACCTCCTATAAATCCTTCATTATCCACAACATCCAGGACGCCACAAGCTTTGTTAATCGTATTAATATGCAGTATAAATTATAACCCAATAGAGCATTAGAACTGGTTGCCGTTCGAAGGGAGGCGCAAAATCAAAACCTATCGGTTACAAAAATTTATCATGACTGCCATCCAATAAGAATAATAAACAACAATCTGTTATCACGGTTAGGCCTACAACTAGATTCTAAATAAGTGGATACCCAACAAATTATCTTTGTTTCTAGACCCGGTTCGCCATCTCTTTGTTACATAAGCTAAAAATAAAGATTTGTTAAGGTGACATAGGTAATGTACATATGTCCTTGACATACACCTCACAATCAATATTTCGCGGGAAAACTTGTGATGTGGTACTTTACGCATGCGCACGACACGCTTTATTTCCCGCGTTATTCGTCACGTGCTACGTAAGAGGTCATTTTATCGTACAGCGATTGGCTAGATCTTGAGGTCACGTCAACCGCATGGCCTGTGTATGTATACAATCCCAGGAACATAACAGTAAAGGAGACTGCTTGGAAATTCTCTGAAACGAGAATATCACAGCGACAACAATGATGTCAGCGCATCCACATAGCGAAGAACACTTTGATTTCTACTCAAGACCCAAAAGACAGCGGCTGGATAGCTCGAAACACTACAGTGTGA
The DNA here is from genome assembly GCA_921293015.1 of Phorcus lineatus. Classification (NCBI taxonomy): domain Eukaryota; kingdom Metazoa; phylum Mollusca; class Gastropoda; order Trochida; family Trochidae; genus Phorcus; species Phorcus lineatus. The sequence goes on from OV121091.1 coordinate 29,643,657, forward strand.
ACGGAAACGGACCACGAAGTCTCGAGTTGGAAGGGGTCATATCGGTGTTGAAGGAATATGACGATTATGACGGAGGGATCAACTGCAGCATGTGTGGTAAGCAATACAAAGCATTGTGGCTTCTTTGTATCAATTGATGACTTTTACTTATAACACTTATCCTTTAACTTTGTAGAACAAAATTGATGTTGTTAAAACTTCAGTCGTTGAGGTTGATAACTTAAAAGTGGATTAAGCTGAGATTTCGTCTTCTTCAACTTCTGTCATTTGATAGCTGAATCGAACTGAAAATTATCGAAGTCAGAATCTTAAAGCGTCATATTTCGTGAAATGTTTGGTCTGAATGATTTGGTTACCTCATCATTTTAAATATGACATTCATTAACTGTCAAAGTTCACCTTTTAAATTGCATGGCTACTGTGTTATCATTATTAGAATATTGGTTTTATTCGGCACTTGATAATTATGCTTTTAATTGTTTTCCGTTTTCTTTTTTTGTGGTCCGTGGACGAACACATTTATAAATAACTACTATGTAGGTCATACCAGGTTCATTCATAAAGCATCCAGTGAGATGTTTGTGTACACAATGTCACGTGACTTGCCTTTTATGGACTATAATGTGAATCACTAGGGGAGTAGATTTGTCGCCAGTTCACTCAAGTGTGACAAGTTCATAATAGGTGTTTTTAGGATGTCACTTTTATAACAAATGTCAGATTAAGTTGATATAATTTTAGAATACAATATTCAATTTTGATGTTCCTATTAACATTTTTTAAGATTTAAAAAACAGGAAAAGTATTTCATCTTATCTTTGAAACTTAAAACTTACATAATTCTCAATTGACTAATTTCTATTTAATATATTGATTTCAGGAAAGTTGTACAAGAGTAAAGTTTGCTTCATCAAACACATTTGGGAGCACAGCATATATTGGGATGTCTTCTCTGACCGCAAGAACCATGAGCGGGTACTATCCATCCAAGCAGCCCTTATCCTGTATAGTGGTTACCATGGCGTTGCTATGGATGACGACAACATGCTGACCCATCTCCTAGTGACCTCGCCTGGCAACCATGGACCGATGGAAAAGAAGGCGCAGTCTCCAACAGAAATCTTCCACAAGAGCATCACAAACGAGAAAAAGATCCTTGCGCAACACCACAATAAAGTTCAAGTTGCGCGATATTCAGAGACATCACCTTTGAAGCGGAAGAGAGAAGACTAATTGGTGAAAGACATATCGTGTACATAACTCGCTGTGATTTGACATTGTGTAGGACAATTTGAAGAGGACTTGTCTTGTGAAATTCAAATAGATTTTAGCTTCGGATAAGATTGATATAGGCTGGCCCATCTGTGCAAGACCTATGTATTTGTTATGTCTTTCTCATTTGTTGTGAACAAAAATGTCAGTTGATGTCATATCAGAATGGAACAATCAGCAGAGGCTTCTTATCTTGAGGTTTTTCGATTGTTTTATTGAAGGTTAGAAAAGAAATGTATTTGTGTTCTATCCTTCAAAACATTAGAGAAGTGAAAACATTACATTATTAATGAATAGAAAGAATATTTAGGTCATTAGTACTTTGTGCTTTGTCTTAATGTCAAAATGTCAAGTTTTGATTTTATGCAGTTGTAAAAGGCTTTTAATATGAATGAGGAAAGGTTTTTTTGCTTTAAATTTATCATGTTGAGTCTTAAATTTGTAAATAATCTATTCTTGAAAAAGTTCAATAATCCTTGCTTGTTTTACAAGTGTACTGCATTTATTAAGCTCTTTTTGTAACCATTTATTGTAAATATGTAAATAGTGTTTGTTTTTTCTTTAACAATTGAGAGGATACCACCCAAACCAAAATGTGCTTCAATGTAAATAGACTGTGTCTTGTATTGGGAGTATGTGTTGTGTAACAGTTTCAGAACACAGGGTAAAACTAAGTTTAAAAATGCATATGTTCAAAATATTTGATTTATGACTTTGTTTATCAATTGTTTCTGGAAACAAAAATCAAATAGTTGCTAATTTTTGGTAATTTCTAACAATTTCTTTTGTAATTTCTGTTTCTCTGAAGGTTAAAACAAACATGATAAGACATGGAGTTTTCTCCATAATATGAAAAGTGAGAATATATTTTGAACCAATTTGGCTGAATCAATTTGTCAAGATTTATTCCTTTTAAAGTTAACTGGTACATTCATTACCACCTGCATACAGAAACATGTACATAGTGTATATTTGTATATGTCTAGTATAGGTCTTTCATTGGTTACCATGGTAACAGTTTTAATTTGTTGTATGATTTTGTGATATTTGTTGTTTGTTTTGTTTGATTTTATTTAGAATTTCAAATTATACTTTGTTTCTTTTTGAAAATGGCAGAAAAGTGCTAGAAGTCTTTAAAAGAGATTATTATACTTGAAAATATTTGAAAATAACCTGTGCTATGCTAAGCAATAATTGTGATATTAAAGATTTGCTTTATAGCTCGTATGTAGTCAGTAAAATAGTACTGATCAGTACACATTATCATTTGTTAGCGAGTTAAAACCTATTTCACCACTCAAAGCTTTAAATGATGTTTGGAATTGCTACAAATTTCTTTAAAAAAAAGTAAATCTGGACCTGTAAAAAAAACAAGTGAAACTTGTGTGAAAGAATATGGAAAGGAGGTTTTGGTGCTATTTTTGCAAATAAAATTTTGATGCAGCAAGCAACTGAATTGTCTTTATTTTAAGGATTTATTCCTGGTTTAGAGTTGGTTTTTGTCACTGAGATTTTTAGCTCAAGTATTTGGGTGCTAGGCATTTTCCCCAAGACTGCTCCACAATCATTTAACATAGAATGCTTCAATTTTCAGAATAACAACTTTATAATATAGATATTCTGATAGGTGTCCATTCCTATCCTTCTTTCAAATTTTGTCCAGAAACCAATGATATTAGTAAGTTCAAATGTAAGAGAAACTTCTCTGTAATATTGTGACCCAAATTTATGGATAAGGGACTGGACAGACTGGCATTATTGCTAGAATCTTTGAACAACTTCTTGAAAATCAATCGGCATAGAGGGGAATTCAAAGTTCATAGGCTTGGAAATAATGGAACCAATGGTTGTGCTAATGATTTTATTTTTCAATATAATTTCCCTTGAATTCATTGCACTTTGCCCATTTGTCTTTTTGATTGTCAATGCCATTGCAGTAGAAGCCAACCGACTGGCCCCTCGGCCACGCCTCAGTAGCTACAGTACCTTATTGCCAAATCTTAAACCACGCAAGTGTGATTTCAGGTCTGGAATGTAGGGGGGTGGTTAAGTTGTTCAAAGCCACATTGTTGAAATGCAGCCTGTGCAATACAACTCTTGTGCACTGGAACGTTGTCATGAAGAAACTAAACTCCAGTAGTCAACATGCCCATCTCAATTGTTTCAACAAGTAACGAAAGGAGAATCCTGTTACTGTAATTTTAGGTGATTTACAGTTTAAGTTTCACGCCCCTTGAACCCTAAAAAGTGGTCGCCATGTTGTTGCCAGCAGAAGGCTGATTTCTGAACTTCTTGGGTGCAGAAGAGTGTGCTTCCATTGCATGGATTCTTGGTTGGTGATGGGATCCACGTTTCATCCCCTGTAACCAGACGGGCATGAAAGTTATCGTGGTCAGCATTGTAGATGTCCATTCGCTCACAACTGGATTCAACTCTCTGGTGTCGACCTTGTGAATTTAAGTTTCGTGGCACCCATCTTGCAGACACCTGTGGTTCAAACACTACCCTGAGAAATGCCATACTCTGAAGATATCTCGTCTACCTTTATTCTAAGATCGAACATGATTAAGCCCTGGAGCTGTCCAACAATTTCATCTGTAATGGATTCAACAGTTCTTCCTGACCGTCGGTCATCGTCCAAGGAGCTGCGACCCCCCTTAAACTCAGATGACCATTTTCAACATTACACATTAATCATACCTTAATGGTCGCATTCACCCCTTCTTTCGCGAGAAACTTGATAACTGCACAATGCTTAGTTTTAAAACTTTCCATGATTAGAGGAGGTAACTTATGTTCAACGGGCTATAAGTCAATGTTCGGGAAGGGTTGTTTATGTCTGTAAACTGTCTAAATAATGACAATAACGATATTGTCTTCAGGGGTGTATCAATACTCGCTTATATGAACTTAATGACTTCCCAGCGAAGAAAGATTAACTTTTCAGAATAACGTCTTTGTAATATGGAGAGAGACTAAACTTGAAACTGTTGTGGCAGGGTGTCCATCCTTGAATGTTTTTGCTTTGTTCTCCAGTATACGTAAAATGCCAGGTTTTCAAATTAGTAGCTCGTCTGGCCTGAAAGGCTTTTGACATGGTATGTCGTCTGGTGCCCGTCCCCAGTCTTTTAACTATTTCGTCTTCTCCTCTAGAACCGTTGATTAGGGATATCCGAAGTAGTGTGTACAAACTCCTTGAATGATGAGTGATGAGATATGGTGGTCCTGTGACTCCTAATAAAGGCCATAGGGGCCACACTTTAATAACTTTCATCATCTTCTGAAGGGCCACAATCCGTAGAAAGCTGAAACCTTGTAAACAGACTCTTTCGCTCATGGGGATTCTCAAAACCTATTTTAATCTTATTCTCCTCAAGTGAAAGGTCATCTTCTTCTCCAATAGCATGATACTTAGAAAGCTGAAACCTTGTGCACAGACTCTTTAGCTGATGGTGATTCAGATTACAGATTTTGGGTTCCTGTGAGCGACAGAGGCAACGTCCCATGAACTTTTTTCTAAAAAGAAAAGGCCTAGAAATCTGATATTTTATGTTCAGACTCCTAAGCTCGTGTGGATTTTGATAAATAGATTGTGTGATCCTGTGACAACCATATGGTGATCCTGTCATCATTTAAGATGTATATGAAGTTTACGTTGCCTACTCCGCTACAGTGCCAATGGGTCTATTTTTAGGATATCATCATTATTGATGGCCTTAGATGAGCGCAGCGATCCGTAACCAGCAGAATCTTAAGGAGTGATTAGCCTGTTGGTGATTTTAGACATGGTTAAAGTTGTTTCGATATTTTACTTATTTTTATTATAAATTTATTGTTCACATTCTGATATTTTGATTGACTTAATTAACTAAAGGAAAGCCCTGTGTAGTGATCAAAAGATTATTATGCGTTATAGAAACTCTTAGATGAAAGAATGAGGAGTAATTTACTACATTTACTCAATTCTTCGACTCGTGCTTTTTCACATTTGTGCGGTTTGGAAGTGGAGGTACATACATGATATAATAGGTTATATCCATGTAATTATATAGATCATCAGTTTTAGCATAAAAATTAGCCTATCAAATAGTCTTTTCAATAACTGTGTAAAATTTATTGTTCTGGAAATTTCGTTGTAGTGTATTTGTGCCTATAAACTTGCCGAAAGAGACTTGGAGACTGTTTAAAAGACTTAAAGAATACACATGAAACACGACGGCTTTTGTCAGATCATCTGACCGCTGTTAGTGTGAGTGACCGACGACTTGACCTTTGAGTCATTGCATCTATATCAAAATATACGATTCACCTTAGGCTGGAAATACTTTAAACTTTTGACTCGATGTAAACAGCAAATCATTGATGGACTGCAATGTTTTAAATGTCTTGATATAAATAAATAAAATGTTGTGTCCCTTGCTCCCGACAGAAAGGAATAAATATAGAGATATCTTAAAGAAACATAGCTTCTTTAAGTATTAAATATATCGCCTTTTTGTTTTTTTCGGGGAATGACATAAAATGTGTCTTAGATCGTCACTCATAAATCGCTGTGCGATTGGTTGTGTATTTTTAAAATTCTGTTATACTGTTTTATAGATATATAAATATGTATGTAGTACATGTACACAAGTGAGACGGAAATAAAAATTTTGATTGATTGACATAAAAAAAAGCGCTGAGCTTTTACTAGTTTTATAACATTATAAAAATAAACTGTATGTATGGATAGAATATTCAAACATTTATTATGAGATGACAATGACATGTAGTGACGTAGAAAGGCTTTTCACGCTCGTAGTGCCGATGAATAGTTCACCTCTAGCTCTCACTATGATTTTCACGGTGTGTGCGCTCTTATTTATCAAGTTTTCATCATCAATTCAAATCTTAATCAACCAAAATGTTACCCTCAGTAACATGTATCAACAGCGTTGTGTTAAGATTATGTTTTAAAAATAAACAGGAATGTCCACTTGAATTTTGTTTCCACAAAAAAATACCCCAGTTGGACTGTTCTTTCAACCTTTTAGCAAATTAACTGACCCCTGCTTGTTCTGAGTGACCGATAGCTTGACCTATTTATAAACTTAACCACAAATTCACCCTGAAAAGTATAAATCATTAAGATCATTCCAAATAGGAACCGTAAATAAAGGTTAGAGAATTTTCCACTAATTGTTGACATCGCTTATTTAAGTGTCAATCATATTGTAGAGATTCTTTGTTTCAAATCCTGTCGACATATTTGTTACTAAAGACCCTCATTTGATTATTAATCCCATTGAAATAAGATCTAAAATTCGTTCATTTATTAATACACAACGTTAGATCTCTCATCCACCATTGATTTAAAAAAAATAGTGCATCTTGAGTTAAGAAAGTTAAGAAATGATAATAGATATTTATCCAATTTTGATTAACCAGATTGTCTATGTATATAAATATAATTCTTTTATGATATATATAAAGAATTGGTATTTTGGAATTACTTCGTTAATAGGTTGACAGGGTTAACTAAAGTGATTTCACGTAGCCTGCATTTATGTAAATAGTATGGAGAGTGTTAGCAGGGAAAGTCGTTTTAGAATGTAACGTAGCTGATTCGATAAAGTCAAGCCAGTCTATTCTACATATACCTGTTAATATCTACTTTTATTTCATTGATATGATAAAAAGGGATTTGTTGTCACAACAAGTCAACACACCACACGTGCAGAGATTTAACCTCTGACCCTGAGGTCAACTTATCAGTTCCGGTGTGATGGTAGGCATCAGAGGCGTGTTTGGAGTTGACAGCTCGTGGGAAGGTTTGTTTTTCATAGACTTACGCCAGTCTCTCAGAGACATATAATTAGTTCGTTGTTTTGTTTTAAGACCAAAATAAACCTAGTCTCTGAAAGACGGGAGCACATTTTCGTTTGCAAATATTACTTGTCAAATACTAAAGGAGTCCATAAATATGAAATAACTCATTTGATCATTTGAAATTTCATTTGATGAAAACAGGTGACATCTATAACGTTCTAAAGTCAACACCATTTCTTATGTCGACTAGTAATTAATGTGACGAACGACCCATCTGGAAAGATCGAAATGAAAAGGCAATAATGTAAAATATATAGAGGATATCATATGAGTGTCCATAACATAATATGTTTACTACACGAGTGCTTTATATAAGTATTTCCCGAGCGAGAGCACGCTGCGGCTGCTAGTATTATTGCAGGGAGAAAACCCGCAACATCATTGTGCTATGTTACATTGGAAGGTTTAGTGTAACAAGTCCTCTATGACATGCTTATTACATTTCCCCTGAAAAAAAAATGATAGAGATAGTTCGCATTTTAAATAATCAATGTTTTACAAAGTTGCAACAAGCCCTTAGAAATATTATTAACACGAATTGAACACATTATGCACTTGACTGGCCATAGAATGCTCTTCTATTTGACTAGTTTCCGAAAGACATGCATTCTATCTTCCATTTGAAAGACAGGAACGACTCATCTCAAGCTTTCAAAGTGTCCAACTTATAAAATGAGGTCATATTGTATGATCTGCTAACAGGTTTACAACATTAAAAACAGTTTTTGAATAACACACCCTCCGAAATTCACAAACATGCATGTAGTAATATTATTCTATTGTACAACGCTGCCTTTTCCCTCTCTCCCTGTACAATGGGGTTTATAAATTCTACACCCTGTGATCCATTTGGCATGCTTACGACGGGGTATAATCTCCTCCAACAGATTTTATTATGTACTTCCCACCGGAAGTCCCTCCTTATGCCCTTTCATAACACCCCCCCCCCCCCCCCCCCCCCTCTCACACACACACACACACACACACACACACACTACTTTATCTCAAATCTTGCCCTGTTTTGTGTTTGTTATCAATTCAGACTTGTAGACTTGTCAGCCTCAGCGTCCCAAAATCAGTGCGTAGTCCCATTCATACCACCCTCATATATAAACATGAGAGTTACCCGAAAGAAAGTCGAATTTGTATCGTAGAGCCCCTTTTCCAATCTCTTTTACAAAACAGCATCATATCAAGGCTGATGTAGGTAACGTTATGGGTGTACGACTTCTTTATTTAAGTCTTTATCCTGTTGGTTTTTTTTGAAAAAGGCATGCAAATAATCTATACAAAAAAAGTATTGCTTTAAAAAAGATTGTTTCAAAACAAACTTTGTCATCATTTTATGTTGCTTTTTAAAAAAAAAAATGTTTAAACAAGAATATGTGTGCTAGATTTTTCAGATTTTAGATACCGATTCTTTATTAAGGAGAATAATTTGATAAAGTAAAAGGGGTTTACATTGTATTTGACTGGTGATTATCTATTACAACCACTAAACAAGATTAAGTATCTTTGTACATTTATACCATGGAAGAAAGAGAACGGAGATTTAAAAACTATCAAAAGGTGACTTCTTTTGCCTTTGATGCTAACTCGAATGTTTCGGAATGTATTCAATCATTTCTCTTATTGGTATTTATTCAATGATATTACGCTTGTCATGGGCAACATACGCTTATTATACTATAAATTATTCCCGATAAGAAATCTTTTCGACATCAATTTATCAAAGTTTAGCAGAACAGTTACTCAAATAGAACACAAAAGGCCGGAAACATTCACCTCATGTTGACCTATGACCTCTGCATAATAAACAGAGACTGGGTATGTCATTACCATTGTGCTATGTGACAGAAATTATACCTGCACAATGACTTGGCTGCGTCACAATGGTGTTGAGGTCGATCCTTGCATAACATGTCAGGATTTATGAAATATTGATGCAGGAATGCTGGAATGTGATGTAGTGTTAGAATTTATAGTGTTGAATACCAAATATAGTCAGTTCTGATTACCCAACAACATAATGAAAATGTATTATATGATCGGATTAAAATTGCGTTTTGTGGACATCTTTCAGGGTTATAAATACTTTCACAGTATTGAGCAATATTTTAAAAATTTGTTTAACAAATTATTAATTGATGACTACTGAGGTTTCACTATTTAAAGAATTTGTATTATTGTTATTTGCATTGAAAATATGAAATGAACCTTATGTCAATTCGAACAAGCATTGGCATTATTTTTACAACTTTGGAAATCTAAAGTTTACTTTGAATAAGAAAATAGATGTTATTGGTTTCTTTCAATGGTTTTAACCTATGGATTCATGCCATTTTATAAACCGAATTTTAAAGGTGAGTGTGAAAGTGATTGACCGAGTGCTTCAGTTAACTAGAACAATAACATTGAGCCTTACATGACAGTGCTACCTTTTTGTTGTTGATCAGTTATGATTTTGTGTTTTCCAAGTAAAAATAGTTCACTGTTGTTTGATTTGACTATGTCATGCATCTCTTATCATAAGGGGATGCTAATTATTGGATATTTTGGCTTTCTGATCAGTGGAACTATGATATTAAAAAGTAGTTTTAATTTATTAGAAAAAAAAATAGTTGATAGGTTAATTTGTCATTCTAAAAGTTCTAAGCCCATCAAGCACTTTGGAACAGTTCCTATACCCCCGATGAGTAAGTTACAATTAGTTGTATTTCTTTACATAGTTCAAAAGACCCATGTCATTCTCATAACATCCAGGATATTGCTTACTGCTTACAATGTCTAGATATTTTATGATTTGATTTTATTATCTTACAATTTTGTAAAAATTTATTGAAAAACATTTTCCGAAACAATAGTAAGATTTATATTAGTCATTTTTGATATGTTGATAACACAAGCGATACCTTGATAACATCCTTATCCTGAATTAAAATAGCTGACCATTACATCAGCTTTCGATGTTGTTTGAACTTTTTACAAGTGATTTTAGAAAGAATATCCCCCCCCCCCCCAATCCCTTGACAAACCAGTGCTTCATGAGATTTTCTGAAATAGGAGGAGGGGGTCTTCACATTCTTACAATAGTTCTTCCTTAATTCCCTCACCTTAGAACTTGCTCATAAAATCTCATACAATTCCCTGATTGTCTTCACATGAGTTGCCTCATTTTGCTATCAGCTGGCTACTTAAAGCTATTTAAGGCATGTAAACACTGGTGTCTTTCATCTGGGCACTGCGAGTTTTGCACCATTTTTAATTATTTCAAGGATTCTATTGGTGATACAAGAAAAATCCTAAGAATGCTTACAAGTTACAACACCGCTAATCGCTTAAACATTTCCCAAGCGGCATTAAACAATAACTCCCTCAATCAGAATATATAAAGGGATAGTAGGATCCTCAAGGATACAAATATGCCGATGTTGTAAGATGATATGCTTTACCAGTTCTTCAATAATTTCTTTTTTAAAAAGAATAACTTAAAAATATGTCTAACAGGTATAGATCTTTATTTGGGAATAGTTTTTTCAAAATTATGTACAACATTTCTTCAACATGAGCATTTTGATATGTGATACAATTTCAATATTTCATATCACTATAACAACATGAAAAACTGGCACTTTATATAATTCTTTGGAAAATAATGCTGATATAAGGCACCAATCACAGAACAGCTTTTTCTATATATCACATAATCTGCAGGACTTCTAACATCAAGTGATAAACACATGCCATTTTTGATGCAATTTAAAAAGGCATAACATTTCTTATAAAACTCATAAATATATACTAATTTCCAATTTTCCCACAAAAACACATATAAATGTTCATTATTATTATTGCAAATCTGGACGGATAAAGTAAGGAAGTATAAAACAATACAAAATTAAACATATAAATGTGTAAAAACCCAAAATTCACCATAAAAAGTCTAACTTGAAAAAAAGATTACAATAATTAACAAATCTACGAAATGCACTTGTATCTGTGACCCTCTTTACAAGAGAATCATTTGTTTAGATTTTAAGTAAAATTCTTTATACAAATTATTTAAATTTTAGATTTGACAAGAAAATAAACATTTTAGAAATAATAAATTTTGTGTTTTGTAGAAGTATTACTTTTACAAAATAATAATGCAACAAATCTTGTAAACTCAATATGAAAAACACGAGAGACAACATTTTACAATCAATATCTAAATTATCTTATTATCTAAATCTGTGGTTTGTAGAATAAATATTTGTTAATAATGATTCTTTTACAAAAATATTTCTTTTTACATATAAAAACACAACTCTTGTTCCATGTAAGAAAAAGAAACATGTAAGAATAATGGACAGCAACACATTAACAGGCATAAAGGTACTTCTAGTATAAAACATTAAATAAGATAAAAACAACTATTTCTGTAAAATAAAAAACAAATGAATAAATCACAGCTTGCCACATGTAGCGTTGTCATTCTTCATAATTGAAGATAAATAGTTAATGTTTGTATCATTCATAATTGTGCATCATTCATTATCTCTTAATGGGAGATTCAAAGTTCCTTGAATTCCATTGTGTTCATATTGAAGGGTCCATGATTATTTCAATTCCATTTGATCTTGACTTTCTGTAATAGTCTAATTTTCATATTCAACATATAAAGAATACAAATAACTTTATGTTCATTAAACATAAATAGTTTTTCATTGATTTAGATTTTACAGATGTTATTGAACAGACTTTTCTTTTCTATATTCTGTTAAAAATTATAGTTCCATATCAAACTATGAATTGATTTGAATGATTTCCCCCCTTATTTTCTCCATACATAAAATACAACATTTCACCTATAAACTTTGATCTTATTTGCACTTCTTTCTCTTATTCTCTTGTGAGCTGTGATATTTCTATTTCTTTTTCTTGATGGATTTCTCCTTCTGCATTATTTCAGCCTCTATAGAGGAAATTTTCTTGATGAGAGCCTCTTTCTGATTGAGTGTAGCGGTCAGTTGATCTGTGGATGTGGTCAAGCGGTCAGTCTCTCCGTTAGTTTCCAGCTTCTGTATCCCGGCTCGGAGCTCAGCCTCAGTCTTCAGTGTCTGTAAACAATTAAAAACAATATCTAATTAATGCAGGCGGACACTAACCTATGTCATGTAAGGATGTAAGAAAGATGATGTGTCATAGCTGTGGATCAAATAAATGATACACAAGGGTACAAGGTATTATTATAAGTTAAAGGAGGGGGGGGGAGTACTGTCAAAAAACTTACAAAAAGTTAAACTTTTAGTTGTCATGTTACAGAGGATGTTGTAACAACCCCTGTAACATGACAATTAAATGTTGAAATATCTAATTAAGTACATACTAATTTTAGATGCAGAGAGCATCACTATTTGCTCTTGTTGTAATGTTTAAAATTTAAAAGAAGACTCATTTTATTATCCCGAAAGCAGTTCATTTCGCATCAAAATGATTGCATAGTGAATAAATACACTATATAGAACTTGAGACATCAATGACATGAAAAACTTTGCTGAAGTTCACACATTGTAAGGTGTAGTTTTCATACTAACACAAATGTTAAGAATGACTTACTTCTTTCTTCTAATGATAGTATTTTATCTGTGTAATTCATGGCATTGTTTAAAGCATGGGGACAGAATTAATTCCACAGATGATGTTAACTCATAACCCTTTATGATATTATGGAATATTTACAGGTAGTGTCCTTTGTGATATTGTTGAAGAATATTTAAGTGTTTGAAGATTTTGTAAATATCCCTATTAAGAATAAATGATTTTGACAACTATTATCACATTGACTTTAACTCTGCATCATTTACATTTGAATATTGCTTTCTAAGAAAAGAACATTTTTGGTGCCAATACATATACTAAAGTAACTATCTATGATGAATGTGTAAGAACATACTCCAAAACATTATAATTTTTAGAATAAAGAAGTTGCTATCAAAAATGTCTCTCTTTTTATCATATTTTATTTGCTAAAATTTCTGAATTCCTGAACCAATTAATTTACCTACCTGCATGAGCTCAGCATTGAGAGAGTCTTTGCTGGCCTGGAGGTCGACCAGCTGAGAGTCCAACAGATCCTTGTTAGATGTCAGGGGCGGGACTCCTCGACGCTTCATTGGGCTATAACAAGGAAATTAACTTTAAATCTATGTATATTTTAATGCAACATCCATCTGCTTTCCAATTTGATAGTTATTTATACAAACAAGATTTGTTAATTAAAAGTGTTCATCTGTCACTATTTTTTATGATTTGGTAATTGGTTTAATTGCTGGATGGAATGGCAGCAAGGTCGTTTTAAAACTATGTTTGAGGAGGTGATGCTTTTGTATTTTAGTCAACTATGCATTAGTTCTTGTTATAGACTACTCAATATTGTTTTTATGGATATCTCATCTTAGAAAAGGAAAGAATGAAATCTTGCAACAAATATCACACTTCTAACATAGTAACTCATTAAAAGCAAAAGTCTGTTCAGCATTACCTTCTTGGAGTGTGTCTAGGGGTGGGTTTGCCTCCCCGTAGTTCCGACATTCTGCTGCTGATGATGTCTCCACTGGTCATGAAGCCGCCCTTAGAGGCCAGGTACTGGCGGAGTCTGGCGTTGCTGGACATAGCCTGGTAACCATACATACGCTGGGCAATAGACTGAAAAGGAATTGAATAATCATCAATACAATATAAAGTGTTACAAAAAGTTTCAATCTTGATTAAAAGATTTTCTATACAAGTCATTTGATTTACAATTGCTCAATTTTATTTATAACTACTTTTTGTAAATTCTGTTTGAAGCTCTCATAAAATCTACTGATGACTGATTCCTTGGTGGTTATCTTCACTTAAAGTAATGGGAATTTTTAGAACCTCATGAAGTTATGGCAAAATAAAGACTACCTGATTAGAGAAGTCTGTCCTTGTTGGACTGTCAACCTTCATGTCGATCATTTCCCCGATGACGTTCATCTTTTCGTCAGGAGTCTTGGTTCCAATGAGAGCTGTCTCAAGGGCTGGTCTTGGAGCCAAAGCTCCAGTGGTGCTCATGTCAATCAGAGCTTGCGACCTCGGTGTGTTCTGGGTACGTGAGAAGAACATGTCCTGGCACACTATCTTGAGAGCCTGTTGATAGGAAATTTTGATTTAATGATTCCTGCTTTTTGTTCAATGGCATGAAGTCTATGAAGTAAGACGGCAATGAAGAAAGTTTGTCTACCTAAAGAGGATATTCATTTTGGTCATTTTCACAGGTTGCCATGACCCTGGACCTCTATTCTCAAAATGTTCATAGCCCCAATGAGTTCTTAGTTTAATTGTTTAGGGTATAATTATTTTGGTCATTTTTCAAACTGTTACAGTCCGGGATCTTGAGATGTCCGTTGTCCCTTACACTTCTCAATTATTTGTAGGTAAGTCATACAATCATAGATACCAACCTTGTAAAATTCCCTCATGAAGAGAACATTAGCATCATCGGTCATGTCTCCTGTCTTGATGTGAGCCAGAGAATGCAGGATAACAACAACAAACTCTCCAATAGACTCCATCCTCTCCTTCCGCACAAACAGGATCTTCCGTTTATGCTCATAGAACACAGAATTCCTGAAAGCGTTCCTCTCATAGTTGTTCTTGGGCAGGCTGGAGGCCAGGAGGAGGGAGACTTCCGGAGTCTTGATGGTTTGGTGAAGGAGGCGGATCACGAATACTCCGAACCTGTACACAATGAACTGACTTGGAGAAATGGAGTTGATGTCCGCTGGTTTCAGATCTCCGCTACACGACCACTGAGCATCCTTCACATCAATGTATGCCTTGCTGTAGTCGCCACCTGGGGAAAGATGTTGGAATGAGTGGGTTATCATTAGTGTCGTTTGGGAAGTATTTCAGCCACAAGCTGCTAAGATGTTGGAACTGGCTTAGCTTATCATATTCAATATATTCATATGAATGCTTGAATTTGGCAATTTTTATCTTGGGGTCTTTAATTTAAACGACTTTTTGGTTACTTGCCAGTATTTCCAACAATCTACATATTTATATTTATCATACCACGAACTTGATATTGAGATATATTCAAATTCAAACAAAGATGGGAATAATTGCTGGAAACATGAAAATGAAATAGAAGATAGTGTCTTGTAATAATACTTATGCAATGATAAATTTAGCTTAAGTGCCTTGAGGCATGAATTTTGGTGAAGTAACCTAATTATAAACAAAAGTGCCAAATTCAATTACTTACCAAGAATCCTGCCAGTCCCTCCTTGTGCAGGCCCAGAAGCAGCTGCTCCAGGAGCCTTCTCTAGCATTGACTCCAGGTCGTTGATCTGCTTGAAAAGAGGGGATGCCATCAGAAGGTTTACCCAGTCTTGTTCCAGGTTCCCTGAACTCTCAAACCCACCAGTAGGTGGTGCTGTTGGTCCTCCGCTGAGGGACGTGAACCCTGCTTTCAGAGTTGTCTCCTCTTCATTGAGATCCAAATCTTGGCGAATCTCTGCATCACTCTCAAGTTGGGCCTGTTTGTCAAGTTTTGCTGTCTCTGCATCAAGCTTCTGTTTCTTCCTTGCCTCCAGTTTTGCCATCATGGCTGCTCTTTGTCTCTCTTTTTCAGATTTTGCATTAGCTTCTAATTTCTTGATGTTCTGATTGTGTTCCCTGAGTAGCCTTGCTTTCTCCTCCTCGCTGACATTTGCCCTCTCAATTTCTTCTTTCTGTCTCTGGGCGTTGTCTTTGATCTGCTGTTCTCTGAGTCGTTGTCTCTCTGCTTCGCGCTCCTGCTGGCGTTCCAAGTCACGCTGGTGTTCCATCTCAAGGTCTTTTTCTAGTTGCCTGAAGGGGAAGTTGTTTTGACAATGATAATGAAGAGAAAAATTCCATTCACCATTGAAAAGTTATTTAGCATAATGCAATAGTATTCAACCAACAGCAGCAGTTTAGATTCTTGGACTGAATTCTGGTACGACATTCTAATGGTCAACTTCAGCCAAGCTATCAAGCTATAAAGCACTCGTAAACCATTTAGAAACATTTTAGAGGAAGAAGAACCTTGAGGTGAAGTGACTAATAACAAAAGGTAATCTATCCTAGGACCACAAGGTTAAAGGTTACTTACTAGGACCATAGGTCTTATTATACTTCAGAAAACTCTCAGCTATATTCCATATCAAATTACTAGTATATCACTACATCAAATCCCTTAAATCACTGCAGCTAAACAACTTCTGCAAAAGCACTCTTCACTTTCAACTATATTAAGTTTTAACATATCACGATATCAGATTCTCTAACTCACTGCAGTTGAGCGAGTATCTTCCTCTTTCGCTCGTCTTCTCTCTCCTTCTGTTCTTTCTTCCGTCTTTCCAGCTCAGCTGTCATCTTCTTCACAACATCATTCTTGTATTTGGCTGCTGCATCTCTCGCTTGCCGAGCCTCATTCTCATATTGCTTTGTCAGTGCCTCAGCAGGTGAGTATTTCCTCATGGCGTCTGCAAGATCTTCCAGTTGCTTTTCCTTCAAAGACAGTCTTTGATGCGTCTGCTGAACCTCCAGTTGGGGACTCAGCTCCTTTTCAGCCTGGGCCGCCATCTTGGATGTCAGTTTGTCAAAGTCCTCAAGTTGTTGCTGAAGTGGAAGGAATAAGTTAATGCTGATCTCATTATCTATTCATCTAGAAATAGGTAATTTCTCAAACATTTAAATTTGAATCTACATGGTAAACTTCTTCTTAAAACATTAGGGCTCAAATTCACCAGTTGAAATTTTCTGCTCAAATGTAGAATTAAGGATTTATGATAGAACTGTACAATACTTTAATGAAGAAATAATTTTTTTCTCTTTTCTTTTTACAGAACCTCCTACCTGATGTTGTCTCTGCAATTTCTGTTTCTTCTCTGACAGTTCTGCATTGGACATGGATCCAGCATTGGCCAGCAGGTCAAAGAGTTCCTATACAAACAAAGATGTTTGAAATCTTTTTTCAAATTCAGAGCAGCTATGGAATGGGATTCAGATAGAGCTTTTATATGTCATTTACAATGGGAAAAGTACACTTGTAAGCCAGGTAATTTTCAAGCTTCTTTCAATTTGAAACCAACTTTAAACTGACTTATATAAATAACCTTGACAAACACAAGAGTAAGCTTTCTTCTCAAAGTCCGATTGTAACACTCTCATATCATATGCCAAATCTAACCAACCTGCTCGAAAGCAGCAGTAAGCTTGTCCTTGTCTGCCTGTCGTGTGTTCTGCACCTCAGCAAGTGCACGTTTCATAGCGGCGTCCCGTTCCTGTGCCAACTGTTCCTCCAAGTGAATGGCTTCCTTCATGTGTCTCTGTCGCAGAACAGTGTAGATCATGTTCTCAGCTTGGGCGCTGTCCTTACCCTGTAAAACATTATAGATATGTATTGTACTGGTTCTAGAAGGGGTCCATTCATTAGACACTTCTCTATCATGTATAACCAAATGTTTACACAACTCTCATGCAATGGATATGGTTTATTTGAAACTTTGTATGCAACCACTGACCTTGACAGAGTCCTTAAGGGCATGACCTTCGACCTCCCTAGCGATGTTCTCGTTGAGTTTGTCTCGCTCCTGCTGCTGCCGGACGAGTTCATCACTCATCTCAAGCTCGTTTTTCTGCTGCAACTGCTCCAGTTTCTGCTTCCTTCGTGCTGCCATCTGCAATCAAGAAAGTTATCTTACATATACTGTTATATAGAACAGTTTGATTTATCATTAAAATAAAAGTCTTTCATGCTGTGGTACCTTCTCTCCTTACAATGATTATTGTACAGGTCAGTAACCAAAACTATTTCTGTTATAAAACACATGGGATACATGAGTGATTTGTAAGTATAATGTATCACATGAAGTTAAATCATCACTCTCAGTCATATTTGGCATACTCCATTGAATTTTAAGAACATATCTATCTATAGTTTGACTTTTAAGAACACATCATTTCAACTCAGAAATTAATTTCCAAAACATATCTTATATTCTTTGTCAAAGAAATTCTACTTTTCAGTCTAGTCTTGACCTGACAGAGAAATCATTGTACACCATTCAGAGATCGACCATGCCATGTAATCGGAGATCAATGATTGCACAACAATAAGAGATCAATCATTGCACAACAATCGGAGATCAATTGTTACACAACAATATGAGATCAATCATTGCACGGCAATCGGAGATCAATAATCGCACAACAATCAGGGATCAATCATTGCACAACAATCAGGGATCAATCATTGCACAACAATCGGAGATCACTCATTGCACAACAATCAGGAATTAATCATTGCTCAGCAATCAGAGATCGACCATTGCACTATTAGGAGATCAATCATTGCACAACAATCAGAGATCAATCATTGCACAGCAATCGGAGATCAATCATTGCACAGCAATCAGAAGTCAACCATTGCATAATTAGGAGATCAATAATACCACAGCAATCCGAAAAAGTGTCTCACAATATAACATATGATAGAAAAAACTTTTGAAACCTTGTCGGCAAGATCCTGTTTCTGTCTCTCCCGCTGTGACTGCAGGTTGCGTTCAATGGCCTCCTGTTCCTTCTGGTGCTTGGCCATCATCTTCTGAAGCTCCGCCTCCGACAAACTGCCACCCTTCAGCGCCATCTCTCGGTCAAGACGCTCCTTTAGGGCATCCGACGCCTGAAAATACAATTAGATTATCGTTAAACCCTAATCTTACTGCATAAACTATGCCATATTATTGACCATGGGATTTATTGTTAAAAAGTTTTTCTAGTCCTAATCGGCAAGGAGGGCTTATTGTTTGAAAAATCAAACAATTTGACAAGCCCTACAATGTGGAGACACTTAAAAAGAATCTAAAATCACAAAAGCCCTGTTGACCTCTTCTCCAACAGGTACAATCTGATTTTCAACAAGTAATTGGTTGGCGAGGAAACAGCTTATAGAACACTGTGGCAATAAAATTTTAGAACACTGTGGCATCAAAATTTTAGGACACTATTGTTGAATAAAAATTCTGAACGTTTAGTATTGATATCTCTATAGCCTATACCCTTGTTTAATTAATTTATGCTGAATCATTACCATGTGTTAGACATCCAATATTCATAAACTGTTAATCAAAGGAACAAGGGTCTTAAAAGTAACAAATTGTCAATTTTTATTGAATTTTATTTTGGATAAGAATCCATTTTTGAATAGTGGCCAACATTCCCTATCCAGATTTTTTTACTTTACCAAGTTTTAGTATCAACTGGAAGTCTTTGTCAACAATATATCTAAACAAAATTAAATTCACATTGAAGATTGTAATGAACAACTCATCAGTCATCACTACCCCATCAGTATATTGAAATAACTGGGAAAAATCTAACAAACTAATGCAATAAGTTTAGTACTTTTGCTCTGATTTTGGAAACATTTTGAGTTTTTTAATTATTTTTTTTTACCTGTTGAACTATGCTATGCTCGCGCTGTGAAGCTGCTTGCATATCAGCTCTGACAATTGGGACAATTACACATGGTTATGACAACATTAGGTGGAACTATTTGGTACTACTGGACTTCTAAATGCATCAGGAAGACTTTAGAATGCTTTATATTTTTATATGAAGTATTCAAAAAATGTTGATTTTATTGACATTATGCCTTCTGTTTGAAGTAGGTGTGACAAGATCTCACCTACCTCCAATCAAGAATCAACTCTCAAGCCAAGCCCACTTGGGCAGAAGGACAATGCCTGGCAATCAACACCACATCTGTTACTCAAGACTTGAACTCTATGGACTGAAACCAAGCTTCACTCGAAATGACTCTAAGGTTTCCGAACTTGTGCAACATCAAGTCCCACTCAGGTCAATGAAAAGAAAGAAGCGGTGTTGTAGAGCAGGTCGAAAGAAACAAAGGTTGATAAATATTGTTTCAACAAACAAGTATCATAAAACATCAGAAAAATACTCAGAAATAACGGGAGTGAACTCTAAAAACTTAAGTCAAGTTAATCCAAAAAAGAAACGGCCGTTGAAAGTAGCGCTATGGAATACACAATCGTCTCGCAATAAGTCCTTGGACATTGCCGATACTATCATGGATGATGAGTTGGATGTGCTATTCATCACTGAATCATGGCTTAGAGATCAAGGAGATGATTCAATTATTGCTGAAATGACTCCTGATGGATACAGTTTGGTGCATAAACCTCGGGCACACAGAAGTGGCGGAGGAATAGCAATTATACATCGAACTTCATTGAAGATAAGTATATTACAATCTTCAAAATATGCTTATGACACTTTTGAACTTATGGATGTGGTGATATCATATTCATCGGTCACGTTACGGACAGCCTGTGTCTATCGACCACCCCCTTCCAAAACAAACCAATATCGTGTATCTCAATTCTTTGAGGAAATGAATCTATTCCTGGAGAATCATTCTTATAAACACCTTCTCATATTGGGAGATTTTAACATCCATTTTGATCTTCAAATGAAACCTGATGTGAAAAAGATGTTGAAATTGATTGAAACCCATAGTCTATCTCAGCATGTTGATGTTTCTACACACAAGAGTGGCCATATCATCGATTGGGTTCTCACCAGGAGTGATGATGATCTGATACAGAACTTATTGGTTCAGGACAAACAAATGTCTGATCACTACATGATCACCTTTGAGCTCTTATTAAATGGCCCTTCTGTAACACCTACTGATGTAGTATGTCGTAATTTCAAAAAGATTGATCCAGTTTCTTTTTCCTCTGACCTCAGAAATTCGCGACTCGTTACTGATCCTCCGGATGTTCTGGAGGATTTGTGTCAGACATACAATGATACTCTGAAGGAGCTTCTAGATAAGCATGCCCCTCCCGTTACCAAGAGGATAAAGCAGAGGACAAGCACTCCTTGGTACACACAGGATGTTCTGGAGGCCAAGAACAAACGACGTAAAGCTGAGCGTCAGTGGAGGAAGTCACAGTTAGAAGTTCATCGACAGTGCTACCAGAAAGCTAGAAATGCAGTCACACAACAAATTAGGAAATCAAAGAGTGATTACTGTGTTTCCAAACTTACTGAGTGCAAGAACTCCAGCGCACTGTATGACTTTATATTTGCGCTACTTGGTAAGCCGGAGGATGTTGTCCTTCCATCAGAGGATTGTAACAATGCTCTTGCTGAAAAGTTCAACTCATTTTTTGTTGAAAAGATTCAGACAATCCGTCAAAAGTTACTTGAGAAAAATCAATCTCAAGCAAAAGAAATCCCTAACAAGACACATGTTGGTGAAAACCTTCTTACTCTAGAAACCTTCTCAGAACAAGAGGTGATGAAATTGATCAAGGACAGTAAACCAACTACATGTAGTTTGGACCCAATACCAACTAAGCTTCTGTTGGAATTCACTGGCGAACTACTTCCAGTCATAACCCTCATAATAAACAAGAGTCTGCAGTCCGGAGAGTTTCCAGGAATCCTAAAGGAGGCCATTGTGAGGCCCCTCATTAAGAAACGTGGCCTTGACGACTCTATTCTGAGCAATTACAGACCAGTCTCGAATCTGAGTTTCTTGTCGAAACTCATTGAAAGGGCTGTGAAAAGCAGACTATCAGTACATCTTTCCGATCATGATTTGCTTGACAAGTTCCAGTCAGCTTACAGAACAGGCTATAGCACCGAAACAGCCTTGCTGCGTGTTTTGAACGATTTGACAACATCATGCGACAATGGGCAAGTTGGTTTGATTGTGCTGTTAGATTTGTCAGCTGCCTTCGACACTTTAGACCACGAAAAGCTAGTTGATATTCTGAAGGTAGTTATTGGGATTGATGGAAATGCCCTGCAATGGTTTTCATCATACCTATCCAACCGATGTCAAACTGTAGTCGTTAGGAATTCAAGCTCAAGCAAGGTACTTCTACAGTTCGGAGTGCCACAAGGATCTGTTCTCGGGCCTATCTTATTTACCTTATACACATCTGTACTCGGAAACTTGATCTCTACCACGAATGTTGGTCACCACAGTTACGCTGACGACACTCAGTTGATGAAAGCATTCTTTCCAAAGAATTCCCAGCCAGCAGTTGATCAGATGAAAATTTGTACAAATAAGATCCAATCCTGGATGGATACTAACATGCTGAAACTCAACACAAACAAGACAGAAGCCATGTTAGTTGGGACTCGCAAGAACAGACAATTATCAAACCTAACAACAATAAATGTTGGAGAGTCTGAAGTTCCGTTATCAGACTGTGTCAAGAACCTGGGTGTCATTCTCGACTGTGATCTCTCTATGGAACACCATATCAGCCTGATCTGCAAAGCATGCCATTTCCATCTGAGAAATATAGGCAAAATCAGACACCTTCTGTCAACAAACGCGACTCATATGCTAGTCAGAAGCCTGGTTTTGACAAAATTGGACTACTGTAATAGTCTGCTGATCAACATCACGCAAGAGCAATTGTCAAGACTACAAAGGATTCAGAATGCTGCGGCAAGGATCGTGTCCAGGACAAGAAAGTCGGCGCACATAACACCAGTGCTTATCAACTTGCATTGGCTCCCGGTACAAGCACGGGTACAGTTCAAGGTTCTGGTATTTGCCTATCAATGCTACCATGGATCAGCCCCATCCTACCTCGCCGAGTTGACTGAAGTTTATCAACCGCCAAGAGCCCTTCGTTCAGTAAACCAGCATTTGTTCCACGTTCCGAAAATGAACTTAAAACGATTTGGCCAAAGATCTTTCAATTACAATGCAGCAATTCTCTGGAACAAACTGCCAAATGAACTCAAAGAACTCAATACACTCTCCGTCTTCAAATCGCATCTAAAAACACATCTCTTCCGAGAGTCATACCTGGACTAATGTACCACCATGTGTTATTGCCACTTGTCAGAGTAAATTCAGACTTTTTTAGCGCTATGAGCATAAACTTGGTGTATGGAGTTGGCGCCATACAAATGGACTTATTATTATTATTATTACAACAGTTCACAAGAGGGTTTTTCAGTTGGGGTGGGGACAAGGGGAGTTAACTCTACTAACAATCTTCCTCTGAAGGTCGATCTGCTTGTCTATATCCTTAGAGTCAGTGTACATCTTGTTGTTGAGGTCTGTCTCCAACCGGCGCTGCTCCTCCTTCTGTTGGGTCTCCAGGGCAACCTGTTTCTCCATCTGTGACTCGATCAGTTTCTGTTGCTCACTGCTCATCTGATCACCGTTTAGCTTCTCGCTCACTTTGTTGATCACCTCTGCTGCTTCTGCATTCCCACTTGACACCTGTGGGTGTGAGTTAAAATCAATACAATGGTATTTCTTTATCCTTCAAATATTTTTGGAGTCAACTTAACCCTAACCCCAAAGAAACCAGACACAAATGCATTTATGAGCCTGATTTCAGGCAAGGGTTTTTAAGAATAATAATTTTGATTAAACAAAAAAGTGGCTTTATATTATCAGAAACAAAATTCAATTGAAACTGAATTTATTGATACATTAGTATATTCATAACATTATTGAAAAACATTTCATTGCTTCAAGAACCTCCCCTGTAAAGTATACTTCAAAGAAATATCAAATGAGTATACATACATGTGTTTTAGTGATCCTATCCAGTTCAGAAGCTACAGCTTGGTCCTTGCCGAGTTGTTCCTTCATCCTCTTGCGTGCAGCCAGTTTTGCTAGCACCTTGTCATGGTTTGTACTGTGCTTGTTATCATGCATGGCCTCCATTCTTCTCACCTCATCATTGAATTGGGACATGATTCGGTCTCGCTCTGTGGTGGTTGAGTTTTTCAGCATCTCCCTGAGAGCCTGCTCCTGGGATTTGCGCTGTTGGTCCTGGACAAAGATTGGGAATATGTTTTTATTAAACATGCAACTATGGATGTTAAGCTAACAAAATAAGGTGTTTCTCATGATACAAATGTATGATTATCAAAATTAAATAAATTGAACCAAGGATTATTTTTTCTTTGCAATTATGTCAGCTCACCTTTTCAAACTGCCTCCATGCATTGAGTAGAGCTGCCTCTTCTCTGAGTCTGTCAGCCTCGTTCTGAGCATCCAGGGTCTGTCTCATCCTGTTCCTCTCCTCCTCTGACAACCCCTTCAGCTCCTCCTCACTGAGTTGTCTGGTCTGCTCACGACCCTTCCTCTTGTGAAGCTTTTCAAACAGGTCCTTTGATGCCTGGTTTAGGGATGAGTTACGGTCCCTGAATGACTTCAATATGGCATCCTTCTCGTCTTGACTGATGTCCAAAGAGTTGATCCATTTGATGAACTCATCATCAACAGCAGGTCCATCTCTCTCCACTTTCTCTGCTGCTGCTCTCTGAAGCTCAGCCCTCATCTGTTCCTGTTCTTGTTGCAGTTTCAGAAGTTCCTGATTGAGGTCCTCGTAGGTCTTTGTTTGCAGACCTGGGACACTCTCTGCTGGTACTCCCTGGTTCCTTGCCTCCATCATGTGCTGTCGATACAAGTCCTTCTTTCTCTGCCTTCTCAGGTCTGCTAGCTTCTTCCTTAGGTTGGCAAGTTCTTGTTGTTTTGATTTGTCAAAGGATTCACTCAGTTTCTGGGTGTTGTTTGCATGGTCAAGGAGCAGTTTTTCTTTTTCTTGGTCAGATTTGGCATTGGACATCTTTTTGTTGAGATTTTGGGAAACATCATTCAACATTTCTTGCTTTTTGGTTTCATATTCCTCAAGGAGTTGGTTCAATTGATTTATTTCATCAGATTTCAATTTGTTCTCAAGTTGGGCAGCTTCATAGGCTTGTTTCTCAAAAAGATATTTCTCTTGTTGTCGCTTCTCCTCCTCACTCAGATTTCCATGTGTCTTAAGTTTGGATGGATCTCCAATAACAACCACGCTGGAGTCTGTCTGGGAGCCTCCACTTGCCGTTCCTGCAGAACCACCAACAAGCTGAGACTGGACCCGAGTTGGCTGAGTTGATTGTTTCCCTTTGCCTCCTTCACCTTGACTTCTTGCTGTGCTTGGTCCAGAACTCTGTCCAGACCCTTGTCCACTGCTGTTGACTCCACCCTGGTTGATGTTTAGGTTTGTGACTTGGCTATGTGAGCTGCCAGCTCCCATGTTGATAATGTTCAGAAGTTCGGAAGAAAGATAAAATGGTCCCCCAGACTCAAGCATAGCAATCAGTTGTCTCAGCAGGGGAATCAATTCCGAGTCAGTGGAGGCTTCATCAACATCTCCATACACGCCACAAAGCTGTGAGTCATAATCCCCGGCCAGCAGGGCACTTCTAGTCAGGACAGTCTTTGCCTCTTCACAGCACAACTCAGACCTTTGTCTTGCATACTCCAAAGCTGAGTGTTCCTCATCTAATCCTTCCATCTTGCTGGTGATCTGGTCCCGCATTTCTCCTTGGAGTCTTGCCTTGCCCTGGTGGTATCTCTGCAGAGCTGTATTCTCAGCATCAGGATTCATTGCTCCATCCAAATCCTCCATCCTATCTCTGTAGCGTTTCTCCTCCTGTTGCAACTTGACAAAGAACTTGCGAACTGTGTCAGTATATTTGACATGGGCTGATATGTGAGCCTCTTCATGTTCTCTCTCCAGTCTGTCAGCTTCCGTAAGGATGGTAATGACCTCTGGAGGGATCACTGCTGAGTAATCCTGTTGGGCAGCTCCTCTCCTCTGCACCTCACGCTTAGAGTTCTCATTTAGTTGGTGGGCAAGAGCATCAACATCCTCCAGAATCCTCTCCAGATGCTTGGACGATATTGTGTCCAGTTCAAATAGCAGTTGTTGAGTGAGGGCATGTTCTTTTCTAGTCAAGTCCTGTTCCTTCTGTCTCTGTCTCCGCCAGAAGCCTCGTCTTGCAATGATTTCTTCTTCCAGCATTGCAAGTGCACCTGGTGGAGGCTTCTTCTTCCGGTGTCCTCCAGTTGCTAGGGTTACAGGGACCACCATCTTGTTTTCAGGATTGATTCTCACTCCAATGACAGGACTCAAATCTCCAGTGACTGGATCCACTGCTTTCTTGCCAATCATGATTGGTACCAAACCTAAGAGGAACAACAACTTTTAGTATGAGACCATCAACAGTTGCATTGTTCAGAATAATGTACATACATTTAAACATAAAAGCTTGTAAAAACCTGGTTTTAAGATATTCTAAATTAATCCTACATTTGAAGAACAAGCTCTTAGGTATCTTAAAGATTTATGCCTTTTCTGTTACTTGTAATTAATGTCGATACCTAATTTAAATTCCAATAAAAACAATACAAGCAATTTACATTATAAGTAACAATATAGTGTAGTCAAATGTGAAAGAATGGAATACCTCCTCCCTCTGGATCCTCCATAGTTCCACCAAGGGGAATAACTCTGCCTGTATGTTGTTGTTTTGTCGCACCAAGGATTGGCACTCTTTGGTTAGTGCCTGATGGGTCTGCCATTGTTGTTCCAATCAATATTGGGAGCAGCTGACCAGTCTTTGTGAACTCATACATACCTGTAATTACAATACTTAAAGTATTGAGACAATTGCCTTCAGCTTCAAGAGAGTAAAAACATCATGTTCACATATGCCTACATTGCGCTTTGAAAAATTTTCCCTTACAAACAAGAGAGGATTAAGGTCCATTTTAGAGATCATTCCCCAAACTATATGATCTAAACCATTCCATTTTACATTGACATAAATAAAATACATTGACATATTTTCTATGAACATATCTCACCAGGACAACCGCCGGTTCCTGCCAAGATTACAGCCTTGTCTTTGCGTCTCATGATGTCATGTTGAGTTCTCAGTAGATGAGACTTCATGCGAGATCTGGCCTTTTCCAGTTCTTTCACTGCATTCTCCAGTGCTATTTCTTCATGGCGGACATTGACGTTGCCACCTTCCTGACCTGCAGCAATCATCATCAAGACAATGCTTCATTGAAATTTATTCGTTGCTATGGTGGGAATCCACACAAAATATAGATGTAGCCAAAATTAAAATTTATTTAAATTACAACAATCTCCAAACCATAAAATCTTTCCAAACAAACCCACCAGCAGCAAGAACAACATCCTTGTACTCTCTGAGCATGTCTTGTACTCGAGCCTCAATGGCAAGCACGATGGAGTCCAGCAGTGCCTGGTATCCTCCGGCAGATGGCAGCACTCTTACGTCCCGCAGGTACCCACCGTTGATTCGCACTAGTTTCCCGCTGAGTGAGTCAACAAATGAGTCACCGGGGATTATGGGGATTTCTCCATGTTCACCCGCTTTGGTTCCACCAACTGGAACCACCACACCTGTCAGAATAAAAAAACCCCACTTATTTAAAATTGTTTTATATCATTTGGAAAATATACTTAATGTAATACATATGATAAGGTATCAGTTTGATTATCTTTGCAACTTTTATTCAAATCAGTCAGTTTTATTGATTTCATCAAGACCTTCAGATGAAAGTAAAACATAAAACAAATGAAAGTTATATCCATTAACATTCAAGAAGCTTTTATGGTTATGTGAATTGATTTCTAACCTGCCTAGCTTATAAATCCAAATAATCTGATGGGACTGGTCAGACAATTTTTGGATTGCCACGTATTTTATAAGCCAGCTTACCCGTTTCCTGGTCGATTGCAACTGACAGTATGGGCACAGGTTGACCTCCATTAGGATCAACCATGATGGAGCCAATCTCGATAGGGATGGGTAGACCTGTAACCGGGTCTGTATGGATTCCACCAATGGGGAGGACCAGGCCTGTCTTGGGATGAATGGTCATGCCTAAAATAGGCACCTTGAGGCCACAGGTCGGGTCTGAGATGGGAGCACCGTATCGAAGATCGCTCTTGCTCTCCAGAGGTTGCAGTCTGGTCTTTACTGGCTCTCCAGTGTGAGGGTTGGTGGGGTAAGGGATGTAGGGGATGTATGGCTCCTCAGATCTCGTGGACTCACCTTATAAAGAGAAGATATCGACATGTACTGACATCGTATTTTAAGAGGACTTGAGTGAAATACATTGAAAAGAAGCAAGATTTCTGAAAATTGTGTTTGAAAAAAAATAAATAGAAAAAATAAAAATATAAAAATTCTGAAAAACACCTTTATGTAAAGAGTCAGAAGATAGTACATGTTCCTATATGTTAAGTGTGTAGTGTTTTATTTGAATATAGATATCTAGAAAGCTTGCTCTTTCCCAATCACGTACTATATAGGGTAGAATGACTTGTCACAAAGATTAACTATCACATTATAACGAATCACTCAAATCTTATGTTCATTCAAATATATCATACTTTTAACTAATGGCAAATGCTGGTTTATCACTTTAGTAAACAGTTTGTTACTCTTGTAAATGAGCCATTCCGAAAATATTGACACTAACAATTCAATAGCAAGAGTGAGTAAATAATTAGTTGAGTCAACATCAAGTAAGTCACTCATGATATGATATTAATTTACTCATTAGCTTAATTAGAATACAACAAACCTGTTGCAGAGTCAACAACAAACACGAGTCTGGAGGTCACTGCATCATATGCGACATTGCCCTGTATGGGGAGGACACGCCCTGTTTGAGGATGCAGGAAGTAGTCTGGGGGGACGCTCATCACCGACCCGTCGCCTAGCAACATCTGGGTGCCAGGTTTGGGAAGGATCAGTCCTGTCTTCTTGTCAAACACCAGCAGGTTAGTTGCTTTGATAGAGTTGTTTGAGCCTGTAGCAGAATTGCCGAAAATTTAGTAATTTGATGATAAAAAATTCATACATTTATAAAAAGATTTACCAAATTTAACAAAAGCATTCATACTTTTCAAATGTAACTTGAATTTTCTTAGAATAACACAAAAGGTAATTTGTTTACCCAATTGCTGAAAAACAAACAAATATATATCTCTTTTTGTAACACTATGTCTGAAACTCACATTCCTTTATAGGGTTCCCTAAATGTTTCAAAACTGTACAAGCTGTTCTCTTTTACCTTGGTTCAGCACATCCATAAAAAATTTTATGTACTAGTTTATAAAATCACCCAAAAATACTAATCGATGTGAGCATTCCAGTTGAGTGTCTTCTCGCCTGAAGACTGTACAAGCTAACCCCTCTGTTCATCACATCCTTAAATTTTCTATATTTTACGTTTTAAAACTCACTAAAAAATACTAACCAATGAGAGCATTCCTGTTGAGCGGCTCCTCGCCCCGAGACTGTACAAGCTGACCCCCGGTGCCCTGGTTTAGGACCCCCCAGGCTCCGATCCTACGGCACTCCTCATCTACCTCTGCAGACATCCTCTGGAGAAGCAGGGACACTCGGCGGTCAACACTCGACAGAACCTCCCTCTCGACCTCGCCACTTTGCCCACCATGCTGCAGCTTGGTTGCCTGCTCCATGAGCAGCCTTGTCGCTTCTCGCAGGCTGGCTTGGTAATTCACCTGGAGGGATATGAGTCATGTTAGGAGAATTACCTACATGCAAGATATAACATATTACTTGAATATATTAGCACATTTTCTGTACATACATATTGAGTTTTTTGCTTCCTGTGTATAACTGTTAAAAGAAAAAAAAGGTGACTAAAAAGAAGGGCCTAGTATTTTTGCAGGCAGAAAGCTCTCAACACCATTGTGGCTATGCATTGTGGTGAAATCTGCTGGAATTAGTGGTACTGCTCTGAAATTTGGTGTTGCATTGCACCTAAACCTGACTGCCTGTAGAACAGTTTTCTACTGCAGACAAAGTTGTCGAACCTCTGGCGGAATTCAAAGCATGGACCGAAAAAAAGGGAATTAAATCAAAGTGAAATTAGTTTCCTTGTCACTAATATTTACATCTGTAGAATGTTAGATCTTGTCTGCACTTACACCTTAGCTGTGATCCCTTACATAACAGTACTAGTATTTAAAATTTTGGCAATACCAACAGATTTAGCAGTACAAGTGATATCTACTTGAAAGTGATAAAATTGGAACAAATTTTTCAGGAATACCAAGTTTTAGCTGAATCCAATGTATGAACAGATTCTGACCTGATGGTTTTCCCTGCCAGTTTCATCCTCCTCCATCAGTGTCATTTGCTGTTCCAAGATGGCGGTGAAGCGTCTGCCAACCTCCTTTCTCCTCTCTAGCTCAATGTCAAGTTCTTCTAGCTTGTGCTCATAGCTTTCCAGGTCCTCATCGGTTGCCAGGTCACTACGTCCAGACATGTTCATCTTGGCTGCCCACAGGCCTTTGAGAGACTCACTCTGATTGGCTATGTTCTGGTACGTCTGCTTCATCTCATCTTTATGTTTGCCGATTGTCTGGGTGACACTTCTTGACTGTTTCGAAAGGGTGTCATAAAGTGTTTTGACACTAAAGGCTTCCAGATCGATTTGACGATCATAATCCCAGAAATCATCATTCTTGACTTCTACTGCATTTGCTGTAACAGTTGGCAAGGAAATATCAATTAGATTGTAAGAGATTGATTTGTCAAGCTTAATGTTTTTAATTCCTTACAGTTTGTCATCATCACTTCAAGCTTTTAATGTATCATTTACCTTTCATGAGACCCTGGCAATTCTCAAGTTTTTCCACTTGTAAAGTAGTTGATTCTTTAGTCTGCTACTCATGAATAATTTGTCGGTAATAGATTCATAAGAAAGGGTTAAAATAAACTAAAGTTTACTCATCATCCAAGATGGCTGCCTGAGTTCATGTATAGCTTGTCAGTAAAAAATTCACAAGAAAGGATTAAAATGAACCAAAGACTACTAACCGTCCAAGATGGCTGCCTGAGTTCCAAGGTCTGAACCAGGATTTGCCTCAGTGAGAGCCTGATAGTTCCTGTGATATTTCTTAACTGGGTGGACGGTGGAACCCTTGCTGGCATAGTCATCAAAGTCAAATCTCTGAGCAAGGTGGCGGTAGAAGGGGAACAAATAGGATGTCTTTGTCCAGCCATACTTTCTGAATAGAACCTGGTTGGTTTTTAAGAGAAGCAGATTATTGACCCATGGTGAACTATTATGTTTATACACATAAAATTCAATGACATGTCTTCTTAGTTAACCAACTGGCTTAGTTCATTCATATTGGGAGAGCCAAACTCAGAATGAGATGTTAGTGTTGCCGGGTTACAAGCAAAATTCTTGATACTTTAACATCACCCTAAAAATTTATTAAGATATTTTCATTTCAATTGAGCCTTATCATAGAATTATTTCACTCACTGCAGCAAAAAGTGCATTAGAAAATTATAATTAGTTGTCCTGCAAGCAGTTTATCAAGTAATGACTGTAGTTGAC
This sequence comes from Phorcus lineatus, assembly GCA_921293015.1. NCBI lineage: Eukaryota > Metazoa > Mollusca > Gastropoda > Trochida > Trochidae > Phorcus > Phorcus lineatus. The sequence continues at coordinate 29,675,113 of OV121091.1, forward strand.
ATACCAGTAGCAGGATCATGAGCACCATGACGAGGAAGGCAGCTCCAAGAAGGATGAAGATGATTGTCCAATCAGGAGCCTTGAGGATGTCTTGTGACACGGAGATTCCATTCTGGATAACGTATCTAGATGTGGTGGGGAAGAATGGACCATCCTCGGTACATTGGGCATCTCTGGCCATCACTCGTAGGTACTGGGAATGAATGATTGTGACAGGGTAAAATAAAAGCATTCATACTGGCTTTGGCCAGGGGGATATCTCTTTGGCTGAATCGGTAGAGTGTAGGACTCTCATCCGGAGGTCCCGGGTTCGATTCCCGCTGGAGGTGATCACACAATCACTTCTGTTACATTTGGCGACCAACGTGGGGCCGGGGCAACTCCCTAGTGCTCACTGCACCCTGAGTACGTCGAACTGAGGTGCTTGATAACTCCAAATGGCTGGACTCGAGGACGAGTCACTTGTGGAGGGGGTGTATGTGACAGGGTGAAATAAAAGCATTCATACTGGCTTTGGCCAGGGGGATATCTCTTTGGCTGAATCGGTAGAGTGTAGGACTCTCACCCGGAGGTCCCGGGTTCGATTCCCGCTGGAGGTGATCACACAATCACTTGTTACATGATTATATATGAATAGAGATTATCAACCAATGATTAAGCTTTAATTTCTTGAAACATTATCTAATTGTTCTTTTTCCTTTTTACGTTTATATATCTATCCATACAGAAACACAGATACTCTAATCATTTATCTTTTAACAAAAATATAGCATTCATTTATATGCACTTTGATTATGAACATTTTACAGAAATTATTGACAGCATATTGAAACTAAAATGGTTTTATGAAAAAAGTCAATGCAGAATCTTTGTCAGCTTTCATTAGATAAATAGATGTAATAACACAAGTCTACTTGCAAAATCAGCCGCTGGAAGAGCATATAAGATCTACAATTCTACTTACCATTTTCTTGTTGGAGTTGGAGCTGAGGTAGAATACATAAACTCCTGGTTCTGTGAACTTGTAAGCAAAGAGTGTTGTGGCTGTCGAAAGTTGAGCCTGGGCCTCCATCAGGGCACGGAAACCACCATAGTCGAAGTCCGTGTTTGTGTTGTAAAGGTTGTTCCTGGGAAGGAGAGAAGATTCAGTCAATTTTATTGAGAGTTAGTTTAGATTGAGAAGAATCACATAACTTTGTCAGTTAATGAGTTAACTTTGAAAGGTCTAAAACCATTGTCCATCTATTAGTTTAAAGGGAAAATCGAAAAGGAGCGTTACCATCAATGTAACGAGTATACTACAGTGTATAAACTTGAACTGGTGAAATTCTGCAGGGATTGATCCATGCAACAATTTGTAATTTGGTGTGGCATTGTTTCCTTCAACCGATCCCTTTATGCATTGTCATAATATACTACATGTACCATATTGTTTAGATAACAATTCAACTTCTTATAGGTCAAGCTGAACTCAATCATCCATCATAGTTTTTCCTAAAACATTTTTGGACATCCTTAAAGGGAAAATGGCTGACATAGAAGCCACAAGAAAACATGGAATCTCCACTCACTTATCGTATACAGGATAATGTTCATTGGTGACGTAGAAGAACATGATTTCCCCGTATGTGAGACAGACGGTCGGGTTCAGGATTCCGCTGAAGATGGAGCTGTTCACTGATGACACTGCCAGCAGTCGACGTCGGGCCAATATGGAGGAGCTGTAGTCTGTGTCCTCTGTGATGTTTCCAGAGTAGTCTCCCTTGGTGTGCGAGTGAACCCAGTCAAGCAATTGGTCAGGGTCAGGCTCGTAAACTCCCAGGAAGCCCTTGCTGCTCATCTCACACAAGCTGATTGGGACGCGGCTGTTGTCTCGGCTTTCGCACTGATCAGAGGTGATTGCTCGGCGAGTGTTGATTGCTGTCATCATCAGTTTGGAAGAGATTTGTTTCTGGAATGGGGTTAAAAAACAAATATTGCAAATGTGTGTTTCTAAAGATTAGGCTAATGTTGGTGATGTCACTAGTAGTATTCGATGTCCCTTGATTGGGCATAAATACCATTGACATGACCACATTATCATAACAACTCACCCCTACCAGTCTAAAAGGCCACTCAACGTATTTGTTGATGGTTTCTTTACTTTCGAAGGGTTTAAACAAGCTTTCAGTTTCTCACAAACGATATAAACTAAACCAGATCCAAAAGTGACAATGAAAGACTAAAATGATGTAAAATCAGTGATCAAAACTGATATTAAAATATCCTACCATGATTCCCCCGGAGCTGTTCCTGACTTCGAGGTATGTCTCAAGAGGCTGCTCGGCACACACAAAGCTGAGCCTGTTCCTCTGAGCCAGTCGACACTCCCTGTTGCACAGCACTTCCAGGTCATCATGGCGACAGAGACAGAGACCCAGACTCCGGTCAAACCCTCGGAAGTCTTCTACGCTGTCACATGTCTGGAGGGGACAGAGATTAGAATGAAATCTTCAAGGGGCATTTCAAAGATTTGCTTCACTATGATTCTGTGATGAATTTTGTAAGATGGGTAATATTTAAGTAATAAAGCTTTATTACTCGCCCGTGTGAGATACCATATATGGGAATATTATACTAGTGCAATACTGCTCCAATTATGACGTCAGAATAGTATGATGTCACAATAGCGGTGTTTGTAAGCACTGCAGTCACAATGGCAGGCAAGTCGCAGAAATGTTTCCTTCAGCTCACCATCTGACAATAATGCTTCATTACTGAGGTCTAGTTATAAACAGAATACTAAATTCCCTTTCATTTAATATTATTTTTATTAAACATGTTAATGATTTTGTATCAAACTTGCTTTTGCTCATTTAATACTTCATTGTTTAATAAAAAAAGTATTGATTAGAAGGTCGTTTAGTATCCTCTATATACTAAACCCATCCTACACTAGGGAGCTAAACATCCATTCAGACTTATCATTATAGATTTATAATATGACGAATTAAAGAAAACCTAAGGATGAAATCTTATACTAAGAATAAGTGAAACTGGCTGATTAAAGGCATGAGTGTCTTTAAAAGGAAACTCCTTTCAGGATATTTTTGTGAAAACAAAATTCAAGAGGACATTCCAGTTTATACATGTATGTCATTAGTGCATGAAAATAACATAAGCCACTTAAAACAGGTTACTGGGGATAATATTATAGTTGATCTTGATTTGACAACTAGAAAAATGAGAGTGCAAGAAAAATAAGATAAGAATGAGAACTTCCTCGTTGTAAGGGTGAAAGCCTTGCTACAGCACTTAAGGGCATTGTTTATTAGTCTAATCATAAATCATTATTATATTTGTGGATATTCCAACCATCTATATAGTTTATTTTCATAATGTTGTAAAATTAGTAAAAGTACAGCAGCTTTTTTCATGTCTTTGGCTCAAAACAAAATGGTGGTCTGAAGGCTGATGGGTCTGGCTCTTTAAGGATTACATCTCACCTGTTCACTGCAGTGGACCTGCCACTGTTCGTCAGTGAAGCACTTGCCATCTTGAGTCCTGTAGGACCCCTCGAAACACAGCTCATACACATGCTTGGTGCAGTCCCTTAGCGTGCCCACTTGGTTGTAGCCAGCCTTGCAGGGACAAGACCTGTCACTCGGCTGAAAATGTACAAAACCAGGTAAAAAAAAATTCAAATAACCTGTTTCTACACAGTTTGACATCATCATTTAACTTGTTAAACTAATTTGTAACAGACCATTCTGATAGACTAATTTAGAGGATTTACCATGAAAATTGTCTGGGCTGGAACCTGAGAATGTTCCCCCGAAATAATGTTAGACCTGCTAGTAAAGGGTTAACTTTCCATCTCTCTTCATGCATTTTCAAACAATATATTCTCCATAAAATAACCTATTGAAAGCTAGTTAAATTATAAACAGGAATTATCTTTAACTTGCCACAAACTTAAGATTATGAAATGCACTGGACACAGTGAACTAAAGCATCTGGCAGAACCAATGTTCACAAACAATCATCAACTTGGAACAAGTTTTGATTCTGATTCAGCAGGTAGTGAAAAAAATTCATCCATTGTTCAATAACATATTCTTACCTGAAAGTCTCGCCCCGCTCCGGTGCAGTCACATGTGGTTTGCCCTCGTCTAGTCTGTCTAGCCTCAGCACCACATAGGAAGCACCCCTTCTGGGCCTCAAGGTGGTTGAAGTGGTTTCGTGGACATAGTCGACAGTTGCTGACGCTACCTGCCTCAGAGTAGGGCTGGTAGGTTCCTGGGCGACATGGGGTGGGGGCAAAGCTACCCGCAGGGCAGTAGTAACCTGGAGACATGATATATCTTCGATACTAATATATAAGAGAGGGTTATAATGGGCACCTGGAATTTACACCATGTATCTCACAATACGTAGGGCTGGTAGGTTCCTAGACCACAAAACTACCCACATGAAACTAGTTCAATGGAAATCGGAAAAGTCAATCTTAATCTTACTCAATCTTTTACAAACAAAACTGAAGTTGAATACCAACATGATTGGAGCTCAATATCATAGTCAATGTAAACTGCCTATCCTTATAAGCGACCAATAGTATTTTTGTATATCTTTATGACTGTAAATAATCAACAAGGTTGCATACTGATAAGAAGGTTTAAGAAACCATTCTCACCTGGTGGGCATGGATAAGAGTTGGTAGCAGGGAACCCGATGAAGGCCGCCAGGTCACTGTTATTGGCCACAGGGTTGTCTGAGGTGGCAAGTGCAAGGCAGACAACTCCTGCTCGACAAATATCACACACAGCTCGATGTTCATGAGCGCCGAAAGAACCTGGACTGCATGGTTCGCAGGTGTCCTCGAAAGTAGCTCTCGGTGAACCGTCATACTCCTTATATCCCAGAGGACACTTCTTCGGTTCAATTGCACCTAGATCATTGAAGGTTAGGATTTGGACGAGGTTTGTTGATATGATATGAATTGAACTCATTAAGATATGTTTAGGTAACAGCAAAAAGATATGTAAGTAAAATTTCTATACAAAATAATAAATAATTGATATACATATCTTGACAAGATTGAATTTTTTTGTATGTTTATAATCATTGTAGTATATAACTTTTTTTCATTCAATGAACTTTCCTCTTCTTCAATATATCGTTCCCATTTTTGCTGAATGATGGTTATCAAGAGAAGATGGTCTGTCATAGATACTAATATTTACTACAAATAAATATTCAAACTCTCCAAAAAGTGAATAGATATTCCTCTCACCTGCGTCAGTAGCATTGCAGTCATCTGATGCCCCGCAATAGTGTCCCTGTGGACAAGGGAGGGGAGAGCTGGAGCCGTTAGGACAGTAGTATCCAGGCGGACAGGGACGCATCGTCATTGACATGTTGCAGTAGTAACCTGCATAGAGAAGTCATATTTTGTCTATACTCATCTTTGATAAATGAATTTAAGATAGTATAGTTTGCACACAAAAACAGACCATGAAAAATGAATTACCTATCCAACATTTTTTGCTTTTCCAATATAAATTATTTTTATTTCATTTATAAAGTTACTATTTTTAGCTGTAATGAGACCATTTTCTAATAATTTTAAGTAACAAATACATGTCCAGTATCATCATTTTTTAAAATAAAGGGTTTTAATGAGATCCAGACCTCCATGACAGAGGGTCTGGTTCTGGGCGCCCCAGTCACAGAAGTATCCCTCGTCACACTGTATCCCAGAGTATGTCATGCTCTCGTCTGGACAGTAGAAACCAGCCGGACAAAGATTACAGTCAGCAACTGATCCAGCAGCTATCTCGTCTCTGCAAAAAATTTGAAATACTATTTCTACAACAAGATTAAATTTGATTTTTAGTTTTGAAGATATGTTAGACCTTCAACTCATTCAAGATTTTTGGTCTTAAAGACTTTGAATGCATACGTCTAGTGTCAGGCTATACATGTATGAGACAATGTCAGAAATAAGTATTCGAACAATGAATGGAACTGACACATAAAAAAGAAGTATTTCATGATTCCATAATGCAATTTAAAACCAGCAATTAGATTTGATTTATAAATGAAGAAAAATCAGAGCACATAGTTTAGATTTTTATTTGAAAATGCCCAATTTTCTAACACCTTGAGAAAAGAATAAGTAAACTAGTGCATAGTTTGTGACATTTGTTCTGGTTAAAAGGTGTGCTCAGAGAATTACCAGGTAAGTCATGTTTCCATTGAAATTGCTAAAATAAATTGACCTAACCTTCACAAAAAGTACATCTATGGATCATGTTTGCCATGGTGTCATTTTGAGACAGATTGAACACTATTTGCACTGATGTGAACTGTAAGGTGGGGTACTCATATAATAATGAAATGTAAAACACAGAGATGCAGGAACAAAAGTAGCAAGGACACACCTGTAGGTGCCTCTTGGGCAGGCCACAGGTCCAGTGGTTGCATTGGTGCAGTAAAACCCAGGTTGGCATGGGTTGGTGGTGTAGTCGGCAATGCCGGTGGTGTTGCAGAAGAACCCTGGGGGACACGGCTTGCACCAGCTGATGTCCTTACCCCCCTCCTGATCATTGTAAGTTGTTGCCGGGCATGCCTGGGGGATAGGTTTATATCAGTATATATGAAAATTTCATAGCAACAACCTGTAAAACTGATTACTTCCGCTCAGGGTTTGAATTAAGTTGTTTTTATTAATTTTTATTGTTGAAAATGTATTCGTTCTTATAATAACAGCATTTTTACATTTGCATTATCTTTCCCTCGTTATATCAATTGTGTAATTATCTTGCCAAAGATAATCATTCATTCCCTATAACTGTTCAGTTATTGTCTATGTATTCCTTAAATCAAATTTCAGCTTTCAACTGCAAACTGTCCTATGTAGAGAAAAACTGAACCTTTCATTTCCAATGTACACAATTCAATTTATACGTTCTTTACTATAGTTTGAATTCTCACTAACTGACAGGATCGTTTTGACTTTTTGATTTTTGTTGTTGACATAAACATGAATGAATTCATATCATTATGTACAGATCAATAGAAAAAAAACTCTATCCTGTATTATTCCTCTTTGGTGACCTACAAAGACAATAATACTATAATCTCTATCCTATATTATTCCTCTTTGTTGACCTACGAAGACAATAATACTATAATCTCTATCCTATATTATTCCTCTTTGTTGACCTACGAAGACAATAATACTATAATCTCAATCCTATATTATTCCTCTTTGGTGACCTACGAAGACAATAATACTATAATCTCTATCCTATATTATTCCTCTTTGTTGACCTACGAAGACAATAATACTATAATCTCAATCCTATATTATTCCTCTTTGGTGACCTACGAAGACAATAATACTATAATCTCTATCCTATATTATTCCTCTTTGTTGACCTACGAAGACAATAATACTATAATCTCAATCCTATATTATTCCTCTTTGGTGACCTACGAAGACAATAATACTATAATCTCTATCCTATATTATTCCTCTTTGTTGACCTACGAAGACAATAATACTATAATCTCTATCCTATATTATTCCTCTTTGTTGACCTACGAAGACAATAATACTATAATCTCAATCCTATATTATTCCTCTTTGTTGACCTACGAAGACAATAATACTATAATCTCAATCCTATATTATTCCTCTTTGGTGACCTACGAAGACAATAATACTATAATCTCAATCCTATATTATTCCTCTTTGTTGACCTACGAAGACAATAATACTATAATCTCTATCCTATATTATTCCTCTTTGTTGACCTACGAAGACAATAATACTATAATCTCAATCCTATATTATTCCTCTTTGGTGACCTACAAAGACAATGATACTATAATCTCTATCCTATATTATTCCTCTTTGTTGACCTACGAAGACAATAATACTATAATCTCAATCCTATATTATTCCTCTTTGGTGACCTACAAAGACAATAATACTATAATCTCTATCCTATATTATTCCTCTTTGGTGACCTACGAAGACAATAATACTATAATCTCTATCCTATATTATTCCTCTTTGGTGACCTACGAAGACAATAATACTATAATCTCAATCCTATATTATTCCTCTTTGTTGACCTACGAAGACAATAATACTATAATCTCAATCCTATATTATTCCTCTTTGGTGACCTACGAAGACAATAATACTATAATCTCTATCCTATATTATTCCTCTTTGTTGACCTACGAAGACAATAATACTATAATCTCTATCCTATATTATTCCTCTTTGTTGACCTACAAAGACAATAATACTATAATCTCAATCCTATATTATTCCTCTTTGGTGACCTACAAAGACAATGATACTATAATCTCTATCCTATATTATTCCTCTTTGTTGACCTACAAAGACAATAATACTATAATCTCAATCCTATATTATTCCTCTTTGGTGACCTACAAAGACAATAATACTATAATCTCTATCCTATATTATTCCTCTTTGTTGACCTACGAAGACAATAATACTATAATCTCTATCCTATATTATTCCTCTTTGGTGACCTACGAAGACAATAATACTATAATCTCAATCCTATATTATTCCTCTTTGGTGACCTACGAAGACAATGATACTATAATCTCTATCCTATATTATTCCTCTTTGGTGACCTACAAAGACAATAATACTATAATCTCAATCCTATATTATTCCTCTTTGTTGACCTACGAAGACAATAATACTATAATCTCAATCCTATATTATTCCTCTTTGTTGACCTACGAAGACAATAATACTATAATCTCTATCCTATATTATTCCTCTTTGGTGACCTACAAAGACAATAATACTATAATCTCAATCCTATATTATTCCTCTTTGTTGACCTACGAAGACAATAATACTATAATCTCTATCCTATATTATTCCTCTTTGGTGACCTACGAAGACAATAATACTATAATCTCAATCCTATATTATTCCTCTTTGGTGACCTACGAAGACAATAATACTATAATCTCTATCCTATATTATTCCTCTTTGGTGACCTACAAAGACAATAATACTATAATCTCAATCCTATATTATTCCTCTTTGTTGACCTACGAAGACAATAATACTATAATCTCTATCCTATATTATTCCTCTTTGTTGACCTACGAAGACAATAATACTATAATCTCAATCCTATATTATTCCTCTTTGTTGACCTACGAAGACAATAATACTATAATCTCTATCCTATATTATTCCTCTTTGTTGACCTACGAAGACAATAATACTATAATCTCAATCCTATATTATTCCTCTTTGTTGACCTACGAAGACAATAATACTATAATCTCTATCCTATATTATTCCTCTTTGTTGACCTACGAAGACAATAATACTATAATCTCTATCCTATATTATTCCTCTTTGTTGACCTACAAAGACAATAATACTATAATCTCAATCCTATATTATTCCTCTTTGGTGACCTACAAAGACAATAATACTATAATCTCAATCCTATATTATTCCTCTTTGGTGACCTACGAAGACAATAATACTATAATCTCAATCCTATATTATTCCTCTTTGTTGACCTACGAAGACAATAATACTATAATCTCTATCCTATATTATTCCTCTTTGTTGACCTACGAAGACAATAATACTATAATCTCAATCCTATATTATTCCTCTTTGGTGACCTACAAAGACAATAATACTATAATCTCAATCCTATATTATTCCTCTTTGTTGACCTACGAAGACAATAATACTATAATCTCTATCCTATATTATTCCTCTTTGGTGACCTACAAAGACAATGATACTATAATCTCTATCCTATATTATTCCTCTTTGTTGACCTACGAAGACAATAATACTATAATCTCTATCCTATATTATTCCTCTTTGTTGACCTACGAAGACAATAATACTATAATCTCAATCCTATATTATTCCTCTTTGGTGACCTACAAAGACAATAATACTATAATCTCAATCCTATATTATTCCTCTTTGTTGACCTACGAAGACAATAATACTATAATCTCTATCCTATATTATTCCTCTTTGGTGACCTACAAAGACAATGATACTATAATCTCTATCCTATATTATTCCTCTTTGTTGACCTACAAAGACAATAATACTATAATCTCTATCCTATATTATTCCTCTTTGTTGACCTACGAAGACAATAATACTATAATCTCAATCCTATATTATTCCTCTTTGTTGACCTACGAAGACAATAATACTATAATCTCAATCCTATATTATTCCTCTTTGTTGACCTACGAAGACAATAATACTATAATCTCTATCCTATATTATTCCTCTTTGTTGACCTACGAAGACAATAATACTATAATCTCTATCCTATATTATTCCTCTTTGTTGACCTACGAAGACAATAATACTATAATCTCAATCCTATATTATTCCTCTTTGGTGACCTACGAAGACAATAATACTATAATCTCTATCCTATATTATTCCTCTTTGGTGACCTACGAAGACAATAATACTATAATCTCTATCCTATATTATTCCTCTTTGTTGACCTACGAAGACAATAATACTATAATCTCAATCCTATATTATTCCTCTTTGGTGACCTACAAAGACAATGATACTATAATCTCTATCCATTGATATACCTCCATAGGTTGCCCAAAAGGACAATAATGTCCAGCAAGACATGGCTCAGATACGGTTGAGTTGGGGGGACATATTCTTCCTCCGGGGCAGTCTGTGCATTCACTTGAATCCTTTGCTCCTTCCTTGTCTATGAACTTGCCGGAAGGACACTTCTTGGGGATCGTGATTCCTGTGACAGGTCATACTTATAGAATCAAACTCTTACAAGATCATTCTCACAACTCTGATAGAAGATTTAATGTTCTTTCTATGAAGAGACTTAGAAGAGCAAACAAGCCTCTAATCTTTATTTCAAGTGTCACCTGTATATATTGTTTCTTTTTAGATCAAAGAAGTGACAACATGCCTTCTTCTTGATGAACTAATGAATTATAAATTTTATTTCATGGCTCAATTGATTTGATTAATGGTCAATAAATCTTTATGTAATCAACATGATATGGACTAAATCTTTTTGACAACTATGCATATGTGTAGAAATGCCTTATACTGATATTCAGACAAACTGACAAAAAAAAAAAAAAAATATATATATATATATATATATTAGTGAAACAGGCTATATATATTAACATCAACATATATGTGATATGACACCACCATTGTAAAATCACCTTCATCATAAGTCTTTAATTTTATCTCAATTCAAACTATCATTTATAATTTATAACTTTAAAATCTCTGATCTTTCTCTCAACTGAAGACTCACTCTAAAAAACAGTTTCTCACCTTCAGGACAATAGTAGCCATAAGGACAGAGTCCCCCATTGGGCAGCCTATTCCAGCCATCAGTCACGTTTGTTTCCCAAGGGCCATTTGGAGGAGTCAGGGTACCATTGGGGTTTGGTTCAAAGTTACCCACATGGCAGAAATATCCAGACACACAGTCGCCCGTTATTTGTCCATTGGTGCAGAACTTTCCTGATGTTGAAAACAATTTTGAAATTAGCCTTTGAATGAATATTTTTAACATTTTCATCTAAGCCTCTCAGGATTTAACTGCTTTAAGACAAGTAATTGCTTTCCACATTATATCAAATGAGACATAGAAAGAAATAAAGCAATGTGAATTTACATGTTTTTCATAAATTGACCAATGATATGTTATGTAATGTAGGTCATCACTTCTTCAACTCAATCTCATCAATTTCATTTACATTGAATATACATAAAGACCAGGGCCTCCTTTCACAAAGCATTCTTTTCTAAGGTAACTCCCATTCTTTAACATTGCACTAAGGTTACCATAAGGACTTAAGATCAACTTAGGGCTTTATGAAAGAAGGCCCTGACCTATAGCAGCCCTGAGTGGAGGTTCATTGCTTGATGAACCATTACCTGTGATGCAAGGCTTGCAGTCTTCAGGCTGATCATTGCCAGTGCGAGCATCTTCTGTGAATGTTCCATCAGGGCAAGGTGTGGGGGTTGAGCTCCCATTAGGACAGAAGGAGTATGCAGGGCAGGGGTCTGGGACCGTTGTGTTCTGCTGGCAGTAGTAACCTGCTGGACACTCCACACAGTCAGTTGACCCAGTAGATGGCTGGTATGTTCCTGCAATGATTGAAATCTATTATATGAGATGAGGTTCTTCATTAATTATTTACAATGAAAAGTATTAGTGTTTTGTGGCTTGTACTTGCAATTGTACACTAAATTTGACAGTTTCTATAAGATTGTGACACTTCCAGCAGCATCACAATCTGAAAGTCAAGGTTCAAATTCTGACTGTGTTATACCACAATTTACAAATATATCTTGTCAAGGGTTGGACAATGCATATGATTAAAACAAGAAAAAATTCCATTTCTTGAAGAATAATTTCTTTATCATGACTTCAGACATGATGATACAGTAGAGATGCACCACCAAATCTTAGCCGTGAATGGCAAAGTTGAAATGTAGGTATACAAGTGATCATAGGGTTTGGTGGAACATATTTATGGTCTTCTCCCTCTTTTTGATCTCACCTGGTAAACAAGCAACAGGATCTGCAGTGTTGGGTGGACAATAGTGTCCAGTTGGGCACAGCAGAGTGGATGGACTATCACTCTCCGTCTTGTCATAGTCAGGACAGTAGTACCTCTCAGCACACACCCCTGCAGGACCCAGACCTCCCTCCATATCACAGTAGTGCCCAGGGGGGCAGGGCCAACAGTCATCTTCAGAAGCAGCTCCAGTTTGGTTTCGGGCTGTTCCTCTCGGGCACATGGTTGGGCTTGTTGCTCCTGTAAACAAAAAACATCAAAATGTTACACAAGTACTAGATGCAGTATCTTCTTGCACTTTAGATATCATATAAACAACTGTGAGAAAAAAAATAATAAGAGGAACTAATGCTTATGTTCATGCATCAAGCTTGTCTTAGTAACTATAAATATAAATTTATGCAGTTGAAAGATTTTGTTCCTACCTTCTACACAGTAGTGCCCAGCAGGACATGGTCCATTGACACCATCGTCTGGTTCTGGATGAGCTGATCCGCTTACACACAGGTAGCCTGCAGAGCAGTTGCCACTTGGAGAACTGAGTCCAGTGGCATTACAGAACTGACCAGAGGAGCAGGGCTGACAATCGCTGTAGTTCTTCAGTCCTTCAAGTTGGTTGTAGGTTCCTATTGGGCAGGGGACTCCATCAGTTGATGTTCCTTCTGGGCAGTAGAAGCCTGATGGACAAGGGAACGTGTCATTCATGCCTTGGTGTGGGCAGGTGTGACCTGCTGGACACTGTAGACATTCACCTGTAAAGAAAACATGAACTTTAGATACATACATGGGAAACGGGAAGTCGGTTATAAATCTGAAAGTCATTATTTCTTTTCATTTTCAGTTTATTACCATTATTACCATTATCAAATACAAATATTGAATTCTTAAACATCACTACTGTGATGGTCTTTCATACTAATTGAAAAAAGTAAAGGTGTACGGCGAAACTGCTGACGTTATCATTACCTAGCCCAGTAGAAGGACCGTAGGTCCCCTTGTCACACATAGCCTCAACAACAGCCCCTTCTAAGCAATAGTGGCCCGCAGGACAGATGTATCCAATTAATCCATCAGTCGGGTTCCCAACGTTTGAGCCAGCTAAGCAAATGTAGCCAGCAAAACATGGGTCACTCTTGCCTGCAAGATATCATACATTTGTCAGATGGTCAAGGATTGTTTGCATTATGTGATATGGTCAAAGAGAGTATCTTTCTTTATCTGACAATAGTATGTAGGTTATGATTTAGATCCTAATTATGAAATAACCGATGATTTTAAGAGATGAAAGTTCTTGCTATTTTACTAGGTGATCAGCATCTGGGAGTATGAACAACAAAATACTAGCCCATACATCTAAATATTGTATGTAGCTGGACAGTAAAGGATTAGAGGTGGAACTTACCAACAGCTGAGCTGGCTGGGGTGCAGTATTGTCCTGGGTTACACTGCTTACAGTCAGTGATGTTGATGTTCCCAAGACTGCTGGCAATGGTGCCATCAGGACAGGGGGTGGGCTTGTAGCTTCCCTCCGGACAGTAGTTGCCGATGGGGCAAATGGTGGATGCAGGGTTTGGCTCAGTGGTTCCATTCTCACAGTAGAAACTATATAACAAGGTGGTAGGGTATTAGGATCATGCTTTATGCTCATAAGATTCCTGTTCCTAATGTAATTGTGAACAAAATAGTGTTCTGAGTTTTGTCCTGTGCTTTCCTATGCCAAAACTGAAATTGTAAATAGAATTGTAAAGAAAACAAATTTAGAAAGTCAGGTCAAGAAACCACTATCGCGCACAAAGCAGAATTTGCAAATTTCATTCTCAAATCTAAATTAACTCTTTACCTGCAATTAATTTGAAAGCAACATGGGAAAGCTAATTTCAAATATGGTTATTGATTGAAGAAAAAGAGATAAACGATGTTACACCATATGGAAATGACAGGCACCCTGTAACTGCATAAAGATTTTAACGGTTAAACACAAAGAACATACCCAGCATAGCAAAGTCCCTCCGGTTCAGGCAGGCCGGTACTCTTGCAGTAGAAGCCTGGGGAGCAGACCTGACACTGGTCCACATTGGTGCGGTGGGTCTTGTTGTTGAAGAACCCGGTTGGACAAGGGTACTGGTTGAATCTCTCAGTCTGTATGGGGCAGTAGTAACCTTTGGGACAGGGGTAGTCAGTCAGGTTTCCAACGGGTGCGATGGTGCTGTCACAGTAGTAGCCTGCAGAGGAATATTAGACTAAGTAGTTTTGTGATTCTTCTGCTTAGAATAATATGAACTGCTCAGTCTTGACAGTGGTTTCCTTGGCATATACAATTTTTGAGATACCGAGCTGCCAATGATGTCACAGTTGTCTGTATGCCAATTTAATGATACTCAATAGAAACTGAAACACTATTCGGTCAAGAAGAGAAACCATTCCTCAAATTTAGCTAAAATTTGGGCATAACATTAGCTAGTTAAACATGATTTTAGATTGATGAGTTAGCAGTTAAATAATACAACAGACAGCCAATTAAATTTATTTCTGGTAGTTCTAAATGGTTGAAAGCTTAAGATGAGAGGATGATACAGAAAAGGTAAAATTTGTACAGATCATTTCCATTACTTGATAACAAAAAGATTCTCACCTTCCTCACACTGTTTACAGAAATCCTTCCCTCTCTCGTTCTGATAGAAGCCTGGTTCACACACGATGGGTGTGGCTGTATTCTGGAGACACTTGTGACCCACAGAGCACAGGTACTCGTTAGGGGTTGGCACAGTCTGACCCCCAGGGCAGTAGTAACCTGCAGTATCAGCAGCAGTATCTCAGCATTATGTGCTTAAAACATTTTACTTCAAGCACTGAACTTACGCATTGGAATTAACCATAGTGTTGACATTGTTTGATTAAAGTAGGGTGTGGTGTCTAAAAAATGAGCAGGCATAAACCAAACCTGCATTTAGAAATATGAATTTTGCAGGATGTTTGTAAGTCTTGAATACACCCAGTTAACAGCAGAATACACCCTGATAACAACGTGTCACTGAATAAAGAGTAGGTTTCAACAAAGAAGTATTTTGTCTTGCCTACCTGGATCACACTCTCCACTGACGGCACTCAGTCCCGTTCCATTACAGAAGAACCCTCCTGTGCATTCATAACACTCATCCTCAGCTGCCAGCTTCTCCACTGGGGCATAGGTTCCATTCCTGCAGGGGTTTGGTGTGGGGGACCCCAGGGGACAGTAGTGACCAACAGGACACTTGACCTGCTGGAGTTTGGTGGAGCCAATGGGGCAGTAGTATCCCTCCTTGCAGTCCCCTGTGGGTGAGTCCAGTCCCCAGATCTGGCAGTACTTTCCAGGGGTACACTGCGTCATTTCGTAGGACCCTTGTGGACAGTAGTGGCCAGGCTCACACTTTCCTCCATTGAGTAACGGCTGCAAGGATGTGAATTTGTCAGTGTTTTAGGCTTGTACATAAAACTAATATAGTATTGTCAAACTTTTATCTTAATTTATTTAACTTCTTCAAAGCACTGAATGATTTACTTTGAAACAATTGTTTCGAACTGGTATCATTTTTCATATGAAAAATATTTGTCAAAAAATTTTAACATTTGCAAGATCATTTCAGTTTCAAAAGGAAATACTTTTTCAGTGTAAAAATGAAATTCCTATACCTGTGCTTCATAGGATCCATTGACACAGTACCATCCTCCGTCACACTCAGCAGTGGGGTGGGAGTTACCGTCCCCTTCACAGTACATCCCAGGGGTGCAGGATACACATGAGTCCACACTCTGCTGGGTGGTCAGGTTGTTCATTGACCCCGGAGGGCAGGGGTGCTCATATGCATGGGTAGTGTTGGTCTCACAATAGTAGCCTGAGGGGCAGATATTGGGCATGTAGTCTGTGGTGTTGGAGAGACAGTAGTAGCCTGCTGGACAAGCCTTGCAACCTGCTTGGTTCTCAAGGTCATTGTAGGAACCAGGGGGGCACCCAATGGGATAGTCAGTGCCCCCTGGACAGTAGTGGCCGGTCGGGCAGGTGTGGCCTATGATAGGGTGGGTTGTTCCATTTGGACACTGGTTCTCGTTTATCATCAGAGGGTTTGCCTTGTCCACTCCGGACACACAGTAGTAGCCTGGGTCACAATCACCAGATGGGACGGTCAAGTTCACCCCTGTAGAAGAAAAAAATGTTTATGGAGATGAAGGGAAGTACATGTTAACGCTATTACTCTTTAAGAATTTGGTGACAAAACATTCAGTCTAAGGACAAATAAGAAACAGGTTCTTCACCTTGGCAATATTGTCCACCAGCGCAAGGCGTGCACTCTTCCTCCATCTTGAGTCCAGTGATGTCACTGTACGTTCCGAAGGGACAGGACTTCCAGTCATGCCCAGTTCCATTCGGACAGTAGAAACCTTCTGGACATGGATGCTTTGCCGAGTTTGCATCTCCAGCAACTGTCTTCTCCGGCACACAGTAGTAGCCTAGGAGAGAATTGGTACTTCGGGGTAAGTAAGCACAGTAAACACCGGTGTAAACTTTAATACAACCACATGAAGAATTTGAAGGCCTGAAATTTCTGTCAACTAATTTCATGGTTGGGCAATCTGATAGACAATAAACCCAAAACAAAAACAGTTGAATATAAAATGTTTGATAAATTAGCTTGTTGCAAAGAAAAGTGAATAGCATGAATAAAAATTTACAAAGGTATTTAAAATCTTTATCGAGACAAGGTTCAGTGTACATAATTAATCAAAAAGAAAAAAAAGAATCTCAATTTAATTATTCATGGTGACATGATCAAATTACAACTTCATTTCAAGAATAAAGTTGGTTGAGT
Organism: Phorcus lineatus; assembly: GCA_921293015.1. Lineage (NCBI taxonomy): Eukaryota > Metazoa > Mollusca > Gastropoda > Trochida > Trochidae > Phorcus > Phorcus lineatus. The sequence goes on from OV121091.1 coordinate 29,692,593, forward strand.
CCTTTAGCCCTACTTGGGCAGTTTTCAGTCATAAGAGGTGGTTTTAACTACAGATGACATAACACTGATGTAAAATCCCACCTTCTGGGCATGCCTGACATTCAAATCCTCCATCATAGTCAACAAAGAAGCCTGCAGGACAGTCCTGGGGTGTGGCACTACCAGTGGGGCAGTGCTTGGCTGCAGGGCAGATCACCTCTGTCTCTACCTTGGATCCACTTGGGCAATAGTAACCTGGACACAAGGAATTTTTTCAATGAGATTTATAAATGATAAATTTATTAATGATTAACATCATAGGGTGACCAACTCATGTACTTGTAGTCTACATAAAGAAGCTTAGAAATACTATAGTCATCTAAATATCCCTTTCTATATCTATCTATCTATCTATCTATCTATCTATCTATGGTAACTTTATTACACAAACAACAGAAAACTGCTGATTACATCATATATCTTATTCATAAAATGAAAAAGTCACTCTTGATGGCAGAGAGTCAGCTGAGGTGATGTGAAGCACTACATGATTATCTTAGATACAAAGATTAGTAGAAACGATAATAGTGAATTCTTATCAAATTTAACTTGTTTTCTGGAAAAATAAAAAGTTTTGATTGACTGAAACTCTTTTAAGTCCTAGATAAAATAGTGTATGTATGTATGTATGTATGTATGTATGTATGTATGTATGTATGTATGAATGTAATTATGTTTTCCTAACTAGTTCATTTTCAAGGTTGTTGAAGAAAACCCACCTTCCTTGCAGAGCCCGCTGACAGTGACGAGACCAAAGCCATTGCAGTAGTAGCCAGGCAGACAGTCTTGGCATTCGCTCTCCAGGGCGAGGCCTGTGTCATTGTTGTAGGTTCCCTGGGGACACTGAGCAGGGTACTCTGTCCCCTCCCCACAGTAGTGACCTTCTGGACATATCAGTTCAGTGTCCACAGCTGATCCACTTGGGCAGTAGTACCTCTCTTGGCAGAGGCCACTTGGACTCGTCAGGCCTTTAGTGATATTAACATTAGACTTTAGTGATATCTAAAACTTAATGATTTGGCTCCTAAAAAGTTTCTCTTAATTTAATTTCCTCTGACTTTTCTTGATAACTTGTGACAAATCCATTTCTTGTATGAATAAAATATGTTTCAGACCTTGTTTCTCTTATAGGTTGTTATTGGAGGAAAAATGGTAAGTACGATAATGTTTATGCAACATGGCAGTTCTATTATAATGACAACTAGAATGTACCTGTGGTGTTGCAGTGAGAGCCGCCAGTGCAGTTGAGGCACTGGTCCTCCCTGAAGATGCCGATGCTGGGGTTGTAGGTCCTCTGGGGACAGGGCAGGGGCTCATCTGTACCCTCAGGGCAGTAGTAACCTGCAGGGCATTCATTAGCCTTCGTCCCTGGGGAAAAGAATCCTCATATAGATCTTCTTGAGGAAACAAACACATAAGTTTTACTGGATATTAAACTTCTGTGTTCACAGTCTTGCAATGATTCGGCATTAATCCTTAAACTGTTGCTTCAATTCTGTATATACCGTTGTTGGATATCAATAAAATCTCACACCTTAATACTGATATAAATTACTCACATTTTATTCATTATTTCACTTATTACTTTCACTACCAAGTTTGTTATAAGAATCATGCCTGCATGCTTGGACTATTTCTTTCTTTCTTTTTTTTAATGAAAGAAATTTCGAAATGTTTATGATTGTATGATAAACTGAATGCCTATTTAAAAAGACTGACAAACATGTCTGCTAGAACAACATATATTCAAGTGTTCTTACCTTGATCAGGTGTTGTAGACTCAGCACCTTCCCGACAATAATACCCTTCTGCACAAGGCCTCATCGGATACGCTAGACCTTGTTGATCACACGCCATACCGCCGACACACGTTGAACACTCACTTACATCCTTCAAACCTGCAACATCGAATACTGAGGTCACACATTGTCTAGAAGCATTCACCATTCTTCTTCATTTCATTGCCCAAGGATAGAAGTGCCTCTTTTAAGATTTTGGAACATGATATTCTAGTGATCGAGAGGTATTTTGGAAGTTTTGAGTATAAAGAAGACAATTTTTCTATGGATGAAATTACCATTTTCGAGCATGTTTTACTTGTAAAAAGACAAACACTGCAACATTGACATTGTTAAAATGAGGAAGCTGATCATCAATTAAGTCCTTTCAAAAGTAAGAAAAATTTTCATCTTGAAGGCATTCTTTATGTTATTAAACCAATATTCCATGAATGTATGACACAAATCCTAAACCTCTTCACAGACAACTCAACAATAACTCAAGGTTATCAAACTCCTACAAGCAGTTACTTGAATCTCAATGACAGTCTCCTGTCAAATATAACCAACCTGTTAAGTTGTTGAATGTGCCAAGGGGACAAGGGAACTCGTCACCAAACATGGTTCCGTTGGGACAGTAGAACCCTTCTGGACAGATGGTCGATTCAAACCTGACCACAGGACCATCCGTTGCGTTACAGTAGTAGCCTTCTGGACAGGTCTTACAGGATGTCTGCTGTGGCAGATTCTGGCAGACAAAATGATCATAATGGAACACTGATACAATTTTTCACACAACAAATTGGATTGATATGGAAAACACCATTTTCATCATCCTGTTTAAAAAAACCAAGAGTTCTCTGAGAGCTTTACCTTTATAAAGCATGTTTAAAGTTTCAGAAAAAAAATTACAAAAACTGTCGCAGGGGTTGATTTCACAAGACAGGTACCCTTTTTTAGATGGATGGAGGGGTGAATGGACGGACCATACCTCGACAATATGCCCCTTAGGCTTTGCAGGTGAGGGATAAAAACAAAAAAAGCTTATATAAAAAGCTGATGCCTGAAAAGGGCTCTGAGAGACAAACTGCTGATGCTGAAAACCTTACAAATAAGACTCATCTGATTGAAAATTTATAACTATTCACCCCTTAAGAAAACAGCCAACTACCTGGTATGTGCCAGAAGGGCAGGCCTCTGGTGCCTCGAGTGCTCCGACACAGAAGTACCCCTCTGGACAAGAGTGGTTGCCTGGTGTTGCAGCGGTGCTTCCTGCCGGACAGTAGTACCCAGGGTCACAGTCTCCATCAGGGGATTCCAAGCCCTCCTTCTCGCAGTATTTACCTGGAAATGAAGATTATGCATATCAACTGAAATGAGCATGCAAATATGTAGTAGACAGGGTAACAGTCACGTCACAGTCTCCATCAGTGGATGCCAAACCCTCATTCTCACATCATTTACCTCATAAAATATGTAAAAGTTACCAGCACCGACTTATCATGCCCATGTTACATATCTTAGATTCACTATATTGGACCTAATTACATTCCCACCTGGTGTGCAGATCTTGCAAGCTGTAGGTGCACTATTCTTGGTGCTGTCCAAGTAATATCCGATTGGGCACGGGATCGGGGCGTGGCTACCTTCAGGGCAGTAGTGACCCATCGGGCAGATATCTCCTGTGTCCCCGTCTGTTGGTCGGTAGATGTTAGCAGACTGGATGCAATAGTAACCTGGAATAAAATGGAATAAAGAGCTTGCTTTTACTCAGATATTGATCTAAACCCCTTGGTCAATTCCACAAGGTAGGGATTCCTGTAAGTTGGCCTCACAGAAATATTGCCATATGAGAACTACCAAAATATAAATGCAGTACTATCTAGTTGAATTCAAATCATAATTTTAGACAAACTTGGAACAGGAGTAGCCTCTACAAACCTTTGGTACAGTTGCCAGTGGGGGCGGAAAGTCTCTCCCTTTGACAGTAGGCTCCTCCATCACACTCGGTGTAGTTGGGGCTGCCGGCAGGGCAGTACTGGCCCCGCTGACACTTCCCTCCCTGGGATTCATCGGTCGGCTTTCTCTGAACAGCACCACCCAGGCAGAAGTATCCTCCACTGAAATGGTGTGGGGGATGTTACTGATGTACTGGCATTTCTATAGTCACTGACACAATACAGAATATATAGAGAATAAAAATCAATGTAGAATTAAATTACCACACCATTTATTCTCCTCAAATAATTGCATGGCAAATGTAGAATGTGCATGATGGGAAATAAAGCTTAACCTATCAAGTGTGCCAGTCTAACTTCACCAGGTTCAGGGCTATAAATTTGGACTTAGTTCATAAATTTAAAAAAAAATGTAATCTTTTATTTTGTTGCATGGTTGATGGTAACATAAAATTATTAGGCTATTCAGACATCAAAAAGTAGATGGCTTGATGATTAGAACTAATAAAATCTATCTATGCCTTGGCTAATAAGAGCTGCAGCTTTAGTCAATAGATAATATTTAGAGTTCAAACAGTGCTTCATCACAAAATGTACTTACTCGCAGACACCTGTAGGGGCAGGCAGACCCTTCGTCTGGCAGTAGTATCCTGCATCACATGAGAGACAGGCCGACGCATTGGTGGAGGTGTTGCTGGGGTTGTAGGTCCCCACAGGGCACTTGTTCTCATCTGACTGCTTGGTGCCCTCTGGACAATAGTGACCCATCTGGCATGGCTTGTCTTTGTAGTCAGCAGAGTTCACAACACAGTAGTAACCTTAGAAAGATGAGCAATATTAACAGATTACAAGAGTCTTAAAATATTCTACCAAAAAAAAACTGCATATAATTACAAGAAACATTTCATGCCTGTTATTTTGATATTACTAACAGTTCTGCTGCCTTCAATGACTACTGTGACCATTCAAAGATACAAGTTAAACTGGTATTCTTTGGTGAGTATAACTATGTCATATGACGATGCTGAAAGTTGTTTCACAATAATGAACAATTTACTTGCACATTCTAGAAAATTCACTTCAATCAAATCATTCCGGTAAATCTTATCTTTAATCAGTGGCTGATCCCAAACTATTCCTATAAGACATTTTCGCATAGACTGATTCAGGAGAATTTGTGTGGATCAAGCAGGTAAAAATCTTTCAAGGGTATTCAGAAGTTGCTATCATAAGAACAGCAAGATTTTCTTCATTACAAATTCAAAACATCAGCATTTACTCCGAATGGATATGCTCCGAAATTATTTCAAGACAATCTCCCACCTGCAGGACAGATCTTGCATGTGCTCTGCCTCTCCTCATCCTGGTACGTCCCTGCAGCACAGCCGATTGGCTGTTCACTCCCCTCCGGACACATGTGACCAACTGGGCACACATCGCCATACCCTGTGGTTGAGAACAAACAGTGAATGATTATTAGATGAAATCTTTGAAAGGAATTTGTCAATGATATAAGAGAGTTTCACATACAAGAATTTAAAAAAACCAATAAAAGCTGTAATATCAGTGTACCCACCTGAATTTTAAAAAAAAAACAATAAAGAGCTTTCATACCAGTGTGCCCACGAGAATTTTTAAAAAAACATTAAAGAGCTTTCATACCTGTGTGCCCACCAGAATTTTTTTTTAAATGATAAAGAGCTTTCATACCAGTGTGCCCACCAGAATTTTTAAAAAAATAATAAAGAGCTTTCATACCAGTGTGCCCACCAATGAGAGGACAGGAAGGATCGTATGAACTGTTGGTGGCCGCATTGTCTGGGTTGGGTCTGTCGACGCCTGATTGACAGTAGTAGCCGGCCCAGCACTTGTCGGTCACCTTCGTGTCTCCCTCCACTCCACAGTAGTACCCGCCGTCACAGTCCTTGCACTGGGTCACCTGGGGAGGAATCATTATCAATAATGATGAGTCAATTCACATTAGTCTCATATATGCAACTGAGAACTAAAACTTTGTTCGGCACTAATTCCAATGATTAATGATCTAAAACACATAATGATAATAATTCATGAAACAGACCTCACATCTATTATACAATGACACTCGGGTGTATTGATCAAGTTGTTGCATTATGAATCAAACCTATTTTGTGAAAGGCATTACAACCACAATTTTTTTTACCTAAAGTCCATAATGAAAAGTACCTTTTTCAGGAACAATGAAAGCAACTCCTTGAACTTATGAATGGATAGGGTAACTCCTCTAAGATGGGTACCAAATTTAGTCTGATAGGCATCCTTAATTGTTAACCACTCCTTATTCAAATGTCTGTAACTGTATTTGTGAGTTTTAATTCATAGTTTTTTTTAAAAGAACACCTTATTGAATGCAAAATCATATTAGAACACAACATATGCATGGGTCACCTTGAAGAGATTTGTCTTTGTGCTGTATGTTCCCTTGGGACAGGGTTTCCAGTCCATCCCCGTGCCGGAGGGACAGTAGTAGCCAGCTGGACAGTCAAAGTAGCCGGACTTCGGGTCACCTGCCGTTACGTTCTCAGGCACGCAGTAAAATCTGGAGGAGGAAACAAGCAACATTGTCAAAGATTCACATTGACAGTTACAATACAAGGAGATCATCTTCGGAATAATTTAATAATCATAAGAGCCTTGAGTGTACTTACTTATTTTCTGCTTCCTAAAGTGCTTTCACCAATGCGTAAAATATCATGGTTGAATGTGCAAAATTAATGTGCAAATCAAAACAGCATGCCTTAATTTTCTTGATCAATTTGATGTTTTTTATTCAAACACCTTCAGACTGTCTTTAAACAGTTCCGATAATCTGACAAGACAAAATACCTAATTTTTCCAATATTTAAACATAAAGTGACCTTACTTTCAATTGAGTGCATGATATAAAACAGAAGATTTCAGATTCTACGATGACTTTTGATGTCTTGATCAGACTAATGATTCTTCCAAAATCTATATATATCATCCTTTACACTGATTACAAAAAGAAATACAAGACTTATTTCACGTACCCATCAGGACAGATGTCACACTCCCACTGGCCAGTTCTGTTGGTGAAGTACCCGGGGGGACATGACCTTGGTTCATCAGATCCATTTGGGCAGTGCAGACCTATAGGACACACCACTGCTGTGGACACTGTTGAACCTGAAGACAGAAGATTAATTTATTGAGAAAACTTAAAGAATTACAATCCAAGACAAACAATATTGACTCGCTCATTTCATGCACTGCTTATTTGCAGTCTAAGTTTATTTTGAACAGAGGAATTTATATAACTTGTCAAAACATGTTACACTTTGTAACATAGTGTTTATTTACATACAGAGTCACAGTGATAACAACAATGTTACATTTTGTAAAAGGATGTCTTCTTTACATGTTATCTACTTTGAACATAGCAATATCACACACAGAATTAAACAATGTTTCAAGGGTGTATATCCTTTGAGAATGGTAAATCTAAAGCCAGTATCATCTATTCATTATTCCCTTTGATAAATATATTAGTTATCATTGGTAATGAACGGTTTTTCTGCACTCATAACATCAGCAGCTCAAGCATTGTGACATGTTTTACCACCCACCAGTTGGACAGTAGTATCCCTGTGTACAGTTGCCCTCCTCCACAGTGAGTCCACTGGCCTGACAGAAGTACCCAGCTGTGCAGTCAGTGCAGTTCTCCACTGCTGTGAGTCCGGTGGTGTTGGAGAAGGTTCCAGTTGGACACTTAATAGGTGTGTGGGTACCTACATGTATGAAAAAAAATTAACTTTTATTAAAATTGATATCATCTAATGTACAACTGCTATTACGATTCATTTATGTAGCAAAATACTAAGTGTTATAGCATTAATATGATTCAAAAGATAGAGCATGATAAAAACATGCCGGAAGGACCTCACTTACCCTCGGGACAGTATCTTCCAGCTGTACAGATCTCAGGAGCGTTGTTGTCTGAGCCAGTAACACAGTAGAACCCTGCAGAACACTTGCCTGTTGGTGCAGTCAGCCCGGGGGTCTCACAGTACCATCCTGTGAATGGATTGTTAGAATGAGATATTGACTTTAGTATCCACTTATATGTAGACTATATGAGTATATACTACCCTCACTGATCATATTATTTCCAGCTGCGATAAACTCTATGATATGTACATTGACTACAACCTTATTTGAACTGTAAACATATGAATGAAATATTTAAAAAACGATTATTGCCATATAAATATTTATTTGTTAGTTTGGTAAGACAGAGTGACACTATGTCTCGTCATTGAGTATAAGGTGTACAGTAGCTAGCATTCACAACCATGTTTAATATATATTGGGTAACTGTTATTACAATTTTATACCAAGTTAATCGTGAAAGACACATCAAGAACATAATTATTCAGTAGATGATAATTATATCACGAAACCAGTCATGATTTAGATCTAAAAAACCCAACTTATGTACAGATCTGAAATACAAAAGCGAGGAATGTGACCTACCCTGGGTACATGGTGTACAGTCTGTGACATTCATAAGCTGCATGCTGTTGGAGAAGGTGCCCGCTGGACACTTGATGGGGTCAGTGGTCTGCTCTGGACAGTAGTGACCCACTGGACATTGGTCTGCATCCGTACCCTGGCTGGGGGCCGAGGACTGGCTCCCGGTCCGACAGAAGTACCCGGCTGAACATGGGAGGGTGGGGAAGACAGTTCCGGGGGGACAGTAGAACCCTCCTGTTGTGGGGTAAGGGTAGGAGTAGAGACATGGAGAGATAGAGTATGGGAAAGAAGCCATGTTGTAAGGGGAGTTTGAAGCTTTGATATTCTGAGTACTTTTGTATTTATATACGTCCAAACGACAAAGTAATGATAAAGCATCTTGGCTTAGGTATGGAAGCAATGATTCTCTGTCAAAATCTATAAATTGAAAAACCTGACATATGATGAATGATATATACCTATACATGATGAGCACTCGGTGTCCGTCCTGAGTCCAGTCAAGTTGTTGTAGGAACCAGCAGGACAGGGGAACTCTGTGGATGTTCTTGTTCCATTCGGACAATAGTGGCCTGGGGACAGACAAAGAGGTTTGACACAGGATTCAAACTATTTGCATGTTTAAGTCCTTCTAAAAAAAACTCCTGATATGAAGAAAACATACTAATTGTAAAATGATTGAACTTTCACTTTTAACATACTTCACATATTCTTAATTCTAATTTTCAAAACTGATTATGAAATTCAAATGATGAAGAAATAATTCTGCAAGAATGTTGATGTTCCTGCAACTTAACATACGGCAAACTTCATTGCTAATGTATCAGGATATGCAGTTCTAAAATTATGACTTTCCTGTGACGATTATTCAAGAAACAGTTGATTAAAGGGATACAAGGGCTTGACAAAGCCTGTTGATATAAAGATTAACCCTGCAAGGCTGCATATAAGATGCTATATGATGCTCACCTTCAGGGCAGCTGAAGGGAGTGTAGGATGTGATGGGACCCCCAGTGTTGTCACAGTAGAACCCCTCCACACATTCCTTACACTCCCACTGGCCAGTCAGATCCTGGTATGTCCCAGAGGCGCACAGCACCTTGTCGCTTGATCCAGTCGGACAGTAGTACCCTCCGGGACATTCGTACAGGCTCGGGTTCCTCACAACCTGGCCCTCTGGGCAGTAGTAACCTGGTGACATCATCGATTGCTTCATGTTATTGAAAAATAGTTGATGATGATGAAATATAGATATTTGCCAATATTTGGTTCTTTATTGATACGCCATTGATGTTGCAAGAACGTGATCATAAGCAAATAGCATAAATCAGTTACTGGGATAACTTTTCATTTAACAGCTAAAATTTCAACAAATGTGCTTAAACCAAAGAATCAAGGTTAAAAACCAGTGAAATTGTAATTTATTCTGCAGTCAGCAAGATAACTGAAGAAAAGGTAAGAGTCTAGCTCCACAAAATCTCTTGCTTAGACAACCTACCTTGCTGACAGTCCCCATCTGGTGCTGTGAGTCCGCTCTGGTTGCAGTACTTGCCCGCTGTGCACAAGACACACCAGGAGATGTTCTGGGCAGCAAGACTTGGTTGGTAATGGCCAGGGTCACAGGGGCTCGGGGATCCTGTACCTTCTTCACAGTAGTGACCTGTTGGGCATCGGTCACCTGCAACAAGAAGAGAGAGAAAATTTTAAGATGTACTTATCAAATGGTCTCCTGAAGTGGGTGGAGGTAGAATTAAGTTACCTCATGTGAAAAGAGAGAATTGGAGCTGCGTAGGCCATTTCACAATTATGCTGGTCATGTTTTACAACTAGTAGTGAATGAATCTTCCAAAAAGTGGTACATTATTAGATGTCTGCCATGATAGTGACTGATGAAAACAAAATCTACCATGAACAGAGCTCAAACTCAATCGAAACAAAGGCTAAGAGTTATAAATTTGGTTACTGGTTTACCTTACCATCACATCATTACCAAGTATCAAGGTCATATCTATACATATAACAACAAATTAAGAAATAAATGACACTTCACCTCCAGTTCCAGTTGGCCTATTAGTGGTTGAGTTTGAATCACAGTAGTATCCTGCTGCACAAGGTCCTCGGGGAGCGTCCATCTTGTCTGCATCACAGTACTGCCCGTCGTCACATCCCACTGGCGCGGCACTTCCACGAGGGCAGTAGGTACCTGATTGGTGGCAGCATAAATATAGGACAGGAATATTAGATATCAAGATAGAAATGATAAACTTAGTCAGATAGATGTCTATGCTACAAAAAATGTCTTGCATTGTAGTTGTATTCGTGTTGCAAAAAAGGTGTACAGATTAAAATTTCAACTTTTGCTAATGTGAATAATATTAATCTGGTTTGAGAAGTGGCCATAAAAATGCTTATAAACTTGATTTGTATAGTTTTATATCATTTATCTTTAAGTGGGCAAGATTCATTCCCTATATTTCATAGATTCCAAATATGCTATACACAGTATCTTTGAACAACCTCTTGCACTGTGGACAAAGATTAATTGACTTAAGATAAATAAACAGCCCTTTTACATATTAATCCTGAATATACATTATAATAACCAATACAAATAAAAAATTCAATAAACTTCTAAACCAATTTCTGCAAACCACCCACCTTTGAGACATTTGCCACCCTCAGGATCCCCAGGCTGGGGCAGCCAGGAGCCTGCAGTGCAGTACCAGCCAGGGTCACACTGGTCTGTGGGGCCCGACATACCCTGAGAGGCGCAATACCACCCTGGGGTGCAAGGGGTGCACGAGGTCGAGTTGGGCTGGGCTGTGGGGAAGAAAAGACAAAAACATGTTCAACTATGTATTAGTGGGAGTAGACATACCCTATAAGGTGCAGTACCACCCTGCGGTACAGAGGCTGCATGAGTTTGACTTTAGACTATCTGAGTAAGAACATTAATTAAATCAAGTATTTTCAATTGTACAATGCAAAATCAACAAGTTTTCTTTAGCATAAAGGTTCTGTTATGACTCAGTACTTAAAAGCTAGAGAGTTCAGCTGAGCAAAGGTAATAGTTTCAGTTAAAGTGGCACAGAGGATGTTTCATGATTTTCCATGTGGCTTTAGTAAAAGCCAAATTACTTTATGACCTGAGTCCAATTAAAATCGCCTCTCTAAACTTGCTTCTTTACCTCTAAAATGCCCAAATTATGAGATTTTCTTGTTTTCATTGATAATTGAAAAACAGACCTAAAACTGTTAAAAAGTCAAAATTCTGTGTCCATTTAACATGTATATAAGGTACATGATCTATGTAACACTATCATCCTATGTTTGTCTTTGCTTCTGCTGTAAATAAGTTTCAAAAATTACGTTTGAGTCATTGTCGCGCGCCACTGTCCGGTTTTCGATTACAAATCACGACTTTTACCTTTTATTGTCACTATACTGAACTTATTGGCATCGCTTCTCAATAAAATACAACAAAATAAGAAATTTAACATTTTCGACTCCAACAAAATACTCTGTGCCCCTTTAAATAAATTAGAATTTCACTAAGAAACATTACTAATCAATAATATTTGACAAAATGGTGCCATGGACAAAGTTTTTGAAGGGTTTTGGAATTGGTAGGCATAAGATAAGCAAGATGTCTCTCTTTTCTATTGTGAAAAAAATGACTTTCAAAGGATATATTTACTTCTTTAATGGGTGAATCTTGCTTCTATCAAAAAATGAGTCGACTAACCTGTGACGTTGTTGAAGGTCCCCTCAGGGCAGGGGTACTGTATGTCATACTGGGTCCCGGCAAGACAGTAGTGACCGGCAGGGCAGGGCTTGTCTGTGTAGGTGGAGCTGTTAGCAATGCAGTAGTAACCTGCCGGGCACAACTCGCATGAGGATTGGGTCTCTTTGTCCTGGAGAGATAGAGGTTATAGTCACTTGTGATAACCAAGCAGTCAACATCATAAATCAACTTCAAATATACTACATAGTAAATAAATACATCCATTGACTAAAAAACAGTTGAATATGAGAATATACCCATCCATGTACCAAATGCCATTCAAATACTTTGTTGATCATTCGAGCCACTCAAACCTGTCCTCTCACAAATTTGATGTTCCCTTTCAACAGTAGAACGTCAACAAGTGATAGGACAACTTATATGTCAAGGGTCTGAAAGCCTTTTGAATTCATGGTCACAAATGCTCTAAAAGAAAAAATATAGTAACTACTCTCTCATCTATCTGTTCACCCAAGCACATCTTCTATGTGTTAGCATAAGGGTCGTCCTATACAATTATCATTAGTCTCTCTCTTCTTATTATCACCAATATCAATGAATAAATATTTTCAGAAGCACACATTTTGGGTAAAACTGAGCATTTGGAGTCATGTAGTTCCAAGACACGTGCCGAATGGAACAGATGCCTTGAAGCCCTTATGATAAGTGATTGTAACAAACCGCCTAGTAATATAAATTCTGTTAATTTGCAATATTCATCTGTCAACTAAGATCTCAAACATTGATCCATTTACCAAATATGCGGGCAATGTTTAATCCACAAGAACAACCTACCTGGTAAGTTCCAGCATCACAGCCCTCAGGGACAACAGTAGCTCCAGGACACATGTGCCCGATGGGACAGATGCCTCCAGTGCCTGTGTGACTACCAGATGGTGTCGGTGTATCCACCCCTGTAGTACAGTAGTACCCTGGACTGCAGTCTCCTGTTGGTGCGGTGAGGTTGGTGGTGTCGCAGTACTGCCCACCAGTGCAAGGCAGGCATTCACTCACATCAGCCAGTCCCAGCAGGTTGCTATAGGTTCCAGCAGGACATGCTGTCCAGTTTCTGCCAGTTCCAGCTGGACAGTAGAACCCTCTTGGACAGAGTCGGTGACCAGCAGATGAATTGCCTTGAGGAAAAAAGATTTAAAAATTAAAGATTCCATACATGTTTCAGGCATAATTTCCTTTATATTAAATTTTGATTTAATTGTAAAATATGTTCATTGGATTGCTTTCTCCTTGCTGAAAATATTTTGAGTCGGAGCTAAAGGGTTAAATTTACCTTCAATGACCTCCTCAGGAACACAGTAGAAGCCAGCTGGACAGGTGAGACACACTTCAGCCTGGGTCATGTTGGTGAATGTTCCAGGGTCACAGGGCACAGGTTGTCCACTACCCAAGGGACAGTGGAGGCCAATTGAACAGGGAGTGTCTACTGGATTGGGGGCACTTGCTCCACTAGAGCAGTAGAACCCAGGATCACAATCACCTACTGGGGCAGACAGGCCTACAAACAAGAGTCATAAGGTTAACCATCCGTGGAGTGTTATGTGAGGAAATTCAAAGGACACTTACATTCATTTTGCATTTCAAAACTAGAACCCTGATTATATTTAAATAACGAAAGAACAGCTTGACATAAGATATTTATCTTTGATAAAAGAACTTTCAATGAGATCCCCACCTGAATCATTGCAGTATTTGCCAGGGTCGCACTGCGTGCACTGGGAGACATTGGCAAGGCCCTGTGTGTTGGTGTAGGTTCCAGCAGGACATGGGGTTGGATCACCAGAACCTTCGGGGCAGTAGTGGCCAACTGGACATATTGCTTGCTGGGAATTGTTGGAGCCAAGCTGACAGAAGTATCTGAAAGATGCGAGATGTATGATTATCTTAATGAGAATGATAAATAAATGATTGATAAAAGAAATGTAAAATTTCCGGGATTCATTGTTAATCGACACCCGCAAATTAAGTTTAAAACTGACAGTACTACATTAAACGTATCAACATTGAACAGCACAAGAACACGTGAGGAATAAAGAAATAGTTATGCTTCTCATGACTACTATCTAATCTCCTAATATGCTGCCCTCTTAATTCAGCATGGGAATAGAATGGGCAAAAACAAACAATACAAATAAGGTAGACTATAGAATTCTAGGAAAAAACGATGAGTAATTATAGAAAAAGGTTCAAAAGACTTCCAACACAGTTCTGAAATGCATGAACGCAATCCAGAAAATAGTTCAAAGACCAAATTCCTACCCCTGTTCACAAGGTCCGGTGACTTCCACCATGGCTATATCTTCACAGTAGGCACCAGGAGTGCACAGTGTACAATCGTTTTCCTTCTCCAGACCTGTCCTGTTGTTGAAGGTCCCTTTGGGACATGGGTATGGATCAGATGTTCCCTCGGTGCAGTAGTGACCCAATGGACAGATCCCTGCATCCGCTCCTACAGAGGTTTAAAAAAAGATATTTGATTTGATTTCTAAAACTATTTAAATATATCATTTTATATGTTGGTTGCCCTTATCTTAAACTACAATACTACGATAATCATCTTCTTTCATAACCTGTAGTAAATTTGAGATTAATACAAAAATAGCTATGATTATGATAATGTTTATCATGATATTCTGAACAAAATTAAAGACATTAGCTATATGTTCCTAAAGAGCAATGCTACTGTGCTTCATATTGTTCATTGAATGAAAAATATCACATGCTTTCATGAAGTTATCAGACATTGCTATGACATTGTATTTCATCTGACATTTCCTGAAGCGTATTGCCATGACGATAGCTAGACTATGCCAAACAGTTAATTTTTACATTCTTATCAATTTCTTGACTTGAGTCACAGTAATTCTCCCTCGGGAAATACCACAGTTCAGGTTCTTATTTTGTGATAATATGAAAGGAGACGTGTAGACAATATATGTGTATCCTGTATTTCTAACCTTGGTCAGGTGCTGAGATGTTAGCATACTGTTTGCAGAAGTAGCCAGGAGAGCAGAGGTCAACTGGCTGAGTCATCCCTGGAGTCGGGCAGTAGAAACCTCCAAAACATGGTGAGCATTGACTCTCCATCACCAAACCTGTGTTTCAGAAAACGGTTATTCTTCTAATATGAACATGAGAAATGAAAGAGGTCAAAACATTTTGGGTATAGCTTGTGTCAAAACAAACTCAGAAATCTTGTCCATAAACACTTTCTAAAATTGTTACCCTAGGGGGTCAAGTAATATGCATCCACCTTTTCCCCTTAAATCTAAACTGCTATGATATAATTATTATTCATTCTTTAAGAAGTTATACCTGTAAGATTGTTGAAGGAACCAACAGGACATGGGAACTCATTGCTGAACCTCGTTCCCTCTGGGCAGTAATATCCTTCTGGACACACAGTGGTAGAATTGTCGAGGACCACGATGCTCATGGTGTTGTCACAGAAGTACCCAGCTGGACACACCTTGCATGTGGACTGCGTCTCATGGTCTTGGTATGTTCCGTTCTCACACCTCAGGGGGCCAGGGCTTCCAACTGGGCAGTAGTGGCCTACAGGGCATCTGGGTGCAAGAGAGAAGACGTAAGAAACAATTTGCTCTGAAAATCAATTTATCATGACCCGTTTGATAATGAATAGTATCTACGTTGAAACCATACCCTTGCGAAAAATAAAATTGTAAATGCACAAGACTAGTTTTTAATTAACCGCACCAACTTCCAAAGAACATATATAAAAAAATTATATTTTGTTGGTATTTGCAGCTTACTGGTGTCATTGAGAGATTTTATTGATACCATGTATCCAACTGAGATAATCTCATTATAGTCCTCTAATTTTTATCAACAAGAGTCACAATTTTTAAATTTCTGATCTTAAAAACCAAAAAAAATGAATAAAAATGTTGAAATAAAGTTAAATAACAGGACCCACCTGGTGTCATGCGGAGTAGATGTGTTGTCTCCCCCTGAGCAGTAATAGCCTGCATCACAGTCTCCCACCGGAAGCTCAAGACCAGATCCTGGACAAAACTTTCCAGCCGTGCAAAGAGTGCAGTCAGACTCATCATCCTGTCCAGTCACGTTAAGGAAGTATCCCATCATGCATGGTTGCTTTTCCCCAATTCCTTCTGGACAGTAGTGGCCGACTGGACATATATCTCCAGTAACTCCATCTGTGGGTGCTGGTTCTTGAGCTTGCAAAGTGCAGTAGTAGCCTGGCAGACCAAGGAGGTAAAGAATTTTACTGATGAAATTTTTAAGTGTCACCAATTTGCTGATTGAAAGTCTAAGATTTAAATATAAATGATAATTGACATATTTTATCCTTCGACAGGATATTTGTAAAACAAATTCAGCAACCAATAATAAAATCCAAGATGTAAGATGAAATTATTGAAGTTAATCACACCAAGAGTTAGGGTCTAATTCGGGCTATGCTATGACATGTAACAATAAGATAAAACCCTTGTTTGTACCAGCAGTGCAGTTGTCTGTGGGTGTTGGAAGACCAGCAGTTTGACAGTAGGTTCCAGGGTCACAAGGCTGAGGGGCGCTGGACCCCAGGGGACAGTAGAAGCCGGGCTGACACTCCCCTCCCTCGGGGGCAGTCGGGGTCCTGCTGGAGGAGTTGCTGGTGCAGTACCATCCTAGGAAAAGAACAGAGAAAGTTTCAGCAGTGGTCATATGATGCTTATCTCCATCATTGGGAAAGAGCACAGCAAATACTATGTCTATCGGCATCATGAGGATGGAACACAAACCAAATTTCAGCAGTGGTCATACGATGCTTATCCTCATCATTGAGAAAGAATACAGCAAAGTCCAGAATGGGTCATACTTTGCCCATCACCATCATGAGGATAGAACACAAACAAAGTTTCAGCAGAACACACAACAAGTTTCAGAATGAGTCGTACTGTGCCCAACTTTAACCCTTTGATGCATGTTAAAACTTAAAAATTAAATAGAAAAGATAATTTCTCTTTTCTTAACCAAAATATTGCCTTGTTTTTTTTATGGGAATAAAACTTACATGACTGCTATCTATAACAGAGTTATTATGATAGAAAAACATATAAAACAGAAGAGGCTTTGAGGTGTGAAAATATTGACAAGATCTCTGTAAATAAAATCAAAACCTAACTATTACAGAGATGATATACAAGAACAAGTATAGAATCAAAAACCAACACGTAAAAAAAATATTTCTTTACCTAATCTAATATCATTAAATTTTTTACTTGTGACAATAAAAAGATTTTACCAGCATCACATCTCCCAGTTGGTTCAGAAAGGCCGTCAGTTTCACAGTAGTCGCCGCCAAGACAAGGGAGACAATCCTCAATGTCCCGTGCCATGGTTAGGTTGTAGTAGGTTCCTGCAGGACAGGGGTATTGGTGGGCGGAGGAAGTACCGCCCTTACAGTAGTAGCCTTCAGGGCAGGGGGTGCCCCAGTAGTCCTCTGATCCTAGGAGGTTGTAGGGTTAAGTTATTATTAGTAGGTTCTATTGCTACTTAAACAATATTAATAAATTGCCTAGTTTTTCATTTCAATTAACCATACTTCAATACTTAGCATTCAATAAATAGGCCCAATCAATTGTCACAATTCCAATAATTCATTGGACTATCTAAGAATTTTCAATATCTTACTTCAATCGTTTTTTTAATTAAAAAATCTCTTTTACATGAGGGGGTGCTTCCAACCAAGCATAGCAAAATCCCCATTGCTATAAAAGGAAGAGTGCAACGACTGGTTTTCCTACATGTAAAGGTTTGTTTCCCACTAAATAACCTTTCACTGGAGCAACATGTAAACATGAAATCACTACAGACTAAAAATAGAAGCTAGATCAGAGCAAAGCAATTCGAAGGTCTAAAAATGCTTCATATAAAAGAATGTCTTTGGAGTAGGTGCATCAATTCTACATGTTTGTTAACAGAATTTGTTTGTCATTTAGAAAAGTAACTTTTGAATCATCTGCCTCAGTAATGGTAAACCCAATCATCCATTCATCAACCAAGAATACATAATTGTAAGAACAACTATATTACCATTTTGTATGCTGCCCGTAATTCCAAATAGTTTTTCAAATGATGAAAAATGTGTTGTTAGAGATAAAATATACCCAAGAAACATTGAATCATATTCATACAGCTGAAATATATCTATAAACGTTAAAAATGATTGCGAAACCCTCACCTGCTAGACAGTAGTAACCAGCTGGACACACGTAGCAGAGGGCAAGGCCTGTGCTGTTGCTGTAGGAGCCAGCTCCACAGGGGATTGGGTGAGATGTTCCTTTTGGGCAGTAGTGACCGATGGGACAGATGCCTCCTACTCCAGTCTCCATGCCTACAGACAAGCAAAGAAAACCTTGCATCATTGTTCTGTTTAATCATGCAATGAGCAACAGATTTCAGGCAAGGAGATAAAGCTTTCCTCACATGTAAAATAATGATACTAAAGCTGTATCTTGAAGATGTGGACACTTGTGTAACCACATGATCTCAGTTTTTGTCGCATAAGTTTTGCAAATTTAAAGACCTAATGGCAACCTATTTGCTCTTGATCAAGCTCAAAAAAACAAAATCACAAAAGTATTCAGCAGACATTCCAAATCTTTGTAACACATCCATCAAAGATGTCAAAAACTTTATCACTTAAATCTACACAGGACCGACGTTTGATGCCACTAGGTCTAGTTCTGTCCACTCCATATATTACAAAATTCACATCACACTCCAACTTTAATTATCAAAAATCAAATATGTATCACATCAATGTCTCACCTGCATCAGCACATGACCCTATGACCACTGCAGAGTTGTTGCCACTAGGGCGAGCTCGGTCCACTCCATATTCACAGAAGTACCCCTCGTCACACTCCCCGGTGGGCTGGGTGAGAGCCTGCACCTCACAGTAGTGACCCCCCAGACACTGCTCACACTGGCTTGATGTGCCCAAGCCAGTCTGGTTGCTGAACGTTCCTTGGGGGCACTGCTGCCAGTTAATTCCTGTTCCTTCAGGGCAGTAGAAGCCTTCTGGGCAGGGCTGTACCAGGTCTCCATGCAGACAGTACCTAATGGGCAAGCATTGTAGAAGGAAAGTTGTGAAAGGAAAATACAGTCAAGCCAAGGAAAAAATCAACAATGTGTATGAGCAGTTGCAATTAGTTAGAACATTGTTTCTTGCATTCACTTCTGACTGTTGAAACATAAACTGAATGAAAAAAAGTACTGTAAGCACCAGTAGATCATTGAAAGACGTATTGGAGAACAAGTTCCATTCAGGTTAGTGTTCAGGCAAAGAGATACTCTGCATCTTACAGACTAACTCTTTTGAGACTCCTCATGTATAGAATTGAAAGGTCACTCTTAAATTGTCTGGAATATATGCAACTGACATATTTAACATCTATCAGAGGGGTATTAAATTAACAACAGCTTGTTGGACCTAAATATCTTTTGAGGCCTTATAGGTTAGTGCTTTAGCTGCTCATACAGTCAATGCTGGCAGTGTTGCCTGACTCCTAGGGTGTGGGTTCAAGTGGCCCACTATTCTGGGCAGTTTGATCCGAACAACAATGTTACATATTCAAATGACTTACCATCCCTCGGGACAGATGTAGCACTCAGATGCCATGGTGTGGTTCATGTATGTTCCATTAGCGCAGGGAACTGGCTCCGATGAGTTGAGGGGACAGTAGTGGCCAACTGTACACACATAGTCTGTTGGTCGTGAGGTGTTTTGGCCTGGGGGACAGTAGAAGCCTGGCTCACATGACCCAGAGGTCTCATTGAGTCCGGCCAGGTCACAGTACTGGCCTTCAGTGCAGGGTGTACAGCCCTCAGTGCTGTTGATGCCTTCGTAGGGGTTGAAGGTACCCTGGAATGAATAACAGAAGAAAGGTTTATTAAATTTTGGCACTTCAGAATTAAAATCAAATTGAGGTTCTGGTTGATTTCCTGGTATGGTTCTGAAAATGCTTATAGATGCTCGTGAGAGTACTTTGAGATTCTTTTGATTATTTTTTAGATATTTTTTAAGATCAATTTAGTTTAATCACTGTGCTAATTCAGTTGAGATAAGACACGACTTTACTAATATTAAGAAAAGTATAACATTTTTAAATTGTCAAGATGAGTTTGATTTGAACACTCAGAACAACCAAGTCAAAAGTTTATTTCAATCAAAACAGATATGCTTGATAAAAAAATGAATAGAAAAGTTTAAAAACTTCCTCCTTGCCTTTCACAAGTAAAGAAACATACCTCTGGACAGAGTTCTGGCACCCCTGTTCCCTCTGGACAGAATCTCCCTGTGGGACAGATCTCACTGGTAGCGGTACTCGACCCTTCCACACAGAAGTACCCAGCTCTGCACGGACCTGTTAATAGTCAATGCATTCCTCATGTCATCTGATGATAAATTTGTTAAAAGGATATAGTATTGAGTATTGATAGGAGTCTGGTTGCCCAAACTTCTGTTCTTTTAAAAAGTTTTGTAAAGAGAAAAACAGTTTTGGGCCCAAAAAGTTATTTTGTAAATTTTACACTGATGTTATTAGTCATACCATTATAATCCCCCATTCAAGGTAAGGCCAGTAAACTGCTATCATGCATGATTTGATATCTTATCTATCTATACCACTATCACCCGATCACCTATTTCACACCATCAAATTTAATTGATAGCCTACCTTCAGTGGCTGTGAGTCCAGGAGTCTCACAAAACTGTCCAGGATGACACTGCGTACACTCAGACACATCTCCCAGACCATCTGCTGCCCCAAAGGTTCCTGGAGGACATGCTTGAGGGTCAGCCGTGCCTTCTTGGCAGTAGGAACCTACAACACAGAATTGAGCTTCGGATTCAATTGCACATGGTAACAGAAATGAATATTGATGCAAGTTTCTGCATTCAGAGCTTGCGGTAAAGATGCGTCTCAGCTATGAACCTCAAATGGTCTTGAGGCAATATGTTTTTGCTAGACAAGCAGTTGGATAAATGAAGTAGCTCAGCCTTAGTCATAATCTTTTTCTTAATTAAAATGAATTCTTATTCAATTTGTTTATATCATTATCGATGGTCTGGCACTGTGTTTTTTACAAATCTGAATAAACATTTTCAAAAGGGCACAAAAAGTAAGATATTCAGGACAGCAATAACAACAAATGTTTAGTTCATTATACTAAACAGCATAACATACCTTGTGGACAGACATCAGCATCTCCAGTCTGATTGGGGGTGAGATACATGGCATAACGTTTACAGTAGTATCCCGCAGAGCAGAGACCAGTCGGCTCCGATTGGCCAACAATACCACAGTAATATCCTCCAGTGCAGGGCGTACACTCGTTGCTAGACTTAAGCCCTGTCATGTTGTTAAAGGTACCGAGAGGGCAGGGATATTGGGTACTGCTCGAGGTGCCTGAAAGTTAAAGCCATAACAATTTACCAAAATATCAAAATACATTTGAGGAATGGTATCTCTTCCTATAAAAAAGTTCATTGTTCAATGGCTGTGGTTCTTTGTCAAACTGACGAGGGAAATTGATTAAACAGTGATCACTGATATCAATTCTGATTAAAAACACATTGCAAGAAATAATAAATATCTATTGACCACGAGTAGTGATGTATTTTAGTTTCAGTACCTTCATGAATGGCAAGTGAAGTAGCACACATTCTTTCATGCTAATATTCTAATAATGGATTAAAATCTTACTCAAGTATTTTCCCTCTATATAATAGTGTTTCTATCCAAAATTGGCAGTGCCTGGTTGAGAGAATGGATAATTGCTGCTTGCTACAAGAAGTTATCAATAGCCAATTGGAGGCAAACTGTGACAAAACAATCAGGGGATTGTGGAAGCCTTCCTTGAATATAAATCCTCTGACTAAGGAGGATGCTAACCTTGTGGACAGTAGTGGCCCTCTGGACATTTGATGGTGTCATTGACATAGACCACTCCATAGCTGTTATCACAGTAGTACCCTTCCACACACTCATCACAGGTAGCCTGTCCCGTGCTCTCTTGGTAGAAGCCACTGGGACACAAGATGGGGGCTGCGCTTCTCTCGGGGCAGTAGTGACCCACAGTACAGAGGTATGGGTCAGGGGTCCTCTCGCCTTGTGGGCAATAGTACCCGGCGCTGCAGTTTCCTGGTAAGAGCAAAAGGTTTGTCAGCTTCAGTACATGTGATGTTGCAAGAAATTAAATAAAGAATTTTTGTTCAGTTAAATGCTCTTGTAGTACTACACTTACTTCTAAATGCCTTTGAAGAATTTCATAAGTTTGGGGTATTAGAATTTTTATGATGGTGATCTTATTGGTGTATCGAGTTATCAATTCAACTTTACATATTTCCATAACTGTCAAAGAGTATTTTTTCAGTAATTATCAATACTGCAAAGCCAGTACTGACCAGTGGTGAGAGTGAGGTTGTAGTCCTCACAGTACTCCCCGAAGGAGCAGGGCACACAGTCCTCAGGCTTGGTGTTGTGGGTGGCTCCACTGAAGGTCCCAGGGCCACAGGGGGAGGGGGATGCAGACCCACCCACACAATAAAACCCTGCAGGACACATGTCTCCAGTCACAGTGTCAGTGGGTGTCGCTGTTGTGGCTCGCAGGATACAGTAATAGCCTGCAGTGCAGTTGTCAGTTGGTTCAGCCAACCCAGCAAGATCGCAGTATTTACCTCCAGGGCAGGGCTGTGGGTCTGAGGAACCTGTGAATAGTCGAATATTGATAGTTTCATCAAGTGAATAACATTGATTTCAGGCAACTGTATATTAATTACAGATAGACAAAGTTGTAATTATGACCAAGAGCTCAATGGATTTAGTGTAAACTTAACAATAGAGTACCTATTAAAATCCCTTCAGCTGTATTAGAAGACTAAGATATATTAACATATTGACACATCGATCCCTACCTTCCGGACAGTAGTATCCAGGCTGACACTGTCCCCCATGTGTGGTAGTGTTTGGACTGTCTGACCCCCCGGAGCAGTACCATCCCTCAGTACAGTTGCCTGTGGGTGCTGAGTTGCCCTGACCCTCACAGTACTGACCCCCAGGGCAGTCAAGGCAGTCACTCAGGGAGGTGGCCTTCTCCACTGGGTTGTAGCTTCCAGGAGGGCACTTGTAGTGGGTGTCATACTCAGTGCCATTCATGCAGTAGTGGCCTGGAGAAAGGAATTGTTTTTAGAAATGAACGCCATATAGATAGTGAACAAGTTTTGTTATATTCAGGATCTTTCAGAGGTGCATTGAATGTTCAAATAGCTTATATATTGGTTGTAGGACTTACTCAAGGCCAAATGCATATGTTGGTAAGCTGTTGGTATTGTCAGTACTGATGTTGTCCGATTCTAAAGGTATGGGTTTGATTGATTACCCAGAGAATCTTACTATTCTTATTCAACTTCTAAATGCACTTCAAAGACTTCATATCAGTAGTCAAGACAAAGACAATGTCCAAACCAGTAGGAAAAGGCCACTTAAGGAACTCTGATGAGTTGGCAAGAGAGTAGTATCCAACATGACAAAGATTACATCTCAATCATTTAGACAAAGCCAAGTTTCGAACCTGTAGGACAAGGAGAGCTGAGGAACTCCGATGAGTTGGCAAGACAGTAGAATCCCTCTGGACAGGTGTTGCAGGCTTCCATTCCCATCTGATCCGCGTACATTCCGGCGTCACAGGGCAGAGCCTTCTCACTCATCTCTGGACAGTAGTGACCAAGAGGACACACCCCTCCAATACCCTTGTGGAAGGCCTCATCGGGGCATGAGCAGTTGACGGGAGTTGTGTCACTAGGGGATCCAGGCTGTGGACGGTCCACTCCAGAGGTACAGAAGTAACCTTGAAACATAAGGGAATTTGCTGAAACTATCGGATGAAAGTTTATTTTATAATACTGTTATGTTGGATTTCCTTGAATTAAGATTGGAGAGTTTGACATTGTTCCTTGTTATTTAAAACATCTGTTCCACCATGCCTTCAATCAGCCTTGACTATATATATACATATCTCAGCCATCTGCAGAACAGCTCCTACCAATTGGCAGTAACGTAAACCTCATCAATTTAAACATAAAAACTTATCTTGTATACATTGACAGGTGTAAATGATGTTAATGTTTAAAAAAGACTTTAACCTGCAGCACAGTTGCCAGAGTTGACAGTGAGGTGTTCTTCATCACAGTACTTCCCCCCGGGACAGAGCGTACACTGGGACAGCTCATACAGACCCTCCTGGTCACTGTACGTTCCACTTGGGCATGACATCCAGTCTAGCGCAGTGCCTGGGTACCAGAAGTCATGGTTAAAAAGGAATATGACTTCAATAACTTCTTTTTTTTATAGTCCAAATATTGTATATGAAAGCCTAGTTGCTAATGCCGTACCAATTGCTCCAATAGAACACTTTATGAATGATGCATATTTTTTACATGAAAATAGAACAAAATAATGTAGATATGCAAAATTTGTAATAAGGGAAAGAATGTTGTGATTCGGAGTTCAAAATTGATAACAATTTTGATAGAATAATATATGTTTCATAACTTGATAGAATAAAATATATTTAAAAATTTTGAATGTGATGTCAGTCACATTTGACTTTCATAAAATTTGTATTTTTATATGAGCTTTCAATACTTATTAACCAAATCGACCTTTCCAAACTTGATTATGAAATATTTAGAATTGTACAATTCATCAAAATTATAAATATCTAGTGAAGAATTTTGAGTTGTTCACCTTCTGGACAGTAGTACCCAGCAGGACAGGGCTGAGCATTGAGTGTGGAGTTCTCAGGCTGTACAGGGAGACAGTAGAAGCCTTGCAGACACGGGCTGCACTCAGAGGCTCCGGTGTGGTTAGCATAGCTTCCAGGTGGGCACTCCTGTTGGCAAGGATTTAGAAATTGGTGGTAATGAATAAATGGGTAGGTCAAAAGCATTCCTACTTGCTATGGTTAAGGGGCATCCCTTTGGCTGAATAGAGTGTCTGAGGAGCGTTTGAACCCCCTGAGCTGATCTGATAAATATGCTAAAATCTGAGAAATATCAGCAGCTGACAAAACTCACATGTTTTCTCATGATATTGAGTTATAATTCCTTAAGTCAGCTGTGTAGCAATTATTCTGCGTGAGTTATTCGAAAGGTAAAGGTTGTATTATTTCATTGGAGTATGCATGACTTGATTTGAAAAAGGATTAAAATGGGTAATTGGTATTAAATTTATAAACTCACAAATAATAATTTTAAAGAATTACGTGAGGAAAATGGAAGGCATAGCTGGTATAACAAGTGAGTAAATGAAGGGCTCAATGTAAAGTGGATGGGTATTTAAAGATGACCTGATGTTAGGTAGGGTACATGAACAAATAATAACTTATTACGATAAAAAACTATTTCTCTCACCTTGTAGATTTCGCTTCCATTTGGACAGTGTAGACCCCTTGGACAGATGTTCTCCACTGGGTTTGGTTGTGACATGTTATTAGGGCAGTAGTAGCCTCCCCAACACTGCTCGGTTGCCTCTGTCATACCTGTGAAGGAGAAATATTAGGACTGTCTAGATTTTCTTAGGATAACATTTAGTAAAATCAATCCACAAAGGTATTTTCATAGGAAACCAGTAAACAAATCGTCTTCCTCTAATCTCATCCTGTGCTGAGTGTAATGCTCAAAGCTTCCTGATTCTTGCATCTAGATACAGAATTATATCTATAGAGGTCAGCATGTGATACAATTCATAATAACAGAGGTCAGCCAGTGTTACAATTCATAATGACTAACTGTGTTCATGCAAAGCAGCCAGTAAAATCTTGAGGAAAATCATTAGGAAGCAATCATGGGTCTGAAGGAGTTGTCCAGATACAAATAAAAGGATGTAGTTGGAAGGTTTTAAGTTAATCAAAATATTTCTAAAAAAGTGATTTAGTAAGCAAATTAATTGCGTGATAACAAATATACCTGGGTCAGGACAATAGTATCCTCCAGTACAGAGGGTGCACTGATCTACACTGGACAGTTCAGAAGAGTTGGAGAATGTCCCTGGGGGACACTGAGTGGGTAGATCTGACCCCTCAGGGCAGTAGGAGCCTGCTGGACACTGCAGGAACTCAGCTACATCTGCTCTCGATGGGCAGTAGTAACCTGGGGAGGTTCACAGATGCATTCATTATTTTTGTTTTATTAAGGCATTCAAGGATGGTGATTGTTATATTTTTCTCTATAAAAGAAGTAATTCGTGAACCAACTATCCAACTTGTATGTACATTGAACTTTGAATTGTTATGTGGGAAAATGTTTTGAAAATATAATACTTTCCCAATACTACTAGTCTTTCTTTGCACTTGGTGTTGCTTTTGCATAAAGGATATGAAACTACATAAACATATTACCTTGAGTACAGAGAGGACCAGCATTGGTCATGTTATAGTCAGGACAATAGTGTCCTCCTGTACAGTTGGTGCATTCAGCTTCACTTTGTCTTCCAGTGGTCGGGTTGAATGTGCCTGGAGGACAAGACTGGGGGGTTACAGTTCCTTGCGGACAGTAGAACCCTTCAGGGCAGATGTCAGCATTCCCTCCCATTCCTGGTGTAGAGCTGTTGGATCCTGACGTGCAGAAGTAACCAGCATGACAAGGTCCTACTGGAACAGCCAGACCCTCGGCGCTGCAATGGACTCCGCCTGGGCAGTCCAGACAGTCCGAGAGGTCAGTCCTCTCACTCATGTTGTTGTAGGTTCCATACGGACAGGGGAACTCCCCGGCCCTGGTTGTGTTCTCAGGACAATAGTAGCCTTCTGGACAAGAGGATGAGTTGAATAAAACCACTGGATCTTTAACAGAATCACAGTAGAACCCTGCCGGACAGGACTTGCAGAAACTCTGCAGAGTCTCATCTTGGTAGGTTCCTGAAGGGCACCTGAGTTCCTGGGAGCTTCCCTCAGGGCAGTAATGTCCCAAACTGCAGTTAAAGCTGGGCGGAGTTGCAGTGTCCTGTGAAATTAGGTTTAGATTTATGTTAGTAATAATTTTTCTCTATGACAATAAAAGTCAATCTAACAAACAAATGTCACTGATAAATTTGAAGGCACAAGATTTGACTCAATGACATTCCTTGACAAAGACCTTTTCATTAATTATGATTTTATTTCTATATCATGGTCGACAATGATTAATTTTATTGTTTTATGATCCATAGGTCAACAAGATTTTATCTTTGGCCCTTACTTACGTTATGCTGAAGAATGTTAGTGACAGTCAGTAAGGAATCAAGAAATAAAGGGGAGCGTGAAGGTTAGATAAAATACCTGCTCTCCTGGACAGTAGTAGCCAGGGTTGCAGAGTCCATCTGGCACCGCATTGCCAGCCCCAGCACAGTAGTGACCAGGCAGGCACTGGATACAGTCAGACTCAGCGTCATTGCCAGTGCTGTTCAGGAAGAATCCAGCCTGACAAAGCAGAGCTGATGGACTTCCTTCTGGGCAGTAGGCTCCCTCAGGGCAGATGTTGCCAGTTGTTCCATCATTTGGGTTAGCAATGGTGGCCAGTCCAGTGCAAAAGTAGCCAGGGTCACACAGGCCTGAGGTGTTGGCTTGTCGGTCAGTGGCACAGTAGTGCCCTGGGGTGCAAGGGGTGGGGTTGGTGGAACCCAGGGGACAGAAGTACCCAGCTAGACACTGATCACCTCCAACACCTGATGGTGTGGCTGTGGTAGATCCATTTGGACAGTAATAACCAGGGTCACAGAATCCAGAAGGGCTGCTCAATCCTGTCTGCCCACAGTATTCTCCTCCTGAATAAAGAGATATAGAGGATATTTGACATTTCTCGTCGAATACCATGGATATGTCATCGAGTGAAGTAGATATTTATATTTTCACGAGTGGCGTAGCCACGAGTGTAAATATATGATTTTCCACTTCACGAGATGAGATATCCATGGTATTCAACGAGAAATGTCAAATGTTCTATTTATTATGTTTCTAAAAACCCCGTAAATGACCCTAAATATATGAA
This sequence comes from Phorcus lineatus, assembly GCA_921293015.1. Classification (NCBI taxonomy): domain Eukaryota; kingdom Metazoa; phylum Mollusca; class Gastropoda; order Trochida; family Trochidae; genus Phorcus; species Phorcus lineatus. Next base: position 29,720,751 of record OV121091.1, read on the forward strand.
TGGAGAAGCTGAACTGCCTTGCTAGCGCGGCTGTTGCATGACGTCATTCAATTGTTTCATGACGTCACAGACGATGTCATATGATTGTTGCATCATTTTACAGAGTAGAATACCATTTTTATTTCACTCAGTGAAAATACGGGTTTTATTTTCACCGATAAATGCCATATTTCACCATTCGAAATATAATAAAGGGTAATATTGCATTACTTTATATCATGAAATTATATCCAGAAAAGAATAGCCTATTATGAACAATGTCTTCAAGTATTACTGAAATTGTTCTGCCATGTCAAACCTAATGTATTTTATTGAAATGTTTTTTTTGGGGGAATTAAGTAAGAGAGCCATGTCCGGAACCAAGGAAATAATTGCTTTCAATGTCTAAGTATCAGTGTGATAAGTGTTTCATTCCACATAGCAATCAAAGAATGACACTTAATTGAAACCATGTTCCAAACAAATATTAACAATTCTTTATAATTGTTTGTCAGAACTCAAGATCATCAATCAAAGGCTATCCATTAGTATGAAAAAAATAGCATTCATATTGCTTCTTTTACTCAAGATTCAAATATGTTACCTGTACAGGTGAGACAATCATCCTTCTTTGTTCTCATTGTTTCATTGTTAAAGGTGCCAGCATCACAGGGGAACTCGTTCCAGCGCTGAGTCTTGTGGGGACAGTAATGGCCAGTCATACAGGGGAAGTCTGTGTAGTTAGCAGTCCCCAATGGGCAGTAGTATCCTGTAAGAGTTTAGAGAAAACCTCTTATTTCTCAAAATATATTTAATAAAACATTTTCCTTATAGGTGTTACACAAACATTTCTGAAGATTCTTCTTTCATCTACTTTTGACAGAAAGACCAAGAGAAAACCATTTTGATTTTAAATTGTGTATAAACGATACTGTATCTGCTGAAATAGATAATATCAAATCCACAATTATAATATCACATACAGATACATTAAATTCCTAAAGTTTAGTTTTGATGAAAATCTTGATTGATTAAACATTCACTTGCTTTCCACTATCAACAATTTGCAAACTGTCATACTGCAGATCGCCAAATCCACTTTACAATGGTCAAATTTCTATGATTGTATCAAATAAACCGTCACAGATCATCTTAACTAAAGTTGTTACCTTCAGGACAGTCGAAGCAGGCTGCCAACCCTTCTACATCAGCGTAACTTCCGTTCTCACAGGGTATTGGGTACACGCTGCTCAAGCCTCCTGGACAGTAGTTGCCCACTGGACAAATGCCTCCAAACCCAACCTGCCTGTCGTCATAGCATGTGTTGTTGAGGGGCTCTGTCTGATTATTTCCATCCGGATATTCACGGTCAATCCCGGACACACACCAGTGCCCAGGTGCACATTCTCCAGTCGGTGAATCTAGATGTTCTCCATCACAGTACTTGCCAGCTGGACAGGGTTTACACTGACTCAGTTCGTAGAGACCATCCTCGTCACTGTAGGTTCCCCGTGGACACGCCCACCAATCCAGTCCAGTGCCGCTTGGACAGTAGTAGCCTATCGGACAGATTGCATTCTGGCCTTGTCCTAAGCAGTAGTATCCAGCTGGACACTCGTAGCATTCTACTGCATGAGTGTGGTTAACCTGCATATGTAGACAAGTAGATTTATTGATAATTAATGTAATATTTGTTAGGAACTTTTGACTCAACACTCTCTTAAAAGTTTACTTCTTTACATAATAATACATTTATTTAAGAAATAGAAGACGAGTTGGTGTGCATGCTATGTTTTATTCAACGATAGATGCACAACAACGAGTTTTCTATTTCTTATATGAGATACCCTTAACAATTACTTGCTTTATATATATAAACAGTTGAAAAATTATGGTATTTTTAACAAAAACAGTTTAAAAACAATGATGCCTCCCGCCGTAGAACATATTCGGACGAGAACATTATCATGTATAGGGGTGGGCGCTCCAATATAAATAGAATCAAATTTATTGAACAATCAATATGGATTTGAAAATGTCCCCCTGAGATACGTTACGTCTCTAATCCGTGCTTTTCTTTCTCTGCAAACCCACATCTCTCCTTCTTTTGGTTTCGAATCGAAAGACGCTGAGTCAGCCATGATGGACAATAGCCCCCTCAAGTTTGATCAATGGACTTGGCCAATATGATGTCATTTGTAACGTTACTGAAATGACGTCATTAACCTCGCGCATGGTTGTATCGTCAAATAAAGCACATCGTCGGTCCCATTGTTTGCCATTGTTTTAATGCTGTGGGTATCTTATATTTATAAATATTATAGCCTTTTTGTCATGAAAAAAAAAAAAGCAGAATATTTTCAGTGGTATTGAAATTCAACATTTTCAACTTACATAGCTGTTGTTCCTGCAGGGTATAGGTGCAGAGACACCCTCTGGACAGTAGTGACCGATTGGACAGTAGGTGTCATTTGGCTCCTTGTATATAGAACCAACTGGACAATAGTAGCCTGGACAGAGAATAGGAAATGGATAAATTGTTTACAGGTCACTTCAGTCTTTTTTTCCCTCGTTGTTGATAATTCAATCTAACTTTTGTTAAATTAGTACCTACTTTGTCTGCTACTTAAAATGACAATTGTCAATAAGTTACCAAATTCATATTTATTGAGATTGAGAAAACATGTTAAAATTAATGTTAGACTTATCAGGCCTGTAATATGAATTAATAAAATCACTCTATCTATTTTTTTAACAGCTAAGAAATCTTTAAACTTGGATTCCAAAATTTCAGAGTTTTCAGCAAATATCCAAGGGAAACAAAACTGTTATATAGTTTCTTTCTGATTTTCTTTCTTGTACACCGTTAACTGAAAGAGAAAGGAATGAAAAAGGGAGGCAACTCACCCTCTCCGCAAGGTCCTGTAGGTTGAGGGAGGCCGTCAGTCTCGCAGTAGAAACCGCCAGGACAATCCGAGCAGTTTGCCAAAGCTGTCTGAGTTGTGAAGTTGGTGTATGTACCTGAGGAAATACGAGTAACCTTATTATGAAATTTTACAGCAATGCAGCCCCAAATATCTTCACACAAAAAAACAATTTACCGGGGGAAACAATTATATATATTAGGTAAATTAGCTCTTGGCAAACCTTTGATTATCAAAGAAGAAATAATGTCCATCCAATTTCCATCACCAAATAATTTAACAAAGATTTGAGTAATAGCTACCTTGCTTGTTACTTAATATGGTATGACCTAGCTTAACACTTTGGTAACAAGTGTAAAGAATAAATAAAGATTTACTATATCAATTACAATTTTGCAGGATGAAAAAACAATATACCAATCTGAATAGGACAAACAAGGAATATAATGGTATTTTCCTGCATGATAAAGAGTAATTTGCTGACCTTTAGGACATGGAGTGGGTATCTCACTCTTGGCTGGACAGTAATGACCCTCTGGACAGATGTTCTCCTGGGAGCTGGAGGATCTCACTGGACAGTAGTAGCCAGCCTCACACGGACCGGTGATGGCCGTTGAGTTGAGATCTCCACAGTAGAACCCTGAAGAGTGTAATCATTGGTCAACAGTTGCAATGCACAAAGATAGCTCTACACAATTACCTGTTCGAGTTCACTTAATTAGCTGATTGTAATAAACTTGGAGAGACATATCAAATAGTATTTGACCTTTTATAAGGGACATGACCATCATCATTTAAAGGTTTGAATGACTTCATACACAGTGCACCTTTAAGTAATCTTATTGTAAAGTTAAGTAAACATGTATGTCAAATATATGTATCAATGCAAATTAAGTTAATTATTTGAATGTCAAAGTTATCAAAGCACTGTACCTGCAGTGCAGTTGAGACATTCTGCCAGATCGGTGAGTTTCACATTGTTGGAGTGGGTGCCGAGAGGACATTTCAAGGGCTCTGAAGTTTGTTCTGGGCAGTAGTGACCAACTGGACATTCATCAGCATCGTAGCCTTGAGATGGAGTGGCTGATTTAGCATACTGTCGACAGTAGTATCTGGAACAGATGGTAACAAGAGGAAGAATGTCAAAGATTATTACACTCTTTCAAATTGAAAAAAAAGAATAGAGAAAATACCTTAAAGATATTGATATAGTTTCTTCAAGTCTGACAATGGAACATAGTTTACCTCTACATTTCCCTCCATAGATAATACATTCATAAAAGTTCACTTACCCTGCTGAGCAGATGAGACTGTAGTCAGTCTGCGCCTCCTGGTCGCAGTAATGTCCCCCGGGACAGGGGAGACAATCCGACTCCTCCTGTAGACCTGACCTGTTACTGTAGGTGCCTCGAGGACACGGGAACTCTTGGGAATACTTGGTGCCATTTGGACAGTAGTAACCTGCAAGTTGAGAAAGCGTTAATTTCAAATTGGTCCGAAAGACAGTAATTACATTGTACCATTGAACATATTAACATTAAAGTAATTAAAAGGTAAAATTCTTGAGAGTGAGAGTGAGTTAGGACCCTTAGCTGCATGTAAATATTTAAAGACAAAAGCAACCTACCAATGGGACAGATTTTGTCATTGTACAGGACAACTGGAGCCACAGTTTTGTCACAGTAGAAGCCGGCAGGACAAATCTTGCATGACCCTTGACCTGTCTCATCCTGGTATGTACCACTCTCACATCTTACAGCCTCATGGCTTCCGGAGGGACAATTGTGACCTGTCAGACAGAACAGTCGCTGCTTATGTAGACTGGTGGATGGTTTGGCATGATGGTGTGAATAACTTATTATCATATGCAGTCGAAAACCCTATCATACTCAAGACTTAATGAAACTGTTCTGGGATCCGTAACAATGTGATATGATAACAGAATTTGTCCTTGAACCAAAAAGGAAAAACCAATTTGATTTCAGCAAATCAATTTTTAAAGATGGCTATATTAAGACAATTCTATTATTTGATTATTGAACTGATTACTGATTGCTGATTACAAACTGATTTTGCTGGATCAGCTGCATGACTACTATTTGATTTTTCAAAAAGGATCTTTGATACATTTTATATCATGAGACAGCAGAATTAGGTAAAAGTCCTGATTAACACAAGCACCATCCATTGTTAACTTAACTAGCTAACTTGACTTCAATCAGTTTATAAAATAGCTGCCATTATAAATTTCAGTTCACAAGTCTCACCTTCTGGACATGTGTATTCAGCTGGACTGGACACATTCATGCCCGCCGGACAGAAGTATCCAGGGTCACACAGATTGTTAGCATCGGGGTTCCCGTACCCGAGACAAAAGCTCCCTTGATGGCAGGTGAGGCAATCCCCCTCAGTGCGGGCTGCAGTGGCGTTGTAATATGTTCCTGGGGGACAGTAGGTTCCATTACTGCTTCCTGCAGGGCAGAACTGGCCCATTGGACACTCATCACCTGGAGGATTCGAAAATAATTTCAATTAAAATGTAATAAATCAATTTGAAGATATAAAATGATAAAATCCAAAAAACCATTTTTTACATGTCATGATTCAACTGCATTGTTATTGTGAACGATTTTCAAAATTTTCCAAAAGTCATGACAATAATTAGTCAATATGGGCAATTCAAAGATTTGACCATTCAAAAAAGTTCTTACCATAAGCTTTGCCTACTGGGGTTGGTGTAGGAGACCCACCAGAGCAGTAGTATCCTTCACTGCAGTTGCCAGTCGGGCTGTGTAGCTCTGTAACATCAATGCGTAATGCATTACATAATGGCTCTCCTGTTTAGCTTTTTGGACAATTCATAGAGGAGATTATATGAGAGTCCATGACAAACTATGTCTACGACAAGAGTGCCTAAATATTTATATTTCCCTAGGAAAAACAATATTTGTTTTTTAACCGAAGCCGCAAAGTCAAAGAAATTTTCAAAATCAACATCCAAGCATAGATGGCTTACCCTCTGTCATCACATTTGGAACGCAGCGTCATAGGCAAACTGTTACATCAAAGCATTGTTTATGACACACTCCTCTTTAAGTTATCAGACATGAGCAAAATTTGAAAAGAATCAGATAGTTTTTTTGCAATCAGTTGGACAAAAACTGTCTTGAGATGAATGGAGGGACTCATTGGTCATATTATATACCCTCAACTAGGTATAACAAGGACCAGCATTTGCATTTATTTGTAATGACTACTTTTACAGTGTTTCTAACACAATGGTACAAAAACTGCTTAAATGTTATGCAGACACTAATGTGCAATCTATAACCCCTCATAATGTTACTCTACAAAGTTACCTTAATGTCATATGTAGTCATGTTCATACACACTTTTATCACTATCAACCAATAAAATTCATGTAATTTTTCTTAAAATAGAACCAATTCTTACTCACCAACATTGTCACAGTACATGCCAGGGGTGCAAGGGATCTCGTTGGCACTCCCCCGGGGACAGAAGTGTCCCAGGGAACACTGACCCCCCTCAGCCGGAGTGGCTGGTTTGGATGTCTTGGCTCCTCCAGTGCAGTACCACCCCTCATCACATTCATCTGTCGGCACTGCTAGACCCTGGCTGGCACAGTAGTACCTGTGGTAGTAAAATGAGAATAAAAATAATAATATACTCAACAAAAAAAGTTAAGTACCACTCCAATATCCTATATTTGGAATCATATTGGATCATTATATAAAAAATAGTATATATCTCAACATTGAAAATAGGTTTGTTCCTTTACTTTTTTTTGAGTAGATTTTATTTCACTGAAGTTCTTTCTGTGTAAGATTTATATATATATATATATGTTCATACACACATATATATATATATATGAATTGGAAAAAATAACAGGACAACTGTTGTACGAAGTCAATGCCAGCTATGGCAGCTTTGATGACCCTATTTTCCTCAGTTTTAAAGATTATGAGAGAATTGTAAATCATACACATGGCCACCGCTAGACACTGACAAGCACAGGAGAAGATTCTGTAGATGAACTTTATCAGCATAGAATTTTAAAGAGAATGGGAAAAGTTTAACCACAAATCTTGGAAATTTATTGATGTAGACCTGACAACTTTTGAAAACCTTTTATTGTGATTATACGAAATAAGTTGTAACCACAAAAGTCTGTATGTTGTTAACTTTTAAATGCTCTTAATATGCCTATCATATTACCTTAAATCATTATGAAAAACATGCCACATTTGGCCAAATACAACAAAACTTTGAAAAATAGTCAATCAAATCCTTCCCATCAAAAAGAATTTCAACATAACCCTGTCTGTTCATTCCTTCCTACTTTCACTACAATACTTACCCTGGCATACAAGCAAGGCAGTCCTCTGGGCCGTCCATCCCTGTAGCGTTGTTGTACGTCCCTGGGAGACAGGGAGTCTGGAAGGCCGTCTCATACTTGGGACCACACCAGTACCCCTCCGGACAGGCGAAGGGCTCACTTGTGTTGACGGGGCAGTAGTAGCCAGCTGGGCAGTCTAAACACGTACTTCGACCAGTCTCATTTGAGTAGCTGCCCGCATCACACTCTACAGGCTCATAGGAACCTTCTGGACACTTGTAGCCTGGAAGTATTTAAATCAAAAATGAATATTCAATAAAAATAATGATATTATACTTGGTCTTCATATCAGTAAACACATCTTTGTGATCCAGTTTGTTTTTATTCAAATTTCAAGATTATTGTTTTTATTGACTATATATGAGGTCAATATTGTTTTCCTGGTGTCACTGAAAATATTTTTTACTGACTTTACCAGTGTTATCACATCGTTCTTCATGTATATATGTATATTTTTCAAGTTTGGCTTTTGGTTTGACTCAGGGTGTTGCCTTTCAATAACGTCACATGGTTTGATCATCAGATTTGCAGAACTATATGCTTGCTCAACATAATAAAATATGCAGCTAAGGGGTTCTAAAAAATAGCCTTTTCATCAGAGACATACATGTTTATGTAATGGTAGTTTCTTGTGAAAACTCCTAGCTGAGACAGATGAGAGAACTCACCTGTTGGACAGATGTCTCCGTATGTCTGGTTGAGGGGGGCTGGTTCCGGTGACCCCAGACTGCAGTAGTGGCCTGGGCTACACTGGAGGGTGGTCTCTGTCATGTTGGGGTAGGGGCAGTAGTAGCCAGGGTCGCATCTCTCACACTCTGATTCGCTTGTCTTACGCGTGAATTTACTGTAAGTTAAACAGATATTGATTAAGTGAAGCAGGTACAACAATACTGCAATATTTGAAATAATTTTTTTTACACCTGTAAAAGGGATATTTGTAGGTGGAGCCAATTAAGATTAACTTAGTTTTCATTCAACACATAGTAAAATTTTAGATATAAGTTTCCGAATAGCTATTAAAAGTGCATTTTACACTTTTTCTTACCCCAACGGCTGGAAATAATCTAACAGGCTAAAGGTAAAGTTAATATATATGCCTACCGCAGGAATGAACCATAATGAACAAAGTTAAGTCTCAATAAAATCTCAAGTTGAAATTTTTTATTATTCAATACAAATTTATCTTGTAACAGAAGCCGTCAATCTTAGACAAAATTTATCACCTAGATTTTGATAGAATTCATTAACAAAAACATTGTTTTATTGAATGCTATCATTTTTGTTGACCCAACAGCAACAAGAGTAGAACAGGTCTTTGAAGCTAAGTCAAAGACCTACAGAGAATGCCTACCCCAGTGTTCCCATTGGACAGGATGCAGGGGAGATGCTTCCTTCTGGACAGTAGAACCCTTTGGGACAGCGCCCCCTGTTGGCGTTATCAGTGTCCTCAGGAGTTGGAGTGGAGGACCCAATGATAGACCAGTACCCAGCAGTGATTGGTCCAGTTGCATTTGTTAAACCTGTGTAAAACACAACTCAAATGAAAATTGTTCTTACTTAAAACATTGTCTGTATCTAATTGTTGATCTACAAAGTTTAAATTAAACAATAAGCAGATAATTTCCTGATTATCCTTTGAGAGATCCATTACAATTTGTATTTGATAAGAATAAAATAATCTAATTAGGAGGAAATGGAGGAGTAAGTATAGAATCTAAATTGTAACATTTTATCAAATCAAAGAAGTCCTCATTTAAGCTTTTTTTATACTAGATAAGTTGTTTTTCAAAACTGTTTTCAAGCAATCATCACTGTAAAATCAAACACTCACTGCATAAAGCCATAAATTATCATCTCAAACTCTAAGCTAACATCTATACCGAAGACAAATCAAAGTTTGACTGGTACGAACCCTCTGAGGCACAGTAGTAGCCAGGATCACACAGAGTGCAGTTCTCCTCCATCTCCAGACCATCATTCTTCCCGTACGTCCCGATTGGACAGGGAGTGCCCTGCTTTGTCGGGATTAGGCTTGTACTGGCCACACAGTAGAAACCTGACAAAGAAGAAAGTATTGATAATATAATATGATATATATTGAATATTGAAAATATTCTGATATAAAATTGAAAATTACATGTTGAATCAGCTGCTGTCATGACGCAAAAGCCATTTGGGAGGTAAACTTTAACCTGCTAATTCATTAGTATTAAACATTTCTTCCAGGTTGAATAACCAGGGATCAGAATTAGATATGACTGATAATGATGTCTGAGGTTCCTCTCAAGGATTACATAAAAAAATCATTCATCTGAAGCTGATGAACAAGAATAAAAAATCATTGACAAAGGACCTATTTATGCAGGCTCCGGAAAGGCATGATGATGTCTATGGTCTTCGAAGTAGAGTTAGTACACAAATAATTACAGATGACACTTAATCCAACCCACCTTGTGGACAGACTCGAGGTGCTTCACCAGGGATACAGAGGAATCCTGAAACACACAGGGAGCACACAGACAGGCCTGTGTTGTTAGCGAAGTAACCAATGGCGCACTGTTTGGGTTGGTCTGAACCCTCCAGACAGATGTGATGCATGGGACAGATGGCTCCAGTGTCGTTTGAGACCGAGGAGTCGATTGGATCCGGGATCCACGCTCCTCCGGTGCAGTAGTAGCCAGCTGAACATAGTCCTGGAGTGGAACATTTGTATATTGAGAATTGTATGGGTGGCATTGTATCAAATGATTGTGAAAAAAAAGGTTCTCATTAACTTTTGTTTTAAACAGCTACATTTACTTTGAGACTATTGCAGCAAATTATCATACAATTATCATAAATTTTGATTTCAAATCTTATTCATATTTGATATGAGGAAATATCAAAATAACTGTTATAATACTTAAATAAACATCTTTAGTATCCGACTAAAAGCAACAAGGACAGCAGCAGCTGATTTATAGACCTTATGGAATATGAAATCATTTTCAAGCAGTAACATCTCTGAGTTGATGAACATTTAGAGTACTAATGAAATAACAAAATATGACTAAAAGGTTCAAATCTTCATTTTTGTGTATATATATAAAAAGCACCTGTTGGTTCAATCAGAGCAGTCCCATTGCAGTAATGGCCGGGATCACAAGGTTTGCAGGCCTGCTCCTCCGACTTCCCCTGCCTGTCAGGGTTGTATGTTCCCCGGGGACAGGGGACCATGAAGGCTATACCCTCGGGACAGTAGTACCCAGCTTCACACGTGTCTCCCCATAGGATGAGAGTTTTGTTGCCTGTGGTGTCATTGTTGTAGACTGGATCGTCGTCCAATGCTCCCTCGAAGCAGATGTGGCCAGCGAGACACTTCCCTCGTGGTTCTGTAGCCCCTCTGTCCTGGCAGTAATATCCTCGTGGACAGATTATGCAGTCCTCTATCTCATCTTGGTGAGTCCTGTGTGTAAATGATTATTATGCTTCAGATATTTGACGTACTGGATTCATCCTCAGTATAAAATCATTCTTGTGAAAATTTATTTTTGATAGAGTTGTCAATTCTGTCTATAAATTCTGCCAGATTATAGCTGCAGTGAAGATATTTAGGAAGTAAGTATGAATCTGTATTAAAAGATAATTTCTTTCGGAATGAAGGCCAGCATCTCAAATTCTCCGCATCTCAATAAGTTTCCAATAAACCAAAATATGTAACTCACGCGTTAGAGAAATATCCAGGTGGGCAGTCCAAAGGGACGATGCTGCCATTTCCACAGTACTTTCCAGCAGGACATGGGTACTGTTCTGTCATCTTCTTCTCTGGGCAGTAGAAGCCCGGGTCACAGACCATGCAGGATGCAGAGGCGTTCTTGTCTTGGTAGGTTGCCAGAGGACACTCAGTTTGAGCCACGGATCCATTCAGTGAGTAGTAACCTGTGGGGAAAGATGTTTAGCTTTACATATGCGTTCCAAAGCTTTAATATTCTGTCCAGATTAATAGAAAATTTAATTTGAAATAAAAGAAAGAATCTAAAGTCTGCTGAATGACTGTTATCCAACTCAAAATGTTTTAATTTGTAACCCTTGACTTCACTCTTGAGTTCATAAAAGACATAATTATGATGTACTTGTTCAGGTAATAATTTATCTACTGACCTGGCTGACTGACATGTTGGCGAGAATTAGTTGCGCCCCCAGTACAGAAGAAGCCTCCCTCACAGGGTCCAGTAGGAGCACCGCCAGCTGCAGTTGAGCAGTAGTAGCCAGGGTCACAGTCGTGACAGTCGTAGTTGTTGACGGCTCCAGTGACATTGCTGTATGTACCGGCAGGGCATGGCTTCTCAACCCAGGAACCTGATGGCAACAAAAATCTAGTACCTTGGAAGTATCTAACATAGTTACTTTTTGTGATAAAGATTAATAAAGCTCCAGTTGCTGATCCAGGAATTGTCAAAGGAGGTGTTCACCTATCGAAAAGGGAGAGGGGACTTGTAATCTCAGTATCCTTCCCAGCTCTTTCCTACAAGTGGTGCAAAGCTTAGCCCACTGCACAAAGTGAGTCCTTTGTCATAATTATGATTGCTCTTACTAAGACAACTGTCCGTTACTCAACATCAGAGAATCATGAAGTAGCAGTATTCTACACGACCTTGAATAATCACAATGGCATGCCAATCAAGGACAGCACAGTATTATATTCAAATATTTTTTCAAGATCAAAGCTTTACCAACCAAGAGTACAGTATCCTCCAGCTGGACACACGTCTCCTGTGATGCCATCTATTGGCTCAGCAGTAGTGGCTCCCCCTATACAGATGTATCCAGGGTTACAAGGGGCGCGGGGCTGGAGCAGACCTGGGGCGTCACAGTACTGCCCTTTGTCACAGAGTGTACACTCGTCCATGTGGCCCAGTTCTGAAGACAGAGATAACCAAATTGAAGACAACACATCTCTCAACAGCTATTCACTACCAATAAATTCCTTGATTCAAATTTGCCATAAGATTGCTGGTAATATTTCTTAGAAGCCAGGACCTATAATAGCGCCTGTGAAACGTAAATATATATTGATTTTCTGTGAAATTTCAGATTTTCTCATATAGTGAACCCACCTGTTCTGTTTCCATAGGTCCCAATGGGGCAGGGCTCTGATTTGACGGCCCCCTCCTCACAGTAGTAGCCACGGGGACAGGATGTTGGATCAATTGTTGCCTGTTCACAGAAGAAGCCCTTAGGACATACCTTGCAGCTGGCAAGGTCTGGCGTGGCTGTCACATCTGTGTATGTGCCTTCCGGGCACGGTTCCTACAAGCACAGGGACAAAGAATTTAACCTTAAGACATCAGTTCAATATTTCTCAGTTTCTGAAGATCTGAAAATATTTTCACTAGTACTACTTGCTGATTTTTTCAACTGTGGCTGCCAAGTCAAGAAAAGTCCATGTATTTTCATCAAAACAATAGCTATTATAATTCTAGGAAAGGGGGGGGGATGTATGCTTAGAGACTGAAAGTCTCAGGTCGAAACCATTAGCACTAAATGGTGACCAAAATTGCCTAATTCAATCTAACAATTCCATTCCCTTGGAGTGCTGAGGCAGTCGAAATGAATGAATAAGAAAATACTATGACCTGATCATAAGATGAATCTAGTCTCACTTGTTTTCAGCCAAGATTGAACAAAAATAACAAAAAAATCAGTAATTTAAGATATTAATCTCTATGACCAACAATGCATTGCAAAGTCCTCTCCATAATGTGAGCCTTAGGTAAATCTAAACTCACCTGTTCTGTGATCAGAACCTCCAATCAAGGGTGATATCAAAATAGACAAAATAAGTAAACTAATGATTATCTTTAATCTCCATTTCCAAGAATGCATGAACAGTTATCTGTAAAATGTGATCTTGAGGTTACACTAATTTATCTCACCTGTTTGTCACCATAGCTTCCAATCAAGGGTGGATCATTACTGAAAACGTTGTTTATATTTGTAGGACAGTAGAACCCCTTCTGACACTCCCCTGAAGTAGTGGATGATCCCTCCTGACAGAAGTAGCCTGCAGTGCAAGAAGCACAGTCGGAGATGGCTCCGGCTCCTACTGTTTCCCTCATTGTACCTACTGGACACTTGAGCTCCTCAACAGTACCTGTGAAGTAAGAGTGAAAATATAAATCATAACATCCACTGGGATTCAAACCCTGAACCTCTGGTTGAGAGCCACACACTCTTCAGGATATCCCTTGACTAAAGCGGAAGAGTTATCCGCTAGTCAAGGGTTTAAATCCAATTGAAGGCGATATGACAATGCCTTTTTTACACTTGGCTTGGGGAGAATATTATTGTTCCTATATATTTTGCAAACTGGTCATCCAAAGTTGGTAGATGTGTCTTGTTAGTATGGATCTCCCATGAACTGAGTTATATAGCAAGACTCAGGCCCTTTCATGAATTAGATCGAATATGCAAAAATTTACAAATAATTTGACTGGTCAAGAATGTACCTGATACTGGAGTGCAGATGAATGGTTTATTTTCTCATGTGCTGTATTTGACGTCTAACATACAAATGAAAAAAAAATGTAATACACTGAGTCCAATATTTCAAATGAATAGCATTATGGTCATATCCTAAAAACAATTGAGTATAAACAGGAATCTTGCCTAGAATTTAGTTCCTACACTAAAACCTGATAGACCCGTCCCTTTAAGAATAGATGTGGAAATAAAAGATGACCTTCTGGACAGTATCTGCCAGTGGAGCAGTCTGTGGCATCTGGCTCCTGTTTGAGACCAGCCAGACAATATCGGCCTGCAGGACACTTCTTGGTAGTCAACATGGCGTCCTTTGAGGTCGTCACATTGTCGCAGTAGTGTCTGGAAAAATGTCAAAATATGTGAGTATAAAGATTAACATTTACACAGTAGACAAGTAGTATTTGTGTGAAATAATCAGAAAACATTTTACACTTGAAATATTTGAATGTCATAATGTTCAAGTCTTAAAGATGTATATATCAATAGACAAAAAACTTGTCATTTTTTCTAATAAGAGTCTTTATGAAATAGAGCAGTTGTTCAACAAATCAAATTTTTTAATATTGATTAAAGGATTGGATTTAGTATTTTAAGTGGTGTCTGCAAAAAACATGGAAACATGTGCTTATATGTCTGAAAACATTTGACTATTGTAATACTAATAACTAAAAAACTTTCCTTGATGTACTTATGGACGGATCAAAATGGAGTCAGAATATCTCTATAGTGTTGGTTGAAAAAGTGTCACTCTTCTGAACACATATTTAGGACAACGTTTAGTCTGATTATAAAATTAGTGTTTGTGTGAAATTGCCGTTCTCTGAACTCATAAACATGACACACATTTGTGCTTTTAATTGAAATATAAAAAATGATTTCATGGAAAACATACGCAGTTTATACTGTAATGAAAAATGTAGCATTTACTGATGAAAAATTACCTACAAAACTAATTTGACATTTTTAAGAAATAAAAATCAACATGTGTAGTAAAACTTACCCTATTTCACAGATCTTGCACTCAAACTGTTTAGGTTTAGAGTATTTCCCTGTTCCACACTCTTTTGGGTCAAACTCTGCTTCCCCACAGTAGAATCCCCCTGGACAGTCCATACAATCGTTCTCTCTCTTTGCAGGATCTCCTAAAAATACCAAATTTATAATAAGTCCTTGAATATTTGCTGCTCTCTTGTAATTGTCTACCTTAAAGTTTTCATAACCACAAACATATTTCACTATTTTTTTAAATATATGAATGTCTGATTACAATATTGTATAGTGCGTCAAAGGTCGCTACTCAAACATGTTCAGTTTGGTAATGAAAGCCGTTTTTGAATGCCACTTTTGATAGGCCACTTACATCTAGCTGCATGGCCACAAACCAGTGAATGCATGAGTGGTCAGAAGCCCTTTTTGTGACATCATAAACAGAATAATTGCCTCGTGATCTATAATCTATTGTAACAATATCACAGAAAACCCCCAATAATTATAATTTTTCCGAGAATGTTTTCCACTCAGTTAGTTAATGTAACACTATTAAGGGTTTGTTACAAAAAAGATATCCACATCAATGGTAATTAAACAATTATTTAAGGCGGTATTTCAGTTGAAATAATGATGTGTCACTCTGTAAAGTTTGTTTATTACATCACACCTGTGTGAATTTTATGGCCACTAGCCCAGGTTGGTTTTTCGCAGCTGATAATTATGCTGTCTTAATGAAAGGCTAATTAAAGGTGTTTATTGGACAAATTAACAAAAATGAAGCCCAGTTCTTCTTTTGTTGAAAAATCTTTTAACGAAAATCGAGAAGTGATAAAGTTGAGGTTAACGGTTGTTTAAATAATCCCCAGGTTAGAGCTCTTATTGATTTAGAAAATTCCCCTTCAATAATTGATGGGTTAGTTTTGCCACAATAAAGAATTTTCTCCTTTTTAAACTCTAACCTTACATTAAATATATTCATGTGACTTCAAACCTCATGAGTCATGAAATTATTTCATAATGTCTAAAACTATTCTTATAGGCTGTTAGTGCACAAATCATAAATAATCTCCAGGCAATCATTCAATTGATCTGCCACGTAACCAGTTCACCTTGTTTTATTACTTACTTTTATAACATTCTGTTTCAAAGCAAGTAATTTTACAAAAATCAGACACAATCTAGGAACTAGGTGAGCATTAATATGCGTTGCCAACTTCTAAATGTAGTGCATGTCAATTTTAGAAAAGATTCCTTTTGTACAAACCTCCAGGTTCAACTATGTCTGTAGTTATATCGTTATCAGCAGCTGAAGCAGAAGTTACTCCCCATGGCATGTAGGTCCCTTTGGGACACTTCTCGGGAACGGTCACTGCAAACTCACAGTAGTGTCCTGAAACAGGCAGAAAACAATGGATTTGTAAAAAAGCCGTCAGAAAGAGAGAAGCTTATTTGTTGTTTGTCATGGTTTCCCGAAAAATGCTGTGCTGTTTTGCAATCTTTGTAACCTTTTCTTATGTTCTTTAAATCTGTCACTTGAGAAAGTATATCTGAAACACTTTAACTACAAGATGACCGCTGATAACTATATCATATCTAATATATATAATCATAAACATTTTTTTATATTGTTTGCCATACACAGTATACTATGCTTGATTAAGATGTTTTGCTCAATTTTCAAGTTGAAGTAGAAAAAGAAGAATTTTTAAAAAAAATCTTCATGAATTGATAAGAAATAAAGAAACTACTGTAAATAGCATGGGATGAAATGGTAACAATATCTCACCTTGAGTACAAGTACGGCAGTCTTCCTTCTTCTTCATCCCTTCCTTCTCATTGTAGGTTCCATTTTCACAGCCATAATCTGTTGCATGTTTCGTACCCAGGGGGCAGTAATAGCCAGGTGGGCACACCCCAGTTTCTGTAGACTGACCCCCAGTACAGTAGAAACCTTCCGGACAGTCTGTGCAGTCCGTGGCGGCTTGGAGATCTGACCGATCACTAAAGGTTCCCTCTGGACATGGGAATCGATCTGGGGCCGGGGTTTGGCTAGGACAGTAGAAACCAGGGCTGCAGGGCTTTGGAGGGTTCAAACCTGCGCTTTGACCTGGAGAAAATTGATGTTTTATGATAAAATATTTGAGATTCACAACTTTTGAAGCCTGCATGGGCTTTGAGTTTGAGAGAAGTTGATGTTTGAATGATGAACATTTGAGATTCACAACTTTTGCAGCCTGCTTAGGCTTTGAGCTCAGGAGATGTTGATGTTTAAATGATGAAACTTTTAAGATTCTAAATCATGCTATTAATCAACTGAATTTGAGATAGAACAAAACTGGTTGACTTGACTCACCGTTTCCCCAATCACAGTATTTTCCCGCTGGACAGGGATCACACTCGTCAGCTGATGTCAGGTTCGTCCTACCAGTGAATGTTCCGGGCAAACAGGGGTACTGGTCTGGGGTGATGGTGCCAGCCGGGCAGTAGTGACCTAAAGAATAGGATATGAATATTTATCAACTGGATGGGAAGAGGCACAGATATATTTGCTATAGTCCTGAAGGACCTTACCCCTTTGCTGAGTTTGATTGTTTTATTACAAATTATGTTTTATTGATGGTTTGATGCACTTATTGATAAATGCACTTGTACCTGTTGCAGACTTATTAAGATATTAACCCTTCCGTTGCTGAATATTATTTTGACCAGTTTTGCCCCCGTGGCTGAATTTTCCAGCACTCGCCTCGCTACGGTAATAACGCAATTAGCCCCTGTGGCCGAATTTTCCAGCGCCGCCAGATGCGACCGTTTTAACAACATATGGCGTGTTTACATGGCGGAATACGGACGTTATCGTCGTTTTATACAAAGCTAGTCGGCGAATCCCGTGTTACAAATGGATGATACTTACTTGACACTTTGAATGAAATTTCTATCACGCCTGGAACGGTTTCTACAACTGAAGTAAACTTGTTTTCAATTCGGGCGCCATAACTCAATAAATTCCAAGAGCGCATGCGCGAAATCAAAACGAAACTAAAGATGAATTGTTCCTCTTCACATCGATATAAAAATTATTTTTATAATATGTCTGGAACGAATTTTACTAAATTTTAAAAATTGTCTTCATTTCAAACATTATAAAATCATTTAATCACTGAGTGCACACATGCAAATTATATACGGAATTGAAGCTAATTTCTTGCTCTATATTTCACGATAAATTTTATTACGATACGCCATCCTAAACGAAAGATATAAATTACGAAAACAGGGTAATGATAAATCCCGATAACGTTCTGACCCCCACAGTAATATTACTAAGCTAATAGCCCCGGGCAAACGCACGCGCTCAGCGCGTGCAGGCGGGATATCCCCGTTGAAACATACACTCACACTCAATATAAATTGTCTTTATTTCCAACTTTATAAATCATGTTATTCGCTTTGTATACATGCAAATTATATATGGAATTGAAGGCAATTTATTCTTCTTTACGAAGAAATAAATCATAACAATCTTTTGCACTGTAATTAGAAGTTATTACAAACGAAACGTGGGTATAGCTAGTAATAAAGTCTTTGATAATCGCCTTACCGCAACATATGTCGCATCGTTTCCACACGTTTTATTTTGATTCAAATATGGGCAACTTACACATGAAAATGAAGGTATTTATTTCTGCTTTACGATGATATGAAAATAATAAATATGTACCACTTGGTTTGGAATATATAAAGTTTGCAAAGATGGTACCCTCGGGTATTTTAGAACAGATTTTGATAATTGCGACATCACTAACCGCTCCTTTATTGTCTAATTGTAATTTGCAAATTTTATATAGAATTGAAGACGATCCTTTCCTCTTTATTGTGATATAAAAATGTTGATAATGCGCTCTGCCGTTAAATGGATAGGAAGTGTAAAAAGCAGTTGAAAATAAATCGCTTCTCGGTCAACAAAATATGAATAGAGAAATTGCCTGTATGTGCGATGCGCGCCGGGTCCTTTCTGATTTTCTTGTACATACCAATTTTATATTGCAATAAAGATCATCCTTTTCTCTATATTTTGATATATGAAATTGCAAAATTTACCGAGAACTTTATGTGATATAAAGTGCGAGAAAATGGTAAAAACGTAAAGAATAAACAAAAGTCACAATTTTGCGGAACTTGCTGTATCTTTATTCTATATGGTGTATATAATTTTTTTATATCAAATCGAAGACAATTATTCCTTCTTTATCACGAGGTAATCAATTTCAAAATACGCCTAGCTGTTGAGAAGATATGAGCGAAAGAAAGGCACATGTCAAAATCGCCGTTCAGTTTACATGATTTGAATCGAGAAATTAGCTTTTTGTGCGGCGCTTGCTGTGTCTTTATTTATTTTTGCGCATGTACACATTTTACATGGAAAGAAAGAGAATCTTTCTCTCTATCTTATGATATAAAAATTGTCAAAATACGTTGAGCACATCATGTACAAATTGGTGTGACAAAATGGTGTAAAACTAAAAATATGTAAAAATCACCTTTTTTTGCGGCACATGCTGTATCTTCAATTCAGGTAGTGTAGTTATGTATTTTATATTGAATTGAAGACAATTTTCTGCTCTTTCAAATGATCCAACCGGTATTGAAATCCGCCCAAATGTTCAGAGCATAGGGCGTGCGATATAAGGTTGTACGTTTGGTGTGAGTGCAGGCTTGTAAGCAAACGATAGCACGCGCGGGACGGTAAGCTCGTGCGAGCGGGGAGAAAGTGCCCACAGGCTATTAGCACGTGCGGCGGGGAGTGGGGGAAAATTGAGTGATTTTAACGCTTATTTTCGGTACGATAAACATTATCAATACTCTCATAACTTTCGGAGCATGTTCGCGCATTATTTAGAACACCAACGAAACAAAACACGGTTGCTTAGCGAGAGCCGGAACGAAAATACAAGCGTTGAACTGAGACTACTGCTAGGCAATAAATTTCAGGGCCCCGCTACCGAGACCCGCGGTCATAATTAGTTAGCGTGAGAAAAATAGAGTGTGCTACTCGCATCCCGCTAAGGGGACTTGCGGGCAAAGCTAATTTCATCCCGGAATATTCCGGGACCCGCATCTTAAGGGTTAATATGAAGTACTCTTTACCATTACAAGCTTTTATCAAATATTATCACAAATATGTTTTCTAAAAAATGGATTTTTACTGTAACAATGCAACCAGGGCCTTTTTATCTTTTTTTATATATTATTATTTTGTATATTAACTTTTATAAAGGTGAAGTTCCATTCCCCTAAGTCCATTGCACTAAGGTTAGATTCAGCGAATCCAGGAAGTTTGAAAGGGGGGAGGTGGTGGTAGGGGTCTCGTTTTCAGGGTCAAATTATATAATAAAGATAAAAATTTATAATAATAATAACTCCCTACCTTCAGCACATGGCAAGGTGGAGGCTGTCTGGTTAATGAGAGGACAAGCGAAGCCTGCATCGCACACAATACAGTTGATGGGGTGACCTGTCCCTTCGTTAGGGTTGTACTTCCCAGGCTCACAAGGGGTGGGCTGGACTGTTGGCTCAGATTGGGACCCAAAGGGACAGAAGAAACCAGCTGGACATTTCTCACATTCAGTAGCATCTGGGGAATTAAAAGGATTGAATTAGCAATAAAAGGTACAGTTCTCATATATCATTATTTACCTCTTTGTAATGTTTGTACACACAAAACGTCAGTCTTGTTTTCTCATAGTTTTTTTTAGAGGCATTTTACGACGATAATGACAAGGAATACAAGGAATATATTGATAACAACTTCTTTATTCAGAATAAAGAAGTTGTTATCCATTTATTCCCTGTCATTATTGTTTTCTCATTATGAATAAACATAATCACTGTCAGTTATTATATTAGGAGACATATAGATTTACCCGAGACTAAATTATTCTTTTAAATTTTAACCATCATTATTATATGACTATACACATCAACATTGATACAAACATACACTAAGGTCAGTGATAAATTATTGCAATAATCAATATATATAGAATATATAGATGTGATATAATAGAAGCAATTTTTTCAGGATTTAATAGAGATGATAACAACTTTGAGCAGTTACATATTCACAGTTCTCTTTCTCCCAGAGTAATTTTTATTACTCCCCTAAAATAAATCCTTTAATAGTTCCTTTTGGCACAATTCACTTTCCTGAGTGCTTCTATTGGTCAAAAGCCCTGAATGATTTACAAAGCCTCACTCACTGAGGAGTCCAACACTGGGACCGTAGGTTCCAATGGGACAGGCATTCTGAAAGCCTGATGCTTGTCCTCCGACACAGAAGAATCCAGCTGGACAGTCCTCCCCGAAATCATCGGTTCCTGCTGGGCAGAACTTTCTTGGTGGGCACTGTTTGCAGAAAGATGTGTCTGTCGCGTTGGTCACATTGTTGAACGTGCCACCTAGAGGGAGACAATTTAGTTATAATGATGTTGCATTTTAAATGCAAAACTACTAAGATGTTATTCTTTGTCTCTAATCTTAGATAGTTCACACAACATACTGTGACTCAAAGATAATCTTAGGGTAAGTTATTGTCAGTCTATTCTTGTCAGGATATCTAGGTAACTTTTTTATGCACAGCTTTAGACTAAAATGGTACCCATGAACTTCCCTTTTCAGTTATTTATTGATTTTCATACAATCAATAACGATAATCCAGCATCCAATCAAGTTGCTCAGTGGCTCTTTATACCTACCGTTTCTATCACTTTGGCCTTATTGCTGCCTCCAATTCCAATTGAAATCAATATAAGTTCTATATGACATTAGTTAATTCATCAGTCACGAATACAGCGTCAACCTGCTCCCCCGCAGTAACTATATCGGCTTGACTCCCATAATTATCTGATATTCCCCATAACATTTATCTCAAACAGGTATAAGTAACCAAGGCAAGGAAATGACTTGACATCAAGTGATATTGGCAGTGCCCAGGTCAGAGGACGAAAGAGTGTCTTTATAATAAGATCATGTATCTACTGCTATATAGTTACAAGCTGTCAGCAATACTAGGCAACTACTACAAAAGAATTAGAATGCCTCTATGACAAAAACACCCTGTGTGAGTAGGATAATAGAATGTTAGACTAGACTGACCTGCACATGGGTACTGGGTCCTCATGGTGGTGCCCTGTAGACAGTAGTGGCCCTCTGGACATGGGTATAGGGTGTAATCATCCACTCCAGGTCCTTCACAGTAGTAACCTGTAATTCACATTCCAGATTCCATTCAGGTTGGAAATAATAATACACATGTATTTAGATTCACTCAGAGTTCTAGCACAGGATGGAGATGATTATATATATTATTTCTTTACAAATGATCAACTATTATTTCAGAATGTGTTGTTTATGTATAGATGATTTTTAATATTTAACCACATGAAAAACATTGAATTACAAAAGTTTTTACCTAGGATACATGAGACTAGTTTTTCCACATGTACAAAAATAGTCAAAAATTATTTAAATAATTTTAACAGGAGAAAAGTTGATTATCCAAGATTATCTCATACAATGGTAGCATAGACATATATGAAGTTCACTCTCATTCTATACCAAAAAGTTATTGGTCTTCAGTAGTGAAAAGATTGTGCCATGAAAGTCTGATAAAAACCCCATGGCAATAAAGAAATCTATGAAGATCATCAAAAAATGTTGTAAACAACAGACCCGCTGGACATGGCACACAAGCATCTTCAGCGGTGGAGCCATTGATGGGGTTCCACGTGCCGGCAGGACAAGGGAAGAAGTCCTTTCCATCACAGTAGCCTCCCTTTGGGCACCAGGCGTCGGCTGGGCGCGGGTTTGTGGAGGCCACAGGACAGAGGAAGCCTGAGTCACAGTTGGTACAGGAGATGGAACCAGGGTTGGAGTAGGTTCCTGGAGGGCACTCGGATCTACGTGACACTGGAGGGAAAGGAACATATCATCTAAATACTGTAGAGCAATGAGGTTATAGTTTATGCAGACTATCTGTTATTGGCATTGTTTGTTGCAATATACCAGAGAATATTAGTTCCAAATTAAGAAAAATGTCCTGAAATGGGAGAATATCTAACAGGCCTGATGATCGTGAAAGGTAATTATCAAGTTGACAATATTTTATCAATGTTATTGATATCTCCCGTGTCAAGGACTGGCAATTTATCAACAATTGAATCCTTAAAAAATATTTTAAAAATGATACTGAGGACACATTAAATCTACGTGCAGGGGGAACAGGTAATTTCAGTTAGGCATTCATGTAAAGGAAGATGCTGTCCTGAAGCATCAAAAGAGATGAGAGTTTAATGACAAGTGATAGATCATTCCATGAGATAGGCAAGAACCACGCTTACACTCTCTCTCTGGACACTGGTACCCAGCCTCACAGGTTGTACAGTTGGTGGCTGCCCCTGCACTGTACTCCCCCTCCCCACACAGTATCGGTCCCTGGTCCCTCACCGGGCACTTGTAGCCCTCGTCACACACCGTACACTCCTTTGCATTCCCCAGCGAGTAGTAACCAGACTCACATGCAGTCCTGTCAAAAAGGCAAGTTTTAATTATATGTATGTATTACAAATACATTATGTTGAGTATGAATGGAATGGAGTACTCAGACTCACTCTCTGCAGAGATTGTTAATCAAATTCTGATATTGAAACATATTCATTCTGAGGAGGTGAGAATGCAAAGAGAAACTGACAAAAATAAGTACCGTATTCGACGTGATAAGCGCCCGGGGCGCTTAAAAAATTGGTAAAAGGGGGCGCTAATTAAAACGATAAAAATTGTCCTCAAGTTTAGTCTTGAAAGTGTTTTCTTACGATACACATGTCTTTGAAATATGGTTTTATAACTTTTATCATTTTGGTGGTGGCTGGGGGTATTCTTCACTTTAGTGGAAGTAAAAGACTTATTGCAAGACTGAAAAACCTTCTTCAATGAATCAGCATGCAAGGTAAGCATTGTTGAGAGGTTGGCGCTAAATCAGGACGCATATTGTTCAGTCAAAAACGTGGTGGGTGGGCGCTTATAGGGGAGTGGGCGGTTATTAAGTCGAATACAGTAAGGGTTATTGCTGTTTTAAAGATTTATTTTTTATCAGGTTGTAACTGAGAAATACATAAATTTTCCTAAATCTAAAATGGTATTTATTACTATTTTTGTCCTGTACATTATAAGGGAAAGATCTTAGCTGCCATCTAAAGTATATGGTCAAAATACAGAAATCAAGAAATGGAAAAAGCTTAAAAACCAGAACAGGCTGTTCCACAGGCAACTTGAAAATAAGGACTAAACAATGTAAAAAATATTTTGCGCTTTCTCCACAGCCTGTGAGACAAGATGATACATAGAAACTCTTACTCTGTGCCAGTGGCTGGATCTGGACACTCGTAGCCAGCTCTGCAGTTGGTGCACGATGTCTGGTTACCTACAGAGTACGTTCCGTCCTCGCACTTTGTCTCTGTGTCATCTGTCGTCACGGGGCATGCGCTGAGGACATAAAAGAAATTACCATAACTTTTCTATTACTTCGACCTTCAGATTTTTCAAAGATTTTCAGAAAATGCCCATGGTCAAACTATTTTTCAATTTTCAAAGGCTTGTAAATTGGCCCTTAACATAGGTCATAGGGTCACTTAATATATAACTCCCCATCAGGTAAGGAGTCTGTACAAAAGGTTTCAGCTTTCTAGACCTCTTGCTTCTTGAGAAGATGAAAATAGGTTTTTAGGGCAATAATTAGGTCTCACCAAATCTATAAATTAAAAAAATATTTAAAGCAAGGAGTCTGTCCTTAAGATTTCCAGATTTCCAGAGCCATTTCATGCCATAAGCCCATCTGTTTCAGGCCAGATGAGCTAAAAATTTAGAAAGCAATCTCTCAAAAGGGGTAATAAAATTGGTAACTCCTTACATTGTTACTTAGTCAAAGAATCAAAACACTTATAAATAATATCAATAATGATTCATGTCAACTTCAATACTTACAATCCTGCCTTACAAGCTGTACATGTTTGCTGTTCCCCTTTAGAGTAGGTCCCCTTTTCACATTTGATAATATCTGAAGTGTCAACTCTGGGACAGGCATATCCTGCAGGACATTTTGTGCACTCTGTGGATCCTGCGATGGCATATTTTCCAGGGGCACAATCTTCTATTCCAGTTCCGTCAGTTTGAGGGCACATTTTGCCAGCCGGGCACATAGTGCAGGACGTCTGGTTGCCTGTTGAGTATGTTCCACTTGGACAGTCGATCTCTATTGCTTCTCTGGAAGATACGGGGATGGTTGAGTACTTGGGAGTTTTAATGCATTTGTAACAAATTATGAAGCAAACATTTTTGCACTCAAATGTTGAAGCAGCCTTTCACTCTATTGTTGATCGATCATTTAGAGGTAACCATAAGAATACCTTACATGGCATGCAGTTTTGGATAACTACATTTTTATTGTCAAACAACTTAATACATATATACTAATATATACATAGAAAATGTATGAAGTATCAATCGTGGAGAAGCATATATGAAAGTATTAAAAAATACAGAGAAGATGTAAATCAACTTTCAAAATCATGACTTGTATCTTTTTTCCAATATGCATATTTCTGCTTCTTGATTCGAAGCTCCTCAGGGAATGTATATATATATATATGTAGGCTTATGTATATCAAGGCTTACTCCTGTATTAGGTTGTAGAATGTAGAGAGCATGAACTTCAAAACCTTGTTTCACAATGAAGCATTATGTTACCTGTCATTTTTCAGCAAGTTAACTAAATGTTTTCAATTATTTCATTATTACTATCAATGCTTATCAGTAATCAGTAAATACAATTTATGTGAGCTAGAAACCTCAAATGCAATAATTATCCTTTACTTATCTCGCTATTTACTGCTTGATATAATTGAAGTATTAATATCATAAATAGTAATTAAAAATTCTATAACTAATTAATCATTAACTAATCTTTTATAACATAAAGTATATATATGAAATGGATATTGATAAAACAGAGATAAAACAGTAAAAAAGAATTCATTCTACGTACACTGCCTGAATTCTGCATTAGAAAAAGGCTCTGAACTATATACATAACTACACATTCAAATACCACTGATGACTATCTTAAATTGATGGGATCTGGGCCTCATGATACTTACTCGGTGGATGGGCAATATTTTGCAACAGGACACTTAGTGCAGTTAAATTCCCCCGCAATGGAGTAGTAACCTCCCTCACATTGGTAGTTGTCAGCGATGCTACCCACATTGGGACAGGCGTACCCTCTAGGACATTGTGTACAGGTGGTGGAGCCGGGGTCACTGATGTAGCCTGCAATGAGTTGAGGACGAAAAAGAGGATATCATATGATTGTCCATGACATACCATGTTTACGACACGAGTGACTAAATATTAGTATTTCCCGAGCGAGACACAAATATATTCTGTTTATTACCAAAGTCACAAAAATCAAAGAAAATTATTAAAATCAACCTCAAAGCATAGGCGGATAACCCGCTGTCGTCACATTTGGAACGCAACGTCAGAGTAGAAGTATGATGTCAAAGCATTGTTTATAACAAAACGTCACAATCTAAAAGTGATATTTTGCCCTAGGGCATCGTATGAAAATAATGAACTCTGATATGATAGCCCTCGTAGGTAATAAATATTGCTATTGACTTGAATACCATATGGTTTAAATGAACATATCAGTTTGGGTTAAATACGTACCATCATTACACTTGGTTGGCTTGTCAGTTGTTGTTGGACAGATGTACCCTCCAGGACACTCCTGACAGTGAGAGCTGGAGGCGTTCAGGTTGTAAGAGCCAGTGGTACAAGGATTTGGGTTCGAAACTTTGTCACGGCATTCATGACCTGAAGAAAAAAAGTCACATAGATTTATTGCAATGAAGTCAAAGAGATGACTATTTAAAAATTTGTTTTCTTCTTCTATACCACTTATCAAAGAGGTCATTTGTAACCAGTAAACATACAAAACATACAATTTTCAACTAACATTTTGGATTACGCTATTTGCAATAGTATAAACTTTTAAATTTTAAAAAAGAAACTCTGCTTGATTTGAATCAACACCATAAGTCATAACAAATCCAAAGCACTGCACTCAATATCATACTGACTTATCCATTCAATTCAGGTAATTTCTTTTTAAAGAATATAAGGCTTTAACAAAACAAACCTGGAGGACAAGGTGTACAGGTGTCTGCATGGCCGATTGAGTAAGTTCCGTCAGCGCAGTCGGTGGCAGCGGTGAGGTCGCACCACTTTCCAGGGGGACAGTCGGTGCACGATCCTGACCCAGCGGGGGCATATTGCCCTGGGATACAGGGCAGCTCCATCATGGATCCCTCAGGACAATACTTTCCAGCTGCACACTGGTCACAAGTCATAGCTGAGGAGAGAGAAGATCCTGAGTATTAAGTCAGCCATTAATGCTTTTTTGTTTTAAGCCTCAATCAATGAGAAAAAAAATTCATTAACAAGTTGCCTTAAAATTGTTTATTTAAAACTGTGGGCATACTGCTATAAGCTTGAAGAAAAAAGGCCAGAAAAGTATTTTTACTGTGAACTGTGAGAGTGAAAATAATATTGCAACTTATTTTAGTTTATAATAGAGCTTAGGTTTACTCACATCCAGCTGTGCTGAATGTGCCCTCGGCACACTTGACAGGTGTGTCAGCTGCAGTTGCACATCTGTACCCTGCTGGACACTGCAGACATGCTCGCAAACCTTCTGTTGAGTAGTGGTCTGTGGAACAAAGAGAAGGGTAATAGTTCTGCATAGTTCAGATAGTGAGGTAAGTCAATTCTTGTATGCTAACACAGTGAAGTCAGTGTCAGTGTCACTGGGAAATTATCACATGAGAATTCCTTAGCGTACACCATAGAGTGACAGAACTCATTTTATCTGACATGGCATTATCAGCTTTTGCTCATAACATGGTAACAATGCTATGACTTCACCAGTTGATGTCATCATTGGCCAATTTTAGACATCAAAACAATATTTTTTGTAACTGAGGCTCATGATACTAAAAAGATTAAACCATATTAAAACATATTGCATGTTCATTTTATCAAATTACATTTTCCCCTACTTAATTTCAGCTTTTGGAATACAGCAAGTGTTGGGGAGCTACCAAACAATAGTTATTGACAATTAATGCTGGGTATCTGGACACTTGTCCATGCATTAAACCCATCTTGCCTTATACCTCTGATGGGTTCAAAACAGAAAATTCTCCAAATAAAAACAAAATCAACAAGATAAGCATTTGTTTGAAACCAGAAAAGCAGAGCAGCCAGAAAACCAAGCGTTTCCCCTTGTTATGACTTCTCAACAGTCATATTAAAATGGGCATCTTGTGATCTTGACCTTTGACATCAAAATCCCAAATCTATGACTTTAACTAAGTCAGGGCTTCTTATTACTTTACAATTGTACAAATCTAAGATAGAATGATATTTTAAGCTAGTTTATTTATACCCAATCAATCATAGACTGTCCATTAATTGTTCATCCCGATTACTCCTGTTAGTTTCAACCATGCATTGGGAAACAACAATGATTAATCAATAAAAGATCCCTCAGCTTGTATTAACAGGATCATTGGAACTAGTTTGTCAATATTGATCATGCATGTAACATGACTCTTGACTATCAATCAACCATTGTAAGAATAGGCATGCAGTAACTGTGTAGACAAACAATTCAGACTCGTCCTGGCCTGGAACAAAATCCCTTGGTATTGCTAGCCATGAGAATATTACCAAAAGTTTAGTAGTTCCTTTGACTCGCAAATAGAGTTCTATAGAAAGGTATACTCATCAAATATATATGACCAAGTCACAGAAGGACAAATGAAAGACTGAATAAATTGATGAATAAATCAATGGATAAAAAAGGGACTGAATAATTGTAACACTTAAAACAAATGCATGAGAAGAAAAATAATGAATTAATTAGCAAATTGCTAATGAAATAAAAAAGGAATAGGATACTAAACAAATTAAATAGAAAATTCAAAATTAACGCTGACCTGCTTGACAGTCTTTGGGTGCCTCATAGTTGTTAGCGCAGTACTTTCCCTTCGGACATTGTGTACAAATGCCTTCCCCTTCAAGGGAATAATGGCCAGCTGAACAGGACACAGGGCTTGAGCTGGGGACAGGAAGAATATCATAATCAAAATTAATTTCTTCACTGTAATACATTACTAAGGACAGAGTTTTTAGGGGGACAGAGAGTATATGTGGAACGAACAACTTTATTGTATTTAGACTGATACATATTAATGCATTGTATCACACATGTTCTACTTACTACCGCAACATTTGAGAATCTTGTTACACACTGTAACATGTAGCCTATGAGATATAAATGTTTTTTTAAACAACTTTTAAAAATCAAAGAGAAGGCCATATCAAAGCCGGCAAAGAAAAGGTGTTTTCAAAAATTGAAAATATATATGAAAATTCAAACTTAAAGGCGAGTTTCCGATTTCAAACAATACTAACGCTGGATCTGTGCATTTTTTGCCTGCAGGACAAGGGAGGCACAACTTCTTGTTGGTGTCAGGGATCTCATCTGAAAAACAGAGACAGATCATAAAGGAACTTAAAAAACATCAAGAGTATTCCTGTTTAAATGATTAATCCTGAGAACCAAATTAGACCTGACAACCCAAATGAACTTACCTGAGTTACAGAGAGTACAAGTGGCGCTGCCCAATGCTGCGATGTAGCCAGGGTCACAGTCTATTGGCACTGAGGTCGCATTGGGACACTTCTGGCCCTCTGGACAATCTGTGCAGGTGGAACTTCCTGGAAAAGAGTTTTTTTTTTATTTTAAAAGTTTTCAGTACAAACAGAAAACAGGACATATGGACATATTTAAATAAATGGTCCTAATGTAAGGATTATAATCAGGACCAATATTG
Organism: Phorcus lineatus; assembly: GCA_921293015.1. Lineage (NCBI taxonomy): Eukaryota > Metazoa > Mollusca > Gastropoda > Trochida > Trochidae > Phorcus > Phorcus lineatus. Next base: position 29,750,600 of record OV121091.1, read on the forward strand.
TAGCTGGAAAATTCAAACAGCATTCAATAGATATTTTGGCAACATTAGGTAGTTCTGGATTCTGAAGAAAAATATCAAAAGAACAATGATGTTGTTCAGAGGAAAACACTGATTCATGTAATAGCAGAATTTATTTTCTAAATAAACAACGGCATTTAAGTCCCTTATTGTTCCATTATGTTATAACCTATAATATCCCTATCCCTACTAATAATGTTTGCAAACACTTCTCTGTCTTTACTAATAAGCAGGTTTATGGTTTGAGTGATAAACCAGCTCTTCTAAAAGTTTTACAAGCTCTGAAATGTGTAGAGAAATATACAAGCTACAGTGCCTCTTTTGCAACTGGTCCCATCTGAAATCAACCGCCTGATAGTAGGCAACTTTTACGAGACTTGGACCCACCTGGGGAGGATGTGTACTGTCCTGGGGGGCAGGGATAACAAGCCCCCTCCCCGTTCCCACTGTAGAAGCCAGGGAGACAGGTCACTGGCGTTCCTCTGTTTGGACACTCCTTACCAGCAGGGCACTTGTTGCATGTTGTCTGGCCTAGGGGAACATTGATATCATGCAAGTAATCAGGGCCTAGATTTCTAAAGTTCTCTTAGCACTAAGAGAGTCGTAGGTACCATCAATTAACATTGGCCTATGACTATCTTAGCACTAAGAGAGCCTCGAAAATCTAGGCCCTGGACAATAAGGTGAAATTTGAAAACATATACATCCTTTCATGTATTGAATGCAATGCGTTAATGTTATATTTTTTATGTAAATGAATATCTCCAAACAAGTCAATTGATTCAATAAGCTGATTCAAATTTGAACCAAACATTTGCAGATTGCAGAATTACAGCATCTTTGCTATGTGATATTATTTTGACCATGTAATGACATGAAATCTGCAAGAAACATCTGAATTTCATATCATACCTGGATCATAAGCTTATCTGTACAAAACAAGAACATGCATAGATGCCTTTGAACAAATTATTACCTTCAGCAGAATTGAAGTCACCATCATCACAAAGTACTGGCCCCTGATCTTTTGCAGGACACTTGGACCCAATCGGACATGGTGTGCAGTCCGTGGCTCCCCCTAGTGAGTACTGTCCATTTGCGCAGTCAGAAGGTGTGACTGTTTTTGCAGTCTGACATGCCTTGCCTGCAGGGCATGTCTTGCAGCTAGTCGAACCAGCGACATCTTGGTATTCGCCTGCTAAACAGTCCTGTATTGACAGAAATACCTCTTATAAGACCCGAATTAAACTGACTGAATCTGTACATTACCTTGCCGAATCAGCGAAATCTTGGTAAAGGCTTTCTTAACAGTCCTTGAAAATGCATGAAGATACATACAGATGGATGAACTTAAATGAAAAATGTCCTGAAAAACTAAAGACACTTTAACTGAAGTTGCAAACCTTAAACAAAAATGCACTGTACATTTGCATTAACAAGAAGTGACCAAAGTTTTCATTGGCTGGCTAAAATGTTGTGTTTAAAGATTTAAAGGAAAAATTACATTATTTGGATTAGATAAATCTATATAGAAATACAGACAGAGAAAAGACAACTTGAGCCCCATACATTTAACCGAAAGATACTCACGGTACACTCGCTCTCTGCCTTGAGTCCGGTGCTGATGCTGTGGGTCCCCTGTGGACAGTCCTTGGCTGTGCTGCTGCCTGCCGGGCAGCTGGAAACAGGAACATTAGAGTGTCAGTATACCGTATTTCCTCTAATAAGCGCCGGGTCTCTTATAAGTGCCGGGGGGTAAAGGGTAGTTGATAGAATAAGCGCTGGGCCTCTAATAAGCGCCGGGTCTCTAATATTTATTTGTATCAAATGTAGTAATTTAAAAGGATTTTCTCGTCCAATCATGAATTTGTATATGGCTGCTTGATACTTCAGTTTGAATCAAATATCCATTGAGGAAATAGGCGCTGGGTCTCCAATAACTGCCGGGCCTCTAATAAGCGCCGGGGGTCGTGGGGTGTTGAAAAAATAAGCGCCCGGGCTCTTATTAGAAGAATTACGGTAGTTTCATTATCACAGGGTTTGAAGCCGTGACGATGTTAGGGTACATGGGTAGAAATTATGTGCATTCAAAATCAGTATCACAGGGTCTGAAGGTAAGGTGGGGTGATATTAGGTAATAGGCGGAAAAGAGGTGCATTCATATCGGTATCATACTGCTGAAAGGTTTGGTACAGTGTTATGAAGTGGGTAAAGGCGAGAAAAAGGTTGCGTTGAGTTAAGTGAGATGAGGTGAATTGTGGAGAGTTATATCTGGGTGAGGAAGTGAGGTGGATGTATATAGCTGAAAGCATCTCTGGGATTGAACGTGAGGAAAGGTGAAATGAGATGAGAAGTTGTGATTAGTGAGATGATGGGAACGACAGTGGGTTCTGGGTATGGTGAGGTGTTATATAAATATAAAAGCATGAATTGTTACTGGGATTGAATGTGAGTTAAGGTGAAATGAAGAGAGGAAAAGGTTGAGTTAACTGAGTGAAGTGAGAAGAGGTGAATCAAGGTGAGTTGACTTTGAGTAGTGTGCTGAGGTGAGATGTAGGTATATTTGAATGCAATGATAATCAATGGGATTGAAAATGAGGTCAGGTGATGTGACATAAGTTTAGATATCACATTCAATAGTCATTCACCTATACTCTAACTGTGAAATATGACTGCAGGGAAATGGCCTATAACACCAGTGTGATGGAATCACTGAACTGTTAGAGAGAAATCTTAAGGAAACTATCATGAGGCGAGAGAATCCTGTTTATCAAATAAGCCTTCCTATGTTGCTAACCAGTAAAATTAATAAAATGTAAAGACTGATAACCCTTTTGAAAGGTACAGCTAATAATGTCTTATTTTTTCATATTAATAATTTAATCATGTTAAATTGATGTGATTATCAGACCCTTGCCATATATGTTCCCTTATTTGATATTCAAGCATGTCACGGTCACCCCCTCTTAAAGACTTTGCTTGGTGAATGGATAAGTGCTAAGCCATTAAAGGGGCAGTAACACATTTTTTATATAAAATTTAATAGAGTGAACTTGTGAAAATAAAAATAATCAAAAGAGGCAGTTTTTATGTGAACATACCGTGATTGGTTAAGCTATGAGTCTATTTCCTCAGTTCACATGATTAAAAGGAAATCACACAAAAATGGCTGCAAGAGGTTTTTGCTTAATACTAATTATTTCCTCTACAACTACAGATGATTCAGATAAATAATGAGATGTTTTAACTCTCAAAATAATACAATTGGCATTAGTTGATATTTTTGGGGATAATTTGAAGAAATTAATTTGTCAGAAAACATTCCATTGGCCAGTCTTTCCGACGCCAGCGATTAGCTAAGCCATTATAGATACATCCAAATATGGAGTTTACATTTATTTATGCTCATTCCGGGAGCTAACCTTTTTTTTAACCTCTGACTGTATAAATTTACGTTGAGAGAAAACTTACAACATAAATCAACAGATAAAATAAACATATCACTTGTGTGTTGCCGTATTGAATAATGTTTTTATTTTTTTTTACTCTTGTGATGTACTTTGACCAGCAATATCGATTTTCATCACAACGAGATACATAGATTTCGCATTACTTCCTGTTGACAGGTTGGGACGATGTGAAATACAACATATTCACATAATATACTTTGTGAACGTAAATAAAAAAGTATTTTTATTCAGATTAAATACAAAATTTGTGCACATAATTTTATGTTAAAGTCAATAGTAAAAAAAAAGTTTTAAATCGAAAATATTTGGTTTTCATTGTAACGAATAATGAATACGATTCACATCCTGCCACGGTTTGATTCATTGAATATACGAATGTATCATTGCAGCTGTACTGGATACCATGCCACTCTTTAAGCCCATCAGGCCTTTTTGACTATTCATTGTGTTGAATACCATAGTTCAATTCACCAACATACAAATGTATCATTGCAGCTCTACTGGATACCATGCCACTCTTTAAGCCCATCAGGCCTTTTGGACTATTTATTGTTTTGAATACCATAGGATAAGGGCAAAAATCTTGTCTTTACTCTTTATGGTTTATCAATATCTGTGTGATGACCCATTATTTACGTCAAACAAACAGTAGTAAAGTTTATTTCACATGATATCAATAGTCATGAATCTTAACAAAGAAATCAAATTTAGGTGATATTGATTTAGTTTATGGAAACAGTATGAAGAAAGAACAAAAAAATTCCACTGGTTCATAAAAGTTTAGCCTTCATAAATCCTGGTCAAATGTTTGAGGCAAGCAGTTGGTCAGAATCTATCACTTAATACCACAGTTTTCCTTAAATTTTTGCCACAAAACATTCCGTTTTCCTTATTCACTCCCGTCATATAAGGACATATCCTTTCCTTTTCCTGATGTGGTATCAAGCAAAGCATAGTGAGGTTAAATTCACAACCAGGTACCCAATTGTTCTGCTTGGAGAAAAGAGGCACATTTTGTATAAACTTTCTTGCCTGCGATGGCAGAATGTGTCTTACAACACCAGCAAAAATGATAGTAATTCAACTATGTTTCATAAACATAATTTGGAATAAAATTTTACACAGTTTTAAAGTTTTATCCCCGTTCCATGTAAATGACATGATTGGTTTGTAAGAACTTGGAGTTGATGTACTCACTATTTGCCTTGCGGACAGACCACACAGGATCCACTGTCATAGTATTCCCCTTCTGCACAGCTCGTAGCTGCTGGACATTCCGTTCCACAGTCACACACACCTAGGGTTGTCAAACAAGTCATTTAAAAATACTCCATGAAAACATAGTGTAGTGGCAGAACAAGGAATTTAAAAATACTCCATGAAAACATAGTGTAGTGGCAGAACAAGGAATTTGAAAGGCTGGGTGTTCGCATATTGAAAAAAAGGGAGGGGGGGTTATAATCTTATTTCACCCATTTTATGATTTGATTTGAAAAAAATAATTCCAATGGATCCATAACTGTAATTATGAAAAGATTAACTTCATAAAAGAATTCTGAAAAAATAACTACTGACATAAAGCAATTTAAGGCCATCTTTGGAGTAATATGGTATAACTTATTGTATAATATGGTATAACAATTCCCTGAAAGCAGTCTAGTACTTCATAGCTGTTAAGGAGTTCCTCATTTATCTGTATGACATTTAGAAGAGACCAGAGTCCTAATGCACAAAACAATAAGGTAACCTTAAATCACTGATAAAGCCCAAGAGGGATGTTCAAGAATGGCACTATGGCTAACCGAAGTCTTAGGTTTTTTTGTTTGCAACAGCATTTTAACACAAAGGCTAGCTATATATATGGACTTGTTATTTAACAAATAATCAGTGCTGTTTGATAGGAAAAATCATTGGGAATAACTTAATTTTCTTTACACAAGTCCTGAAAAAACACTGAAATTTTTTTACACTTTTAGTCCTGAAATAACAGCAATAAGTGTTAATCTTGGATTGGCATTGGGCTTTATGACATATCCAAAAATGTTGTATGAACTCAAGGGTGAACAAAAGTGAGATGCTCTTTTGGAAATAAGATCTGTTCATTAAAGTTCTTTCCAATTTTCATATAGCTTATCAAAACTGGAACCAAAATCCATTTGCAGTCGTTTGACACAAACATTGACAGGTTCCTACATTGATTTGTTCAGGATACAAAAAATGCAAATTAAAGTGTACACTTAAATATTGCTAGCAAAACTGGTTGAAAATGATTACATCAGGATATGTGTGTCAGTTTATCAATTCTTTGAAACTAAATTAATTCTCCATGGTTAAAGGAAAGAAATTCAGATGAAATTCATTTTAAAATAAGGCATAATAAACATTTTCTTTTGATTTTGCTTTGTTCTAAATTTTGAATGAATCTATTAGTAATTCTAAAGTTAAAAAGTCCTTGCATATAAAATGTCATTTTTAAAAATTCTATTTAAGAATTTTTTCCCAGTTCTGAATAAGTATCCTTTTTTTCAAATTTGTAGGAAGGGATGTCAAAATTTTTTATTTGATAAAACCATTGGATACTTCTAAAAGTAAGAACTTTTCACTATCAAATTAGATAACGTTTAAATGACTAAGTAGACAATGTTGCAAATGAACCACATGATTATAATCCGATTAATATGAGATGTTTTTGCAACCAGCAGATTAATCATAACATTTCAGTTGGCCCAGTTCAACTATAACAGAAAAAGATTTAATCAATACAGGTTTATCTAAAACATACTTTAAGGTGACATAGATATGCACTTGAAGTGAGTTGAGGGGCAAACTGTATGTGAAGATCACAGTAGGAACTGTGATATTATTTTGTATACTGCTTTACTAAAGACATTTTTTTAAACGAATTTTTTTTTAATTGTGTATGTTACACATACTAACGCTTTACTTGTTGTTTAAAAATATTGATACAAATCCAATATTATATTTACTCAACGCCATATTACAAGATATTCAATATTGAAAATCATGGTCGTCCTTAACTTATTTGTTTGAGCATATAAAAACAAATAAGACGTTGTACATCCTGTAAAATTGGCCATTTTAAATAGTATAATTAATCTGCACCTTCAATAAAGAATTCCTTTTCATACAAAATTGTCATATGTAGTAAGAAAACATCCTAAAACATGCAGGTTAGAAAAACTCTATTTCACTGTATTTGTCAGCAAGATGCAAACATTCATACCTCTATGATTATAATAAATAACTCATTTTCAGTCAATGATATTCATTTCTATAAATAGATTGTTGAGAATATTGTTTTTGAATTTTTTTTAGAAGAAAATATTGACGTTGATAAGCCTCCACAATATATACATATCATATCCACTCAAGCAAGCATAGCAAATGTATTGAATAACAGAATTGACCCCGTGTTTGCTAGCCTGATCCTGATCTGTCTCCAGTTTGTTTGTTTATATTTTCTTTGTCATGGGTTACTACAAAATGTCTTTGTTGGTTGATCTTTGATTATACAATAGACGGAAAAAAATATCTATAAGGGTACACAAACTTAGAATAGTTTACAGTTGATATTTTTTCTTACCTTAGCAAATGATCATATATAAGGTATAACAAGTGTTTGTGTTCTGAAAGATGTGCTTTAGATTTAAGATGTACAACATCTGATCAATTATCAATCAAAAAGCAAAAATATTTGAAGGCATTCCTGTTGACCCAAACTTGAAGAGAAAACTAATACAGAATAGCGTGTATCCATGCAAGCAGTAATTCTATCATATTCTATTACCTGGTATATGTAATCTGCAGTGTAAGCTTAAGCTTGTGTAAGTAATCGGGTAAGGCATGGGTTTCTTGGAAGATCTCTATTTACAATCTCAATGAGTGAGCGAGTTATTGTTTAATGCCTGTTGTGCAATATGTTCACCATTAGCAGCACCTACAACCAGGATATAATCAAAATACTAGCATGTTCTAAGGTCTCCAAAGGATATATATATTCAATCAATGATTGTTATAGGTTTTTGGTTCAGGCCCAGCCTTTGGGACCTGTTTGATTCAAGGAAGTAAAATAATTTATACATTAAGCTGCCTTAGGAAAAATAGTACCTCAAAAGTAACAATCACCAATGAAAAGTCATTGTAGAGAATGAATATGTATGAGCTTACAAACAAATTATTTTCAAGACTTCAAGCAATAGATTCCTTCACTTCCCTCTTTTATAGATTTTCAAATGGTTTTCTAGTGTTTAATCATAGTATCCTGAAAGGCTTACAACATTGTTTTAGGATTGTTATAGAACAACATAAAGATTTTACAACATTAGCATAATATTCTACTTCCAAATTCACCAACAGTAAGAACTAGAAAGAACATTGATCTAAACATAGTGCTTTAAACAGATGTAGCACTTCAGTTTAACTTAGAATTTTGAGCAGTATATCAAACAATCAATGAATTCTGTATGCATCATAATTAATTAATTTTGATTAACTTAATGGTAACCATTCTTTATTAAAACTTTCAAAATTGATGTAGAAATAACTCATGAAGATAAGGTCTGATTGACTTTGTCTTTTACTTTCTTAGACAAAGCCTGTTTCAAAACAAGTAAAGAAGTGAGCACAGCTCACATACCCCCGCTTCAAACTATAGTCTGGCTTTCTTTGTTGGTCTTACCCTGGTTGATAAGTGTATTAAGTTTGTTGAAGCTAGCATGTATAGTTTAGGAGATATGCTCAGGAAAAAGCACTTTGTCAGATAGTCATTGTTTTAGTAACGTTTCCAGGTAAAACGCAAAAAATAAAAATAATTTGTTGGTCTTACCCTCAAGAGACGCACCAATATGGATAAGTGTATGAAGTTTGGTGATGATAGCATGTACGGTTTAGAAGATATACTCCGGACAAAGGACTTAGTCATAAATTCACTGTTTTTGTCATGTTTCCATGGAAAGCGCAAAAAAATAAAAATCATTTGTTGGTCTAACCCTCAAAAGGCACATCAATGGATCATGGTTGATAAGTGTATGAAGTTTGGTAAAGATAGCATGTATAGTTATGAAGATATACTCCGTACAAAGGACTTTGTCACTGTTTAAGTCATGTTTCCATGGAAACCGCAAAAAATAAAAATCATTTGTTGGTCTAACCCTCAAAATCACATCTAGGGATCATGTTTTATAAGTGTATGAAGTTTGTTGAAGATAGCATGTATAGTTTAGGATAAATGCTCCGGACAAAGGACTTGGTCATAGAGTCACTGTTTTAGTCATGTTTCCATGGAAACCTAAAAAAATAAAAATCATTTGGTGGTCTAACCCTCAAAAGGCACATCTAGGGATCATGGTTGATAAGTGTATGAAGTTTGTTGAAGCTAGCATGTATAGTTTAGGAGATATGCTCCGGACAAAGGACTTGGTCATAGAGTCACTGTTTTAGTCATGTTTCCATGGAAACCTAAAAAAATAAAAATCATTTGGTGGTCTAACCCTCAAAAGGCACATCTAGGGATCATGGTTGATAAGTGTATGAAGTTTGTTGAAGCTAGCATGTATAGTTTAGGATAAATGCTCCGGACAAAGGACTTGGTCATAGAGTCACTGTTTTAGTCATGTTTCCATGGAAACCTAAAAAAATAAAAATCATTTGGTGGTCTAACCCTCAAAAGGCACATCTAGGGATCATGGTTGATAACTGTATGAAGTTTGATGAAGATAGCATGTATAGTTTAGGATAAATGCTCCGGACAAAGGACTTGGTCATAGAGTCACTGTTTTAGTCATGTTTCCATGGAAACCTAAAAAAATAAAAATCATTTGGTGGTCTAACCCTCAAAAGGCACATCTAGGGATCATGGTTGATAAGTGTATGAAGTTTGTTGAAGCTAGCATGTATAGTTTAGGAGATATGCTCCGGACAAAGGACTTGGTCATAGAGTCACTGTTTTAGTCATGTTTCCATGGAAACTGCAAAAAATAAAAATCATTTGTTGGTCTAACCCTCAAAAGGCACATCTAGGGATCATGGTTGATAAGTGTATGAAGTTTGGTGAAGCTAGCATGTATAGTTTAGGAGATATGCTCCGGACAAAGATTTGTGACGGACGGACAGACGGACAGACGGACGGACGGACAGACAGACAGACAGACAGACGGACAGACGGACAGACGGACGGACAGAATGAACGCTATATACCCCCGCTTACGCTGTAAGGCGGGGGTATAACAAGAAGAGCACATATTAAGTTTTTGGGGGAAAATTAAAAGACAGACTTGTTCTTGACTCGTGAAAGTTACATTCTATCTTATCATATTTAGTCAAAGACTAAACCATCAAATGAGTTAAATTTTCAAGATCATTTTTATTCAAACCCATATTCTATGTAATATTGTTATTCTGGCTTCTATTACAGCTTCTGAAAATCTGAGTTTACTACATACTTATTCAAATTGAAAAATGACAATAAACAAGAGAAGATTCTAACACGTTTTAAAGGAAAACATTCATACAAAAACTTTTTTAGTCTAATCACATATTTTTTCTTTATTTATCTTTTGATATGAGTTTTTATTGTTCATTTCAGCCATGAATAATCAGAAATAATTAGAATGATGATTGAAGCCAGATTTATCCCACTAAGAAACTGAATCATATCATTTTAATTAAATAGATTAAGAAGTCTCTGATTAATGAACCATAATTTGAATCAAATATTAATTTCTGATTTATACATTTATTTTCTTATCAAACCAAGTACATGTATGTATGGTAGGTCATTCAGTTTGTGACATGTTTTGTGTAGGGCTTTCACTGGCAGGAAATTGGACAGAGACCCTTTGTGATTTCTTATGTTAGTTTCCCTACCCCTGATGTTCGACCTCCATTATCAAAATGTCTTCACAATAATAAATGAGGTGTTGACAATATTGTTCACATTTCTAACATACCAGGGTATAGATGGAAGTGAATGCGAATGATAGTCATTCAGTATTAATAATCTTTCACAACAGCTAATGTCACACAATGTACTACACAAAGGTGCCTTCACCTAACACCTTTTAGATTGAATAGTCAGACCTTTCTATAAATAATACAATGGTTTATGAACAGGTATTCCATCTAAGGTTGGACATTATGACTATAGAATGGATATGATATTGTATAACATTGTACAACAGTGTATGTATCAACCTTCAACAGAGTGTTGCACACAATAAGCAGGACCTTATTATTAACTGTAGGGGAGTTACTGTGAAACCACTTAACTTAAGGAGTTTAGATATTGTACAGCAAGAATAACCTGACATGTTTGGTAAAACACTAAAAAGCAGTTAAAGGAATGACTTGAACATCTTTGAAACAACATTTCTACAATTTATTTTAAGTATTACTCATTCTTTTCTGAGAAAGGTTACTCATTTTATATTCTAGGAAGGAAATTCAGTAGAGATTTGACAAGATTTCATTTCAAAGCAGGGTGGCAACACAGAAACATCCTTCTTTCTCTCAAATAACATTTTCTTCCATTTCCAAGTGACTTTTGCTTTAGAAGAAATATGTTCACCATTGCACAGAGATTTTTTGTTTAGAGAAAGAAAAATGGAGACAATAGAAATAAAACATATGCTAATTAGGCATTTATATTATAACATTTTATAAATGGACAAATTCATAACTGATACCAAATCTGTTAATCTATCATTATGAGATTTTATGTCCTCAAACATAAGATCAGTGTACAGTCAGACCCCGATAATCCGGCCACCGATAATCCGAATCTCGCAGTATCCGAACGGTAGCAAGCTGTAACCAAACTAATCTCTATATAAACTCAATAAATGTTGATTCATTAATCCGTTGATTCAGTCTCCGTATCCGAACGCTAATTAGCTGTAACGGATTAGTTAATTAGAGCTATTTCTGCTTCATTAATCCGACTGTTCATCAAAGCGTTCAGTAAACAACATCAGTGACAGTGGATTGACACAGGAGTTGAGCGTGTCAGCAGTTTGTGATTGTAATAAATTGATCTGTAATCGGCAAATTCTTCAAACCTGAGTGAGTGTCCAGAAATGCTTTTGTGCAATGATTGTTTATTAATATATGTATCCCATTTGTTATGTGTATATGAAATAAAACTCATTAGATATTCGTAATATTCGTCTGTCTGTAGATTTGGTTCGTTTCAGTAGTCCGAACGTTTCCCTATCCGAACGTTTTTGATGAAAAACGGAAGTGTTCGGATTATCGAGGTCTGACTGTATATAAGAGATAAAGCTAGCTTCTTATGTTCCAAGTTAGTTATTTCATTGTATGTATTTTTTGTATTAAATGCTGCAAGATGGTTTTGATTAATGGTCTCTTATAGAAGAACTGCCTTGTAACTTTTAGCAAACAATGTCAGTAAACAATGAGTTGTCATTTTTATTTTTCTATCATTTGTTCAGCTAATAGTGGAATGTCTGAAAGAACAAAAAGTATGAAAGTTTATGGTTGAAATGACAATCATGTTCTCTCTGATGATTCAGTAGAAAGTAGAAAGATAAATGCCATGTGTATTGGTACAGGATTTGTGTTTAAAGAAGATAAACTAATTTATCAATATCATAAGAATTGGTTGTACTCCATTTTTGCTTACAAATAATTTAGTTATAAATATAAAAATATTATTTCTAATAACAAAGAGAAGTTTTTCATCAGTTAAAATGGGTAATTTTTGCTAAATACTTTGCTTGTGTTTAAAGAGAAGTATTCAGAAAGGTTTAAAAATTTCATTCAAAAAAGAAGTTATTAATCAACAAAGACTCTGTACTTTACAGTTCTGACATTTTTTCTTGAAGAAAACCAAAGCGGATGATTGCTTGAATGTCATTGAGTTTGCTTGTTTTGTTCTAAAATGATCCAAGCAATGGAAATATGGTCTTTTTAAGGTAAGAAAGTTTTCATCCATTAAGAATAGTTCTAATTGATGTTGAACATGAGCTGATGTAAGCATCTATATGGAAATATATGCATATCATACCATAACAGATTATTCATGTATGGAGACATACTCTTGAAATAATTTTCTATGCTTTTGATAGAAAACTGTTAAAGGGTTTATAAAATAATAATGCCTATCATTCAATATAAAATATTTGATATAACTTTTTAAAACCATATAATTTTTCATCCTTCATCAACCTAAATTATATGCAAAACCAGAGAAGGTACATATTGTATACCATTTTCTTTTGCACATATGATATCGTAATAAATACAATAATGAAATATGAACTATCATTTAAATTAGATTAAAATGATTCACATAGACTAATTCTTTTACCATTATTTCTAATTTGCTTGTAACAGGACAAAATATAAACATAACATTTAGAATCAAATCTCATTGAATGAAAATGGTGGCTACAAATGATGACAGTCTGAAAATTCTATATACATGTACATGTAGTTTTATGATATTAACAAAAGTGAATAATTAAGAGCCTTGCAATGATGGGAAAGTACTTGTCTGGTCAAAAGAGATTAAGAAAATAGAAAATTTTATGAAATTTCATAGAGTGTTCATGAATGAATGGACCACAATTTATAATTTCAGAATTTACAAATATCACTATTTCTATTAATTTCGATCATCTATGTTTTCTAGAATTTACTTATCAAATGGTTTCAAAATGCCTAACTGTTAAATTCTTATAATTTACCTTTTTCATTTTGTTTCTTTAGGAGCCCTTTAGTAGTTAAAATGACAAACAGAAATTATTAGACTATTTATACATATATTTCTTTCCATGATCATTTACATATTTTTTTACAATATCTTTTGAACCATTTTTGATAAAAACAAAACTCTTATTTAGAAATGCTTCCAAGAGGAACACAATGTATTACCGTATACAAGTAGTCCTATTGACAAAATTCAAGTAACCTTGATTGGTGTAATCATCCTCATCATTAATTAATCTCTTCCTGGTTCAACTAATCGATGCTGATTAGTCAATCCACAGTTAGCTGTGCAGTTACTGTTTACAATGTCTAACAACAATGGTAATTAATGACACAAAGAATAATCAAAATGTTCAGCTTGACATTGTTGTAGATTATTTGGGACCATAATATATCAAAAAATCATCTAATGCCCATACAAATGTAGCTGTTTTCTAGACTGCTGTATTTGACAATACAAATCTCTCAACCTATTGCATCTTTCTAGCTCCTTTAACTGATTTTTAAAATTTAGTTTGGAAGACCTGATGTTAATGCTGTCAACATGTTGAGAAGCAAAATTAACACACATATTCTTAAATTTAGAATGAAATAGATAACTTTATTTTGACGGATTTGGAATTGGAAGAACAGGAATTCTTTATAACAGAAGAAGAAATTTATATTTTTGTGTCATGCCACATTCAAACATATACAAATATATGATATAATATCAAGTTTTTTAGAATTGAGGGCCCAGCCAGTAAATGGCTTATGAGACACATGTATACATATTAAAACACTGAACAATATGAGGTATAAGAGTGAATATCTAAATACATTCAATGGATTTGTATATATTATAAATTAAACATATGTAACTTAAGAGGATTAGTGTATTGTAATGTTGGAATCGTATATATAAGTGTCTTACGATGGTGAAATAGCACAATGATCATTATATCGGTCCTTATATTGTCATTTACCTGGCAATTGAAATATCACAAAACATGCCATTAGAAAAACATTACCTTTTATACTTCATATTTTATTCCTTACACTTCATATCTCATAATAATAATAAAAATTCAATACTCATGGAAGCACTACTCTCAGTCACCCGTTTAATATTCTAGGAACGATACAAGGCAATCATGTAAAACAAATTTGTATTGGTTAAAAGAAGTTGACAGTCATGGATTTATAAATTTATGTTCGTTGCATAACGATAAAGGCTGTTATATACATGAACACGGAATATAGACTGTATATGAATCATATATTGCAAAAAATAAGTTAAGGATATTGTCAATTTTATGATTACTATTTCATCAGGCGATCAATGTAAAGAAATGTCATTATTAGAGTAATTTAAGAATGTTCATATATCCCAAATTATATTTGCCCAGTATATGTCAGAATCTTTCTTCTTACCCTGAACCAGGCCATAGCGCGACCAGCACACTATGAGGACAAGTAAAATCCAAGAAAGTTTCATCCACCTTGGATCCATAGACAAGGCCAGCTCGCCTGTTGATCACACACCCTTCACACGATATGTATGTATTGTTTAACGAAGGACTCGCCTTCGGATTCACGGTATATCCTCACTTTAAAGTTGTTATTTCTCCTGTAGACGATCCGAAATTGTTTCTTGTTAGTAAGACACACTACTCCTACGAAATCAAACACGAAAGTTCACTGTCACATTTTACTTGGATTAGCCCGTCATACTATCGTCTGCTGTTTCTTGAAACTCCCCGCGTGCATGTCACACTCTGTTCTTCGACTTGTGTCACGTGATTCGATAATGAATATTCATTGGCTAAAGGGTCAAGAATTAACTCGGTTGCTTGGCTACATGTATACAATATGGGCGTTATTCACCAGGAGGACAGTGAATAGGTATTTAGTGCAGACACACTTGGTTAGGCGCGAGTGAATTGGTCAAGGCTACATCAGGTTATCATAATAGCCTCATACAACAATAGGCTAATTGCATTCACAGATGATCTGGAAACCAAAGACTCATTCACATAGGTTTATATAAATTGTAATACCTGCCGATTATACGTTTTACGAGAAATCGACACTGGCACCTGTCTTTTCTCTGTTTCATAACTAAACTTTTAATGATCTTTCTCCATCCTTTTATTCCTATGTTTTATATTATATTTATCCATATTTTAATAGATAATGATTGATATATGAGTTAATATGGTGTCTCATAGGCCTTGTAGGCCGGGTGCTATCTTTTTATATGAAATGTTAAATACCATGTGAAAGATTGCTTTACTATGCCATATGTGAAAGGAATGTAAGCACGTGACACCGAAATAAACCATTTTTCTTCTCCTTCTTCTTCTTCTTCTTCTCCTTCTTCTTCTACAACAATAGGCTAATTGCATTCACAGATGATCTGGAAACCAAAGACTCATTCACAAAGGTTTATATAAGTTGTAATACCTGCTGATAGTACGTTTCACGAGAAATCGACACTCGCACCTGTCTTTTCTCTGTTTCATCGTAGCTTCGGCTGATGTAGTGAATTCTTTGAGAAAAGTACAGAATAATATAATGGATCAAATTGTTGTTATCTGGAACTGTATCCTTTTGAATATAATAACGTCCATAGCGTGAACATATCGATTCAGAGCGGTTGGCACGCATCAACATTGGTACTTCACTTTCAATTTCTAGACCGATTGTCTAATCGTTTTGTAGCGTAGTATATCATTTGATTAATTATCTAAACGTGTACATATTGGGTATCTTAGTAAACTAATATTCAGCTACTAAGTTTTTACTTTAAACTATTAAAATAAATGTAGCGCGTTTTCTCAGTAATATAAAGAAATTCCACGAAAACAATTACTACCAAATGCAAGACAATCCTTTTATATATATATTCAAGGATCTCTTAAACAAACTTACCAAATTTGATTAAGCTATGCGAATCTATTTCACTAACTAGAAAGATTTAAGGTGTTCACGCTAAAATGACCGCATGCAGTTTTCTCTTCATAAGCTTGATCCCCTCTTCTATTCTACGCCCACGGATAATCCAGCTGTGCAGATTAACCTCTGAAGAAAATGTGTTTTGCATAAACTAATATTTAATGGGTAAAATTTCCTACAGTGCCTTTAAACTGTAAAACAGTTTTAATTTCGAAACTGGCAAGGTTTATTGAAGTCAGTAAGGTCATGTTAAGCTAACTTTTATTCAATCAATTAAAATATTTAAAAATACGAAAGATAAGTATAGCACAGTTTGTGAACTCAATTTCAAACGAGATATTAATCATTGAAGAAAGTAATTGCATTCATGTTAACTTTTAATTTCCCTCTGTCGTGATAAAGCATAGTTAGACGTCTTTACTTGACAAGGGTTATGTGTGCGTGACGTCTCTACTGGATATATGTACCTATATAACTGTATAGGCGAGGAAAGTTATCGGGTTACGTGGTATCAGTTAGCAATAACATTGCGAATGTACCTGAACATGTACAGACTTTTCATCGAACTATTTAAAGAAAATTATACAACATAAATGTTTATTTTTGTATGTAAAAATACGTCCTGCTGTTCTTATGTTTACCATTTCCAAATAGCTTCCAAAGCATTCTTGTTGGTAGTGGCATAGATTGTTTCTTTCACAAATTGTTCATGGAAAAAGTAAGATGAGTGTTCTTTGAAAGGAAGACTAGAACATTTTAAAGTTAAACACGAATACGTTCAATAAGGCTTTCATCTGGTTATTCTGATCACATCAATACAAATCAATCTGTAGGCTACAGAGACCAAACGTCTGTTGCATAATATGAGGATAATCATTACAGCAAAGTTAAGTGTATGCGACGTGACGAAGAATGGCGGATGTTACCGGAAGGACAACATATGCTTACCATTACCATGTTCATCAACATAATGCTATGGTTAAAACGTTGATAACTAGTGATTCATTCAGAGAGAGAGAGAGAGAGAGAGAGAGAGAGAGAGAGAGAGAGAGAGAGAGAGAGAGAGAGAGAGAGAGAGAGAGAGAGAGAGAGAGAGAGAGAGAGAGAGAGAGAGAGAGAGAGAGAGAGAGAGAGAGAGAGAGAGAGAGAGAGAGAGAGAGAGAGAGAGAGAGTTATATGATATTTCACTTTCACTTAACTGAAACGATACAAAAATAAATAAATTATCAAAGGTTATAATTGATCCAGTCGTCTTTTATTGAACCCCGGAAATGACTCTCCATTTGTTATCTACTTCCGTGTTGATATCGATTATCTATTGTCGATTAATCTTACCTATATGTGAAATCAATGATGATTGAATGAAAACCGTTTGGTATATCACACCTATTAAGTCGTGTGGCAATGGCTTACAATCTTTACGGCCTAAAATAGGTGTTTGGTCACAGAGACAGAATTTCCATGTTACTGAATACACTTTCCGGATCAAGATTTAAAGTTACCAAATATACATTGTTTTGATATATATTTGATCAACGTTAAGCCCTGTTCATCAAATTACAAGATATTACGAACCGTAGAATGAGCAAAATAAAAGAAGTTTTTATATCATTTCATATTTTTCAGTTACCTTAAATGTGTATGTCACCTTTCATCACCATTTATATTTTGATTATTAGTAAGTAAGAATTAAACGCTCGTCTAAATGTATAAAACAAAAGGGACCATGAACAGCTAAATATTTTCTTGGTGACAATATTCAATAATAAAGAACGGATTCATTAAATAACTAAATTTGTTATTTGAATGATAAGTTGATTTCTATGCTATAATGTAATGTTTTTGTAAATGTATTTCTATCTTTTGAACTGACATAAGCACAATGTCGCTCTACTCATCTCCCATGCTGATAATATCATCTATATTTGCAGGCATTCAAAGCATTAATAGTACTAGGTTTGATTTATTTTGATGTCGTAATCAACAAACTTCAAGATTAAATGGCTGAAACTAACTTATGATTTTATTCTTTAACGAGTTTGATGTTAAGTTGGTAGTTCATTAACTGTTAACAATCTTTATCCTAATATAAATGAAAAGCCCTTGTTTGTATCACGAAATGACCCGAATGCGGTGTTGCTTCCGTGTACCCTCTGTTATCTATATGGGCGATTGTGTACTCACTCAATATCCTAAGTATATATAAACATGCCTACACTGACCGAATATCATAAACAAACTCTAACATCTTGAACGACATGTTGACGAAAATTTGTAAAATATTTACAAGTGGATCGTTCATTTGATGGTGATAAGATGAACATGAGTAGCTCGAGGTGGATATCAACGCATAAGACCAACTGTTATGTCGATGCAGTTGACCTTCATGGGATTGTGTTGCTTGTTCAATAATATTTTGAAACCTTTAATGCAACGAAAAGAGATGTAAGGTATTTTCACTATTTGATTGCAGTTTCTACAAAATGAATTTCAAACTTTGTAAAAGAACTATATTTTTTTTGTATTAGGAAACAACGTTTTCCACATATCAACTTCAGAAACTTATACAACTAGATTACACCCATTAAGTCTAAACTGAAGTGAATTCTTTGAAGGGTATCTAATAGTGGCATACAATTGAAAGAAAAGTACATTTCATGAATAATGTCTTTAAATAAATAATTATTATAATATTCTTACTTCTTTCTCAGGTGTAAGATGTATCAAATATACCTGAAAGAATAGCAAAGAAACCATGTTAAAAGAAGAAACAATTATTGGAGGGGGGGGGGATTATTTTCGAAATCTTAAATGAAAACTATCATATTTCCAATTCCTCCTGTCCTAGGCTTGGCATTGCCATCCCTCGAGATTATCAGCGCCGGAAATGTGTCAGTTGACTATATCGCATCGAGGGTTAAAACACATTTGCACTTGTTTCGTTATGTCCTATGACGTTATTACGAATGTTGAGATTTCTTTATTATTGAATTTGAATCACGTTTATTAATCATGAAACGTCAGCTTTAGTGTCATCGCTATTAACTAATTCATGGTGACATAGAAAATGTAATATCTCGTTTATGGTGGCCAGACAGAGGTGATAGGTACACATGCGTACATATTATATATATGACACTGGTTATATGTTTCACATTGTGTTGTTATTATTGGTAATCGTGTATTAAGATAGGTAGTTTTATTAAATAAAAAAGTCGGATTGTATAAAATAGATCCTTACTTTAAATACCCAGTTCAAAAATATATATAATCCAGATTCTCTATAGTTCAAACTTACAAATTGTTAGATTAGATACCACAAAACCATCCGGTTATATTCTATTGTATTATAATAATCCAATGAAATGTAATATTTCACGGAATAAAAGAATTGAACTGAGGTGTCTCAAAGTACAGTCAGTTGCGTGTTTGGCAAATGCACAATATATTCTATTCTCTAGCTATGTGTCAGTACTGATATAAGTTATTTGATTTCATGACAAGGGAGCAGTGAAGGTGATTATCCCCATAGCTCAATTTGTGTACTTATTTTATGTCCGCTATCAGATGACTGTTGTGTGTCAGTGGGTAGCAACACACAAACATGGCTAGATAAAAGAAATTATGTCTTTTTAATTCGACAAAGATGTTAAAGGGACACTCTGTCTGTATTAGAGAACTTTGACTACATGTTGTAAGGTTTGGCTGCAATGTTATTCCAAATTCCGTGCAGTACTACCCATTGTTCAATAGTTCAAGACGATGCTTGCAAGTTTCACCGCGAAGCATGGCCACATAAGTGTTGCAAGCGGTCTCCCTGCATTAATACTAGCAACCGTTACATTGGTGAAATACTCTTGACAGCGGCGTTAAACACCAAATCACCTTACCCTCCTCGGTTGAGTTGAGTGGGATCCATTCTGTCCCAACAGAGGTAGCTACGTCATACATTCCTATAGTTGTATAGAAATTTATGACGGAGCTACCTCTGTTGGGAGAGAATGAGTGGGATCTGGAAGTAACAATCTAACTTGGACACCTATACAAAGACAAACGTCATATTCTTGATGTTTATAATAAACCTTCTTTTGTATTTTGTAAATAAATGAGCTTAAACTAAGGACTCCTTTCAAAAACTGACGTGTCATTTACTAGATAAAGGCATAGTATCTACATTGAAACTCCTTCTATACATTATTCCAGTACATACTCTTAATTACCTTGTAGTGGCGGTTTTCAAAACAATGCATTACTTCATCTTAGATAATCTAAGATGCAATTAAACCTTCCGGTGTCTATCATAAATTGTGAATTCTTATGCTAATTCTTCAAGAAACTAGTCTGGTTTGTCTATACCTTGTACGGATCTGGAACCACTCGAGAAAGACAATTTATGAACTTTTGAAGAGTAATAATAAGTGGCAGGTAATAAAACTCTATATCAAAACTCTAAATTAAGAAAAATACAAAGGTATAATTCCACGTATACATGCCGACTCAAACAGTGGGCATGGTTAATTGATATGTTGAAGAAGTCATTTACCCCGAAACACCATGATTAACACAGAATGTTTACATTTGTCTTTGACGTACAATTGATGAGTTTACTTTTGTGGAATGAACAATATCTTGTTCTTCAATCATCAATCAAACATTTAAAATAATAGTTTACGGATGAACAGGTTAACAAATGGTTATGAATTTTTTTTAAACAGGCAAAGTACGTTTTAGAAATACTGCAACCGATTTATCAGATTAACATTTGGTCGATGTTGCTAAAAAGTTGTAAAAAATTTCATTATGATTCTTATTATAATTATATTATAAATAAAAGTCTGTTACATATCAAACATGTTTCTTGTTGGTCAGGAACGGCCAATCTCATAAGATTCATGTTTATTTTCGTAAATATGTATTTTAACATCTCGAAATAATCTTAATATATATGTTGTTATACATTTAGTCAAATGTATGATGCATGTGATGCACGTAGGGATTTCCATTATTGGCTGATCTATTTCAAATATTCTTAACACAATTTTACATTGCATAATTAAAATTTTTTAAGCTTTTGAAATTTATATCATCCCTAGCTTCGGTTTATTTGAAAAATCACTTCAATATATCCTGTCATTAACTATAAGGATTTATTACAACAAATCAAATCAATAACATCATAAACCATTATTGACCTCTCTGACTTAATGAAATGCCTTTTCCTTGACAAATATACTACATTGTATGTCCTGTGCATTGCTGAATTTACCATAATAAATTATTCAGCAACAGTGGGTGCGGTTTAGAACCGAATTGGGGGACGCCTCACGACTTGATAATCTTAGAATTTGGAGGTTTGTTTCCCTGCCCTCCGCTTATAAATAACTTATGACATAAAGGGATGTGTCATTTAACTTTTGCTTATTTCCACCAAATTGAACAACTGGGAATAAAGTGTTGATAGCAAAAAGCGCGTTTATTGACTATCAGGTTTCCCACTCCAAGGGAGATGAGAATTCCTCCAACAGGTAATATATGAGTAACGCATTGATCATGCAGGGTATGGATAAGTGTGCTTTAAAGATATAATTATCATCTTATTCTTCTATCTGAATTCTGAAAATTACCTCAGATCTTTTATAAAGTTTTGACTCATGACGAACGCAAGGTATAGAATGCAGATGTAAGAGAGTGATACGTGGACGAAGTAGGAGTTATCTCTGAATTCTATTATAACATAAAAACACATTAAGTTTTCTTTATTAATTTTGATCAATGCAACGGTAGAACATTTATCGACGTCAGGGGAGAGCCTGGTCGATCTGAGCAACGCTTCATTGCTGTCATCCAACACTTGTCAACATAAACTCCTCTTGGAAATTTGGGCCTCTGCCAGCGTATTAGAACGGAATGACATGGATAACTATCCCGAGAAAAAAATATTATTTAATCATAAGCAATTATTGTATGGAATAAAAAATAATGCACATTGATTAATGTAATTCACAAATGTATAAGGAGTTACAAATGTTCGCGTTGAATAAATATACAATATATATATTCAAGAAACCAATGAAGCCAAACAGATCTAAAATAACAGAAAAATCGATGACCACCACACAACACTTCAGGATCGATACATCACTATGTGCGAAAGCAACTTTAAACTTAGATTAATGATTCGAATGATGTTTAAAAAAAACTATATTGCTAAATTAGAAATGGTCTTTGCAATTTTGACTTGGGTCTTACAGCACATTAGAGTAAGTTTATATATGACTACTCAGTTGCAAAGGTCTATGGGTTTAAATCAATTCAAATCGTTAAATTACAATATATCATAAAGAATCCGCCAAAAGCATTTCCTCTGATCTTACTTATAAATGTACTCGACATAATAGTGTGTAAGTATTGGCGCACCTGATCGTGACGCAGTTCACCTGGACCAGGTAAATAAAGCTCCACCTGTAGTCAGTCCCAGTGTACATGTATTGTGCGCCTCCCCAGATCTGGTGTAGGATTACATCCCTATTGTGCTAGTTTCGTGATAATTCAGGAGCAGCGCTTTGAACAAATTGATAGGAATTTTTTTGCAGGCTAACACAAAATGCGATTAAATCGGTATTTTGTGTAATTGTTTACTGTTTGTATACTTAGATTTAATCAATTCTAACGCGTGGCAAACCAGTAACCTGTGAAACATAAGCAGGCTGACATCAGCTTTATTTACACCAAACATTTAAATACCCTATGACGTTGCGAAAGCATATGTAAACAATGCCATTGATCGGGTTCCTGGAACTGCTAACAGATTAGTTATAGACTCAGACGGGTAGTATAAATTGCAATCCAAATCGTCGATTCAAACAATGATAACGTTGTAAGGTTGAGCTCAACAATCCTATAACGTTATCACGATAATAAACAAAGCTTTATTAAGACAACTTTTTATCATAGCCACTATTATGTAAACACTTTACTTTTATGTAAACACATTTTTATTATGTAACCATGTCACAAAATGTATATAATGTTTTATTATGTAAACAGTGTCCTTGTGTAAACCATTCAATTATGTTATGAATGTGGCCATGTCGAACAGATGACAGTAGTCATCAGCGAATCGAACAGATACATATTATAACACATATCTATGCTTTAGAACATAATATCCCTTACAAGATGAAGCATCGTTGGCGAGATAGGTAAACCTATCAGGTTCTCATTGCACAAAACACTAAGGTAACTTCAATCACTAAGGTAGCCTTAGGATGGCACTAATTATAAGATTAACCTAAGTGTTAAGTTGTTTCATGCGACGACCCCCTGAGTTCTAAGTAAAATGGCTCCGAAAATCTACATCTATAGTCTGAATTGATTCTATCAATTAGGAGATACATCTGTATGAAGAGTCAATGAGTATGCATGTACGTATGACATTTTTGTCACCTTTTTTCAATATTTCTCTTTGACAGAATGGACAGAGTGGCGAGGATGTATATCCAATTTTATAAAGACATTTTCTTTGTTGGTAGAATATTATGAATAATTCTATATTGCAACCATTTTAGATCTGTGTTTCTCGAACATTTATTTGCAATAATATTGAAAATTTTCCAGTCCAGCAAACTCACTTCGTAGAATGTTTTCCCATTTTGAGTAATTTGGAAGACGAACACATTTTGAGTTGAGGAGAAAGGCATATAACTTTTTACATCCAATTATGGTATAAATTTTCAACTTGTTAAATGGGTAAATAGGGCCGATAAGTTTTCTATTTACTTTGTTTATGTTAAGTGATCGGGTGTAGGTCATTATGGCTCTTTTCACCGATTCGTATGTTAAAAAGTTAGTTTTTATCGAAAATGTATTGGAAATTTCTTCAAATGTTAACAGTATGCCTTCTTCGTCTAGCATACCATTCACAAAAACAACACCTTTTTAATACCACACATAATAGAAAAACGTTTCTCCATTCCTATAACTCTATTGTCGTTATTCCATAAACATTGTGATTGTATATCAAGTTCACTTACAATTTCTTTTTTACTCATTGTTATAAAATATGACCAATCTATGAGTACGTCTCTCCAAAAGGAGTTTGAGAAGTAGGGTACGATCTCATTTTATATGAAGCCACTATCTGTAATAAAAAAAGGAGTTTTCATTATCAGTTTATCTTTAAAAAGATATGTCCAGTTAAGGTCATTACTGTCCATTCGTTTTATCCATTTCAGTTTTTGTGATGACATGATTTTTCTAATATTTGGAACTTTTATACCCCCATGTTCTGGGTTAAGCACCACCACATCTCTTGAAACTTTATTTTGTTTATTTTGCCACATGAAATTAAAACTTTTTTTGCAATCTTTCAATGATGCATTTACTTGGATTTGATTTGGAAAATTTTCTAACCCAATGATTTGGTACAACTTATTGATGTTACAGAACAATTCTTAAGTCACATCAATCGTTCTTATCGTTTAAAAGTCGGGGTTGGTAAATACAATTCGATTGTGACTAAATGTTTAAAAAAATGTCATGAAGTTACGCAGTTAATCAACAAATGTGCAATGAGACGTCGTAGCCTAATATTCAATTTCAAAGCCTTCTGTATGTTGAAATATAATACTGTCACGGTTAACCTCTAAACCTTTGGAAGTATCACTATAGCTTCGTTTTTAACTGTTACTAAGGACAATTTGCGTCTGTTACTTTGTGCTTCTTTGTGCCAAATGGCAGGAGTAATGAATATAATTACTAGTCCAACTAAAAAATTATTGTAACCATTCGCAAAAAACTGTGCATGACTCGATGTATCTTAGATTGAAGACTTGTAACATATCAAATGATAGTTGTATGTCATTGCCAAAGTTCTCTTGATATTGTTTTGAAAGTCGCCAAATCATAGTTTACATTATAAATACATTTTAGTCAAGGTATATTTTACATGTAAGTCTAAAAAATACATAATTTTAGAAATTTCGTTATATCCTTAAAAAGTAAATTGCATGTAAATTAAAAAATGTAAAATTAATGCATTTAAAAGACGAGTAAAGATAAAAATTCTATTTATGAATCATCAAATTTCATAGTACCAGTTTCTTTGAAGATTTCATGAACAATCGATTGATATATCGCATTGTTCATAATTTCGATTTCGCAATATTTTCTTTATACATTACACGTCCTTCCTCAGTGTCATCGACACAGACCCGAGGTCAGGGCGACGTTGTTGTTGTACCCAGACCTGCGTAAATACGGATAATCATAAAAACGTCACGTCAACAGTAATGATAATAATACCGAAACCAAAGTAGACAAACATAAAGATCAGTTATATATCGGTAAACACGACTCTCTTGAGAGTGTTCTCTCCGCTTATGACAATACTAGACTCAGTGAGAGGACTTACTTTATGGTTCACAGATCAATGTACATTGCTAGGGTGAACTTTTGCTCTCCCACAGAGAGAAGGATATAAAGCCACATAAGTATACATGCCATTACATAGTTTTCGTATTTATTCATGTTAAAGAATTGTTTGTATATCCGAAAATCTATGTAAAAAAGACTGACAATAAAATTGCAGACATTAGAATGACATAAATACTTGGACAATGTGCATACCAATCCCTCATAAAGTGTTTGTTGACCTTGTTGATTCTTACATAAGAAGGATACTTCACTTTTGTGTTAATGGAGCGTCTTCACCAAAAAAATTTGCCATCGACTCCGGAAGAAGAGCATACTTCCCTTGTACACACTATTGAATTATTTTAATCAGCACAGAGTGAGAAGTTAATTTTAATTTCCTAGTATTTCAATTATTTGCGTGTTTGTCGACGTTGGGATGTCATTGTGTCTCTTGTATTTTATAGGGTTAGTAAATCTGCCAGTGATTTGGAATATATCTGAAGAGTGCAAAATAATCCATTTTAATGTTAATTACCTTTGTATTTGTTGTGCTGTATGGCGAAAATGGTTTTTCCTTACCACTGAGCCGAGTTATCTACGGGTACTGCTACTAGTAACTATAGTTTTTGATCAAATAATTTTAGGAATTTTGATGATCTTTATCCTTTAGATGATAATGTTTGTTAGGTAACCCGAGTTTTTCAGTATTTCTGTGTATATATAAGTGATATAATGAAACTGACTGCATTTATACACGTAGCTGTGCTTAGTCTTATGAAGTTGAAATAATAAAAAGTTTGTGAAGCAGTAAAATTTTAAAATTTGAATTATCGTCGCTTTCAGAATATCACGCCAAATTTAGACTATTTTTGTGTGTGTGTGTCATGAAGTGAACCTATAACTGCACGCGATATATTAATGTGTTTTTGAAATACCTTTTCTTGTTCACTTAACTTCTATTCACTTCATACATTAAACATGCAAGAATGCGGAACACCGAGGCTTATTCAGAACGCCGGGAGATACTCTCTGCTGTGAACGACCAGCAGGAATGGTCGGCAGTAATGGAATATCCACACAGTAGATGCATTTGTCAGGGACCATTAATTGCAACGCTCAAATAAAAAGGTTTTCATGCTATTCATGTCAAGTTATTAAAGATAATCTTGTGAGATTATAAGATAAAAATATGTAAGTGGCGTTTCTCTTTCGTATACAGATTCACATTTGCAGCTTGATTGATCTTACGTTTCTGTTATAGGAAAAGGTTTGATTGTTTCTTGCTCAACTTGAAAAGTGAGAGTTTTGTAACCAGCTCTTCAGTGTAATTTTGGTGTAACCACAGTGTCTATGAAAACACCTACACCCAGGGTTAACCATGGCGATAAAGTCGTGACCGCGAGGGACATTTTTGCGTATGTTTTTGGTTTACTTTTTCCTATTTTCTTTCTCAATCAGTTTAAAAGACTTAACTTTTTTGTGTTTACAATGTTCGAGTTATTTCATCCCCTTGAAACAATATTTACTGTTTTTGTTTATACAGATTGACTTGCTAACCTCTTTATTGTATTTACGATTGTGAATTAAAACCACCCTGCTACTTCAGCATATCTATCCAAATAACTCCTTCATTACCCTAATATCTATCAAGATAAATGCCAAGTATCACCTTATTTTCACAACCAACCAATGAAATGACTTGCCTCTAGTAATTTCCATAGAGTTTCTTTACCATTACCATTCCGGATCCTATCCCAACCACTTACTTGTTCAACATTTAAATCTTACTTCTGTTTCCGTGACACTTAACTTAAATGTTGATAAATATCATTCGTTACATAATGATTTGTTACATAATGTAACTTGAATGTTGATAAATATCATTCGTTACATAATGTAACTTGAATGTTGATAAATATTATTCGTTACATAATGTAACTTGAATATTGATAAATATCATTCGTTACATAATGTAACTTAAATGTTGATAAATATCATTCGTTACATAATGTTACTTAAATGTTGATAAATATCATTCGTTACATAATGCCACTTGAATATTGATAAATATCATTCGTTACATATTGTCACTTGAATGTTGATAAATATCATTCGTTACATATTGTCACTTGAATGTTGATAAATATCAGTCGTTACATAATGTAACTTGAATCTTGATAAATATCATTCGTTACATAACGTCACTTGAATGTTGATAAATATCAGTCGTTACATAATGTAACTTAAATGTTGATAAATATCATTCGTTACATAATGTAACTTTAATGTTGATAAATATCATTCGTTACATAATGGAACTTAAATGTTGATAAATATCATTCGTTACATAATGTCACTTGAATGTTGATAAATATCATTCGTTACATAATGTAACTTGAATGTTGATGAGTTTCATTCACAATGTAAAATAAAGTTATTATAACAGAACTTAAATGTTGATAAATATCATCGACAACATAAAATAAATGAATTACAAGGTAGTACACCCGAACAGTGATATTTTACGAATGCTTCTACTAACTTTGAAAAACCACTTAGAACAATTAAAAAAATTCGAACAAATCCAAGATTCGAAAATATATTTTTTATTAAAATATGAACTGCAAAACACACATTTCATTTATCTAATAAATAATAATTAATTGAAAGCACAGCCAATAGCATTGCATAACAAAATAATAAAGCTTTGCAGATAATAACAGCGTCGTGATTATTCTTAACCCTCCTTTCTGGTTTCTATTGAGTATATGGAAGGCAAGAAACGATGCCAAGCGCAGTAAGAGAGTTAAAGATGAAAGAGTCACTCCGTGAGTTGTTTTAGTCACATATGCAACACTTTATTAGAGGTTAAACGTTATTGAGAAACTCTTATATTAAGGAGAATTGTATTACAATGGTATAACGTTACGATTCTGATGGAAAACAGGGCAATGTCAAACGTAATTTTTTGAAAATTTAATTTGGTAGATGAAAAATCTTTTATCGAAAGTTTTTAAAAGTTAAAAAGCTACTATTTATGAAAATGGTACGTGTAGGCGTTGTTCAATTTTCATTAAAAACTGAAACATTCAAACTTGTCATATATATTTCTCTTTTTGAAACGTATCACCAATTTTTGTTTTGACACGTTTAAAAGACAAATAAAATACTATGAAAATCACGGAGTGTCACTTTAAAATTGCAAGCTAGATAAGCTAACTGCTGAAGATGGAAGCATATGTTTACTTAATATAGGCATCAATTGCAGAAAAAAATATCATAGAACATGCATCAAAAGGAAGGTGCGTGGAAGATTTTAAAAAATACCTAGTTGCAACAAAAATTATTTTGAAAAATCACTATTGATTCTTAATCAATTCTAAAATCACCGAATGGTAAAATGTCAAAAAACGGTAAACCTATGGCTCTAAACATTTTTTGATAATGACTTATAAGTGCTTTCACCCTATTTATTTTTAAAACTGCGACCGACTGGTTCATTCATTCAGTTAAAATGAACGTTAAACGAAAAATTTTTCAAACATTTAAAAAAATGAACCTAATCATTAACACGAAAAGTTTTCCGGTTTAACAAATTAGTGGTCTCAATCCTTGCAAACCGTTAAAACTTTTATTCATTGATTAATGTTAAATAAGTTGAAAGTACTTCTGTTCTGCTGGATACCGAATACCAATGCTAAATAGTGCCGGATAATGGTAATGTCGCACTTTAATACATTCAGATTTTTGAAGTATCAACATT
Source organism: Phorcus lineatus (assembly GCA_921293015.1). Lineage (NCBI taxonomy): Eukaryota > Metazoa > Mollusca > Gastropoda > Trochida > Trochidae > Phorcus > Phorcus lineatus. Next base: position 29,779,949 of record OV121091.1, read on the forward strand.
GTTTCATGATATTGACATAACTTTGCAACATTGACCTGAAAGAAGTCAACATTATAATTCGGCGGAATCATCATTAACTGACATAAAAACACAAGGCGTGAATACAAAAACTAAATACTGAAGGGGAAAAGTGACTCCATATTTCGCAACAAATACTTATTTCCAACAAATGAGACAAAAATAACTTAGAACACTGTAAATATGATATATTCAATCCAAAACAAAAGAGTTTAAGTGTCTGCCCAAAACTACCTCATAAATACATAATGCTTTGGCCTTGGACACAGAAAACATAAATCTGGATAGAAAAGGCTAATATTTTGTTTTTCTTTAGCTTGTGTCTCTTATTTCCCCATAAAATATACTTAAACTTTGAAATTAAGACTGACAGTTTTCTGTTCCTTGTTTTCACCGGCTTCTATCAATTATCTACTATTTAGTTCACATTCAGCTTCAGAAGACAGAACTAACTGAATTGTCAATGCAAATAGGATTGCATTCTAAAAATAAAATTATTTTCAAGATGTTAAATTGGTGAACGAACTCGTAGCAAATGATTGAAAATCTGACACTATGTCATAGCAGCATAGGCACATGGTATATCGAACTTGAACCTTTGCTTCTCCTAAGGAGTTTGATACCTTTCATTGTCATGATTCTAGAGGTTGGAGGATGTGGAATCAAGACTTTTCTTTTTATGGAAATGCAATTTTTGCATTCTATATACATTTGTAGATGACGTCGAGTCATGGATTATTATGTCGTTCTCAACCAAGTGACAGTTCATACCATGACGACATATCCCATATACAAGCACGTCAAAAAAAGCATATCCATATAAAATAGTCACCATTTTCAAGGACACATCAAATCTCCTGTAGGTGAATCAATCGACACAGCTTTGGTAATATATATTAACTATAAAATGTTTTAGAAATGAACACCTTGAAAAAGTAGGGAACCCCTCCCGGCCTACATGTATTATCACAATTGGTTCATGTCATTAAGCATCAGCAATTAACATGACTTCCATCTCATCTCGATAAAGTCTTACCATGTTCTGTGTCCAAGGCTTTGTATTTCATATGGATATTTATCACTCGGGAGTACAAACATTCGTCATATTGAACTGATCCAGTTTAATATCTTTCTACGTAATTTGCCATTTATAAAAAGACAAGAGTCACGTGAGCATCACATGACTAGTCGTTACTCCACATAATGCTCGTGTAGTCAGGAAAAGCTTCTCTGAGGATGTAGGTACTGACTTCGTGGTTTGCTCGTCCATAACCCTGGATTGAACAGATTCAAATTACAATTTATATGTAAATCTGGCCACTTACTTATCTCAAAGCTTTAACATACTTTCCATTTCCTAACACATGCTTTCCTATTTCAAATAAAGCTTTGGTAGAACATAACATGAAGTCTTGAAATATTTCAATGTGTACACTCTAGATTATCAAAATCGCTTTAAACATAAATTAATTTAATCACACCAGATAAAATAATGATTTCAGAAATAATTATAAGCAATGAATAAGTTAGGGCCAACTTTAACACATGCATTCAAGGGATATGTTACCTAACAAATAAGTATAACCATTCTCTAAACTGTTAATATTGATGTTGAAACAAATGCAACCTCTTTTTGAACGCTCAGCTGATGATGAGGGAAATAAAGTCTCGAAGAAAAATGTATAAAAGCAAATAAGTCAATAATTTCTTGAATTGATGGATGTATCTTTCATCTTTCAAACCAGGGATGTCGTCTGACAATGACACACATGTATAGCAATTTTTATAGAGTAGGTTAAGGAGAACCAGGGACGGTATCTACTTTGTGAGAAGACGACTTACCTGAGATTTTCCAAATATCCTGATAGTCTTGGCGACCGGGTCGTGTTCGATCTTACCTCCCCCCACACATTCACACATGATACCCTCTGCTTCTAACTGAGCGTCTAGAACATCGTAAATGTCAGCTGTTGAGTAGAAAAACAGTTACTTGTAAGTTCTTGTTTACTTTTGTATAAAGCTTGACTATGAGGGATTTCATGACTCTGTAGGGAGCGTCTTATGCAAATGTTCAGGGTTAGATTTCTTCCTTCGGCAGTGTTGATGGAAAATAATAATGTAAATTAATGAAGTCATTAGTGTACACAATAGGATACCCCAAACTAAAATTTCTTTAACATATAAAATCACGACATAGAAAATGACATGTGACCATAATGGATAGTAAGCCGTTAAAGTTGTAATTGATAACAAACACGAATAGGTCTAGTTTTTTTTTCGGAGCAAAACTTAAACCTACATTACTTTGGAAGGCTTTTGAACATACTCATTAGATATCCCTTAAATCAAAACTCTTCAAAACACATGATAATTCCAATCAATGAAAACTGTGTTAGAAAATGGTGATTTATTTTGTTTAAGGCTACGAATCAATTCCTATCGGAACAGGGACAAACGTTCCAAAACTTGCTATCGAGAAGCAATCTCTAGTTTAATAAATCTGTCACCAAAACAATTAGCCATGGCCTGCTGGCATTCCACCACCAGAGGCTGAGACAGGGGCACGTGAGAGTCGGTGTTTTGTTACATTAAACAAATATATTTGTATCCTCTCTCACGCTGCCAAGTAGTCCTGCTTCAAAACTGTGAGCCTTTGATACAGTCTAGACACTCATTCTGCAAGTTTAGATTTGACTGCAAACACATGAAGTTAGGAGCCCGAAGAAAAGAATATCATGGATGAAGAAAGGTATATTATCAAATTATTTCATGAACTAAATTTCAGTCTTGCTGCCAAGCAGTAGGGCTAATCATGCCATAATAATCATAATGTATACAATATTTTGAATATTTATCTTATTTCAAATCAATGTGCATCATGGATATTGCGAAACAGTTTCTAATTCTATTCTTAATCCCTATTCATTTGTTTATATTAGGATATAAGGATACATCATTTTTATTTTATTCTCCTTAAAAGAAATGCAGAAAATGACATACCTTGATTGACTAGAATTCTAAATCAATATCATGTGGTATTTATGAAAAATGAAATATGTAAGGTACATTTAAACAGATTAAGGTGAACAGAAGTTTTCAATTTAAGGTAGCAAAAATATATAAATATAATCTTTAAATATATATATAAATGTAATCTTTGAAATTCCTTTAAATATGTAAAAAAAAAGAATTTATACCACATTTGTGAACTCGATCTTAACATGTAAAGACACGACACGGCCTGGTGCTACCGGTGCAATGTAGTAACTGGTATTAAAATAATTCCTTTGGTACAGCTTGAATCTGTATTGATTGATATTTATTTTAATTAGATACTTTGGAAATATAAATTAATGTAATAAAGCATGACGTACATATAGAGAAACCTAAAAATGATACAATGGTATATCCTACCATGGAACTCTGCACTTGTCGCCCCTCTGACTATGTATTTGAAGTCCGTCGTGTTGGTTCCTTCGTAGATCTTACACAATATGTATTTGAACACCCCCGAGTCACCAATCTCGACACTTTGAACCACAGCCAACTTTGGGTTCACTGGCAGTGTTTTCCCGGGCATCGTCCGTAAAGTTGTAAAACAAATTAGTTGTAAAAAGCAATGACAAGCCAAATCCACGTTAAATTTCGGTTTAAAACTAAGTCATCTCGTATAAAGAATAAAGATGCAAATATTTTGCTACACACTCCAAGTCTTACCAATTTGTTAACATTTCTTTCAACACTCTCGGTACTGGCCAGTTGGCTACGTACGGTATTTGGTAGAAGGATGAACGGCTGTAAAACGGCCTCAATGACACCATAGAAGTCAAGTCACCCTATTCAACACATAAGGACGTGTTAATTATATAATCTCCCACAATACTGCACAGTATCACAAACGTTACTTAATCATAAGATATCATACGATGAAAAATTCCATACGCACTTTTGTTTCTCCTTTAGGGAAATCCCTTTCAAAACGAGGCTGATGGGAATCCCTGCCAAGGGAGCAGTCATTGTTCTGAAGACGCATAATCGATGGGGAATTTACCCCAAGGCATTATAAAACTCAAGCTGCAGTCTTCGCGAGAGGATGAAATACGAGGAAATTGAAATGATTTTAAACAAATTAAGGAACGTTTAAGTGAATGATATCAAACTTCAATCAATATTTTCTCCAACTGAAATGTGGGCTCTACAGTATAGTGTAGTGAACTCTATATACAATGTTCATGAACCTATATTTTCAATTTCTTTGAAGGTCAGTCAAATTTATATATTTTATTTCCTTTTCAGAATTTCCCTCCTCATCTTAATGTTGGTTTATATCTAACCTAACAATGCAGTTTTCAGACTTTAATTTATTGGTCTCTCGATAATCGTTTGCAGTTTTTTTAACAACAGTATACTTAAGGAAATTTAGATGGCAGTATTCCGTTCATTCTCTCCCAACAGAGGTAGCTCCTTCATAAATTTCTATACAACCTCTGTCTTTATTCGAAGGTTTCTTGTGCAAGAAACGTAAAACGCTGATTGGATGCAATCAAAGTTAGTTGTGCAATCAGCGACGCCGTTTCAAAAGTTATAATTCTAATCGCCTAATTATATAAGTTATTTTCGTAAGCTTCCCAAAAGCTAAACTTTATTCGAATATGCGCCTTGCACTTTGAGTCATCTTTACAGAACACAAACGCCTCATTTTCCGACTGTTTTATTGCACAGGCCTGTGTGACTTCAAATATGTAATTCATGTATTCGTTGTTTTCATTGGCTGAAATATAGCCAGATAGTTTAAGTTGCAATATTGTCCCGCTAGGGGAAACTACCTGACGCCGGAGAAACCTTCGTATTATTAGGACATAGGTTGTATAGAAATTTATGACGGAGCTGCCTCTGTTGGGAAACAATGTATTCCGTTTTGTGTATTAAAAATTCTGAGCAACAATATAAAAATATTATTTTTCTTCAGAGCTTTTTCGAATGAATACTAGCATCAAATATGTTTACGATGATATTCACTACAAAAATATTAATCATATTGGAAAATACATTAAAAACTTTTTTTAAAAATTCTTAAATCTAAAAACCTTTTTTCTTTTAACCAATATAGAGTTTGGTAGTCTTTCAATAATGTAATAAGGTCGCAGTTGGACGGATTAAAGAGAAGATAACTCTTGCTATCTTGTTGCTTCTCTGATGAAACATGCATAAGCTCATTCTCTCCCCACAGAGGTAGCTCCGTCATAAATTCCTATACAATAAGACGGAGCTACCATTGTTGGGAGAGAATAGCATAAGGTTTGATATAGTGTGGGTTCCTTGGCCCCGTTTCACAAAAAAATCGAAAATCACTTTTAAGTTTTGTCAAGAACAAGGCAAATATGATAGCATATAACTTTTGATGAGTTCATATTTTTTTACTTACTTCGGCCATTCTGTCATAATGATCTGGATGACAGACAAAGGAAAACATCAACAAGGATAACTAAATCGTATTTTGATAACAAGGTTGGCAAATCTAGACAGATATGAAAATGTAATAAACTATTTCTGTATGTACATGTATGTCTGTATGTATGTCTGTCTGTCTGTATGTATGTGTGGTTAATGTGTTGTGCAATACCAGCGAAATTGAACCGATTAAATATTTCGTGGTTGATTGTACCGGCATTATTGATTACGAGTACGGTCGTTAAGAATGTGATGTTCAAATAATATCACTGAACAAACGAACGTGTTGGAACAATGAGGTCATCCTGACATTTCATACACGTGCACGACTTGGGTGAAGTTTCCCGTTTGACGTGACTATACTGTACAAGGAACCTTAGTCCTTAATTTCAAATTGTACTATTTATGTATTTTCCATACTCAGGATTTGGACGAAACGCATAAACTATTAATTGACTATATAAATATGCCTGCTGGTAGACCATCCCTGCATTACATTATACATTCACAATACATCAAGATACTATAGATACTGTTGTCAAACAATGCAACATTACACTAGCGATGATAAAATATTCAGTGACATCGCAAACACTTGTCAGTACCTTATCTCTCAACACCTCTGTCATTATCTTATGCATCTTTGACAAGTGCTCTCGTTATTAGATTTATTACCATGTCTACAGAACGTTTATGAGCGGTAATTACTTACAGAGTTTATACTGCGATATGACGTGAAGATATCTTTCGTATTCCTCACATGATGAAGCTACAAATTTCCCTCATATAAGTCAACTTTACCACGCATGACAAAGACTTCATTGGTCGTATAACAAGCTCTATCAATTCCTGTCATAAGGAACGTTATCAGAACGCGTAGTACATCTTTGAACTACGGCGATTCTAGCGAGTTTCACCTTGCATAGGTACATGTACACATATCTTGGGATAATACTCATTAAGTCAAGTCTATACAATAAGATGCAAGGGTTTTCAAAATAACCAATCATGAACTTTTTATGTGAGTATTTGGATATTAAACCATTTTGGATTTCAATGTTTCTTTAAGTCGACATTAGGAATTATAGATCTGTGAAATAGATTCACATAAACTTTAGGCTTCATAGACACATCTGACATCCTATGTTCAGTTTTATGACTTACGAAGTCTTAAACTTCTTGGATGTAATATAAAAAAAAAATGATTTTACTTAATGTTCTTATAAGGGTTTGGAAGCAACTGTTTTACAGCAAAACATGAAATAGACATATCATATTTATACACTCATATTTACATTTTACTATCCTTGGTTGTAAACAAGTGAAATGACAAGACGAGGAAAGGCCAGAAGCGAGGCTTGAGTGGTCGTATACAATAACTTTATGAAGCATCAGCCATAAAATTATGGCAATAAAGTGATTTCTAGGTCAGTTCAAATTGCCTGTTCGACAGTTTTCAGCCACACAGGTTGAAATGTATTTTCTTGCACCTTGTTGAATAAAGTTAACTCTCCCGGTCCGTTTTTCTATGCAATGAATATTAGATTTTCTTCTTTCTTGTGGACAGACAGGACATTATTACCGCCCATTACCATTTTATTGTTTGGAAATGTATATTTGAATGAAATTTTGAGTACGAATACACGTTGAATATACCAATTTTCATGTTGCTATTGTTTCGATGTTGATAAAGTGGTAAAGTTAAAGAGCCACTCAGTGATTTTTATAACATATCATTTACCTTTGATACGAACCTAAATGTCATATGTGGTGATATAAAATCAAAACATCTTAACTTTCCATGTCCAAAAGACATATATATGACAAATACTGGTTTTCCATGAAAATCTAAAAAACCTCTTATAAATGCACAGAGGTGTAGATATCACGTCCAATATACATGGATACTAGTTATATAACCTAACAAATGCTATCAACTCCTAACTTCCCTCCTGGCTGTTTTAGATAAGTCTCCAAAATTACGTTTGACTATTTGACGCGCGCCACTGTCCGGTTTTCGATCACAATTGCGACGTTCTACCTTCATATTGTCACTCTTAAAAATCCAATAAGCTTTAAAATGTGACTTTTTGGTAACAGTCGATACTTCGCGATCAAATGATACCATTGATTAAGTTTGGCATATATGACTGCAACAACTCACGGAATGGCTCTTTAAGTATTTTGACATGACATCATCGATGCCGATATGAGATAAACATTGTTATTTCACTTTGTAATATACTTTCTTATTTCCCTCAGTCTAGACACTGATTTTATTTTACCTAAAAGATACCGTATTTCATCATTAAAATGTTCATTTTACACAGGTTAAAGCAATTGCACCATAGAGTTATTTCATTGATTCCAAAAAGCTTCAACGTTCATGCTGATTTGACCGCGACAACGAGGTTCACATGATTTTACGTATGTGCATAACTCATATCGAATATCTACAATTGCCACGTGTAGGAAAACAGGCAACAACAGACCTGTTATAACAGTAGATCAATACATACATTCCAACATAACACAGCTGTCGCACTTTGCATGGCTAAACCTTGGAAATCGTCGATTCATTAGTGTATAGCTTCCCGGTATCAATGGTAAATATCGATGATACCAGATTGAATGGTTTCATTGCCACATAGGTTTGACTGAGCAGTTAATTTTGTCCACACCATGACAGTCTGTAGACTATTTAAAGTAATGGCTGATAGTTGGCTAAGTTTGTGATGGTTAAAACTATAGAAATGATATTGGTAGGAACATTATTTTTAAATAGATAATTTTGTATGCAAATACAACAAAACAAACACACCGCAAGGGTTGATGAACCTCATTGTCATTAAAAATATGCAAGACGTTTAAATGTTTTAGATATAACATGTAAACATTTTACTAATGTTAGATGGTTTGTCAATTAAACAGTGACTTTAATTTAGTCTCAAAGGCTAGAGGTTGCAATTGTCACTAGTTGCATTTATTACATAAGAATAATATAAATTTCCGGACTGTTGATAATGATTAATACAGCCAACATTTATCTTCCAGACAAGGATGAATTTATGTACGCCGACACGTAGTCCCGTAATGCATCACGAATTGCATCCTCTTCACTGCTTATATATGCTATTTTTCAGATATAGATAAAACTCATTTATTATATAATAAGCAATGAAATACTAGGTTTATCAGTGAAATAAACCTTGTATGTGGTCACAGTAGCGATATAATATATCGTCACTGGTGACAGTAGCGATATGATATATCGTCACTGCTGGTGAAGTTTCCAGGGCCACTTTGTGCCGGGACTACTTTTAGGGTTAAGAAATGTTTATCAACATCATAAACACTAAAAATTAACAAAATTAGAATGAAATTATATAATAAATAGAATATTTTATTAAGTTTGTCAAATACGATGTTTATCTCATCACGTGGTCGGGTTGAAGTTGATATTTTCACTCGTGGCTGCGCCACTCGTGAAAATATCAGCTCCAACCCCACCACTCGATGAGATAAACATCGTATTTGACAAACTTAATTAAATATCCCCTATATATACACGTAAAGACCCATTAGCTGTTGAAAAACTTCCCCAAGGCTTGATGACATTGATTATTTTATACTCTCTTTGCTTAAAGTAATTCGTACATGTAAGAAACTTTTTAAAACAAAATCTCTGTAACTACCTATCATTAGTCTGAATCAGCAAAAAATGGAATAATGGAAATAACCGAAGACGTCATTTCAGCTCGTCTGTCCGCTTGCAGACGAATTGCACTAACAAGTAGACCAGCTACATCAATAAAACTTTGAAAGAAATGTCGATTGATTTACTTTTTCAGGACTCCTACTAATATCAATTGAACATAACCCCTCAAATGTCCAACTTCAGCGCCAAATCCTGTACCCTGAAACTGCTATAAGAAAGCATGTATACAACAGGTTCAGCTAAGCAGGCTATAGGACTGAAGCTGAACATCAGCTCTGTAAACGCGACACCTCCAGGAACCATGAACTTTGCTCCAGCTAACAAAAGAAAGGATGGTCCACGCCCCTGCCTCAGATATACAAGGGTTGTGTTTCCTCTAGACTAAGATGTAGTCTGTGAAATATTTTTATCTCCAAAAATATCGCAATACGTTCTTTGTTATTTTTTATGTTATTTTTTCTTGATATTGTTGCTTAATTGTGTATTGCTAAAGTCTAAAATAAGAACATAAAATGTAATAAAGGCTTATGTCTCCTCTTTCCTTCTCTCATTGTCACAGACTGTTAGACGCCAAAGCTGGGGCTGTTCGTTGTGACTACATTTATGCATTTTATATAATTACCTGTCCAATAACCATTATTTTGCTGAACTGATTTTCTCTGAAACGGAATGTTTGAATTCCTTAGAATATGCCAGCAGTTCCAAAATTTGATAGAATCTCTTTCAGGCTATTCGTGTAGCTGTGTAGTTAACACATTTGGTGGCAGATGGCGTTGCTAACCTCTCTTTAATAGTTTGCTTTTCGAATGCAGACAAGACTACTTATATATAAATGTAAACTGTTGAATCTTAATAATTATTGGATACATGTTTTTGGGTTGCAATTGAAGGCACGACTAAACTCACGTCCTCATTACCAACAGTACATTCTTCTTCTTTCTTCTTAAAGTGACAAAAAGTATGTATCAAAATTGTGTAAGTTGCTAAATTGATAACAAGTATACCATGTGTCCTTCGTAAAAATTCTAATCATGTCGAAATGATTACATTTTCATCACTTAAAAAGTTGAAATTAAACGTCCCATTTGCTTGTATACTACTTATGTGATATACTTAACACTACCATAGCATATTTGTCGTTGCGTCGGCTGTAGGTATATTTCCGAAATTACGTTTAAGTCATTGGCGCGCGTCACTGCCCAGTTTCCGATCACAAAACATGACTCTAACCTGTTTTTCTCACTCAACTGAACTGACAAGCATTAAAATTGTAATTTTTTAGATAAAACCAGTGGTTCTCGGAATAATAATTTTGAAAGTTTGACACATTTGACCCAAACAACATGAAACGAAGTTTTGACTACTGTTGATTTAAAAAATAGTATATATAAAAGCAGCCTTCACGCACGCGTTGAACGTTGTTGTCTTGAATGGAGTAGATGGGAGTGTGGTATAATAAAATCTCAAAACCAGCTTGTTAAAAGCACTTCACACAAGGCAAGTTAACAAACTCTCCTCTGGTCGACTCCACTTAAAGTGTAACCTACTTACCATTAATCGTTGGAACAATGTATGCATGCAAGTGCTTTGTTCAAAAGCTAAGTATCTACTTTGGTATATAAATAAACTAACAGAAAGAAATTGGTGTTCTCAAATATATTTTCCATTTTTCCATTTCTTTCTCAAACATCTGAAAAAATTATCAGTACGAATCTCTGTAGAGTCAAATTTAGAAAAGAAATAAATTTCTAGGTCGATATAAAAAAACTGACATGGAAAGGCATGCGCAATCGGGAGCTGTGCCTCTCATCTTTAATCAAATGGATACTGTATATCAAATTGATTTGACTTAAAGTTGGGTTTTTTTCGTTTCTGAAGTGAAGTTTGATTTATAGTTGTTTCACAGTTGAAACACTTTGTGTTAGTTGTATATTGACTCTTATCTCGCCATCGACTTATCACGTGAACAGTACACAACGTTTACTTTCGAATGAAGTATAATCTTAAAGGTGCAGTAGCACGTTTTCTTCTTCAAAATTTCCCAAATAAATGTTAGTTTATACCAAATATATTGTCTTCTGAGGATTTAACATTTCATTACTCAGCATGTTCATTCGTAGTCATATAGGAAATTATTAAGAATCAAGCAAAAACTACTGGCGGCCATATTTGTGTGAACACCTTTTCAGCATTTATATAGATACAGGTATATGGATTCGCATAGCTTAACGGAACATGGTACGTTCGTTTTAGAACTGCTTCTTTTGATTAACATTTTCAAGTAATTAGTAACATTTATTCTTATTTTCGTGAGATCACTTAATTTACAACATAAAACATTTTTCTGCCCCTTAATGTAAAGATTGCAAACCATTTAAATTACATGTAAATGATAAAATTACGTAATGTCCACGTGTCAATCTGTCCAATGAGTTTTTAAACATGATGCTTTTATAAACTAATCATGCTGTCATACAATTAACATAATTCTACAATCACTACAGTTGATAACATCTTTATTGATATGATTATGTTTGATGATTTAGTATTTTCTACAATTTTGATATTTGATGTTACGGATGAATTGGAGATTATTATCGGAGAGACGTTTATTTCTTGTGTTGGTTATTTGTGCCTCATTTAAGGTTAAAAACGTCCGGATAGCGAGTTGTCCGGTTGTCATTGTGATTGTTTATTCACGCGTTTTTGCTATTTAAATAACTAATACAAATAACAAAGGCTTCCTCCAAATTTTGATGTTTTGCATTTCTGGTACGTGCTGAGGAGATTATCTGAATCAGATTTCAGTGCAAATGTACAGACTTTATTTGAAAAAAACGGCATCCGGATTCGGGAGCACGAGGTCCGGATAATATATAACGTTTAAATAAAAAAACCGCTTACATTTCAATTACTTCTGTTGCTTCTGTACAGGGAGCATGGAAGTTTTAATAAAAAAATAAATCATGATTGTAAGTCAGTTTATAATAAACTGTAGTGCAGCATGACAGCAGTTTGGGGATTTTCTGTGTAATTCATAGTCGAAGGCCCACCTATCTAAATTAATGTATATCAAAGGACATACAAGTTCGATTCTTTCCTGATTTCTGTATTCTTTTATCTGAGTGAAAATGCTTCATGCAAACAATGATAAGCCTAAGGAAATCCGACCATAATGTTAATGTATCAAAAGCTGATGTTAACAATACTCATCCTTATCAGGCAGGACTTAAGCAACTCATACTTCCTTTGCAAATGAATTGAGTAAAATGTTTTAAATCAGATTACAAATTTGTTTATTCAGTATTTCAGGCCTAAAGGCCTATAGTACAAGTACAGTTGAAGTAGTAAGTGGTACATGTGGCTGTGACATACCAGGAATACATGTTTTAAGTAGACTGCAAGAGATTTAATAACATCAGTATTTTTAGAATTTAACAGATGGGACAAAAGTTGTTTATCTCTAACTGGTAGTGATACAAAAGATAAAAATCTGTTTCTTAAATGGGAATACATTGAACATACAAACAAAACATGAAATTCATGAATGTTTTAAATCGAACACCATTTGTAAACACATACTTGAACTTATTTTCATGGTTCTCACAACTTCATTTCAGAATATAACTAATCTTATGAAATAATGTAATCACGTTCTTAACATCATCCCCGCGGCCGACTTCATCAAAAGGAGACCAAAGAATTATTTTTTTCTTCTCGGCAAATGGTAAATCACTATCATATTACTATTGTTCCCTTTCCGATAAATTCCGAGTGTCTCATTACGTTTCCATTAAGCGATAACCCCCCTGTCTACATTCCGAGAGTTTCCGAGTGAAACCACAGTAGAAGCCGCACAAATGAGCACAAATGTTCATTGCATTGAGTGTTCTGTCCTATCTCACGTTACCATCGAAACGTAGCGAGAGCAAACAAATGTACCTTCTGCGTTCCAGGTCGGCTTTCTCTCACCTGAGGTGACCTACATTGTAGTTCGTAACATCCCATGTAGAGTCCCAGGGAGGCCGCTCTGTGCAGATAATGACTATAGCTGGACTGTATCTGTCACGTTTGGCTATACTGACTGAATACTCATTACTGAAATATGTTGTCAGCAAATATGAGCGTGTGAAAATACACACCTTGTCTTGTATATGGTCACTCGACCCACATGAACATGCTTAACTTGTTGAATAAATGGGTAGTAGTCTAGTTTCAAATCTAATTTGATTGGCAATTTCGCTTTTCACATCTGATTGTTTTGTACTTGAAGCTCGAAAGTCTGGTCTAACTTTCAACAGTAAACGCATTTGCCAAAAGCATATACATATTATATCATTATACTTATAGTTTTTCTGTGTGCATTTCTCGTTACATTATCGTGGTATAGAGGTATTTTTCCTTTCCTGATATGTCTACTCGCTTTTGGCCCATATGTGTAAACATGCACGTGCTAAATAGCTAAAACATTGTTGGCAGTACGTTAGTTTTATTAATAAAAGTAACAGTATCATTACTTTGATATACATTACTCATTTCGTTTTGTCTCTCAGTGGTATTGAATCATGACACTTGAACTGAACGTTGATAAAGTAAAGTGTCTGTCACTCTTATTTCAAGTTCATAACATCAAAATAATCAAAGTCAGTCTTATGAAGATAGTTTCTTTCAAACAGTTCCGAAGGTCTTTGTTCATAATCAAACATTTCGAAGTCTTTCCTGTACTGTTCTACGAAAGTCTCTAAATCTTGCACAGACACTGTAGAATAAGCTTGTAAGTACGCCTCTTTCTTGTTCCCACGGGCTAAATGCCAAGAGTTTTTAAATGCTTGCAACGCCATTTCCATGTATTCCCTTAATGAAAGATTTTCGCTTTGGTCTGCGCTAAGGGTGTACTCTTCGCCCTTACTTATTACTCCAGTTATTTGCAACTGTCTCCAAAGACGCTTGTATCCAGCATGGATACTTATATAACCAGCCCAGTACTCCTTCAGTTCGAAGGCTCGAAACACTGACATTATCACGTAGTCAATCTTATATTCCAAACTCATATCCTTGAAAATTATGTCTTTTCCAAATACTCCTAACTTCTTTAGTATGTATCTTGTGTCCTTTTGAAAAGACTCCATCTTCCCAATAACATCGTAATTGATGACGCAGGCGTCGCATTTGGAGGAGAGAGGACGGACATGAGAGTCTAACTTGTGCACATCTCTCTGGTTGAGGTATCTAATGAACTCACTGAAGGTCACGTCAGCCCCCAGGCTTCCTTCACTGGAGTTCCTGAATTGTAGTATCGCTGCTTTACCAAGGTTCCATAGAAGGGAGTTTGGAGACAGGACTTTATCCACGTATGTTGAAAATATTCTCTGATATGGGTCACGACTAAACATGAATTTAAATGTTGAATTTAGAGTTTTTGAGAAATCCTGGGATGTTATTAGACGATTTGGAATTCTTCTCATTTCCTCGAAAAAATCTTCATAAGAAAGCTGATAGGGGCTGATTATAAGTGGACTATTTATTTTCATCACTTGCAAAGTTTTCCGCCAAAACGTTGAACCCGCTTTTGTCGCTGCACATATCAAACATCTTGGCTTGTTTAAAAACCAGGTCAAATTGCGAACTAGTTGCGGATCAGTCGTGGCTTGGCGACCTTTTCCTTGGCAGTATTTGTTAATGCTTTCCTTCCTGCTCCTGTATATAGTTTCGTCTTCATCCTGTGAAAATATCTACTCATTACTTTGGACTCACATTGCAAGACTATATCCAAATTCATATGATGAAGAATTTTGATGGAATACCTAAACGTGACATAGGCATATGGTAAATAAGATATCTTTTCTAAACAGATTTTATTTTACATTAGATGCATAAGCTATATAGTGTTTCAGAATTACTTGAATATTGGATATAAGTTTTTACGCCAGATTTTCGCAGATGAACAATAATAACATGTCCTGACCTGAAGGTTTACCCATTATCCACAAACTTTCCAAAATAAAGTAAGTGATTGATTTCGTTTGTGGGAAACAACAACATTAAATGTTCCACACAATGTTTGGTGGGGCAGTTCATTAGTTCATCATGTAGGTGAATATTAACACTTGTTAATTAAAAATCAAAAATAAATAATCAAAGGTGATACCAAGCTTTCTTTAGAAATGGAATAATCAGCAAAGATTTGTTAATTTGTTAAGACTAGATATAAATTATCCTTTAACCAATGAAAGGTTCATATGTTACTGATAATCAATTCGTATTTCTGAAATTATAATTTATTTTACCGCTTGGAATTATAATTCACAATACAGACTTACCTCATACACTTCCTGATTCAGCTCTGCGTGGAGTATCGGCACATAGTTCATCAACATGGATGTTCTTTCATCCAGGGAAGTAGCCAGCTCAAAGTTCAACTTCAGAGTGTGGTGCTCTGGCCTCGGATGGCTAACTCTAACTGTTAATAAATCAGTAACAAAGTACTCTTGAATAGGCGAATAATGAAGATGAAATCTCAAGAGACGTAAACTTTACACAATACTTGGCACGGTCGAAGTACAACGTACCTGGAGGTAGTCCTCTTATGGTACATACAGGTTAAAAGTACAGATATGAACTGGCTTCTTGATTAAAAAAGTCTTGTTTTAATCGATTAAGTAAATAGTAGCTTTTACAATAGACTTATAGTCAATTTTGAAAAAAAATATTTTGAATTACGAGTAGTTTATTATATGTAAGAATGAAGCCTCCGACAAAAAGGTCATTTCAATTGTAGTGGACTTCAGGTCTAGAATTGCATTTCAAAAGGTTATCTTGAGGTCAAAATCTCATGAACTACAGTCTGGATGTTAGACTACCCATAGAAGTATTAGAAGGAGTTCATAATCCATATATTGATATAGAAAAGACAACATTAAATCTATGAAAATGTATCAACACCACAGAACGTTAGCGTATATTTACCGTAAAGTATGAGTATGGTTCCAATACTGAATAAAAGTCCTACAAACATGTACTTGAGTATCCTGGGAAGACTCATATTCATCAGTACTTTTTCAACTTCCACTAACAATTCACAGTGAGCCGGTTGACATTATGTAGCCTAAGGTTTGTACATATCTATCATGGGAGCTCATGTATGGTCTATCTGAAGAATTTCAGAACAAGCACATGTCTCATTCACACGTGTAGAAAAAATTTATTCAGCATTTATTTTGTATTGTAATTGACACTTGGCTTTCATTAGTAAAAGGAAGTTTGAAGATTGAATCTGTCATAAAACATTTGCAAAACGAGCGCACTGATCTGAAACTCAGAGTTTCGTATATATAATTATGTATTTAAATAATTTGTTGGATATTTCTAATTTCATGTAGTAACTAGCTACGGAGTTACATCGTTTTATGATGTCAGACAATGAGATAACAATCACCAGATTATTTATAATTTCACTGATGTGAAAATGATAGACATGACGCTGAATATATATTTCACTGTACTAGTAATACGGAACACTTTATACAATTCAAATGCTCATATTAGTTTTGTAATTAAATGATCGTATGCATCTATTATCATTATGAGACCTACCGATTCAGCGTATCATAAACACATACTTCTTATAGTAGATAAATAAATAAACCGGCGGGATATGATAACATTTTCAGATCGTCTTTATAAAGATGATTGGATTATGATCACATGTATTCATTCACGGAAATCGACTGTGTATTCTTAATTTCAGTTTCGTGCTCAATTCACGTGTTCAATGAAAAGGATCAAAATCAAATCCGCTGGTGCTAGAAGTCAATTTAAATCGTTAAAAGAAAGATTCATTGTACATTTTCAACCATTTTAGATCCAATAACAGGAAAGTCCTCACGGTAATAATTAACTTTCCAGTTGCGAAAACATGTACAGTTCTGCATATGGTAGAGAAGGATAAAACGATCATTTTAAAGTTCCTCTCTCAAACTGTTCAATCTCATTGGTAAACAGTAGATTGTATTTTCATAAATTTTCCTGAATCGTTAGGTTATCTGCTCATTCAGGACTGGCAAATTTCCTTGCATTACTATGAGTATGTAGGATCAAATGTCAAAATATGACACTCACCATTTTAGATCCTAAAATATGAAGCAAATCAAACGAAACAGACAAACTAACAAACTGTCGAACCATTACGCTTATTTGATAAATATTTTCTGGGCTAGTTGTTGGTTATTTATTTTCAGATCCGGTTCATAGAAAATGACTCAGATCAGTGCATTTATACAATCTATTTAACGAGGATGCTTCATCTTTTATTTCATATTTTACCTATCTCAACTCTTATACAAGTATTACAAAATCCTATTTGCAGAGAATAACACGGGTCAGACCATTCCATTTCTAAATTTCAGTACAATGGTTCCGACAGTCGGCCCTAAGTACCACATGGTCCATGGAAAATAAGAATAAATTTACAAAAAATTGTTATCATTGTTATGTCTTGAGGCGGAGATTTGAATCATGGGACTGAAGCTACAGTATTCAAACTATTTAGAGATACATGTTGATGACAAAGGTTATGATAGGCGTCACGGATCTATAACAAGTGGTATCCAGTCTCTGCTTGTCCACACTTACTACTTAGCCTGTCCTACATTGGAACATAACAAATATCCGCTAGTTTCAGTTGCTTATTTATGTGAACTACAGCAGACTGTGAAAATGCCGTTATTTCTTTAATTAAAATATTACCTGGATGCTCAATTAGTGTTACTGATTATCAACAGATGTTTCAAAAATGTTTCCTATTTTAGGGGTACCCAGATGAGATCAATCATGAAAACCATATAGCCAGGGCACTGTTAAATGTTTTCTAATGCAATCTTTTTCTTCTTCATGTACTTCAAAATCCCCTTCGATATACGCCTTATAAAATCGTTTTCCGCTGTTCTCTCTAGCTATTCTCCTTATATTTCAAATCTTGTTTTATAATAAATAACGCAGACAAGACTATTTATTTGATTTGTAAACCATGGTGCTTGTGTGGCTTAAATACAAACATAAAGACAATTTACGAACAATTACACTGTGTGCATCGTAAAATGTACTTAATATCCTCATAAAACACTGTAGTGTCTGTGATTCCCTGCACTAATAGGCGAACATATAATCTTGGCTCAGTGATACCAAATTCATCGCAAACCCTGTTTCAAATATATATGTAGTTAGGTTTACACAAAAGCACTATTGTGAAAGGGTCGTGAACATTGATATCCACAATTAGTTATACATCTAAATAGCCGCAGAGTTAGACCGGAAGAAGGCTATTACTGTAACCTACATACAAACGCTCATTGTGAGTAGTGCTACCTCTATTTCATATATGGGATATCTGCATGTCAAAGCATCACCCATAGTTCAGTTGTATATTGAACTTGTTTAAAATGTACACGGAAAACGAAATTAAAAAAAAAATCGCATCAAGAAAAGAGATTGGGGGAAAATATATTGAACCGAATATCTTTGACATGATCAAGAAAGAGAAACATTACATGTTGTTTGTTACAAGAAATAATAAATTCATGAAATTTAAAAAAAATTAAAGAAGATTTAAGGAGATTCATAACGTATTACGTTATTGACAACACTTTGGTTATATTTTGGTTTTCTGTTAAAAAATATAACGTCTGTATACGAGCAACCTGTCTTTTTCAAATAAAGTTATGCCCATTACCAACGTGAATTTCTGCTATAGCTTATCAGGTTTGCCGTATGTATGCTGTGACCTTTATCCAATACAGGTCTGTTGACAAGAGATTTGTCAAGGCTTCAGATCCTACATTCCCCCCCCCCCCCCCCCCCCTTTGAAAATCAATTATAGATTCAAGTCAATAAAAATCATATATAACGTAACAAAAGCCCCATCCCCCCTCCGGTGGCAATTTCTGAATCCGAACCCCCCTTTAAAAAATCCCGGATCCGCCACTGTGCGTTACGATAAATTAACCAGGTGAAATTACGCCCTGTCGCTAGTATATATATGAATACATATGAATATTTCACATTACATTACGTATATTAGATAAGTTAAACGTTTGTGCAAGGCGGGTTAATCTTAAGGAATCAAAACTTTAATTCATAGATATTCAGATGATGACACTACAACGACATGTCCTAAGGGTAGCCTACTGTAGACATAAGATTACAGCTTAACATCTTTTAGCGATATAGAAAATACTTTCATTTCAATTTACCTTTATAGATCTACGTTACATAAATGCCATTTCCAGTATAACTTGCTGTTATATTTTAGATGAACCTTCTTCTGCTCCTAACTTTTGTAGATTACAATGTTTGCTGACGACGAGATTTTAGGGAATAAAGACAAAACTATATAGACACACGCGATTGATGATTAGTTGATGATACTGATATCCCTTCCAAATCTCTATTCCGTCACCCCATCTCGAGCTCTTTCTTCCGACCAAATGTTATTTCCACCTGCTTGGGTAAATATAGGCTGTGAAAATTGGTCAAGGTTTTACGTGTGTACATCGACTCAGCATTTGTGAGTAAAGACGTTTACGAGCCTGAGAATATTTCTGCAGAACAAGATTAACGGAGTACTCCTAAAATAGATCCAGCTTCCGAAAAAGTTTGTAGTTATCCTACTCAGTGTACCTTTAATAGCCTCGCCTTCAGTCTTCTAAATAATGTCCTTCAATTCAGCCATTATAATTTCTACACCAATCCAGGACATGTTCTGATTCAGCAAGTTTCTGAGACACAGTGAAGCTAATGTCCTCGGTATGGTTTTTGACAGACTGTGCTTCAATTGGGAATTTTAACAAGCTTTCTGAGATGACGAGTTTGTCAACTTCCTACACATCGAATAGCCTATGTGCATTGCACTTTTACCTTCATGTATGTCAGTAAACGTCCGCCGTAAAAGCTGATTTTTTTAGTTTTAAAAATTCGCCTCCCTGCTGAAAATTCCAATAGTAGACAAAGTATTGTATTTTAAGAGTTTGTGTGTAAGTCTGTCTATGGTATAGTTGAAGGGCACGGTGAGTCAGCTAGTCAACTCGATCAAGGTCTGCATCTATGTGGTATACATATACAGAGAGCTGACTACTCGTCCCGTATCGGATACCGCGACAATCCAGAGATCATTCAAGTTCATCCACATGGCGTCCGGTCGACTGAGAAGGCTTGACATAGACTTACTTTACATATTTTTTATCACTAAAATCATTTTAAATTAAAAATTATATCAAGAATGTTAGGAAAGAAGTATTAACCTTGTCTTTTGACGGGAAGTTTATAGTTTATATGCGCCTCCAATAACGTGATCTGTGTCCCATTAATAAATATTCATTATTGCCATGTGAATAAAGACAGATCAAAAGAACATGCTGATATGATCAGAATATCTTTTCCAATATACTGAACAAATGTACTATCGTCATGTTTAAAACTCTCCTCACTGAAATAGTACAGATTTAGAAACTTATCTTCTTGAACTCACGCACTCTGTTTGGACGCTGATTGTTGAGTGTCTCACTCTGAGGGTGTGAGTTCAAATCAAGCAAAGGACGCGCAATAACGTATAGAATTATTTGAACTATTGCAAGTTGTGTGCCATAACATTTATTCTTCACTTAGATTGGATAAGATTACTGAATATGCCACTTCACAGAACATATGTATGATGAAACTGTGTGATGAAAATGGTCAAGGAAATCTGGCAACTGACATAAGAGAGTTTCTCAATAAAATAGGATTTGGTCATATTTGGTACAATCAAAATGTACATTTTCAATAACACAAAGCATGAAAGATATATACTTACAAGCCTGGACAGAATCCATGTCACCCTCAACCAAATGTCTATATCATAGGCAATGGAAATTTGAAATGTGCCATGAAAGTTATCTTTCAAAAGTTGATGTGAAAAATTTCCCTAGTGCTTTATCCCGTTTTCGTTGATCATCACAGGAATTGTTTGTTGAATCAGGCAAATATGTGGGTGTTAACAGCATATGTAAAATTTGTGATATGAATGCCTTGGAAGATGAGCTATAGAAGTCTAAGGACAAAATATCTTAAACCATACTTTTATAACAACCATTGTCATTGTTAACAAACACGAATACTCTTTTACTACATGCAATGTATATTTATTATGCAATATAATATGACTGAAGTAACTTTCAGTTAACGTTCAACCTGTTTTCTTTTTGAACTAAATTTAGTTACCGGATTGACGTCAATTACTGGAAACCGGATTTATGTTGAATGACATCGTTTCCTTCTGCGCATCAAAAGCTTCCGATACTTTCGGAAACCTACAATGAACAAACCGTTCAAGTGATATCATGCCTCTTTGATACACAAACAATTTACTGTCCTATCTCTTAGAGACATAATACACAAATTTCCCTCTCTCTAATAGGTATAAAATGAGATAATGTCCACTCTCTTACAGACATAAAATAAGACGATGTCCTCTCTAGTAGAGACATAAAACAGATAAATTCGTTTCTCTTAGAGACATAAAAACATATGATGTTCTGATACCTACAGACATAAAAACATGTAATGTCAACTCTCTTAGAGATATTAAGGCAGATGTTGTCCGGTTCCCTATAGATAGAGACATAAAAGCAGATTATGCCATGTTGCCTAGAGACATAAAAGAGGATAACGCCCACTCTCTTAGAGACATTACACAGATGATGTCCTCTCTATTAGAGACATAAAAGCAGATTATGTCATGTTGCCTAGAGACATAAAAGAGGATAACGTCCACTCTCTTAGACATTACACAGATGATGTCCTCTCCCTTAGATACATAAAAAAGCTGATAATGTCAACTCTCTTAGTGACATAAAGACAGATGATGTCCTGTTACCCAGAGACATAAAGAAAGGATAATGTCCACTGTCTTGGAAAATTAAAATGACATAATGTCCTAACATACTGATATAAAACTGATGATGCCTTTTCTTTTACAGGCATAAAAACCCAAATAATATTCTCTCTCTGAGAGACATGAAATTAGACGATATCGTCTCACTTAGAGATATGAAAACAAATGATGTCCTGTCGCTTTGAGTCACAAAAGCAGATAATGTCTTCTCTCTCAGATACATACAATCAGATTATGTCCTCTCCATAACAGACATACAATTAGATGATGCCCTACATGAAGCTCTTAGAGACATAACATCAGAAGATATCCTGTCGACTAGGGACATAAAAGCAGATTATGTCCACTCTTTTAAAGACCTAAAAGCAAATGATGTCCTGTCGCCTTGAGACAAAAAATTGAATTATGTCCTATCTCTAACAGACATAAAATCAGATCATGTCCTTTCTTTTAGAGACATAAGATACTGTCCACTGTCTTTGAGGCATAAAGACAAATATAATGTCCATTTCATAAAGACAAATATAATGTCCATTCATAAAGACAAATATAATGTCCATTTCATAAAGACAAATGAACAAATGATATCCTTCTTGGGGACATAAAATTAGATGATGTTCTCTCTATTAGAGGCATAAAATCAGATGATGTCCTCTTTTTACAGACATAAAAACAGATAATGTCCTATCTCTAAGAGACAAAAAAGACCCAGATAATGTCCACTGCCTTTAGGGACATAAAGGGAAAGATAATGTCAACTGTTTTAGAGACAGAAAAATAGATAATGTCCATTGTTTTAGAAAAATAAAAACAGATAATGTCCAATATTTGAGAGACATTAGATTGTGTACTTCTCCTAGAGACCAAAAAACAGATACTATCCGATGTCCTAGACGCAAAACTTCAGATATTGTCCTATTGTCGCAGAGAAGTACGTCAGTTTTTTCTTACTCTGCGAGACATAAATAGTTTAGAGGTTAATACCCAAGCGAGGATCTTGTATCGTATTTACAATACGAGTGACTGTGGGATGATACTCCGAGCCAGAGAAATATCATTTGACTTCCACTAGTGTTTTAAAAGCAATATGAAATCTTTCGATTGTGTTAATTTTTCATTATCCATTGCGTAGGAAAATATCATTAAGTAATCGTCTTAATTATTGTTGAAATCAAACGTGTCGACGCTCATTCATACATATCTCAAAATTTTGGCACTGATCCGCGCCCGATTTCTTATCGGACACGACTTTTCGCTTCCTTCCTCCAACGAAACTCTCGATATTACACTTGTCTTGATTAAAGGAAAATTCCAATGAAAAATGAAAATCATGCTATTAAAACAAGTCTTGTGAATGATTCTGTTCATTGCGACAAATATCGTTTTAGATATTTTACCAATTCTACGATAAAGATTCGAAGTTGAAAAAAATGACATTTACGGACTTTGGTGGGAGCGCAATCTTGCTGTCTCGAAGGGTAAACGATAGCATGAAAAAGCGAGAATATGACGTCAGCGAAACACCACGAAATTAGGTGACTCACTTTGCGCGATGCCGATCTGTCACGCTTGGAGATCTTCTTACCGTAACGATAGGAGAAGACGTCCCCGGTCGCGAAAAATCTCATTTGCAAATACCAAGCCCCCAAAAGGACAACTTATTGACCACTTATTGACCAGCAGTTGGCTGCAGAACATAGGAACCGGCTTGACGGTAACCTTCAAGTTCGAGAAGGACAAGGTTTGAACACTTCCAACATTAAAAACAGGCTCGGTCTTTGTAATCATATTGGAATACATTTTCACACGTTTTTGCGTAATGTAAAATATTTTCATAGGAAATAAGACAGAATTAGTTTCCTGACATTGATTTTAATAGCACAATGAACAGATATCTGTTCTCGCTTTGTCAAGCGAATCGTAAAGCTAAATCTTGTTTCATTGTGGTCACATCGATTTCTTGTGGTGTATCGATGACGTCATATATTATTTTCAGAAAATGGCCACTTCCTTGTCGTAGCAATTACACGTTTTGAAATTGATGTAACTTATAAACCCATTAACCGAAAATAGTAATATTTGGTTAGAACGTCTTTTATAAGTCATACCCTAGCATGTATTATCTTGAGATTTTATTGGGATTCTCCTTTAAGGTCCATCGTATTTAATTTAATCCTCTACGAAGCAGGATGTCGCAAATGATCAAGATACTGTTCAACTTGAACATGGTTAATTAAACGTTTGGTGTTTTATTGCTGCAAAAATGATATCCGCCTGCCTCTGTGCGAAGTTTGATACCTATGACTTGACGATGACTTGCAAATAGATTGTCAAGTGGACAATGTGATTAAAAATCTTGTAACTGATAACTACGTACCTTATTTCAGGGTGTGGCCTACATACTAAAGTGTAGACTGCGTAGGATGTAGAGAGCGGAGACGTGCTGACACCAGAGACCACAATGGCTACATGCATCCAGGGTTTTATACTGCCGGCCAAACACAATCTTGCTCACTTAAAACAGCTGCATTAACAGCAATGCAAACAGGACAGTATTCGCTGAACTGACTTTCTGTGAAGTTATAACCCTCTTTGATTATTGCAGGATAGCGAGTAACGGCCTGAAGTGCTGGAATCATTGAGACATTCTGCTCATTGTGACAAGGAAGATGTATATGTTCTTCCCTACAGAGAGCACTTATTCTAGACATCGGACGATACAGCCAAACGTAGTACCAGAGAGACGAAGAGTAAGCATTGGACATCATTTGAAGATAACCCTTGTCTAAAATACATTATGGCTTACACGCCCACTGTTTCCCGTCTGTCGAACATGAGGCGAACGTTAGTGGAAATTCGAATATAAACACTGTGTGAAGCAGTGGGTTGATTTGCAAAGTATTTCACTCCAACCCTTTGACAAACTTGTTATTCTGTCACAGTATTCACAGGAATGTTGCATTTAGACTCACTCCTTTTACATTAAATTTTTAACAAACATATTCAGCAAATTGAGAGGTTACGCGACAGTGCTGTATTCAGCGCAATCTTTAAGTCGTTTTTCTCAAGTTCAATACATGCAATCTGTCGTTTCACTTTGATTCTTAAACATAGATCGAGTATCTTAACAAATAAAGAGATTTGTTGAGACTTATAATACTCCACAGACGTTTTAGATGAGTTTGCTTTTTCACTCCTTGAAATCGATGTTCTATTTCAGCTAATGTCATAATGGGGTTTTATTCTGATTCATTGAACTATATTTCGTATTTTCTTTCCCCATACATTGCTTCAACCCATGTAGTGGGTCGTTTTGTTTTTTATACATTTTCAACTAATCCTAAGTTTGTTTGGGTTGGGAAATGAAGTTTTTTCATTGTTAGAAACTATTACTTTTACATCAAACATTGAAAAGGAGCCACAGTGGAAAATGGGTAAGGATTACATCGTTGTTTATATTCATGTCGAAATTTTCACATCCTCTAAAAGATGTAAATCTTTGCACGTTTCGAATAACCCTGTCACTGAGGATGGTCCTAGCTTCGCCCCTAGTCCTGTATTCAAAATGGCGTCATCAACAACTTAGACTGTCACACGTCCTTCTTTTAAACATTATTTTCAGTCAAAGGAGAGTTTCATTGATAAATTTGATTTGATTTGATAAATATTCCGATATGACTAAATGCCATAAACGCGGAGTAAGGTTCGTTTATAGATTTGATATTTTCTTATATATATATTATTGTATGAAAAAAGTTCACCAATTTGAAATTGATCTTCAGCTCCCAGGCGTTATATATTGAAAAATACGAAGTCAGAAGTAAAAACAATCCATTTTAATGGCTAGCGCTTTCAGCTCAACGAGCCTCTTCAGGCCATACATACAACGGATAATGCGTTATCCGTTGTATGTATGGCCTGAAGAGGCTCGTTGAGCTGAAAGCGCTAGCCATTAAAATGGATTGTTTTTACTTCTGACTTCGTATTTTTCAATATATTATTGTATATATATTATATTATATTATATATTATTATAGATAGTATAATATGTAATAACATATTTGTCAAAGTATATTGTCAAAAACGTTTTAAACATTGATTTCGCAGAAATTAATAGCGTTCAACATAAAAATATAATTCAACCAAAAATGCAGAGAATTTGAATGTATGATTACGGATATTCACCTGTCTCATGCCAGTAAGTTTTGTTTCTGTATTATATACCTTTTCTGTTGAAGCGTTCGGCATAACATAATCCATAAATGGTATAATTAGGTGCTTTAAGATTTTACTATGTCTTAACTATCTAAATCAATCAACAATCGATCAACCTAAACTCTACATGTGATTCAAACGCAATTTTCATCCATTTTTATAAATTTCATCAACCAATGGTCTATTCACTGCGTGAAATAGACGGACTATTCACCTGTTGCAATCGACAAGATTGACTGGAGGCTTGTCTTTAACAACATCTACTCCACAGGTAGCAGTTGCCCGAGGCTACATGTCATTTACATGGTGTAACTGACTGATGATTACCTGTCACGGTGTCTATTTCACCTAAAGGTCAAGGGAGATCTGGAAACTACGTCATATTAAGAGTTCAAACAACATGAAGTACTTTGAGAGTTGTACAACGTCTGAACAACATCTGGGGAAAACAGGGAGATTTGCATTTGAAAATTTTAAAGTACAGCAACTTTATTTAAAAAAAACATCAAAAAAAGTGGCCAACGTTCTCTACTTTATTTCCTGTAAGCTTGAGACTGTGACAGCCTTCGTATGGCCTCAAGGTATTTGTAAACAACACCAGAACAACATATGCGTCAATCCCGTCCCGTTTTGTCCTTGCACATATGACCTAGTTGTGATGACTATCACTGAATATAAATATATACCAGTTGTTCATGTAAACGCGCGCAGTAGCTCCTCTCATGTCACCGCTTTGGGGCTAAGGGATGTGGCAAATGCTTGCATCACTGAAATGCACATTAAACACTATGATTCATTCCTTGCATAATAATGATACATTATGATTGACGACTGTTGCTATTTGTTTTCTCGTTTATTCAACCCACGCCGTCCCATTGCATCAACCCTGGGTCAGTTACCATGGCAGTGTAACTGAAATAGATCGTCGAACACACCATCTTTTCCTTGAAATGGTAGAGAACCTGTAATATTTGTTAATGATTGCAGGATTGGTAAAATATGATAGACTAGATTAGATGAAATTATTGTTAAAAGTGCATTGCCATTTTTTATGTTATTTTTATGTTGATCTGTAATGGTAAAATCTAGACTTGATCAAGAATGCCTAGACTGTATTAAAAACTCTGGATTTAGACAATAAAGAAGCAGGATAAGTGAAAATTTGCTAAGGCCTAAACGAACTAGCTGTCCAGTGAGGCTGGAACATAATAAAGAGATTACTGAAAGTAAACAATGCTGGCATCTGTTAGATTGGGGCTACACGGAGTAGAACCGGGCAGCTGAACAACTTCTATCTCGGTATTCGTCTTGTAATCTCTCACTGATAAGACCCCTTGTGACGTAGCCTTTCATAGACCTGCATTGTTTATCAAAGCATGTGGGATTTAATTAGTCCGTTAATTAGGTCTTCAAGACATAGTCTGGAAGACCTATTGTTTTTATCCGAATTATTATTATTATTTGCATTTTTTATGTTACGCAGATACAGCCAAAACGGCTGCTGCAAATTCAACCAAATTTTGCATGCTGATAGCCCTTACTGAGGAATAGACATGCGAAGCTTTTGAGCTTGATCAGATCATGCGTTAAAGGCACAGTACCACTCAAAGTTTCAAAAATTAACATTGAAAATTTTTTCAAAATGTACTTAGAGACTTGCAACTTTTTTCAAAAGATGCGCAATTACATTTGCAGCAAAAAAGTAAATCATGCCCAAATCGTAGCTTGCATACTTGCGCCGCCATATTGCTTTATTTGACTTTTTTGCATTTTCGGACCCCATGCATCTTTGACAATCTTCTTCTCTGAAGATACTTGCATCTAAGAGCTGAAATTCACACTCAATGTAGCTGAAAGATTGTAATTTTGAATTTGACCTTTTCAAGGTCCTAACGTTAAAACTTTTTTCTCAGCAACCCTTCAAACTCGAGCAACATAGCTCGTGTGACCATGTTCAAGGGGCGATAACTCAAAAAGTTATACTCACAATTGCACTATTGTTTCAGGAATGCAAGACCTGTATGTGTACTTGACGAAACTGTTCAAACCTCATTCGCGAACAAGGTCAAGTTTTTCACAATTAACGATCGAAATCGGCAGAAATCTTTTGACCAAACTTTAACATGGGGTAATTTTTCAAAATGCACCTAGACACTTGAAACTTGTTTTGAATGAAGCGACATAACTGTACAGACAAAAAAGTCAATCATGACAAATTCCTCACTAGCATAGTTTTTCCGCATTTTCAACTTCTTTGCAATAATCACACTTTGCTTATGAGATTGGGTTTAATTTTAACTAACCGTTTACCACTAAAACAAAAAAGCATGCGCAGGTCAAACACTGTGTGAAGTTCAAGCAGGAAGTCTTGAAGACCTAAGTACTGCCTTGGCAGTCCTAGTGTTAATCAATGTATTATGAAAAGCATATCTCAGAGGTTTTTAATCCATTTCGAATGTTGACAGAAGTCTCTTTCACAATTTGAATCCAAGAAGCTACTTTAGCCAGATATTTCTCTCTTTCACACACCGGAGAACAGGATAGCTCCAGCAAGTCTCAAATCTATTGGCAAGTGTTGATAAACTCATATTTATGTTTTCTTCTTGTTTCCAACGTTATAATCCTGGAATAATTATTTCTTATAATGTAAAAGTTTCAATTTTGATAAAGCGCTATAAACTGTGTAACTGTAATCATGAAAAGAGATATAATATATACATTTTTCAGGAAGCTCTATGGTGGGGCTTATTTGGCTATTTAAAATTTTCAAATTAAAAGATATTACTGAAATATCGTTTGTTTTATTCATTTGAGATGTCACATTAGGTCTAATTCGTTTGAAATTAAGAAGCGGAAGTTAGTCTGGGATTTTGGTACACTCAAGGATCTATATATAGGTTTATATAAAAATCCTCAGTTCACTGTACCAGAGACGAGTTTTAAATTTTGTGTTTCGAAGGAACTTTTCGTTTATTCATTTATTTTGAATGTGTTTCAATTCCTTCTTTAGAGTAGAACTCTTTTCAGAATAACGCTGTCACTATAGTCACAATTTAAACTGTAATATAATTATCGACAAAGGGTAATTGACATTCAACCAAAAAAAATATTAAAATATCATAAAATTAACTTCATTGAAATGAAACTGAATTCCACTTGATCCATAACGATGCGGTAGGGGTAAACTCGTCGGGTTGTTCGCTGCATAACACTTTGCGAGTGGGCTGATATTCGGATTCAACATTGCTTTACCGTGAACTGTATCCTGCATACTATAGCCTACATTCCAGCCTGTATAACAAACCACCGTTCCTAGATGTCTAACACTTTATTAAAACTTACCTCTGGTGTCGGTCTGAGAGACAACACCACACACCACACACTCCTATCTCATGCGGTACAGAGCACTCGGCGACTGTGTAGACTTTACTAGAGAGTGTTACTCTGCACCTGCTATTTTCAGCAACACTAAGGAGCGAATATTTAGAGGTGGGGGGAGGGGGGGGGGGGGTAATCTAGACATCATGGCAAAATATTTTTAACTGAGTTATCTCCTTATATCCAAAACATGTTGGGAATTTTTGTAAAAACCTGTCCAATTGTTGTTCTTGAAATATGTCATCCTCCTTATTTTTCGTATTTTGCTTTTGGCATACATTTTAATACTGTAGACTAACATTATGTCTCTGAAACTAATCATAGAAAAGCTTCTTCTATAAGATATAAGAAATGAGCCTCAGAGATTTTGCCAATTCAGTGTAGTTGAATTCAAATATAGACTTGCTTGTCAAGAGGTTAAGTTGAGGTCAAAATTTTATTAACTGCAGTCTGGGTGCTGGGGTAGTAGTACTGTGAGACTAGACAAAAACTTGTGAAATACAGAAGTAAATAGTCCATAATCTTATAATCTTTTTGGTAGCACAGTTTCTCTTTTAAAGAAAGACTAGTTCCTTTTAAATGAATTTTCATTGTTGTTGTCGAAAGTTAATCCTTTCTTTGCATCTGAAACTTACCGTTAGGAAAGTTTTCATATATACAATGTGATCTCTTATTTCATTTTATCATCATTTCCTTTATTAACATACCCTCTTTTTATTGTGTCTTCTCTTTTTATAGCTTTAGTTTCCTTAGAAATAATTCTCTCGTAAGTTCAAAGTGGTAGGAAAAGTTTGAAAAGTTATAGCTGGGTCGAGTGGTCAAGTCACGGTCAAATGTTTCAACTGACGTCCAAATTATCTGACATACACACGACAAGGGGTCATAGTCAGGGTTAATTAGAAATGTGGTCATAAAATGGGCATGGGTGTTAGGGAGTGATCTGATTCGTCCGAGGTTCAACCCTCCGGCAATCATATTCATCCGTAAGTACATCCCATATACAGTTCAAGTGCATGTTAAATCAACCCTCACCTGAATAGCTGATGTCGTGTTCCTTCAGCGCCCCGGTTTCATACTCCTATTTGAATTCCACAAGCTAAATATATCTTAGACTCTCATTTCTCATGGGTTGTATTCGAAGTAATATGCCTTTCCAAAGTGGAGCTAGCAAGCGTAATATGAAATTTTAGATTGCCTCCTGAAAAATGAAGTTATAGAACAACCTCTAAATTGAATCTTGAATTTGCTCAGGAGATTCGTGCTAAGCAGGAAGGCGAAATAAAGTGCTATCAATTATAAACTAACCTAACATATACTCTTTGAAAACAAAATTACACATATACTTTAAATGATAATATCCAATTTAAAGATAAAGCAACCAAGACGTGCAAAACTTACTAGATACTTGATACGTTCTTCCCATTAATTTCCACTGGTTTTACACCAGAGCAGAATTTCACAATGTCACAAACGAGTGGTTAAAACATTAAATTAAAATAAAAAAACCCACATATAATTGAAAACTATTTTTTCTTCTTTCAATTCCAAAGTGTATTCGGCTGGTTACAGCAACAATATTTTATAAAGTAAAATATGGACATTATATGAGGCTTATAAACATTATATCGACAGTAAATTGTACTGCCCCATTGATAGGCAGACAGAGTGGAGAGGCTTTCTTTGCCTCACCTTTCATCCACAGGATTGCTCAAACAAGATAGACTTGCTTTGGTTCACATATAATATTTGGCCTTGGACGACAGACTAGTTGCATCTCAGAACGATGTGTTACATTACCGATCTGCTGATAATGTAGGTATGAATGTGGCAGGACAGCTGTTGCTTTGATGTCGACACACAGGCTCTGGGAATACGCAGCTGTAGATACACTGCAGGACCCAGGACACAAAACTGTCCATGTTTTCAACAATGACACTAAATCTCAATGTTAATATTATCGTAAAGTACTTAATGAAATAAAAAGTTGCTTTGAAATCGTCTTCATTGCTATTGTGTTGATTTTTCATATAATTAGAATGAATCGAATCATTCAATATCAAAAACACATTTTAATGTATGACTGTATATTTAAACATATCTATCCTGTCGCAATATATTTATTGTCCAAATCGCACCCTCTGAATGTACCCCTTATTATTTATACCTGAAATTCACCGTTTTCTGGCAAATAACTTCTTTAAAAACTTAGTCCATATTCAGGATCCAATAATCCAATTTTCCAAAAAATTCCTTTAAAGTATTCAATAAAATTATCATTATTTTATATAAAAAATAGTCACCGTCGTAATGTCAGTCTAGTAATGATATTAATGTTTAACCAGGCGTTTCCAACGATTCATCATCACAGAAAGGTGCCCTCAAGCTATCTTGTGTTAACATTCACTTCCCTATCTGACACATTAACTGTACTCCCCGAATTTTAATGTCGCAAATTTCACTTACTATCACCGATGATAAACAATTTAATAATATACATCCTAGATCGACAATCAATCTCTGAAAATATTTTCAATTTACTTTAATCAATCCTATTTACTTAAAATTGATCATTAAATGAAAAAATGGAAACAAGCTTTAGAAGAACAAGAATTGTTCTCTCATCTATCCAATTGATACCTTCTTGTCTGGTCGTCTATATTTTATTAAAATTTTAATAATTTACTGTTCCTTCCTTCATAATATTTTTTCTTTGGGCAATCTAAACTTCCTGAATGTGGACCTAGACTGTATTAAAGGCTCCTTTATATGAAGCAAGACTAGGTCGTCTATCATGTCGGCTTTTAGTGAAGTAGAGACCCTCACTCACATTTATTTAGAAATAAAATAGTTTCTTTAACATAGTTTAGCCAACATCAGGTTCTGTGTTAAGTTTTGTAATATATAGGACTGTATCAACACTCTATCAATCTACTTTTCTATAACAATGCTTTATGGTCATGAGGAAGCTGCTCCAAAGAATGCATTAAAAACTTGGGCATTAGAAACAATACATATCCGAATCATTTGACCTCAGTAAAACAGGTTAATTTGGGTTTGTTCTGTCTCAATAGATCAATTATAAAATCTTCATAGCGGATGGGTACAGTGTCGGACATAAGTCATGGGAG
The DNA here is from genome assembly GCA_921293015.1 of Phorcus lineatus. Lineage (NCBI taxonomy): Eukaryota > Metazoa > Mollusca > Gastropoda > Trochida > Trochidae > Phorcus > Phorcus lineatus. The sequence continues at coordinate 29,812,782 of OV121091.1, forward strand.
TAATTTTGCATTATTCCTGTGACGCTATCGCAACACGGTTGGGAGCTGCTCTCAGCATTGCTGCAAATTTAGTGCACCGCCAACGCGATGATTTTGCGTCTCTACTGCGATACACCTGGGCTGTATTGCGGTAAAGTGGGAGGGGCTTATACGGGCCGGTCTACCCGTTATTTGACCCGCTACAAGCTAATTGGGTAACTTTAAAGTGGGCTGGTCTAACGAAGCTGTGAAATGTTCATGTACTGTAAACCTGTAAAATATAATCTGTCGGCGTTTGTTAGTACTCCAAATGACTACCGGGAAAATAAGGAACGTGTATTTCCCAAGTTTCCATCATTATTTCTTATTATACCGCCTTACTGACCATGATAAAGTAAATACAAATTACCAACAGTGTGGTCATCGTTGCTCTTTGTTCAAAAATATACTTAGTTTGATAAATGAAAACATTCTGCATATGTTGGTCTTGGAAGGGAAAAATAATTACTTTAAAAAGAAGGTTATTAAATCAGATGAAACGATTGGAGTCTTTGTTAAGTTACAAATTTTGAAAATTTGAAATTTATGTACATGTTTTCATAAATCATTTGTGAAGAATTTGAGACTAGTGTAAGTGACACTTTGATTTTACCTTTACTTCTTGAATGCATCACTTTTGGAATGTCATGTCATGAACTATCAATATGATAATTGCATGTAATTAATATTTTGAACTCCAGTGTTATCCTACTTTGAATTCTATCATTATTATAACAGTTTGGTCGTATATTACTTTATTGAACTGGCTGAGCGCATCCTATATCAAGCACGGTCAGTAGTGGTCCTGTAACAATAATAGTTTTAGCATATACATTGGGTTTTTTTAATTCTAAAATATGCTTCATAGATCCACGATCCTGTTTGCAATTGAATCGATATATACACGTGTTAAGTCATATTTAGAGTTGACAGCGTCCCAACAGAATATATCACTTGGTCAATATATAGAGGATACTAAACGACATTCCATTTAATACTATTTTTATTAAACGAGTTAATGATTGAGTAATAACCGAGAAAAAGCGAGTTTGATACCAACTCATTAACGAGCATTCACGAGCAAATCATTAATCAAGCATGATTCTTATTTACTATTTAGAAAGTTGAAATTCTCTCTCTCTCTCTCTCTCTCTCTCTCTCTCTCTCTCTCTCTCTCTCTCTCTATCTCTCTCTATCTCTCTCTCTCTCTCTCTCTCTATCTCTATCTCTCTCTCTCTCTCTCTCTCTCTCTCTCTCTCTCTCTCTCTAAGTAAATAAAAACTCAATGGTGAAATATCACATGCTATGTTTCTGTAAAGTATCAAAGTATCAATATTCAGCACCTGCATCTATCTTAAGGAAACAATAAAACAATCAAGACTTTATGACACAAGGCTAGACAGTTTCCGTTGAACAGCGGTGCTTTGAGCTAATTGATTTCGCTATGGTACAGTGACCAGCGTCTGTGGTCAGCGGCCACGGCGTTGAGCCGTGAAGCTGCCTCGGCGTTAATGAGTCAATAAGGATACTTTGTCTTAAAACCGACATAGCGTTCGTTTAATTAACATCGTGATTAAAACTTTGTGTATTTCTGTAAAAAGATAATGTTACGCGCGACAAAACATAAAGAGATGTAGAAAAAGAGATACAACATTGTATGATTAAGAATATATGTACATAGAGATATATTTAAAAATCAATGTTAGTAACTTTACTTGATACGAATGAAAATTAATATAAATGATATATTAGATTATCTGTAAAATTGGAATAATCGTCACATTCAACGTACGTAAAAAATTTTCAATAAACTCGACCTCTCGAGGTCATGCACAGGGTTTTCATTAATCATTTTCACAGAATAAAATACTCTTTATTTTAAATTCTGCCATCACATTGTTCAATCTCAACTCTAATCGGGGCAACTCCTTATTTATGACATTTTTAAGATAGGAAGAAGAAGAAGAAGAAATATATCTTATTTAAGTGTCACACAATGTACATACATGGAGCGAGTTATATCACGTGTTAAAAGTACACTGTCCGGCCAGGAATGGCCTATGAGACACTAGATCACATTATAAGTCACATTAAAAATAGCTAAAAGCGCGTAAGCGCTAAAATAATTAAAATGTAAGTAAATATGTATATTTATTAATTCATGAGCACCCTATTTTAATTAGATGGTGGCATTTCTTCTACGTCTAAACATAGTGCTTGTTGTAGCGGCTAGTGGTTGGGAGAGTTGGGGAGAATGCATAAGAAAAATTAACTGGTCTGTTGGAGACATATTAATAAATTGACTATCAATAGCTTGGGCTTTAAACCATAAAGATAATCTGGCATCAGAATAAAAATTACATGTAGTTAGAAAGTGTATTTCATTCTCTACTTCAGAGGAAGGACAATATTTGCATGCGCGTTGATTTAACGGGGCATTCAACTAGCCCGGTGAAAACCAATGAAGCATGACTTTGCCTGCGACTACATGAACATGTACCTTGTGACGTAATATATATAGTTGTCTTGTGAGGTAGAACTTTATACCAAGGTAATTTGTGGTTTACTGCCTAAACAGCAGTTGTAAAAAATATTCTAGCAACGCCTTATTACAGTATATTTCTGTTTTCAAAACGACTGTAAATTGAACACGATTATTGGTAAACCAATACCTGTACAATATGGTGTAGTAATAAGTGGTATAGTATGTTGACGTTCTCTGAATATCGATGATTTTGTTCCTTATAACTTTAATCGGAATTGATACAAGGAAGCATTTGTATCTTTGATGTAATTTACAGCTTGTCGTCTGAGGTACTTGACTCAATAACTATAAGTTACTATTCGGGACATTAGGTCAAACCGATTTTGGAAATAAAAAAAGGTATTTCTCTCGTTCAAAGGTTTATCTTTGGCGACATTTGGCGACATTTGTTATTTTGAGATTATTACATATCTATATCTAAACCTACTGCTACTAATACGCCTTTTATCACTGGTCGCACTCTTGTATAGTTTGCATTGTTGACTTAGTAAGATAGAATTATTTAGCGGGTATTTACTACACTAACGAAAAACAACCCATGACGCTGCGAAATTTATTGGAGTGAAGATCTTCAACAAAATCACTACTTTTGGTTTTGTGTGATTTTAATGTTTATAGTTTAATAACACATTTTGCGGTTAGCGGTAGGATGTTGGGCCCGTGATGTCTAACAAATTGATGTCACGACCTTTAGTTCTCTTATATCGTGATCACTGTTATTTATGAAAATATGTTATGTAAAGTTAAGCTCAGTCCAAATCTTATAATTTTAAAAACAATTACCTAATCAATTGCACCAGAGTGTAAATAAATAGATCGTACCAAATAAATCTACATAAATTGTTTTGGCACTGAACTGATCAGAGAGAAAGACAATGCAAGCTGTTATTCAACAACGTTGTCTGGGGGATGCATCTTAATGAAACAAATATAAATATACCATTTCTTGTTAATTTTATTTTAAAGAGAATGTTCAGTGAATATTGACAGCAGGTTCACATCGTGTCAGACAAAAATATGGTGGATGTCAGCTTATTTCTTTTTATTTTATCAAGTAATCTTTCTCTCATTATCAAAGGTACGCCAGTACTTACATAACCTCGATTATGGTATGCCAAGCCTTTTTATGACTACTCGCCTACTAACCTATCCCGCGTCCATCTCTTGCTAATTAAAGTGTGTATTCAATAGCTTGTGCGGCACTCATTGTTTATTGAGGATCTAAGTGAAGAGAAAAAAACTGAAATCCGAGAATTCTCATGCGCTATCCTTACGCACAGAAAGTCAACTGTTTGTAAACTATCCCTTTCTGTACAAAACGACTTCACATCGTTAAGATATAAGGCATGGTTTAAAAAGAATAGAATCACAGATATATCAAAATTGTGAAATTACCAGCATCGGTTACCTGCATTGCCCACTCTGAACAGTTAATTTGAATTTAATTGAATTTGAAAAGTGAATTGTTAATATAGTGAATTAAATGTTCGTTTGGGTAATTATCTTATCTTTGTGTATACATTTGAATGACGATGTGTCAAAATGAAGGTTAATTGCGCTTAGTCTAAGGTTATGCATTATAAAGGAGCTGTGGTTGTTGAAACTAATATGTCATTTTTCTGAGGTGGTATGACATAAGAAGTTGTTGACAGTCATGTTTACTTAGGACTTCTTTTGTCGGAACAATAATGCGGTAATCGGAGATGTAGAATGGTCCACTACAGTTGTTAACAAGTGGAAGCGTGTGACAAAGTTTTTCAGACATCTTTGTCATGCAAAATATTGATAGTGTAAGCGGTAAAATTGTTAGGTGGAGTCATCCTTAAGCAATACGGTGTAAACGAATTTGAATTTTAGAGTTTGTAATTTGTAAGTTTTCAGATCTTAACCTCTATCATGTTAAGGATAATAACGTAGTATCATTTTCTTCTTGTTGTCTCAAAGGTTTCTGAGGGTGTTTTTAATGAGTTTGTCAGAAGGTTGAAACGTGATATGTTACCAAATACATGCAAAAAATTATTTGTTTTTCATAACGTGATAAATACGAGACATTTTCAATTAATTGTAAATATTACGAGTTTGAAATAAGACTGACATATTGTGATAATAACAATGTTATTAGTAAAAAATAATCTGACGGATATGGTAAGTCCCTACCATATGTTAACTAGTATTAGGTATCGAGCGACCAATGTGCATAATGCTTTTCCATCTCAAAAAATAATTGAGAATGGCTACCGACTTTAACGTTAGAACCATTATTATCAATGAAATGGCAATTTTTACATGCGCATGCAATAGGAAAACGTGTCACGTTACTAATTTGATACTATCATAATTTACATTTAAATAACTCACGATTTCCAGATACAGTAGCGCTATGATATTTTCAAAACCAAAACTTGAATTGAAATGAAGGAGTTCACCAAAACGCCTATCGCCTCGTGTTTCGATACATCTATATATGCTATATATGAATTAAGGAAAATATGCAACACATAATTGGTTCATTTCTTTTGATATTCATTTTCAAAATCAAATGATCCGGCATGAACATGCAGAAATACATGTATACATTGAGACATTAAATATCACCTCAGATAAGAGAATTTTCAACTGTACACCTGTCATTTTGATTAAGGAATGTGTGTTGATCAGAATATTGAAGTTAAAAGTAAAATTAGAGTTAATTTTTTTTACAATATTTGTGCAGGTTAATACAGCGTGTCTGTGAAATATCAGAGGTATCACATCATCCTTAAGGCTTTCTAACCTAACTTATACGTATGGATTCATAAGCTCATTTACAACCATCACAGACTAGTATAAATATATGACCATTTACAGTGAAATGTCATTGGAGAGTCTGGTTTACGTTAACGATATGCATCTCACACGACAATTAACATTACATAACTAAGTAATGCAATCCCCTACTCCCGCTGCCTTACTCGAGCTAGCCGCTCCCCCGCCCTTCCGCTCAGTTCTTGCTCTCGTCATTCCTGAATTCGCTTGTTAATTTGTTTTTTAAAGTACATAGGATATCAATAGATGAGTGTTAAATTGTGTTATAAGAGGCACTGTATAATATGTGTGCGGAGATTCACTGACTTTAGGGTAGACTTGTTTTGTAAAAAGAACACCGCATGAGCGTTTTGATCAATTGACAATAGGTTCATATTGTTTATAGAGGAGGATATTGTCCTTGATTTTGGAAGGATTGTAAATTGTTTTTATTTGTAAGAAAAACATGACGTTTGTTTAAGTATTGTTTGATATTAATATATCTTAGCGAAACTGATGTTTTAAGGTGCCCCTTTGGGTAGCCAATCCAAAAAGAGATTTATTTGATATATTTCAATAACATATTGTTTTAGTAATACTAACATAAATATTCTCTCTATGTCCTTGTTTCTTTTTCTTCTCATTCATTTACCAACATTTCTACCAACAAAACACTGAAATACGACTTGCGAAACATAACGATTTTTATCCTTAAGGACCACCATATTTTATTGATAACACCTTCTTTATTGTGAGTTTTTATTCAGAAAATATTGCCTTCCTTATTTATATCACTTCAAAATGTCTATCAAACTTTTATTCAAAGTTATCAATATTCGTTCATTTTTTGAGTGTACATGGTACATACGTGTCCCTTTAAAAGTTGTTGTTATGTATCTCGGTAAAATAGAGAAATAGAATTAAGATGTGGATTTACAGAACTAAATGGTGAATATAATATAATATAAAAAAAGTTAGAGGGAATAAAAAAGTAAAATTTTAAAAGTTATAAATACATATAATGATACATAATTAAACTTGGAAAGAATAAGTAACCTAAAATTAAGTAGATATATAAGGAATCAACACAGCCGAGTTTGCAGATGTCGAAGACAAAGGTGGGGGGGGGGGGGGTGTGAGTCATCAAACAGAGCCCACGGGTTGAGGGGAAAGGGAAGATGATACGATAACCCTTGAAAGCTTTCCTTTCCGATACATTTACGACACCTTCATGCAATTGCCTCATCGGGGCTAATTAATCACGTGACCTTAGCTCCGCCTACTCGATAAATGCACTGAACCGTGCGCGTGGCTTTTTGCGATAGACTCGCAAAATCCCCGCAACCGACACGCGATATTGGCGTGACTTGACCGCGACACGACCGGATTTCGTTCGCGATAATTTTGCGATAATTCTGCATCCAGACTGCGAGACAAGGGAAGAGACATATGACCGCCACTGTATGTGTAAGGTGTGTCAAATGATATGCTATCTTGGTTTAGATTTTTTAAAACTCCTTTAGCGACAGGCGTTAGTTAATGTTATCCTAGTGCTAAGAGAGCTTCGAAAATTTAGCCCAGCATGTGAACTTCAGAGATGCTGACAAAAATTAGAACATACCCATTCGTTTTGAGTGGGACCCCAGCCGCATAGATTGACGCAAATACTATACATGTTTTCATTAATTCATTCATATGGAACATATTCTAAGGAATCCGAAAATATATACTTCGGTAAGGTAAAATCTAGTCTTTCTTTCGGGAGATAGTCATTTTTCGCAGAGGGGTTACTTGTGTGAAAGAAGTAGAGAGGTCAGATGTGAGTCAGTCTGATGAAAATCTACCGTGTTCCGAGGAATAAAAGTTTTTAAATATTTACTATAGCGGAATTCGAACGTCTTTTACCAGGTGCTTTCTTCTCCATGACGTTAATGCTTAAAAACTTTTATTCCTCGGAACATGGTAGATTTAAATCAGACTGGATGTGAATCACCCTACAAAGTTCAGTTCAATGAAGCGTCAAGTTGGGATGGCGTCTATAACCTGTTTGACGGGTAAAGCGCTTCACTGCATTCTACATATGTACCTTTAAAACCATTCACCTGTACACAGGTAAAAGTACTGATGTGGATGGGGGCATTGGTGACTGGAAAAATAACCAGATAAATCTAAGCGTTGATTTAATGTACGAGGGACAGCTGAAGTTTGTCGTGGTGACGCGGAATGTACAATTGTTGTATATAAATATTTTGAATTCCGGTGTGGATTCTTTGACGACGTTTCTGGGATTATCTAAACTTCCAACGGTTATCTAATATGGAAGGAAGGATATCAAAGGGCTAAGTATTCATACCTTAACATAAGTACACCGCTGTCATAAACGTTAACAAAAATCACTTGAACACATAACAAACAATATTCTTCTTAGAAATTGTTATTTACTAATGTCATATGAAAAAAAATAACAAAAACATGTAAAGATTCTTACACAGTTGCAAAATCAATAAGGCATAGGCGACACTGTCACTTGCATTAGCAACGACATCCGCCGTTGGTGATATACATATATGAAAAGGACTTACACAGCTACATAGTCCGTAACAGGAGTTATGAAAATAGAACCAGACGCGAGCTCCAAACAGACGAAAGAAAACCCATCAAAATAAGATGCCGATTGCCGCAGACTTATGAACACTTCCTCCGACACGGCTGAGGTCAGAGGTTAGCTCGTGTAAACACTTTCAACTGTCGCCCTAGAACAAAGAACCACTGTTTCAGACTTTTTCACATCATAGTTTCTTCCGAGAATACAGCCACATTGACGCTCTCTAACCTGTACTTCTTCATCCTGTTGATTTGTTATATGTAAGAGTATATTTCCTTACAGAAAAGTTCAGAAAGTAAATATGTTGAATTCAGCCCAGGATGCTGTTCGTTATGCAGACCAAACGCCCTGAGCTTGCCCAAAAAGACACGACTGTCAACTTGGCTCAAAAGAATCCCAAAATCCCCAGGGATGGATTTCACATACCGCATTGTGTCCCAAAAGCATTCAGGAAGAATATGCACTTAATAATTATCCAATATGTCGATTTGAAAGGGATCTAGAGGATTTGTAGAAGCAGTGAGCAGACCAGAGAGGTTATCGTCTGCTCGGCGCTCGTATCAACAGGTACATACATCTCTCCATCTTTCCCCTCCTCTCCTGGGCGAGTGTCTTTACTCCGCGTCTGTTCATCTTTCTCTCGGTCTCTCCATCGCTCTACTCCCTGGCCATGGACATGCCTCCTGGAGCACCCTGGACCTCCTGTGACTCCTGCACCAGGGCACACAAGGAGCAGCAGCAGATTAATAACAAGTCGTTTATTGTTGAGCCAGCGATAGACCGTTGTTCCCTGATCTTGCCACGGATCTTGAGCCAGGCGAATATGTTCAGAAGAGGCACCAAAAATGCAATTCCGCACGTTAAGCAGTTTTCTCCAACCGCTTCGGCATTCTTACCGAAACTGTAGCAAGGGACAAAATATGCCACAATACAGATACCAATATTATCAAAGCATCCGCACAGTCCGTGTTGCCAATCGCCCGACATTTTTCAGAGAAGATGGGAACTTACTAAAGTTGATGCGCTACCTGTGCTCGAACCCACTGCCAGCGTCCCGCCTGCCTTTCGTTTGCTTGCTCGGCCCGTACTGAATGCGCAATGGGCGGAATCCCGAACTGGGTCGAAGTTAGCCGAGTTATAACGAGTTGTGGGCGTCAACCGGCTGTCGGCACTTCCTCACTTAACAAGTTTTCATTATCACTCGTCATTAAATCTCTTCGCGTAATAATAGTATTAATTCTCCCGTTTGTTTATAAATAGAAACATTTGATCAATAAGAGATAAGTCAGTTATGGTTTGCCCATCATTTATTGATAAATTGTTTGTTGAGCTAAAACGTTACCATGGATACGAACACTTACAGCTCATTTCTAGGTTAGGAAAAGCGTTGCTAGACTGGCAGGAGATAATAGAATTACCACTCAAATTGTTATAAAAGAGGCCAAAGCAAATTTAGAATAATAGTAGCTGCAGAACTTTACGTAGTACGATTTTACAAATATGAAAATATCATGCAAGAGTAATATCACACTAGAACAAGAAAGTTTCCCGGATGAGTTGTAAAGAGACTAGTTTGTTGATGGGATGCGACAAGGAGGTTGTGTAGCTCTGTGGAATTAATATGGTTCAATTGTCCTACATTAACGTTATTAAAGCACCTAGTCAGCAGATATGATTACACAGACCGCATACCAATACCTAGATACCAACTTGCTGCAGCATTCTTCCCTTAGCTAGCGACACTGGTGTGTGCAGCAGTTCACATCTGATGAGGATAATTGACTCGGGGCGGACAGGGGGGCATTAACATCTTTAACCAGCTCAACTTTTGGAAACGGTTTGTTTATTTTCTTTTTCCCCTCCAAAGAAGCTGCATTTGACACCTCTTATCACAAATTAATGTATGGTCCTGGGTGAGCTAGTCTCAATCTTGACCAAAATTTAATATCAAAATGCAATACGCAATCTATGTTAATATATACTGTAGGCCTGTGAGAAATAGCTTCTTTTTGTGATGTTTTAAATTTGGAGATATTTTCCTCATGGTACACGTGAATTTTATACAAACAATGAATATGAAAACCTGCAAAATATTATAGATCGAAGATAAACGATAGACACAAACACATAACTATTGAAAGGATTTATTCTATCACTACCTTTATATTATAAGAAGGAAACAGATTGGAACATCATTCAAAGAGATAAGTGTTCGGTTAAATGTGCCATGAAATATTTTAAGAAGCAACATCTCAGGCAAAGAATGTTTACAAGAATGTAGAACTGTCTAAATGTGCTTGCTTTATTGACACAGCGTATAATCATTACATGTGTTGGTGTGGTCTCCAATTTGTCAAAATCTATCACATTGAAGATGTCCTACTTTTCCTCGCCAATTTTCATGAAGCAATGTTGCAATGAAATTTAAAAGTATGAAACATGTTAAACAAACAATGTAATGCGAGAAATTTGTAAAACAAAACAGACAAAGAATCTGAAAATTATTTCAAATTATTAATTTTTATGGCAGTTTTGTATTTTGTTAGAGAACACGGTTACAAATCACCGCTAACTTAGTATGAGACTGACACTTAGCAAACATAAATTGAAACCGAGTATATTAGACATCACTGTAACAAATACACCTTACAGAAGAACATTGCGTTTACGTTAATGATCAAGCAAACGTCTCGTTTGAATCTCCAATTGTTATAAAAGGCTTTTGTTTGAAGGTGTAATCGCCATGTTAAGGAGGTCCCGATGTCTCGAGGATATTGTGAGATGAAGGAAGAATATTGAATGACAGACTGCTGTGTTGAACCACCTGTACATGACCTCGATCCTTCTCGTCACGCAATCTTGGTCAATGTTATGTAACGCTCATTAACAAAGAAGTAACGGCTTCCCAAGGAGACTAATTAGACGTCCTGAAGCAATGGTCATCCTGTTCTGACGATTAAATAACAACTCCTTACCTAATATTATGTGAATAAAAATAAGTGATCAAATTAAATTTCCCCTGTCTTATATTGACATTCAACAGGGGTGATAGCTATCATCTTATCAGCTGAACTCGTATCTGACATAATGAAAAGAAACATATACATCTGTTCATTATCATTTCTAATTTAAATGTCACATAATTATCTATAAAAATCTCGCTATACGTTTCCAAGAATACAGACCAAGGAGTACATACAGACTAACTACAGTTATCAATTATGAGTTAGTAATTTGACATCGGAAAAATATTAGGTCTATGTTTTTCAGGAACTTTATGTTAGTCAAAGTAAAAAAAATGCTTAATTTGCCTTTGCGTAATTCCACTAATAAAATGAATGATATCAAAAATATAAAATAATAATAAACATTAAATAACACTTAAAATATCATGTTATTTCACTTATCCATTTAACAGTTAACGGAAACAAACTTTTATGTAGTAGTAGTAGTAGTAATACTACTACTACTACTGCTACTACTACTGCTACTAATACCAATAATATACTACTACTACTATTACTACTACTACTACTACTACTACTACTACTACTACTACTACTAATGAACTTGCTCATTTCTGCATATCAAAGAAATGTTATTTACACATGTCTATTTGAGAATTAAGCCATTGCAATCCTGTCTAATTTTTCCAATCCTAGCTAATAAGTGCTACATTGTAAAACATACGTATATAAACATTTTAGAAACTTTAGTTCAATACCGGTTGTCTGTTCTGAAAAATTCTTTTTCAGAGAAGGAAAATAATGGGAAATAATATAGTCTGCGTCAATAAAATAATCTTCTGTACAAATTTCTCCTATGTATGGATTCTCTTCATTAACTGCTGCGAAGGTTCACCTTTGGTATATAAAACAGGTGTTCATCGCCATGGGGGTTAGCATAATAATAATAATAAGAGTACTTATAAAGCGCACACCTCCATAAACAAGGTTTATGCTCAATGCGCATCAATCTTGCATTGCATAAAACGACTTCATATTACAAATTGAAGTTCTTTCAACTTAAAATTTGGAAATAAGATGATAATTTGTCATCAAGCGTGAAGTTTCTCTAAACCATCTAGACACATGGGTCGTCTGAATCGCTTTTGGGACTAATACTACCATGTTTATTCGAATTACGCTCAAATCGCCTATTTCCAGGATAATGAAAACATATAAGATGCTGCATAATTATCTCTGACCACCTAGGTAACCATTAATTTCATGAAATTAGTTGTCTTATTAATGCAATACGCTGACATCTATGCCGACTTTCCAGGGTTACATCCTTCTAAAGTTTCAACTTGAGCTCTTCAAAACCCAGATCAGCTATAGAACACCCCTCACTCCTTAAAAACACCCCCCTCCCCCCAAAAAACCCCCAAAAAATAAAACAAAAACCCATGATAAACCCCAACCAATTGTATTTCACCCACTTGCCTTCCCTTATATAATTTTTTTTAAGGCAATAAGGTTACCGCAGCCGCAGCCACCCCATCCTCGGTCACCAAGTGCTCTTTGGATGCAGCCACCTTTTACATAATTCTTAAGGCCTCTTCACCCAAAAAACTGAATTTTTTTAAAAAACCCACTATAACGGATCTTGATATTTAAAAAATCAACATTTGATAGGCAACACTCTTAAGAATGTGTTTTTATTATATTAGTTATACACTGCATATTTTTAATAGTTAAGTTTGCTTCGATTCGTATGCGGGTATTTATCGAATAAAATATAGTCATAGAAATATCATTAAAAAATTCAGTACGAAAGTTCTGGGTCTTACATTTATGAATTAAAATAAAATCCTGACTTCCTTAACGAGGACATAGACTGTATAAAATGTTTCTTTTTATATATTGTCATTGTTTAGAAAGTGTAAATCAGTCTCCTTCCCAGGGCTGATCGACTTTTTATCATTGTGAGGATTAACCAAGCACCTTGGAGCAGTTGTTGATTAGTGAGACCCCCTTACCAAACACTTCTCTCAGTGATAGCTATCAAAATTACAAATATTTCTCTTAATTGAAAGGTTGGAACTTTGTTTTGAAGTAGGTTAAATAAACCTTGACTTTTTTTGAAGATAGATATAATTTTAGAAACACAAGAGACAATAGACAACATACGTTTTATTCAGATATTGGGTAAAAAACATGTCTTTATAGTGATTGTTACATATGCATGCATGTATCAAATATGATTTTGGTTCATCTGACACGGTGACCACATTGAAATATTTACAGGCCGTTTCGTTAACTGAACGCCAGATGCCCGGACGCTTGGGCGGCTTGATGTGTGATCGTGATCAGTATAATTATATCCTTGAAACATTTTGAGAAACAAAATAAAATAAAATTAACATAATAAAACTGGAAAAGTAGTGCTATTCTGACTCAACGTCCATTTCTATTATAAAGAGACCGTCCCGTCACGGATTATATCACATTATAACCAGATCACCATACATGTACATGTATATGCTGTTATGATTTCAAAACATTTGACATAATCTTTCACAAATATGTAATATTTGAAAGTTTCCAAAGAAAATAGGACAAGATCCTTGTAAATAGGTAGAGACCCAGATCACACGAACCATTTGTCTATAAAAATGCATCTTTAATTATAACCCTGTATTGACCTGAGACTGAACCAATTAGTATAAAATGTTATTTTCCGGTTGATTTGATGAGGTAAGGCAAATGAGACTCAAAAAATTCATTGAGTCTCTATTTACCTTTACTCGTGATTTACTGCAATATTCAATACCTGCGGTTAAAAGCTTCTCTTTTACGAGGAATAAGAGCTTTAAAATATTGCTTTACCCGGATTTTGAACTCATTCGTTGGTTTCCTATCCTCTAATACAAATAAATCCAAATCGCCAGTTCTACATTTTGTTATTACATAGTCGTATGACCTGATTTAAAGAATTGTTGTTCCTGATTTAGTTAGATTGTCTATTAAAAAGTATGAAAGGAAAGTCTAGTTTTCAGATGCTCTAGAGATCCTGATCAAGGTTGAATAAAAACGATCAAGATTTGTAGTTTTTCTTTTTGATAAGTTGGCTCAAGATACTTCATTTGTGGCGCGTTATTGGGATCGTGGGTACTTGAAAATGGGAGGGGAAGGAGGGGGCGATGATGGCATTGGTGTGCTGAAATGTCGGATATTGCAGAATGTCTAAATTTCATCACATGAATCAGTTTAAATATTTTCACGGAACCTCTTAAAATTACTGAATGCGTGCATTTGATTTTATTTGTATGTTTATCAAAGATATTCTATGATTTTCGAAAGAACAAATAGGTAGCATGTGCGCAAGCGGCGAAGGCAGACTAAACCTTTATTGTAATTGTAGTCCACGTGGACATACAAAGTAAATCCACTGATAATTTAAATCTCATCCCGAAAATGTATCGGATTCCAATAAAAAATTACTTGATCATCCGGCAACATTAAATATTAAAGACTCCTTAAATCTTACTTTGCATGAAAAGAACTTTTTATGCAAATTAAATCTGTGTAGCTGGTTTCCCAAGTCTGGCAATATCAGTCGAAAACTTCAAAGATGAATAATATTTTTTCTCCTATAAATATTTTCTCCATAACCTTACATTGTCAATCAAACTATTTTACAAAATTAAATCGACGCTAAGTAAATTACACATGTTTAATCCAAATCACTATTACTTAAGAGTTATAGTCCGCGCCCTGTTTAATGACAGTGTTTCATTGTTAGCTCAAATAAGTACTCAAAGCTGTCCATAAAGTTTAACCTGAAACGGAACATCTGGTTCTCAATTAAACAAGCATGTTTGTATAACCTCATGGTGGCTTCGTTACACATTGAAGACATTACGTCAATCATTTCTGGATATTTCATGTAGAATTGGTTTGTGATTCTACACAGTGATTCCAGATATTCACAGAATGCACATTCAGACATCTGAACTCAGTTCTAAAGATTCAGTCTTGACCTTTGAACTCGATTTCCCGATTTCCTCATGCTTCTTCATCAATCACAGTCATTAGTCCGTGAAAGTCAGATGCCAAGAATCTCAACTGATAAAATATGCATGTGAAAGACACAAGATGAAGAGAAATAACTAACCCATCTCCGCATCTGTATATAAGCCCTTTGAAAAGTCTAGATTTTCATTTAGTAAGGCTAGATTTTAGAAACAGAAACACAAAGAAATTAAGATGAAGAAACGTATGTTTCTATAGACTTAATCCTAAAAGGACCAAGAACCTTACATTCAGAATGACTTTTCATTATTTTAAGAATATCTAATACTTTCATTGACTTTTTTGAGTTTAGGGTGTCAAGAGTATGCGAAAAATCGATTTTTAGAAAAGAGGAAAAAGTGTCATACCGGAAATAAATTCTGTGGATGTACATACACCTAAACTTGGCAGATTACAAATTCCAAATGTCCAACATAAATTGTATATACATATATAGATGGTGAAGCATGAAATAATGATGAAGGATTAATGATACATTTATGACAAACATTTTATGTAAGAGGAGCAATGGTACATGTGTGATTCTATACGCTGAATCTAAGGCTGTACATAGAAGAAACTGTGTAAAGGATATCAACCTGGTTCTCCTCCTCCTCTTCATGTAAATCATGTCTGTCCCTTTATTTCAACTTATCGTCCACTCATGTTTTCCTCTAAATTATAAACTTGCACCTGTTTTTTCAGTCCACTAAATATAGTGGAGCTGACAAACGTCTGTCGAAACTTCAAATTTGTCAAAACATCAACTAAAAGAGAAGGTTTAAGATAAGTGCTTAACTATATATTCAGAGAGGAACATTTTTCAGTTTATGTTGTTCATTAAGCAGATAATGCGCAAACAAAGATGATATTTCTTTAGAAAGCAAATTTAACGTGATAAAAGAGGAATGGTTAAAATCTAAGGGTCAAGTAAATACATTAAATATTATTGTACAATTTTGTTCACTGCTTTTACGAATGAACCAAACACCATTATAATGTGAAGGAAACAGAAAGACAGTCTAGAAACGTGATAGGCATTCAAGTGCGCATTGCTGGCGGCAGGGGGAGCTTGGCATCTGTTCCTTGGATCCCCAGACGCTGACGGGGATGAAGAGGGTAGGGGAGGAGGAAGGGGGATACCTGATCCCCGTGACGTAGAGATGAGCTGCTATCTGCAGTAGCAGAGCCACGTGTCAGTGGGTATATATGTAGACCGAGGATGGGAGCTAGGGGAGTTAATATATAGGAGACTCCAAGATGATGAGCCTGCTTGAAGCTTTGTGAATTTTCTCTGTTACATGTGAGTCCTAGTATACGAAATTATTGTTATGTATGTCGATGTTTACCTTTACACGTCATTTTCATAATGTTGTAATGAAGGTTATGTATTTTTGTCTATGTGAACCATGTGCTCTGAGTCAGGACGCTCCCTGTGTATTGACTGGTAGAGTGAGCCAACATCACAAGCAAAAACATGAACTGTAAAACAAGTAAATATTCAATTTTATTTTCATATTCAATTAATTCGATTTTGAATGAAATGATTTCTTTAGAACGGTTAAAATGATGATGATTAAGAGACAAGTTTACTGTGAATTTCAATAACGTATGCCATCAAAATCGATATAAAAGAATTGTACAACAGAATGTGTTTGAATTTTTAATCATGAAACGGCATTGAGATTTATTGTGAAGCATAATTCTACTCAAAAACATAAATAAGTAAAAGAAAACCTGCAACAAATGTTTCAAATTATCTTTGATTAGCACGAGAACACTTTTGTATCAACGACAATTTTCTCCTAAAATCTAGTTTTGAGTTCATATTTTCGTAAATGTTTAGTCCGCAATAGTTTAATTTATCCCTTTAGTTGAAATGTACAAGGTATTCACTAACCTTCATAATTGTTCGTCTATAGTGTTTTTGAAATACTCTCAACATCGAATTGAGAACATGAAAATTTGTATCAATACTCTCTACACATATTTTAGAACATGAACCATAAACTCATTAAGGTGTTATTTTACCTTCAGCCTAAATATTTGAGGATATATACCAAAACAAGCATCATGTCAACTGCCGAGTGTCTTTCAAGTGGTGATATCGCATTTGGTGTGAATGACTTCGAGAAGGCCTTGGGTCACTACAACCAGATCCAGACGGAGAGTGAGTGTGGTCCTGATGTCCAGCTCAAGAAGGCTCAGTGTCTGTGTGAGCTGGGAAGGTTCAAGGAGGCTCTTGTGGAGGTGCAGGCTTGTTCAAACAGGAATCCAACGTGTGTCAAGGCCAATGCCCTGGAGGGCAACTGTCTCACAGCACTGGGCAGGTTTGAAGATGCCTACAGGGCTTTCAAGAAGGGTCTGGACATTGATTCAAAGGACAAGGCCATTGCTGTAGGTTTGAGGGACCTCCAGAAAGCGATTGTCGCCCACTATGAAGATGCTGACAAGACCGAAGAGTCCAACTATGATGCCCTTAAGTTGTGTTCCCAGGACCCTTACCCTGGAGACGAGGAGGTGGAGAGCTTAGAAAGGGAGATAATGCAGACATGGAAGTTGTTTGATGCTCCTAGTATCAACATTCAGATGCCAGAACCCGAGAAGGCCAGAAGTGAACTCGTTAAAGCATACAAGGCACGGAAAGATGGACACATGGACAAAGCATTGGAACTTTTCACAAAAGCATTGGAACTCGATGCAACTAATTTTGATAACTGGAAAGGGAGGATTGACATCTTGTATGATAAGAAGGACTACAGGGAAGCCTTCAGGACTGTCAACTCTTTTCCTGAACAAGCAAGGACAACATATACTTGGTTGTATGGTGGTGAGTACACATATTCATATACTGTAGCACGAAATAAATACTCAGTACATACATGGAGTATACTAGGCTGGCTAAACTGTACTAAGAAACAGAGAAGAACTACAAAATCAAAATCAGTAAAAGTATCTTTGTTTGATGTGATGAATAAGTTATTACTCTGGCTATAATTTTGTTATAACTTTGCTATTGAAGGCATTTCCAATCAACAAATAAAAAAACAGCATTTGTAAGAACAAACCCAAGAATAATTCATTTTCTTCATACATATACATCAATGAAATACGAGTGAGTGTCCAAATTTTTGTGAATAAGACTGAAAGCTTTATAAAGCTCGACCATGACTACAACACCTGTTTGTGTCAGTGCAAAGCGGAATTCTTAATAATCAAAGCAGCTTAATGTCAAAGGTTGACGACTGCGCACATCTGCCAAGGAGGTAGTAAGTAAGTTTAATAAAGGGCTACTCCGAGCTGATGATCTTTTCAGCTCCATTAATTAGTTTCATTTACACGTCATCACAAGAATTTAACGACAGATTCTGGCAAAAATGCTATCTTAGCCTCTTGAAAGGTAGAATTATCGCCATAAAATGAAAAAGAGAGGAGGAAAAAGAAGAAAATTATTTATTAAGAGATATAGGTTAATCTTGAATAAGTGAGTCGAGATAGTTAATCTCATCTCTGGAAGGGTTGATCACGTAAGACTTCATATAAGAAATCTAATATTTGTTTGGCATTTGTCCCGCAGAAAGATAGATACAGTTTGGCAACCCTGCCAACAAGGGAAGAAGGCAGGAGGGACACATTTCACTTTTGTTATTAGATACAGTTTGGCAATCCTGCCTACATACAAAACGGTGTAACAGTCATTCTCACAGAAACTGATTTTTGGGGTAAAAAATGGGTAATTGGGTTGAACAGTATTACTCAGATAATCCAGTACATATGCTTTTAAATGACAATAGAATACAGTTACACACACGTTCAAAATTGATCCGCCGATGCTCAGAAACAGTTCATCTTTCTATTTAGCCTTAAAACATATTTAACGAAATAATGTATTGTTAACTTTCACCGCACATTGTGTTTTATATATATGTAAATGGTCACTGAACGTTAGAAGTTGGTGGTTTAACAACTAAGTTAATTCAACTTTATAATTTTGTACACACGATGTTACAGGGCTATTTTTTGTTTAAGTTGAAGAAACGCTATGTGTACCTTAAAAGCAACTACAATTCATAACATATCGAGTTGTACAACATATTATTTAACATCTGTCGTATACTTTCAATAGAATAATTCTTGAATCACATTAGCTATGTAAAATGAGCTGTTGACAAAAGCAATTATAAATAATCTTCGATTCATTCTAGCTATGATATATATGTTAGCAACAGTTGAGACCATTTGGCAACTTTCCTAAGGATTCCACTTACTTGTGTCCTTTCAGGTAAAATTCTGGTTGCTCTTGAGCTTCCACTCAGCGCCGAGAAGTGGCTCAGACGGGCAACCCAAGTCAACAAGAACCCGGATGACAAAGAGGCCGCCATTTTGTTTCAAAAGGTGCGTGTGGGAAGACTCTATGGGCCCCTGGCTATAGGTACCAACGCTGAAGTGACCTTTACGCAGTATGGACGTGCGGTGTGTTCAAAAAAAGACCTTGGAAACCACGAGATAATCATGTCCGACAAACCAGTGATCCTTGCACAAACCTTAGCAACAATGACAATCCCAGCTTGCTGCCAGTGTGGAGTTTCCATGTTAAGGCCCAAGGACGTATTTCCGCCAGAGGATTTAAAGAAAGAAGAACTTAAGAAAGCAATCGCCCAATTTTGGCCAAAACGGAAGATTCACCCTTGCCAAAGCTGTAGCGAAGAGATATATTGCAGTACAGACTGCAGAGACGAGGCGTGGACGAGATACCACAGAGTTGTCTGCCCATCGGTCAACAAGCCAATCAAAAAGTTGTACGAGGTATGCGAGATGTATAAGAGTTTGAAGAACGACGATGGTCAGATGTGGAAAGGCTGGTGGAACGCCTCCTTCTCTCCTTTCGTCCTGGTTAAGATGTGGGCCTCAATGGTATGTGAGGCCAAGCGTCTTGCTACCGAAGCAGGACGCCCAAAGCCTGTGAAAGAAGATTGGACTCTAGCCCAAGCTCCCTTACGGCGGTGATTTAGATACTCCTATTCCCATGTTCATTACCTTCTAGTTCTTCCCAACGCATGGCAACTAACAGGTACATGTACCTACTCTTCTTTCTTTCTATTTCTTAACCTTCAACATTGATGTTATGCATGTTATTCGATGAAATGGTTCATTATTTACATTTAAGTTATAATTGAAATTTCCACTTACCATACCATATCAAAGTAACAAAGATTTCCATTTTCTATACGCCCACAACTCTTTATAACTCTTCCGCATGTTTTTCAATTTCTCCGGTATCCAAATCCAACCACTTGCACCCACCTTACTTTTAGCACAATATAAAAGTATAGTAGAAAACTAATCCGTCTTATTTGTTTTCAATCCTATATTCTATCCATTAGAAATCTACGAAAGCGAAGTATTGGGGCTGGAGATTTTTATCCCATATATCTGTTCCCTTTATATATCTCTATATACATCAATCATTTATATTTTCAATATTACAATAATGCTTGAATTGAGAAAAGAAGCCGGAGCATATTCATCTTCTTGACACTGTTAGTATGGGTCATCTACTTTAAGGTCATCGCCACTCAAATGTCTTCATTATTGTTCCAAGAAAGGATGTCATAGTTGATTCATATGATAAATTCATTTTCATATTTTAATGGTTATCTAACAATTCAACCTGATACGTAACATATTTACATCAGTAGAAGGAAAAATACATAAAGCATGTCGTGACAGAAAAAATCGTTGTCATTTTCAGTATCTTTGAAACTTTTTAATCTGATCTACATTTCTAAACATAAGCGTCCTCAAATCGAGTTTTCGGACAAAGACATTTTCATTTGCAATCTTTTTCGACCACCATTAATTCAATGTCATAAAACAGAGGCAACCATTTCTTCATTCAGATCCTACACAGTATTCATCCAAATCATTATCACGTCTAGCAACTGGCTGATGTTTGAGATATGGGTTGCAGGTTCATAGCTTATGGGTCATCAAGCAACGCTGACGTCATCCCAAAGATGTTTCAGCTCATGATCGACATATTCAAGGATCTCGGAGACGGTTTGAAGTATGACGTGACTAAACGAGAGTTTGACGGGAGGTACTTCCAGGCAACATGCAACGTGCAGGCGTTCTCCGATTCAAACAATCCTCTCAAACAATTCATCGATCGTTTCAAGGACGATCCCAGATGGCAAGGTGTACTCAAATACATCCCATCAGATCCACCAGAAGCTGAGTTTGCTGGTCTATTTCCTCTGCACGCCTGCATGAATCACTCATGCGCAAACAACGCGGAAGTGATGGACTATGCTGTTGGAGGTAAGCCCGGAGTTGCAGTAAGAGTCCGCGGAAAGATCAAGAAGGGTGATGAAGTCTTCATCACCTACATCAACACCACCATGCCTCGACGGCAGCGACGAGCATGGCTCTACCGATCCTACAACTTCTGGTGCAGGTGTCAGCGATGTAAGTTCGAAGGTGACGGTCCAAATGTCTGTACAGGATGCGGTAAAGCTGCCGAGGAAGGGAAGAGGTTCCCCCAGTGCTCCAGGTGCAAGAAGGCATGGTACTGCTCAAGCGCCTGCCAGAAGCAAGCCTGGAAGAAGGGCCACAAACAGATCTGCAGTATGGGTCATTCTAACACGGCGTCTTCTTGTGACCAGTATATTGTCAAACTATAGATGCTTGTGTGTTGCATCCATAGAATTGTTTCATACTTAGTGCAAAATACAATTTGGCATGATATTTAAATGATCCGTGTAATTTTGCTGATGCAAATTCTGCTCCAGTCGCACGTAATTAATATGCAGTCAAACTGTAGAAACTTGTATGTTGTGTGCATGGCTTAGCTCTAACGTGGTGCATAGAGTTTTTCTGTCGAAAATAGATATCATCGTAATATATTCCAAAATCCGCCTTGAGTGTCACTATTGTCGGTGATCTGTATACAGTCGCATACGTTTGTTGATAACCATATTGTGCACGGTATAGGAAATAGTTAAAATGTTGAAGCTTGCAACATTCATATTGTGTGGTCGAAAACTCACTTGTTGCAGAACATCTTAGGATTTAATCACAAATGGTAGAGGTCAGGAGTGATTCAGTGACCAGAATATTGCATTCAGACTTTCTGAATTATCCACACTGACCACCGAGTAGACAAACTATTGAAGTTTGGTAGCGCTTTGATGTAATGCATTCATTACTGTATTTAATTGTTTCTATTTTCTTGTACAGTGAATAGCTCAAAGTATATCTAGAGGCTTGCTGTTGTGAATTTATTGCGTCGGAATGAGCATGATTTGACATACGGTGTTGTTACGAATTGCTGTAACGCTGAATTGTTACTCTGGTTTCCGCTCCGTTTTAAGTTTTGATGTTTATATATCGCCATATGTGTAGCTTTTACTACAACTCATGGATCTCCAGTGGTATGGTAACCATCGGGCTTTGTGTCCAAACACTACATTCATGGAAAAGTTCGACCTTTTTTTAATAAGTACCTACTGTTTATGTTTTCTTGATGTCAGAAAGGGTGTTTGTCCCGCTACCTTCCATTGTAATGTTGCAGTTTGATTGCAATCAACCGCGTTCAGATAGCACTCAATTTTCATATGAAGATGTTTTTGGTGTAACGTAACAATTAATTTTCAATTCACCAAATATACATTTCCATGATATACAGTTTGTTGTTTCTCCCTTTTCTGTATCATACTTTTACTTGCATGTGTATGTATGAAACTATTTGTGTAAATTGCTTCAGAGTTTGTTTAAAAGGAAAATATAACTCCGTTTATGTAATTTGACCTCAGTACCTGTGATTACAATTGTCATGTATATAATTCTGTATGAGTGTGTTAAATAATATGCATTAATTATTATTGTTTAAGTTAAAATCAGTGAAATGCTTTCTTTGTTTCTATTTATAACTTTAAAATATTTACCTTACATGCCCCATTTCATGTTACTTTTCTTTTATTTCAGCTTATTTAGCTTGCAAGCTTCTCTTTTGATTATGATAAAGCACGCTTATGTTAACTACATTGGAGGTATAACTATTTATGCATGATGCCATTGTTACTAATATATTCGAAACAAACAAGGCCAGTAACTGACGTATGTGATCTTTTTTATCATAGTGAAAGTTGTTTCTTTAAAGACCTTCCCAGGAAAGGAGTCTAAACCTTAGTAGTAGAATAAATAGTAGCAGTAGTGATAGCAGTGTTGGTTTTAGTAGTATAAGAGGTAGGCTAGACGTTGTATTAATATTATCATTATTAGTTGTTGCAGTAGTTGTAATAGAAGTAGCAGTAGTAGTAGAAGAACTGGTAACAGTAATGATAGCAGTAGTAGTATAGAAAGTAGTAGTAGAAGTAGTAGCAGTAGCATAGCAGTAAAAATAGTAGTGACAGTTGTATTAGTTGTAGAAGGAGTAGTAGTAGTAGTAGTAGCAGTAGTAGTAGTAGTAGAAGAACTGGTAACAGTAATGATAGCAGTAGTAGTATAGAAAGTAGTAGTAGAAGTAGTAGCAGTAGCATAGCAGTAAAAATAGTAGTGACAGTTGTATTAGTTGTAGAAGGAGTAGTAGTAGTAGTAGTAGTAGTAGTAGTAGTAGTAGTAGTAGTAGTAGTAGAAGAACTAGTAACAGTAATGATAGCAGTAGTAGTATAGAAAGTAGTAGTAGAAGTAGTAGCAGTAGCATAGCAGTAAAATAGTAGTGACAGTTGTATTAGTTGTAGAAGGAGTAGTAGTAGCAGAAGTAGTAGTTGTAGAAGTAGTAATAGAAGTAATAGTAGTAGCAGCAGCAGTTGTAGTGGTAGTAGTATTAGTTGTAGTAGTAGTAGTAATAGTAATAGTAGTAGTAGTAGTAATAATAGTAATAGTATTAGTTGTAGTAGTATAGTAGTAGTAGTAGTAGTAGTAGTAGTAGTAGTAGTAGTAGTAGTAGTAGTAGTAATAGTAGTAGTTGGAGAAGTAGGAGAAGTATTAATAGAAGTAGTTGTAGTATTAGCAGCAGTAGTTGTAGTGGTGGTAGTAGTAGTAGTAGTAGTAGTAGTAGTATTAATTGTAGTAGTAGTAGTTATAGTATAAGTAGTAGTAGTAGTAGTAGTAGTAGTAGTAGTAGAAGACGCCGTAATTATGTATATAGTAATGCTTGATCAAAGGGTTACCGCATACTAAATACTTCCTATGGGAGTTGTTAATATATTAATAACAGGTTCTCGTAGAACCCAGCTTCAGATAATATATATTTTGTAGACAAACGTTAATGCTGTGCCTTGTGTTAACCTTAGTCCACCTTGTATATATTTACTTTACCGTCTACTTATTACCACGAACATTGTGTTATATGTTTTCTTTTAAAACTTTCTTAGAAGTCGAATTGTGTTAATACTTTTAAATCCTGATCAATTTTCATCTTCATATTCATCCGCGACAATTCCTAGGGTACGTTCCGATAAATCTCTGGTGTAACCCGGAAAAGTAGCTCAACGGAAAGGAAAGAAGTAGCCATAACGACATGTCGTTTACCTCTGCTAGGCCTATGTGTTTCGTCATAAATGACATCCTCAGTCGCGAAACTGTAATGAAGAAGCGGAAGAAAATTATGGTATAAGTCTTTTTTAAAAGAGATCTGCTATTTGAAATTTATCGAAACGTATACTTTTTCAGTTACCTGGGAAGCTAGCAAATTGCAAAACTGAATTTCCCGACATATATTTGAAAATTTAACTACAGTTGCGAATGAAAACATTCAAAAAATATAGGATTTTAAAAATATATTTCAGGAAGAATTTAGACAGGTCTACTATAATGAGAAAAAATTATTTATAAAATCGTATCATAAGTGGTAGAGGATGAATGAGTAGTTTCCATAGTAACTGTCATATACTTATTTTACAGAGTGACGCCACCCGTGTGATCCTTCGTCCACCAAATGAGGCCACATAAGGGTCTAGTAAAGACACGTATTCTTTTCTAGAAGCATAGCAGCTTACATCAACCGTTTAGAAAACAAAATGTAAAATTGCAAATGAAGACCTTATGTGGCGTCATTTTAGTTTTCTTCCGGATGTGAAGTTACGATGACCTTTGGTGTGACCCCAGCACGATCAAGTGACCATGACCTTCACTCACAAGTGTGCTCAGTTATCCTTGGAACCCCTAAACAAAGTTTTTCCTCTCTTTTCCCTGGTTTACATATCACATCTTGCACAAATGACCGGAATTTTTCCTTATGGCAAAATGATAATATCTTTACTGAACTTGATAACCTAGAATTATTTTTAGTTTTTCAAATTTAAAGTTTTACTTAGAATACTATTAAAGAAATAAAATTAAGGACAGCCTCAATATTTAAGGATCAAATGGAACACAATATGAACTAGAGAATCTATAATTGGGATGGTCCTAAACATATTTTTCTCAGTATATTACAAACGATTAAATAACTTTTGCTTTTGAAATTAAAGCCGTAATGTTTTTTCTTTTGTATATAAATTCAGCATTCCGTTTATTGGTTTCCAATACAAAATTTTGCATTCTAACATGCCCAATGAAAAACACCATCATTCCGTTAAATTAAAAAGCAATGCCGTCATTATGCCGAATGCTGACCCCAAAATGACCAATCCATCTTGTACACCTGTTTGATGGTTTCCAATACATAATTTTGCATTCTAACATGCCTAATGAAAAACGCCATCATTCCGTAAGTTTAAAAAGCAATGCCGATATCTGGCCCCAAAAATGACCAATCGATCTTGTACACCTGTTTGATAGCATCCAGTTTTAGTGTTGCAGAGTTAGCTCCCTTCCCATAGTTTATATATCGGAGGCGTGTTCAAGAGAATTTGTCAATTAACTAGTTCAAGCGCTCATTTTCTTTACCCTGAAAAAATCTTTTGTATTTAGTCTTGAAAACCTTCTTGAGCACGCCTTTTCACTAACAACATCCACACCACAAATTTGATGCTTGTTTTTCAATTTCAAAACATTTGGTGCTTTTAAAAAACAGTATATTTAACGCTACTTTACAAGATGATGTACGCTATATCTGTCACAAATAAATTAGGTTATTGAAAACGGATGATAAAAATAGTTTGAAAAAGAAAGACGAGCATGTATTGTCCCAACTGGAAATAATCGTTATGAAAATACCAGCTGCTTTATCATGATTATAACGACCTCGATTGTCTATATGGTGTCCATATCGAAAGTTTAATTTATTTTGTTTTCAGGTGGAAAATTCAATTGCAAATTCTCTTTAGATTATTATAAAGAAGTCATTTTGATTAGTCTTCAACGCTCCTTGATGCATGGTATGCTCAATGAATAAGAGACTGATGGAGATCCATCCTGCTACATCAGCCTGTTATTTATATGATCAGGGACCTTATATACATATGTATATAAGGTCCCTGATATGATGGAGCTAGGTGGAGACAAATACGCTGATGTAGCAATATGATGGAAATCACGATACATCAGTTGACTTAATATCAGAAAAGGGAATTTCATCTATTATTTATGCATTTATCTCATATTTGTACATATTTGATATTTATTTTGAACCCGAGTTGTTTTACAAAATAAATAAATTATTGAACTCAAAAGTTGTTTGTTTTTTACAGACATTTTTATGCTATAACAAAAAATCCCTTATAGGGATTACGTATACACACATAATGTTCTTTATCAGAGGCCTTAACTGCAAGTCAGATCGAGTTGGGTTATTGTTTTATTAACTCGCATGAGTTCCCTTGTTTCATGTGTAGCCGTTGAATGTGATTATCGATATCCAAACTCATTGAAATCAGATCGAAAATTGTCCCTCGTACCTAGCTGCGTTTCTTGCGAGGTAAGAGGAAGACGTTTCGATCTGATTTCAATGAGATTGGTTGATATCAAAAGTTATTACTTCTCACAGGAAGTAGAGCTATTGTGGGTGTGCTTCAGTCGATAATTGTAAAACGTTGCGAATCCTTCTTGAAAAGACTAATGGCATTGTGATAGTTTTGACATTTTTTAATGGAGAAACCGTTGTAAAATCTGAAATAAGGTAAGAAAAGACTACTCTTTGCGAAGCCTTGAAAAGACTAATCTATGCCATGCGCAAATATTTCTTACCACACTTGAGTAAAGGACATTCTCTCCCAGCACAGGTAGCTCCGTCATAAATTCCTATACGAATTTATGACGGAGCTACCTCTGTTGGGAGAAAATGGGGTAAAGGCTATTAAGGATAGAAGTGTCCATAGAGCTATGGATAGATAATCGTGACATACGTATCTTGATACGTCTCTACTGTAATGCTTACCAAATTGCTTGTCAAAATATATAATAGTGACCGTATTGTATCGAATCGTATCGTGAAATATCTGAATTGTCACACCTCTTATGATGGACTCTTGAATAAAAATTGTCACGTAACTGGTTCTTTGTTTAAGATTTGATTTAAGTTAAAATGAACCAAGAGTCGATCTACGCTGTTTCGCACTAGAATCCTCACTAGATGATAAAGGGATAAGTTCGGCCGCGGGGTAATTGTATCCACCTCTGATTACACAGTTAGGTTTGAGTGTTTCAACTTTTCGACAACTCGAGGAGATTGTCCATCCTGTCTCAGGGTAAAACGTATACGCAACCGCTCCTTTTGAATAGAGCGAGGGCGTATACGTTTTACCTAATTGGACATTGTTACGCGAACAACAGCTTATGACACCAATTTATGAGTACGGTTCTATCAAAATGCAAACACTTAACACGGTTATAACCAATTTTGTGGATAGTGAGTAATTAAGATAAAATAAATTTAGATCTCGTGTGATTTCATAAGGTTTTTAAGACTTTTCAACACGTTTTTAAAACCTAACCATGACTTTTCAACTTATAGGATCTGCCAATCTGCCAAATTGGTGTTCACTGAATAAGAATTCAGGTCTAATAAATGTCTTTATAAGGTTGATTCGTTTGGCGTATGTTCTGCCTCATTGAATGGGGCAAGTTTTGCCGGTGGCCGAAAGTGCCCCAGGTTCCATATTAGACTAAGATGATTGCAGTGAGATTTACCTTATCTCTATAAAACAAATCTTACCAAAACATGAAAACTAGGTTTAGAATATAGTCTTCTCTAAGGGTGTTCCAGGTATTAACCATGATGCTTCGAACCTATATTCATCCTAAAAGTAGAGCAAATGACTTTGTAACTCATCAGGCTATCCATGATTAATTTATCAAATGGACACAGGGTCACCATACGAGCAGCAACAGGATCACTAAATCCATCTATCATAATGATCCTGAACTTACTCGACTTTACACAGGATTTTAGCTCTCTAGGCTAAATGTTTTTAGAGCGTGGCTCCTACGGCCATAGGGTCACCAAATCCAGATATAATAATCTCCATCAGCTCCATCAATCTTTGTATTGTGCATGTTCAAGACTAAGATATACCTGTTTGTCCTCTAAATGAAATACATTACCAAAATTAGGGAGTGACTATATTTTGATTCATTAACACACTCTTATTTAATTGAAATTTTCTTAGTAACACTAAATGCATTTGAAAACAACTAAAATATGGCTTAAATCTGCAAGATATCTTTTCTCAACAACTTCCTAGATCTATATTCAGCCCAATGCAGTAAGCAGTAATACATAACAGCATTAAAATGCTTATTTTTGCTTATTATGCTACAGACATGAACTAGGTGCAAGGTATATCCCCACCAAATTTCAGCTTTGAAAATGCAGAATTTTTAGAGAAGTGTGTTAGAGAAGTTAGACTGTGTTTTTATACAGAGTTTCAGCTTTCTGGCCTCTTGCTTTGGGAGAAGAAAATGAAAAGGATTTTAAGGGCGTGGCCCCTTCTGCACTGAATAGGGATAATAGGGTCAACAAATCCATAAATACGAATTTCCATCAGCTTTAGTCTGTACACAAGGTTTCAGTTTTCTAAGACTCTTGCTTGTGGAGAAATAGGTTTTTAGGTTGTGGCCCATCAGGGATCACAATCTTACCAAATCTATAAATTTAATACCTAAATATTCAAGGAATCCATACAAAAGTCAATGTCAAGTCCCAAGTCAATGGTTCTATAGAAGAAGATTTACAGCCAAATAGGCAGACGGACGCATGGACAGACGCGGGAAGATTTATTTATGCAATAAACCCAATGCACCTTTCAAGGCAAATGAGATAAAAAGCAACATTATCGGTTATGATTACACCAACATTGGTGAAAAGAAGTAATGTATAGTTTTCATTGCAGGGGCATAACAGGATAATGAAGCTTTCTTTTCCCCAATTTGTTTGTCAAATGACAGACAAAAACAAAACTCATCATGTATGCATGACATCTAGTATAAATTTAGTTGGTATACTAGCTCATGACTGTTCATTTCACTTTTAAACAAAACAACATTGATTTTGATGAGTAAAACCTACCATCTAAATTTTCATATATTTAATATCAAGTCAGATTGTTCCATTGTTACAACATTGGTTTTTATACAGGTATTGGTGTTATTCTGATATAGTCCTGAGGTTTAGAATTATTGTTTAGTAAGGCCGAACCAACTTAAAGATCTCACAAAACATGCGCAAGAGCATTCTCTCCCAACAGAGGTAGCTCCGTCATAATTTCCTATACATATATTCCTGTATAGGAATTTATGACGGAGCTACCTCTGTTGGGAGAGAATGGCGCAAACTGGAATGGTGAAACTAAAGCCATCCAGATCTCAACTAAATAATCTACTAGGTGCGTAAAATCTTCTATAATGTGGTGCTTATTGCTCAAGGTGGATGAACTATTACAACCAGACAACTTTTTAAGACAATAGAGCCATGTGCTCTGTAGCTTATCAGGCTATCTATAATTCTTTTACAAATGGTCACTGGGTCTCCATTTGGAAGCCACAAAATCGCAACATCTATCGATTTTTAGCTTCTTGAGAAGAGGATGAAAATAGGTTTTAAATGGCATCCAAAGACATAACAGTGACTGGAGGTGTGCATCCAAATACATAACAGTGACTTAGGTGTGCATCCAAATACATAACAGTGACTGGAGGTGTGCATCCAAATACATAACAGTGACTTAGGTGTGCATCCAAATACATAACAGTGACTGGAGGTGTGCATCCAAATACATAACAGTGACTTAGGTGTGCATCCAAATACATAACAGTGACTTAGGTGTGCATCCAAATACATAACAGTGATTGGAGGTGTGCATCCAAATACATAACAGTGACTGGAGGTGTACATCCAAATACATAACAGTCACTTAGGTGTGCATCCAAATACATAACAGTGACTTAGGTGTGAATCCAAATACATAACAGTGATTGGAGGTGTACATCCAAATACATAACAGTGATTGGAGGTGTACATCCAAATACATAACAGTCACTTAGGTGTGCATCCAAATACATAACAGTGACTTAGGTGTGAATCCAAATACATAACAGTGACTGGAGGTGTGCATCCAAATACATAACAGTGACTGAAGGTGTGCATCCAAATACATAACAGTGACTGAAGGTGTGCATCCAAATACATAACAGTGACTGGAGGTGTACATCCAAATACATAACAGTCACTTAGGTGTGAATCCAAATACATAAAAGTGACTTAGGTGTGAATCCAAATACATAAGTCACTTAGGTGTGCATCCAAATACATAACAGTGATTGGAGGTGTGCATCCAAATACATAACAGTCACTTAGGTGTGAATCCAAATACATAAAAGTGACTTAGGTGTGAATCCAAATACATAAGTCACTTAGGTGTGCATCCAAATACAAAATAGTCACTTAGCTGTGCATCCAAATACATAACAGTCACTTAGGTGTGTATACAAATACATAAAAGTGACTTGAGGGGTGCATCCAAATACATAAGTGATTTGAGATGAAAAATACCTGCACTCTCTATACAGTACTCTGCTGTATAGAGAGCACAGATATTTTTCCTCTACTTTTTACCCACAGTTTATTTACGATATTGAGTTTCTGTCTTTTTAACTGGGATCCAAGATCAAACCATAAGATAGAAACAAACCAAGGTTGTTTTCACAATGAAAAGAAGTTTTTTTTACTGATAATAAACATTTATTGATACAAATGATTGACAGAATTTTCCATTGTCTTGGAGCATATCATTTTGAAAAATATAACCAATGATCACAAAATTGTTGTTCCTGAAACTAACACAAAGACATATAGTCGCTGGCTCTGTAGATCATCAGTCTTTCCTGGCACATTTCATTAGTTTGAGAGAAGAAATATCATGTTTATAACACACTGAATCATTAAAATAAAATGAATTAAATATGCCAGTCAAGGTTTGAATACCTAAGATTTCAACATGAAAAACATCCTTCAATTTTCTTTTTAGGGATAACTTTTTGGACCAGCACATACTGAAACATTGTCATACATTCACATACATGCAATAACTATGCCACATCAAACCACTATATGTATTAATAACAGTTGAAAACATTTGAAGTATCATTCCAAACTTGCATTGCTGAGTCCCAGATGCAGGCATGGAAAACAAATCACTCATCCCTAGTGCATGGCAATTATTGCCCACACTGTTTGCTGTAAAGACCTAGTTTCAATTTTATATTTTGCTTATATTTTTTACAGAAATGGAATTGAATGCTTTTTACCACACCAATATGATTAAAATAGGTTTGTGTTATTTTTCCACCTTGCCACTTTCTTGTTTTTCAGAGTAGGACAATGAAATTTACAAGTCTTAGTCCGAATGGAACAAAGATGTAAATCTCCCAATTTTAATTTCATAGCATTAATGGTTTCTATGAAAAAGAAAAAAAAACCTGTTAAAAGTGGATACCCTGCAAGCCATTTTTGAAGGTAATGTGAAGACCTTTTTGAAAATTTGAGGTTCCTAAAACAACTGATTCAAAAGGAAAAGTTGTTAAAAGGTTTTAGGGATAATGCTTACCACGTTCACATTTAAGATGGGGTGTCAGGATGAGCTGCACAAATTTGATCACAAAGTTACTGTCCTATTTTTCAACCTTGAGGAGGGAAAAGAATTTCTTGATGAGAATAGGAAAATGCAAAAAGTTTAGAGACATGCACCAGATCACAATAGTTGCCCTCAGCCAATTTGGTCTTACCGGCCTCATGATATGAAAATCATTGTCATTAAAATCAACCATGTCAAAAATGGAAAAAAATGTTGTCTTTACTGTGATACAAACTGAATTCAGGAGGGAGTTTCCCTTTGCTCATGTTCTTACTGATTGGTCTGCTTAAAAGTAGGTCTTGTCTGAACTAAACTGATAACTGAACATGTACCCAAAGAGCTGTCATAAGACCATGTTGAGAGGAAATTGTAAAGGAGATTGAATAAGAGGAAAAGCTTAAAATTTGATTCTTCATAACATGGTTGATTTTAATCAGACTGGTATGAAATTCTACATCAAACGAAACAACAATCCCAACAATACAAACATGAATCTAGTAACAAATGTCCAATAACCGACAACAAAATCAGACATCAGAAAAGATGTCTTAAGGTGGGGTCTTAAAGAGAAAAAAAGAGAAAAAAACATTTAGAAATGTAAAACAGATATTTAACTAACAATACTGTCATGTTTACATATTCACTTCCCCAAATTAAACAGATAGAGACACCTTAACAATAAAGTCTGTTGATAAATCGACCTATATGATGTACAGTGTGTTTCTAAAAATATGAAAGGTTCATACTTTCACTTACAAAATACATGTTATATGCACACTAATCTTCTTACTGATGGTTCATCATTGTTACTACAAACTAACATTTACTTTTTGTATGGAATGACAATGAAAACATATACTAAATAACCCTATGCCCAAAAATATCTTTATAATATTGAATAGAATGTAGTTTCTCATTCATAATGTACTGAACACAACAAGACATCAACAGACTCAAAATACAGGAAGAAAGTTGTTTCCTTGGATGAATTTTTTGATAGGTCATGAAAAATATGTTCTAAAAGGCACTTATAACTTTGGCAAATGTGTTAGTAATCATGGTCATACAAAATTATTAGCATGAATTCCTTAATCCAAAACATAAAGGGAAACCTGAAAATAAGATTCAAAGTAACTTCTGAGTGTTCAGTCTGCTAAGGATTAGCTCTCTTGACAACCTTCACCTTGTTCTCGGTACTCCCGACAACCAAGTGGCACTTGGAAGTAACGGTGAGCGTCTTTGGAACAAAGTCCTCCTCAAACATCATTGTCTGATCCTCCATTAGGTTGCCCTTCCTGCTCAGTTGGATGACAGACTGACTGGACGGGTCAGCTACAAAGATGTTGCCCAGTTTGTCCACACAGACTCCATGGGGACAGAACTGTTCCTCATCCTTGTGAAGACCTTCTCCGCTGTAGATCTTGGTCACATGGTATGAAAATCCAAGTTTGCTGAAGAAGACAACTCTATGAGCTTTTGGATCTGTGACAATGATCAGAGTTTGTTTGCCCTTTGACCAATAAGCAACATCTGCTGGCTTCTTGAAGATAATTCCTTCCTCGTCCTTGAAGATCCAGGTTGTGAATGCCCCCGTTATACTCACACGAACAATTCCACCCTTCACAGACTTCATCGAGCCAATATAGATGATGCTTTCATCTGCTTTGGTTATTGCCAATGGGGGTAAGGGCAGGTCTTCAGCCACTGGAATCACTGTCTCCAACAGAAAGCTGTACACAGCCTTCTTTTTCGCTGAGGCCACAAATATGAAGCCATGTTCGTTACTGGCAATTGAAGAGACTTCAAAATCAAAATTGGTCCCTGATTTGATTGAGCCTGCCTCTGTGACTGTATCTATGGAAGTGTTGCTTGGATCATAACAGATCATTATACTATCCTTTGATGTTGCCATGGCTCTTGTTTTGCAAACATTTTTTGGAATTGTGAATGTTGCCAAAATACTTGTGCCCTTTGGCATTAGCTTCTTGTCATTCACAGTTTGGTCAGTGCTGATTTTCCCAAATATGTTTTCAACCGACTTCTTCCTTACTCTGTCACAGCCAAAGTGATCATAAGTGAAGTTTGGGTTACAATCAATTTTCTGTGGCATTTGTGTTTTCATGGTCTCAAGCTTTGCCTTCAGGCCTTTAGATGTTTGACACATTTCTTGGTATGAACCTTTCTCAAGGCAGTTATCAATCTTGCTTTTCACATCATCCAACTTCTTCATGTGTTCATCAATGTTCTCCAGATGTCCAGAAATGGTATCAAGTGTTGTTTGAGCTTTCCGTTTTAGCTGTCCTTCAAGACACTTCGACCGAGCATTGACCATTTTCAGAATATCCTCCCTATCACGTGCAATATCTTCAAGGACTTCATCCATGAAGCTGTGACACCTAGCTTCTGTTTTCATAACATTTGCCTTCATGTCTTCAAGACTGTGAGCCAATCGTTGAGTCTCAAAGCTGCATTCTCTGAGTGACGTTTTCACCCTGACTATTCTGTCCTCCATGTCTTCAGATTTGTGTCCTTCATGGGCTGTCAGCTTGCAGGACATGCATATGGGAACATCACACCTGATGCAGTAGTAGGCTAGTATCTCACCTCTAGCTTTGTGTTTTGGACACAGAATGGTGTCGTTTGATTCCACAACAGGTTCTTCTCTCATGAGCACAATGTGGTGGTTCCTGTTGGACTTGGGCTTCTTGTGTGTCTTTTTGCATCCATTGCAGAGTAGCTTTCTGCAAGTTCTGCATTCAAACCTCGACTCCTGATTCCTGCAAAATCCGCAAACTTTGAAAGTCTTGTTATTTTGAGGATTCTTCTCATTGGATTCTTTAGCATTCTCCCTGATATTGGTTATATAGAAGTTGGTTTGGAAACCCTGGACTCCTTTTGGTGGTAACTTGACACTCTCCCTGCACTGAGGACACGGGAAATGTCCTGATACAGTGGTCCGACCGGCATGTTGCTCCAGACAGCTCTTGCAGAAGGAATGGAAGCAGGGCAGCAG
Organism: Phorcus lineatus; assembly: GCA_921293015.1. NCBI lineage: Eukaryota > Metazoa > Mollusca > Gastropoda > Trochida > Trochidae > Phorcus > Phorcus lineatus. The sequence continues at coordinate 29,847,778 of OV121091.1, forward strand.
TTTTGGCACTTCATATTCCTCCAGACAGATGCTGCAGATGACTGCCTGATCTCTGCTGTCCGAGTTGGTAGCCATGTTGCTTCATGCAGTACTGGACAAACCTGTGAAATAACATAATTTTCTTGTTCATGAAAATGTATAACAACATTATCACTTGAAATTAAGGAAAAATACATACGTCATTCTCCAACATCTTATAAATATATTTTATTCTGAAATCAAATCCTTAAGTTTGTTTAATCAAGGTACTCATTCTAAGCTTATCTATTTCATTAAAACAAAACATTTTCAAAAGAATGACACTTTCTAAAAAACAACATTTCACTAAAAATAAATACATACCGGTATACAATATTTTTTAGGTTGAATAAGAGCTCCTAATGCCCTTTCAACAAAATAATTTTTCAGACAGGAAAGATATCATCTGTCACTAAGTTATGTAGCACTTTCCTGAATGATGGATGCTTCTATTAAAACTAATGAAACTTGACGTTTCACAAGGTCATTCATTTCATCATCATATAATCATTTTAAGTGATTCAATTGGATTTTTCTGAATAGTTTTACATGTAACATTTGTCTGTTTCTTTTGAAATTTTTGCCTCCTTACTATTCTTCTTTATTGACAATTAAGGTTTATGTGATAAAAATCTAAACAAATTGGCAGGTTATTCAAGAGATGAAATATTTTCTAGATTATGCCAAATATTTCAAACATAATATAGTTACTTTTAACACATAACCTGATGTTTAGTAGAACCAAATATTTAATTTGTGTAGCTTAAATGTATGCCTTTAATTATCTGTATTGTCATATCGAGAATCACAATACAATTATTGTATTATGATATGTATTGTTGACTTTAAGATTATTTAAGATTTATTTTGCGTATCAAGGTTATTTGTCAAAAGTTCATCCTTGTTATATAAGCTTATAAGATAAAACTTTCACCAGAAAAGGACCAACTAATGTATTCTTACTATAACAATCACTGGCTTTTTAGCATCACATATATATATGATTCATTGCAAAATATCTAGTGTATTCAGATACATGCGTCATATCAGCCTGTATTTGAATTTTCAACTTATTTCACAAAACACATACTCTGAATCACATCATTTATATTATCTATCTAAATTGAATAATGAAGATACTAAGCAAGCAATACATTATTTAATGTACAGCTTTCATGTCCTCACCCCCCACCCCCCCTGTGCTCTTTATTACATCATGAAATAAACTTTACAAATGGATACAATGTCAGCACACTTACAAATCATTTTAGAATATAAAGACTAATCAACGATGCCTTGATCAAGCCTTTTCATACTTCAGCTTCACTTTTCAATGTTGTGTTTTTCAACAAGTTTGCGTTCGTATTTATCAAGTTGTCAAATCCAAATCAACCTAAATGTCACCTTCAGTAACATGTTTCAACTGATTGTATTATAATCATATACTAATAACATATATGGATAAACAGGAATGTCCCGAAAAAAAAACCTAAAACCAACATGGCGGACTAATTAGGGTAGACTCTCTCAATATATATATAACCATATGAGAATAAAATAAACTTAAACGGCCAGTTCGATTACGTTTTCAGCGATAAGCTTATGCTGCTAACGAAGCTATTTTTAGATACAGTGCGTCAGCAGTTAAGTAGATCTATAAATAGAATGAGAAAAGTCCCTTCCCATAATGCAACGCTGCATGTTTTCACAACATGGCGACAATCAACTCTTCTTTTTTAAGAAAGATATCTAAGTTACTTCACATAAAGTTTTTAATGTACGGAAAACTGCAGCACTGTGAGTAATTTGGAGTGCGATAGTCTGGACGAATCTTTGTTTATATTGGGAAGCCGGAGCGAAGCCACTTTTCTCCTCAGTGTCATATTGATTGAGCTTAGCCATTTGAGATGTCATAATTAGTTATGCAAACATTATTTACATTATTAATCCCCAACAATCAAAACATCCAAGTAACTACAAGGTTACTACAACGCAGATCAATCATGCAGCGGACAACAATCTAATGGCCGCCATGATCGCAATAGAGTTAAGCCCCTTGGTAGTGCTGGTCAGTGGCTTCGATTGTTTTCGCTATTTTTTTCAGTTTGAAGGACGGATTACAACTAATTACCAAACATGAAAAAGTTGTAAACACAGAAAATAGAAAACAAATCGAATATATAAAAAAGTTACGTGTCGCGTGCAAAAGGGAATTCCCTCCCGAATATTTGTGGAACAGAAAATACCCGGTCGAACTGGCCGTTTAACATAACATTTAGGAGCATTAGGAGAAATATTTTATTTTTCAAAAGAAGTCAGAGGATTTGTGCTTCAACCCATAAGAAAATTATTAATTCATAATTTGAAAAACTATCATGAGAAGTTTCATCATAAAAATATATTTTGTGAGTGACGTTCATAACATAACCAACCATTGATCGCCCATTGGTATTGGTTCCGCCATCTTCATTTGATGGAAATGACATGAAAAAAGTCTATGTACTTTTCTAACATTATGAAATAAAGCAATTAACTCTGAAGCTCATCAGACTGTCTGTGATTTATTTCATAAACGGTCTCAGAGTGACCATATTTATATCACAGGACAACCAAATCCATTCTTCAAAACCACAGCTTAGATTCTGTACACAAGATTTCACTTTTGTTGGCCTTTTATTTTAAAAAATTGAAGACAAAAAAAGTTTTAAAGGCGTGACCTCTGTGGCCATTATTTGGCGTCACAGAGTCACCAAATCTATAAATTAGAATCCAATCAGCCATGATATAACAACATTGTCTACAATGAATAATATTGACACTGACTTTTTTTTAACAAATCAAATCAATATACATGATGTTTTAGACCTTATAGCCACTAATTTTACAAATATGGGTATCCAACATATGAAAATAAACTTCAATTTCGAAAATAACTACTAGATATCAAAGTAGTCGGCATCACAGCCACTTTTTAAAAAATCTAATTTGCAGCTCTGAATGCAAACAGACATCACATCACATGAAGCCAAGCGAACTATTTATGCCATTTTGTCCGAAGATAATGTGATGACAGTGACTTCTAACAATTTGATAATAATGATGAGTTAAAACCTTACTAAATTACCGTTCTTAAATCAACATTTATCACATAAACTGCAGTGATTACTTACAATACTGTACGCCTCCTTCTGAAGTTAACTTTCTGTTTCGTTTCACACGTGCTTTAGAGTAACCTCCCTTGGACCGCGCTGGAGCAGATAGACTTGCGGCGGCGTTATATTTCCGATAAGGCCTCCTCCTTTGTATAAACGGTTTTTACGTAAAAACTGCGGGTTTTTATAAAGGTTATATAGGTTATAAAATACGACAGAGAATTCTTGAAGTATTCAGTTTATAAATAACAGTTCAAAGAAGCACGTTTTTTTAAGTATGTATATGTAGTGAGATGTTTTGATTGGCAATTGCTTTTTCGCAGAATAACCTTTCTCATCTTCCCCGGTAACTGCTTTTCTGCCAACCGTGTCCAATATCTGTCTATCTGTCCGCCTTGGTTAGACTGGACTGAACGCTGAACTCAACACATCACCTTATCTCGACAGAAATGAACCTATAAAAGTGGACTGAGAAAGGTAAAACGTCAGATTCTTAATACATGCATTATAACTGTAATGCACCAGATGCTATGTTTGTAGAATAAGTTTATTTCCAAATGACAGGATATTCCTTTTGGATCAAACAGACATGTAGATGTATAAGTTATGCTCGATAATTATTGTTTTTTTTAAAAAGTATGTCCTTGCATTATGGAGTAAATATTATGAAACAACACCATGTTATGATTCGTGTCAAGTATAAGTGATATTGTTGAATCCCCGGTCTATGAATAATAATCTACCTTTTTTAAATTAATTGGACAGAGGTGTAACACAAAATGAGATTTTCAGAGTGATTATGCATCTACATCTATGTTCTTATTCCGTCGAGGGAACAGTTTCCCCCACAGCATTGGCTCATAGACATCACATTCAAAACCTCTCATTAAACCTAGTCATCGACTTCTACTTTTCATAAGAATAATGTACATATTTCCTGACAAACTTATTACCCAAGACACTCCCGCCTCCATTTGGTTAAAAAGGAAGAGCGAGCCTTATAATTATGCAGATACTTATTTCGAATATGAAGCACTACCCGATACCCAAATATTTTACGAGCGCATCAGTACGTGCTCAATATTTAATAATTATCCATCAATGTTCTTCTGTGTGTCAAAAGATAAGCATATATGTGTCTGAGACGGACCTCTCTTGGATGTAACATCACATCTTTCGTTCTGTGACATGACACCTTCCGTTCTGTAACATGACATCTTCCGTTCTGTGATATGACACCTTCCGTTCTGTAACATGACATCTTCCGTTCTGTGATATGACACCTTCCGTTCTGTAACATGATATCTTCCGTTCTGTGATATGACACCTTCCGTTCTGTAACATATACGAGTCTATGATAAGCTCAGTTCTAGCTTGAACTTGTATGTTTGTGAACACGACAGTGTTGACCCGATATTGAAACGCCACAATCGGTTCATTTTCATGACCAAACTGAATTGGAGGAAGCTTTTTCTATAGATGTTATTGCTCTTGTGGTTAGCTTTGAAGAGGATTATTATTCAGACTGATAAACCTGAATGATTTATTCATATGACATACATTGATATGCTGAATATAAAATAATTTATTTGGATTTCTCTGAAAATAAACCCAGAATTTCCCCAGGAATAACAGAACGTCAACATTACTTGTTTTGAGAGGAAATCAAACATTTTGAATAAATGAATCTAGATTTTTTGCATCTTTAACTACTGAAATTACTCTTTCTAGTATTATATCAATTAACACTGGTGCTCCTCAAGGATGCGTATTGTCTCCATTACGTTTTACATTGTATTCTTACGACAGTGTAAGTTGTCAGCAAAATTGTTCTAGGTCCAAGTTCGACGATTATACAGCTATTAGTAGTTTGCTGTTTGTCTTCGAGGATTCGTGTAAAGAAGAAACAGATAATTTTGCGAAGCGGTGTCGTGAAGACGGTTTGGAACTAAATATATAAAGATCAAAGGAATTCATTATAGATTTTCACAGTATGGCTTTCATTTCCTCAGGAAACTAAGATCTTTTCACATTGACTAATCTATAATGGACCTTTTCTATAAAATGTATTTACAGTCTATCTTCATGTTTTCTATCCAGTATGGTTCGGCTCTCTGTCATTAACCAATAGAAATAAACTTAAACAGAATAATCAACAATGAGAGAAAATTCTTAATCGCATTTTTAAGGGATAAGATGAATTCATGAAGGACATGCTCTTAATTTAGCATTTTTTTGGAACCTTTTCATTAATTATATGAATGTTTTGAACTTTTACTCCCAGCCCGTCCGTAAAATCTGCCGACGTGCTAAAGCAAACGCTATGAAATGTCGTTTGTGTCGTTGTCCATTTCACTTATGAATCTTTAATACTCATCATCACACTCTTTGTACATTTGTAAATATTTGTGTATATTTTATTTATTCTGTTTAATTTTAAAAATATTTAATTTATGCTCACTTAGATGTAACAAAATTCCCTAAGGGGCAATAAGATTATATGTTATATTAATTCGATAGTTCGATAAATATATCTTTGGATAGTGATAGACATGTACATTTACTGATAGCCAGTTTTGGACAATACAATGTTTCAAGAAAGGAAAGGAATTTATGTGAACTGCCATGCTGCTCTTGTCGAATAAAAGACGATGTCGTGGAGATAACTTAACATGAACAGTAAAATAAGAAAAACAAACAGTAATTGTTTAATGAATTTTTAATTTCCTTGTCAAGATAACAAAATAATGAAGATCAAAATAAACAAAACGACAGGTTAACTGTCATATTTGAGCAGTGTCGAAATGAAAAAAATTCATTCCAATTCTCCCGATGCGATAAGACAAATATAAAAGATAAAAAGACGTAATGAGAGAAATTAAGTAAAAAATGTCAATCTATTTCTGATAAGAGTGTCATTTTGATATAAAGAAAATGAATTAAAAAAAACCCTTTCAAACTAAAAGAATTAATATTTTCTTGACTTTATGAAAATAACAATAAAGGTACGTAACTTAAGATTCTCTGAAAGAAAATTAGAAAACAGACTCTTTACCAAATGCTGTCTTATTTGAAAAATTTGGTACAACAATTGTTTCAAATCAGTTTTATGTAATATTACCATAAAATAAGCGTTTACCAATGTCATCCATTTTAGAAAATATCTCCGATCCCTGCTATATCATACTTACAAAACATCAACGTAACTATAGAATTGATGTACATCTACGCCCCTTAAAGAAGAAATTATTGCTCTAGTTACATACATACAATGACAAAACTATGTTCTTTTTTCCGAATGAATAACGATTTCAACATAGATGTCTTTTTGATGACATACAAATATATATTGGATACAAGTCGGCTTTGTAACACATTACTTTGTACCACACTGCTATGCAACACACTGCGATACGAAATTAAGCGTTGTGCACAGTTTGAGAGTGTATAGAACAAAAGGTAAGAAATACAATATTGTAGACACTTGAATAGATATCAAAGGTACATTTTAATATTTTAATAAACTAAAGATAAAATCTTTCCAGCCAAAAAAGGGGGAAATAATTGAAATTCAGGTTTATTCATTTTGACATTGCGAAAAAAAACCTCGTCAATTCATATCTTTTGTTACTATTTGATAGCAGTGGGGCGATTTGAATTAATTATTTACAACAACATATCAAAATGTCTACCATTATGTACATGCATACATGTACAGGCATCTCGACCCTTTGAATTAAAAAATAGCCTCATATATCTATAGCAACATTTATGTTATCAAAACATCACAAGTGTAATACGTTTACCATTCCCTAACAAAAACTATACTTTTCTATCTGATTTTATACGACGGGAAGTCAAGAAGATAATAGAAGTGAATATTATATACCCTCGTAGCTCATGGAGAAAGTGATTTTAAGTATCTATGTCTTTTAATCACCATTGAATATGTACATCACTAATTATGAATTAAGATATCTCCGTAGATGAGTACGTTGCCTATCGTTAAATTATTTTAGCAAAACATGAATTGATTTGGTTTTATAATTATTCAGGCAGGTTTTCAATGTCTATATCATTAACAGAGTTTTGACAGGACAAAGTTTCCTGTAACCAATTCTATCATTATACCAATTCTTCGGATTATCAAATATTATTAGATTTCCTCTATCAACATATCATCACAACTATATATAACACTAAATTTGTATAATTAATTTGTTTGCCTGTAGTTTAAGAAGTTTTATATACTACACGAAGTTTTATATACTACACGAAGTTTTATATACTACACGAAGTTTTATTTACTACACTACGTCATAATTGCTTTCAGTTGTGTCGTCACAATAATATTGCTGTTTTCACAATTGTCAAGTGTCAACAATATCATCGATGTATCCTTATTGAATGTTGGCGTTTAGTTGACGGAATATAAGTATCTCCCTTCAACAAAAACAACACCAAAGTCACTCTCCAAATCATTTAGCCGCAAGTAAATATAATATTCAGGATATTATTCTGTATACTCAATATGACATGTTGGTACGGTGCCATTTTTATTGCAATTTTAACGAACTGCTTCTGAAGCTTAACATGAGTTAACATTCTGAAAGACATTCAAGAGCATGTAGTCACAATTGAAATTTTAATAGCATTATTCACAATAGTTTCACATACATGTATGTTAGGATAGACATACACGTGTTGCATAATCTGTTCATGCATTCACTGAAGCAAGGAGTGTTTGATGGTGTAATTGATGTATCGATGAAGAAATTTATCTACACAGGTAAACTACATCTGTACATCACCTGACATTGAAATCAATCCTACTACCTCCTGCACATATGATCTATATGGACTGCTTGATAAACAAGCAAACATCTTGATATTGGAATTGATGAAATAAATATCATGTTAAGATAACAATAGAATGGTAATATATTGCTACAAGTACAGTTTCGTGGCGTATATTACATATGTTAAATCCGTCAAAGAGAGATAACATCATCAGCTATATTGTCCATATTATTATCTGTATTTTGAGCTGGGCGCTGACATCAGGATTCTGCTGTGGAAAGATGGGTGCTAGCGGTTGGGCAGGCCATCTTTAATACTATGGTAACAACTTAGTTGTAGTCAGTATTTATCTCACATATTACTTGTTACTTACAACTTGACGTTGTTTCTTTGCATCAGTTTTTTTCCCCAAACCAGATCTTTGATTTGGACATATCAGTGTCATGATTATCATTTCCTGATGTTCTCACAAGATAACGCCATGAAACCCGGCCCTGGTTCATGGCGACGAATTAGGGTGAGGTGGTGTAACCCTTGGAAGGAAAAGTTACATGATGTCCCTCTCGAGAACGGAGTTGATCGGACACGAAGCGTGGCAGTATGTTTTCACTCTCCTTCATCCCGAACACTGGGCTAGTTCTGAGTTTCCCTAGGCTGACATTCCGTCATCTTTGGGTGCTTTGTATGGTGATACGCACTCGGTTTGACGCATTGCCTCAGTATTTTATGAGGCCAAAATATTTGGCAGAGATCTGCTGGCCAAATAGACAAGTTCGATTAACGCATTTCAAGGCTTTTTTGGTGGTCACACAAGTCCTTTGGAAATTTGGCAGACTGAGTGGAAGATACTGAACTGGGATCGCCTCCGCATTCACATAATTTGCCTCATTTTAAATGGCAACAGTAAACTTGACATTATCAAGGTACCGATCGATTGTCTGTCGTTGACGGTGTGACCTTGATCTTTGCCTTCAACGTGCAACCAACCTTGACCGGAGCCAGGGAGGGCATTTCAGCCACCGGAAGCAGCTTGTGCTGCGCCAAGGAGGCTAAAGGGAACGCTTCCTGTTATCCCTCGTCCGCGTTCACGATGTGAACGCTTTTCCCGGCATGGAGTGCGTCAGTTGTTGAAGTCTTTAGGAGCTCAGGTGAAGAGATGATGATACTAGTATTTCGACTGTAATATTTTCCGCCATTTTTCCTATAAAGGAAAACGATCATGAGGAATGAGGGAATATACAATTTGAATGTTATATCTGCTTTTGATGATCAATCATGAACCGGGTTAGTGTGGAACATGTTAAAGATGACAGTGTTTATTATTGAAGAGTGAATTAATTGGAAAGATGCTATTGAACACATGTTAACCAATCGTAGATCGAACTTGAAGAAAGCATACAAACCTGTACATAGATTGGAAATGTGTTTGATTTAAATAAAAAGAGGTATTTTATTATAAACGTCGGTGAAATTATATATTTTAAGTTTTTAAAATCTACATGTATGTTATATTAATAATCGTGCAATTGTCACAGACATGTACACAGACAAACAATACTTAACACAACACCTGGAGTCTATTAGTTGCAACTCTCATTCAGTTACGTAATTAAACACAGAATTCTATTTTATACTCATTTGTTTTAATAAAAATGTAACTGGATATACGTCTAACCCATATTATCTTTTCAACGTAAAACCAAATCGGCGATGTTTCTCACTTATCATAGCAATTTAGATTATTTCATTGTCATTTTGAAAATATATACCATTCATAACTTTTCCCATTTTCTGATGAGAGTGCCATAATTACCACCTAATTGGCCGAAAAGTAGGGTTTTATACTGATAATATATGTATGTGATATATATTTTATGGTTTTATTTTTAAATCCGGAAAGAATATACAATATTCATTTACATGATTACATGAGATATATGAAACGTAAAATCGATAAGCTGGTTATTGTAAACGGAATAAACAACAAAACTCGAAAGAAAAAATAATTAAAGAAACATATAGGAACCACAAATCAAATCTAACAACACAACAACCTATTAGCAAATTAACCTCACAGTATAACAACACAATTTCATTAACTTCATAATGAACTAAAAGAACGGAAGTTTACATTAAATTTTTAACACATCGGCTTTCTACGTATTAGTAACGGAAGCGGAGGACACTATATGTTTACTATTATTCTAACAAATGTTATGTTTGTAAGCGTTTTGCTACGGTCAGCTAGTCGAAGACCAACCCATTTTCGTTGCTTCGTAGATTTCTGAAGACAATCTTCGTTTATGTAGCCTTTTGCAGTATCTAAAAGTAGAATGTATTGTTACTCTACAACAATGATCGTAATCACTATCGTACTCCTCTATGAGTGTGTGAGCATGTCCCTTGAGAGATCTAATACACCCATAAGTTTGATCATATTCATATAAAATGTCATTTTCGAACATTGAGTGTAAGTAGCTCAAAAACGTTTTATCCTAATAAAGAAGAAGGAGAAATGAGTTATTTTGTTTTATTAAATCAACATAAGATCGAACCCCAGTCAAGTACACCCGTAGTGCTGGCTCACTCCCCTCCCCTTTGTCCTCGTCCCGGTCACGTTGTATCCTTAAGACATGACTGACAGGCAATAACTGTCCAAAGAGCCAAAAAAGAATTACAAATGTCCCTCCGGCGTTTTGACAATGTCTTGTTTGTCTTAAGTGCCCGTAAAAGAGATATGCTTTTGGACCATTGAGCACCATATTTCGGCACCCGGAAGGGTTTTTACACATTTTCAAAAGTTCTCTCAAAAGATCTCTTTATTTACATGTCAATGTCAGTCAGATGCATATTGTATCTACTGATTCACCTAGCTACATTTATTCAAATATCATCATTCACCAATTAGGAAAAAACATGGAGAAAAATGACACTAATTTGGAGAGTACACCTGAACTTTTAAGACAATTTATATTTAAATTCTAACAGGTCACTGATTACTCTTCTACCATGTGGGACAATATTGGCATAAGATAAACACGCACACATCCAGGTCTGATAATGTTATAAGTTTTGTATCCTAATAAAACTTGCGGTACTGTGAGCCAATATCGACAAAGAATGTCCTGAAGACTGGGGATACGATTTTAATGAGATTGTAGGCAAGAAAGTTTTCCGAAGAGACTGGAAACGATAGTTGAAAAGGGTTGCTTGGAAAGTTCTAGCAGTGAATGGGTGAGGATTGTGCCAGGAAATAACTCATTATTGTGACGTATAGGCAGGTCGGAGAGTATAATGTGTATGATTATGTGTTTTTTTATATATCTGAAACTGAACTGAAACTCACTGAAAGTAAATAAAAAAAATTAAACTATGAAAATAACCCAAACATATGATTTGAGATATGAAATCTGGGTTCAATCTAATGTCAATGATACAAATAAAAAAGATAAAACTATGTTAATGAGACCTACATTTCTACCTGATGTATTTGGTTGAATAAATGAATCGTTTAAATGATCACTTAAGTAATGGCAAACGTGTAAAACAAATTTCTAATGCATATTCGCATTTTAAATAAAGTAATTGATTTTAAAATTGCATAAATTTAATGTGGTGCAAATATTGCAAGGCTTTAATATAAGACACATGGCACCAATACATACTTTATATTCTCTATCTTTCTGGGCCATTATCCGCCTCCTTTTGTAAGGCTGAAATGTAGAAAATAATGGTTACGATGATTGCTTTCGATCAACGGTTATCACTGCTAATCATGCAAATCGTGTCATTAAGCTTGACAATGTTCATAAAGTCAAAGAATGAAAATGAAATATTCAACTCGTTCATATTGTTGACATCACATTTATAATGGACAGTTTCGTATATACTGGAAAATGAACAAACGAATGATGGTTGTTGCATTGTTCTTCTTTAATATAAACAGACTTTCAATAACTTCAAACTGAACTTCGGTTCTTAAATCCGGCTTGTTCCTTAATGTGAATTATAAGAGACGGTTTATTTTGCGATAGTCAACTTGGAAACAGATTGAAAGCGTAATATGTATTTCAAGGGCAAAGAAGATTTGGAATATGTTCAATGCAAACACATTTTGATTTAAAATCCATTGATAAGAAAAATGAAGGAGTGCTTCATTTATAAAGTACCAGATGTCATGGTAATTAATTTATAGTATAGATTAGCATATATTAAATTACTTTTTAATTTTAAAAATGTATTTATCCTTAAAGACGACATATTAATCTTTACCCTCCACCTCATAAAGGCGTGAACATTTATTCCGAAATAGACCAAAATTTGGTCTATGAAATATTTAAATAATTGACTGTTCCATCATCTATATATTCTTTTCTTCGGGCTCCTAATTTCATAGTCAATCTAGACTTGCTTAATGTGGACCTAGATTGTATTAAAGGCTTTTATTTAAATATACAGTCATGAAGCAGGACTAACTCCGAAACAGTGTATGTTCAAAATAAAGAAGTTTTCATCCAGGGATCGTGCTTCTCTATAAGTTGCATCTTGAAAAAATACTTACAAATATATAGATAGCGAGCATGAAGCCGGCGTTATACACAATGTAGAGGGCGACCAGAGCGCCTAACACTATGACCTCCACCCTGTCTGCGTGGGCCCGGTTGTTGAGCAAGGTGGTCACGATACCGTGCCACGCACACACAGTCGACAGCATGATCATAGACGCCAGTAAATATTTATCCTGTAAGGAAAGAGGTACCGAATCACAAATTATGCAGACGCCTTAAAACAACAATATTCACTGTTCATTAAACAGCTTATTTACTACCATTTACCTACAGGTATTGGTGGAAGAGTACAAACAGTAAACATGGGGATCGTGTTATGACAAGAATACATCATTTCACAACAAACATAAATGTTTGTTATGCCCTGGTTGTCGGATGTCTGAAAATCTGAGTTCTGTAGACATGTTTTCAAGTGTGCAAATTGATATTTTTTCTTTTCACGGGGGACTCTTTGATTATTAAATCATCCGTTTTGATGTGAAATGGAGTATACCACTCACCATGTTTGCTGGGTAAGATCCTTGACACAGTCAACTTGAATTTAGATATGGAGTATACCATTGACCATGATTGTGAGATATGAAGTATATACTTCCATGTAACACTATAAAAGATACAGAGTATACATGTACCACTCTTCATGCATATAAGATATGGAGTATATCACTCACCATATATGTGAGATATAAACTATGCCATTCAGTAGATTTGGAGACCATTCCTCACTAGGCAATGTATGTCAGATATGGAGTATAACACTCACCATGTATACATAAGATATGGCGTATAACAAACACCATGTACTTAAGATATGGAGTACACCATTAACCATGTATGTAAGATGTGAAGTTTACCACTAACTATGTATGTGAATATGAAGTACACCATTCACCGTGTATGTAAGATATGAAGTGTACCACTCAACGAGTATGTAAGATATGAAGTGTACCACTCACCCAGTATGCAAGAAATGAAGTGTACCACTCACCGTGTATGGAAGACATGGAGTGTACCATTCAGCATGTATGGAAGACATGGAGTGTACCATTCAGCATGTATGGAAGACATGGAGTGTACCACTCACCGTGTATTTAGGACATGGAGTGTACCACTCACCGTGTATGTTAGACATGAAGTGTGCCATTTAGCATGTATGGAAGACATGGAGTGTACCACTCACCGTGTATTTAGGACATGAAGCGTACCACTCACCGTGAATGGAAGACATGGAGTGTACCACTCACCGTGTATGTTAGACATGAAGTGTACCATTCAGCATGTATGTAAGACATGAAGTGTACCACTAACCGTGTATGTAAGGCATGAAGTGTACCACTGACCGTGTATGTTGATACGCAGTAGACTACTCACCATGTATGTGAGGTATGAGATGCGAGGGAGACTCTGGTTGACGACAGACTTGAAGGCTACTGCTGTGAGGACAAGCGTGAAGGAGAGCTGGAGACGGTTCTGAGGTAAATGCTTCTCCACACTAAACGTTGCAAACGCTAGACTGCAGATGAGGAACTGTGGATGAACATCAGTTTATTGAATTTATAGACCTGCTATATTATACAAATAAGAGTCATTGGCTTGGAGCTCAACAGTTTGTTAATAAGGCAAAGGTCGACAAAAATCAATTTAAACTAGCTGTAATATTATAATCCCCGAGATCCTTTGAATTCGCGAAAATATGAAACAATTACCACGCTGACATAAACGAAATCCAATTGTGAATAAAAAAGACTGAGAAACTTGTTGATATCATATTGCAAAGATTGGAAGTATAAATGCAAATTAGAATGAACCTCTTTCTGTTAAAGAACGAGACATTATAATCTAATTCATCTTTGGTTTATGATGGAATTGAAATTCAAGAGATTGTAAACGTTACTTACATATACTCTTATTGAGTAGTCAAAAACAAGTGTATTTTTAAGCAAATCCCCAAGAGACATGCATTGGTATTAAATCAGTTCTTGTAGAATCCTAGTCAAACAGTTTAAAGTCCCTTTTTACTACACTGGAACACTAGATTGGCTAGTTTACATGATTTAAACTTTTGTCACATCAACACTTCATTATTGTTACGCTAGACAGTCTTCGAGACGCCTACCAAAAAACTAAACAATAAGGTATACGTTATGGAGTTTAATTTAGATAAAAGGTCTATTGCTGTGAGTGCTATACCTACCGTTACCATGAATATATTCCAGACAAAGTATCCGGGACGTCTTGCAGCCCGACACTTGACGGAGACTGCCGACCTCTTGACGCTGTTGTCAGCTTGGTCAATGACAATAGCCTTCTTCTCACACTCGGTGTGTATGTAGAGGTGCCACTCCTGCTCGTCCACGAAGCTCTGTCTGTTCACCATGTGTCTGTTCTCTGTGTCCTCTATGATCTCCACCTCGTACGACGGGTACTCGGACGCCACCGTCACTGTCAGATCCTGTGTGTACACAAGAGGGAACCTTAGTATTGCGACCACAGTCTAGGTACCAGGGAAAACATTAGCACATCGACCATAGTCTGTTGAAAAGGAGAAGCTTGAGCATAGGAGCCACAGTCAGGGGACGAGGGGGACATTAGCAAAGAGACCACAGTCTATTGTCAAGGGAACACTTAACCATAGAGACAACAGTCCTTACCACGGGGTAATCTTAGCATGCAGACCACATTGGGGACAAGGTTAAAAACCTTAGCTTAGCGACCGTTCTCTTTGGAAAAGGGTGACTTTAACATAAAGATCAAAGTCTAGGGACAGGGGCAACTCGAGCATCGAGACGTAAGGGAACCTAAGCACAGAGATCTCAGTCTTGGGTCACGGGGAACCTTGGCACAGAGTTCAAAGTTTCTGGAAAAGAGACACTCTGAAGACAAAAGGGTACTTTAACAAAGAATCCACAGGCTAGGGACAGCAACTGTTTATCATAGTATCGGTCAAACAGTACTATGGAGTAACATGCAATTTGAAATAACCTTTATATGCTTGGAAGAAAATATCGTTTTTCATTCTGGATGAAGCTTTTAAAAACATCATTAGCGAGAAGATCTGCGCTGCAAGGTCCTAAGGGTGAGATCACTATAAGTTTTATACTCTGAAATCAACGTAAAGGCAAGTGGAAACAACGACAATCAGAGACCACAGTTACCATCCTTGGGACGAAATGTTCATTATCTGCTGTAATAAAAATAGCTTTGGTCCCTTCGACACTAATTTGCCAAACGGAACTGTCAAGCCTTGTTAACGAGATTAATATATTAGTTCAACATCAACGAAAGGTACCTCGAATCAGCAATATTTAGAGACTCTGTCCTACGGACCAGAGTCTAGATTTTCGAAGCTCTCTTAGTGCTAAGATAGTCGTAGGACAGTGATAATGTATGGTACTTACGACTATCTTAGCACTAAGTGGGCTTCTAAAATACAGGTCCAGTACAATAGACAATATCCAGAACCATTACCACCGTCAGAAACTTGGAACGAGATAGTCATAACCTTCATACTCAATCGACGAAACTGTCAGATGCTTTGGAACATGATTGTAAATAAATAAAGTATATCCTGAGAGGGCCTGCGGGGACTTCATAAACCTTCGAGCAGTAAGTTGTTCCTGAGTGGGCCTGCACGGACACACTTAACCGTCAAACAGTAAGTTGTTCCTGAGCGGGCCTGCACGGACACACTAAACCGTCAAACAGTAAATTGTTCCTGAGCGGGCCTGCACGGACACACTAAACCGTCAAACAGTAAGTTGTTCCTTAGAGGGCCTGCACGGACACACTAAACCGTCAAACAGTAAGTTGTTCCTGAGCGGGCCTGCATGGACACACTAAACCGTCAAACAGTAAGTTGTTCCTGAGCGGGCCTGCACGGACACACTTAACCTTCGAACAGTAAGTTGTTCCTGAGCGGGCCTGCACGGACACACTTAACCTTCGAACAGTAAGTTGTTCCTGAGCGGGCCTGCATGGACACACTAAACCGTCAAACAGTAAGTTGTTCCTTAGAGGGCCTGCACGGACACACTAAACCTTCAAACAGTAAGTTGTTCCTTAGAGGGCCTGCACGGACACACTAAACCTTCAAACAGTAAGTTGTTCCTTAGAGGGCCTGCACGGACACACTAAACCTTCAAACAGTAAGTTGTTCCTTAGAGGGCCTGCACGGACACACTAAACCTTCAAACAGTAAGTTGTTCCTTAGAGGGCCTGCACGGACACACTAAACCTTCAAACAGTAAGTTGTTCCTTAGAGGGCCTGCAGATTATATGATCGAAGATTCTAGGCACTTACATTGAACGAATAGCAATGCACTTACATTGTAGTTGAAGTATAGTTCTTGCATGGCATGACAAACACTGTCATATTTTACACATACGTACAAGTTGATGAACAACCTTGGGATATGCAATTTGGTTTGACTGAATATGAATATGAATTAAAATCGGAACAATTTGGTTATTGTTACCAAGGACAAACTATCAAGATTAGTTTCTGAAGACAACATGTTTGTTGGCCTTAGCAGCTTGATTCACACCTTTTGGGTTTAGTTTTTGGGCCAAAAAAGACATCCAACACAGCATAGAAATCACAATGCGACCGCCGGTAAAAAGGTACATCTGATACAAATTGCCTTGATATATTTTATTAGGATTACTACAAAAAATAATGTGTCATGTAACTATAAACATCACTTATTAGAACATACAAAGGTATTACATATTAGTAAAATTTCTATCAATTCAGTTCATGGGTGTATCGAGTATTTTTTCAAGATTTTAGATTTTGCTGCAAGATTTCTGAAAGATGTAACTGTAACTATAAAGGATTTAATGAACTCTTGTTGTTTACATACAAGTTTCCCAAGTGCAAAACATCAACTCATATCAGTTTAACTCTACTTTTACCATTTAACTTAAAGTAAACCGTAAGTGCAAAAATTATTTCTGTATTGTGCTGTACCTTCAATTAGGTACGTTACGTTGACCTTGTGGCAACTTAACTCAAATTCTGACTGCATAGAATACCCAAGTACATGGTTTTCTCATCTCATACGCTCTAGTATACACTTGGTGACCTTACCGTAAACCCTTTGCAGATAAACAACTCCACTCTTAAACCGACGTCTAGAATGTGCTGGATTAATAACAAAGAAAGGGCCGAAGTCAACAATCGTTACTCCCAAGGAAGTGGTGTGGAGAGATTGGTAAGCCAGTTAGTGAAGGTATGTGTTAGGAGAACAACACTTCTTCCGCTAATGCGCAATTGTTCCGGGTCGACGAATTCGGAGTATTCCAGACCAGTTGGCCTTTATCCACGAAAAATCAATACAAAGTATAATTTTGAGGAAGTTGATTAATCGTCGTCTGGAATATATACTCTGGGCTATTCTATGTTATTCAGTTGAATTTAGATGTATATATGTTCTGATGTAGATGTTGGTACTGTCGAAAATCCATTGTACTTAAGATTAGATAATAATATGGCAGCTTAAAAAGCCAAGAACACGAAAATAGCGAAATGATTTAGCAATCAACGAACTTTTAGTGTAGATAAACGTTTTTCAATCTTTGTCAAATTTTAGCCAAACAATTGACGGACTAGACCTACTCCATTTTTATTTCTAAGTAAAACATTGTGCCTGGATCAACCTGCGCGCTCAAATAAGAATCGAACAGTGAATTATCCTTCTTCTAGATAGGCAATAACAACCAAGGATTGTCTATCTTTTTGGGGTCTAAAACCATATCTGCTTTTAACACCTTTTCATGAACATAATCAATGTAAGTCACTACTATTATATTTTACGAGTTGTCTAATTAATGTTTATGGACAGATATCATAAATCAACTTAAACCATCTTTCAATTACTGCAATCTGAGGTTATTCTGATAACTTCTAACTACCATCCAACCAAAAAACTCAATTGGTCAACTCATACCATTTGATCCGCTTCTTTCCCAATGTAAAGCATCCGAAACATCACAATTCACATCTCGTGACACCGGCTACACAACGAGTGACCAGACTTAGAACCACCTAACAAACCTTGCACTCAAACACCAGCTGAGACCCCCTACAAATCAATAATAAAATACCACCTCGAGTTAACATGCCTAATCATCCAAAAAGCCCTGCAATGCACTCACTACCAAATAATCAACCGACCTGGCCATCAAATTGAAAGTTCGACGAGTAACATTACTAACAAACACCTAACAAGCCATGTCATATGTGACTTAAAGGCACTAGTGCAAGCTTTTACGGTTTAAATTGGCTATTTAAGGTTTAAGAGGACTTATGCATTTACTTTAGCTTTCTATCGATGCAATGAAATACTTTAATTTCTTTACAGTTGACCTGTAACCAACAATGAAAAACTTAAGACAACCGCTGTCGGCTTAGACATATAAAAACCTATGGTTAGCTGTGTACAAAACGGATAAATTATGGACAGTTGGACGCGGCTGAACTAGTATTATGTGCAGCTATTGAATTTACCTAAACTCTGAACTGAGAACAAAGAATGAAATATGTTTTATGAAAGCAATGTTGTAAATAACCCGTTTTAATAACACAGAATTAGCATTGTTATTAATTTGACCAAAGCGACTGCCGTTTCCGCTTTTCTGGTTATACGCACAATTTTAATATTTCCGATATCATAGTTCATGCGGATTTATTGTTACGATACATTAAATACTTCCGGCATCAAAAAATCAACTGTACTACCTGAATCCGTAAATATTTGTTAAATAACTTACGAGGGAGATTACTTGAGTGAGGATCGTAAGTAATATCCACAGATATGCAGTATCTGTGCATTCGTTGTTTTGACGAAATATTAGTGTGCACTAGTGAGTTTAATGTATCTCCACAAGGATTAACTCCTTGACTACTGTAGGCCCTCTAGTAGACACGCTTCATAATAGACCAACCCACCTGGACATCAAATGGAAAATTGTCCAGTTCTAAGTTTTCCATGAATGTTCCTTTAATGATCCTCTTCTCGGACACGTAGCACTCGCCCTTGCTGTTGAACGTGAGTCTGTGTCTGAAGATCTCCTTCGGGTCCCCTATAGTGTTCTCGATGTACAACTTGGGATTCCAGTACTTGTGGAAGTCCGGAATCTCGCCAGCCTGTAAGGAGACAAAGCTATGCCAAAGAAATCTTTAGGTATATACTTTTAGTCATAACCTTATTTGGATCTTTTCACAATCACGTGACACTTTTTTACCGGGGATTAAAATGTTAAGACAAAAATAAGTAAGATATGATTAGTGATTCCGGGTCTTGTTCTTGTGCATAATTAGAATTGTAGATGATGATTTTTATTATAGTGTTTATGTTGTTGAGTATATTCTTTATGAAAGGGATAATTATGATGATGAATATTATGATTATTAATAAACAGTCACATTTACTTCAATAAAAATTGTTTGGGTAAATAACGAATACAATATATTTTGAATCTATCGATTCTTGAAATAAGGTTAATGCACGAAATAATGTGCAACATTCGAGCTGATTGGTAGCAATTGTGTTTTCAATGTGACATGAAAACGTTATTACCATAATTTGCGAGTAGCATCGGGAAATATCAAAATAGTTAGTCCATGAAGCCTGTCCTCACAGACATTTTTTTCAGAAAATGAAAAGAATGATGTAAACAATATATTTATTTTTTGTCCAACATTATGTTATGGCATGGTATATCGTCCGCAATGTTTTTCTGTTGCTTCTTTTCTTTTAATTGTAATTTCCAGCATATGCAATTAGTTGATATAAATATTATTGCTCCGATACTGTCGATTATTCAATCATTTTAAATATTTAAGTCAGACATATTCAAATAAAATGAACAAAAGTGTCCGTGAGTCTTGATATCGATAATGAACATGACAACTTTTGATTGGTTTCATGGACGATGCAGACCAAGTGGTACACAATGTGTTCCCTCTAGCTATAAATGATGAAAACATGTAAATGAAAACATGTTTCTACTTTCAATGATAATCTATCCAACTCCGCAATAAGACATACCACAAACCTATGTACCTTGTTACTATTTGTTCACAACAAGTCTAAGGTTCGTAATCCATTCTCGCTGTCTTCAAACATTCCTTTCTGTCATGAGATATTAACGAGAGAGAGAGAGAGAGAGAGAGAGAGAGAGAGAGAGAGAGAGAGAGAGAGAGAGAGAGAGAGAGAGAGAGAGAGAGAGAGAGAGAGAGAGAGAGAGAGAGAGAGAGAGAGAGAGAGTGGGAAAGGTCTCTTGCAAAGCAATTTGAATTTGACAACTGAAATCCTTAAAGGGGTGCATAGTACATGTATGTTGTTGGGGTCAAATATGTCAAACTTAATAAATGGTGTTATTTGATAGAGAAGTAGAGGTTGCCTGTGAAATTCAACATCTTAATTCTTAAGTTCAGTAAAGAGACAATAACAGGCTTAGTCAAGTTATGTGATCGAAAACCGGACAGAGACGCTCGCGGCCTTTAGTTGTTTGTAGGTAATTTAACTAATCTACATGTAAATGGGACGCAGAGTTTCCACTTCTTGAGACTTATATGGCCGTTTTTCGTTTAATAATGAAAACCAGAAAACATACCCATTTTTGGCATTTTAGAGAGAAAGATGTAAATTTTCAAAGTTTATTTGAACTTCATCATTTTTATATGATATTTTGTTTCTTATATAAACGTCATACAAAATTTATAAAGCATACTTTGTTACCCATTTCAGCTACGCATGTAATGTTAAGTGTTCAAATGTTTCACAATAATCCTTGACGTCATCTTGGGCTTCAGAATTTGGAACAAACCTGTTATCATGAATTATTTATTACGTTCTGTCTGCTCTTGGAGTTTTGAAATTTACGAAAGTCACGAAGTATACGTGATCTTTTCATAAATGCCAGTTATGCGAAACAAACATTGTTATCTATTCTAAATAAGTAGAACAATAAAAAGTTTCGCAGAGTTTGCAAATAACAAACACGTTAGAGCATAGTTTTAAGAGAACGTTGGTCACGGTACAAAAACCGGATATATGTTCATTGAAAAACGTATTTACATAAATTTTAGGCATTTAGATGAGAATCAGTACCATTATTTCCGTAGTAAGTCAGAACCTTTGTGTTTAGACGGAGATGAAAATGTGCAAAAGGAGCAAGCATTTGAACAACTACCACATAACTAATCATTTACTGGAAAGAAATGACAAATACAGTTCCGTACAAAAGGTTATGGAGTCAAGACATTTTGAACTACTTGTTCCTATAAATAAAGCTTTTCTTGATGTAAAAAAATGCTTTTCGGAGAACAAAATAACTACCCTTTTCAACTAGTCAGTATGTTGAATTTTTTTAGGTCCCAATGGATTACATGTTTTTTAACGGAATAATCAATCAGTAATAATTAAAATCTAAGAAAACACCTTAATCAGTTCTCTCTATACTAAACAATTCGTAATTTGAACTTTAAGTTTGAAACACTACCAAAAAACGAACCATCTTGCTGAGAACTTACTGTCAAAAGACTGATGTAAATATCTCTGTGTCCTAACATGTTTACATACGTTTATTTTATCGTTAGAGATCGAGAAATTAAAATCATTTAAGACAATATCCACCATCGTTTGTCCTTGAAACAATTTAGACAAGTCAATGACTGTTTTGTTTTGATTTGTAAATATTATGTTCTTCTTACCTGTTGTTGTTAATCTTTTAAAATAGATAATGTTATATATTTCATTATTCTTTGAAAAGGTTATCATTTTTAACGTTATTAATATATAGAAATTTGAAATATTATATTTACGACATGAGTGCCTAACTATATTAGCAATTCGAGAGCGAGAGCGAGGGATATACTGTTATTTAGACACTTTCTCTAGGAAAGGCTAACTGTAAATTAATTCATTGTCCTCGAATGACAGTTGTTGCAAATAAATTGGTGATTGGTAATAAAATGAAAGGTTAGGAACCGTAAGTAACACATGTATGTTTTGGAAAAAACTTATCTCTTACGCACACAAATAGATGTGTATCTATCACCTATTACCATTTACCACCTTGCGGAGAACAAAGCAGCCTTCCTTTCATTTTTTTCTATTAGAATTAGCTTAAACTTGTCAGGAAGTCAATTTCAAATATTGTATTTTAAGACTTTAAACAACTATTAAATCTGATCTAGAGAACTCACAGACTGAATCTGTCCGTCCATGGTTGGTTCTCGCCATCTCGCTCTGACTATCACATCAGCCGTATACTGTTCTTTGAGCGTATCAATCTCCCCGACCTTGAAGAACTGGACGCATACCTGTACCTTCACCTGCAACACAATCAGACAATATACCTGTACCATCACCTGAAACACAAACAGACATTATATTTTTATCTTCACCTGAAACACAAACATATATTTCACCAGTACCTTCACCTAAAACACAATCAGACAATATACCCGTACCTTCACCCGAAACACAATCAGACAATATACCTGTACCTTCACCTGCAACACAATCAGACAATATACCCGTACCTTCACCTGCAACACAATCAGACAATATACCTGTACCTTCACCTGCAACACAATCAGACTATATACCCGTACCTTCACCTAAAACACAATCAGACAATATACCTGTACCTTCACCTGAAACACAATCAGACAATATACCTGTACCTTCACCTGCAACACAATCAGACTATATACCCGTACCTTCACCCGAAACACAATCAGACTATATACCCGTACCTTCACCCGAAACACAATCAGACTATATACCCGTACCTTCACCTGCAACACAATCAGACAATATACCTGTACCATCACCTGAAACACAAACAGACATTATATTTTTATCTTCACCTGAAACACAATCAGACTATATACCCGTACCTTCACCCGAAACACAATCAGACTATATACCCGTACCTTCACCCGAAACACAATCAGACTATATACCCGTACCTTCACCCGAAACACAATCAAACATTATACCATGTACTTTCAACTAAAACATAGTCAGATAACATAGCCGTACCTTCACCTGAATCACAAAAAGACATTATATCCTTTACCTTCACCTAAAACACAATCTAACCATACACAGTACCTGTATCTTCACCTAAAACACAATAAGACATTGTACCTGTACCTCCACCTGAAACACAATCCTACATTATACCTGTACCTTCACATTACCTTACATCACATAACTATTCAACTCAATAGAATGCAAACAATATCAAATATTAAAAAAAACGACCCAAACAAACGCAAGAGATCAACGCAAGTCCATCACAAAGTACAAATGGGGACATAGATGTGTAAATATGCCATGTCATATTAATTCTAAGTGGTACAGCGACGTAACACGTTGTATGACACTTGAGTAACACTGCTTTACCAAATATTAATAGCACAGAACGAGTATAGAGAAACTGTGAATACCATTTCCTGTTGCAAAAACGTCTTCCTTAAAAACATGGACGCCATCGGTCTTCTGAAATTACATCGATTACCAACAAGCTTGCAGCATACAGCAATATTGACATACATACTTGTATCTAATCGTTGCTGACATTATTTGCTCATTACAGAAGCAATGGTCAATTAACACGCTCCTTTATTGGAGAGCTATCTTGTCGCCTCGGAACAAATAAGAAGATATAGTAATCTATTGACCTTTTACAGGCTTTGGAATGTGAATTAGGCAACACTTGTAGTAATTGGTCCCTGTATAACATAAATAATATTAGGCAGTCTGTCTTCAGCCTCCTGCACTCCATTCACCTCGAGAGGGTGCACTATAGAAGAGTAGTTGTCTTTAAACAATCGGACATCAATTGTCTTGTTTCAAGTGTGAGTTACTATGGTAACATGAAGCATGACGGTGGTTAAGTGAAAGACAAACATGATAAAAAAAACGTAAATGCAGGAAGGTCTCCAAGGAATCAAGGCACGAATTTCAACCATCAAAATAGACCTATATGGCAAACACTTAAAGGCAGGGACGTATCCAAAGAATCAAGATACGTATTTCAACCATCAACAGACAGATAATTACCACACGCACACTCAGGAATCAAGACAGGTCTTTCAAGAAGATCCAGGATTTGAATATCGAATACATTCTCTCCCAAATCAACGTATTACAAGCATCATCATTTAAGACAATTATTTTTTATGACAAAATCTGAAAGCAGTAACGTTGTCAAAGCAAAAGAAGCAACAACTGAAATATTCATTTGAATTGCAATGACGTTAATTTGGTAACATGTTTTGGAAATTGTATGACATGAACATTCTGTTAAGTGTGATAAACCTCGAGCTGTAATCAAACCTTAGCATGAACGAAATTTTAAGATGTCTGAAAAGACAGCGTATTTCAGTTAACGGATAAAAATACAATTATGATATTAAAACGTTATGTGAGTCTTTTGAATTAACGCCAGACATATGGATTCCATTCTTACACATTCATCAAATGGAAAAAATGATATTGAACATTATACAATAAACATAGCTAGTTGAATATAATGTAAGAGTAGAGCTCTCTTTTGAGACTATAAAATCTACATGATAGTTAACACATGTGAGAGTTGAGACCTATCTACCAATCGACAGCCTGAAAATGTTTTGGCACCAGGCGTTGTCAGGGCCACAAGACTTCCAGAATTAGTCGTAGGCGGTAGCTATATTGAGTACCAGTCGCGGAACCGTTATGCTTGATTGATTCTACATTGAGCAAGCAATTCTGTTTCTGATGTATTTCTCTATACTTATGCGTCCTACGAGAGCAATGCTTCTATTGCGATGGAAGTCTAATAAAGCTGCGGTTAGATAGCGTTATATAGGTTGTGTATCAGAGTACATGTACACATGGAAGCGATAGAGAGTAAATGAACGTGGTCTGGCGTGAGTGGAACCAGTTAGGATCATGCTGCAAGGTTGTTCCATGCCAGCAGGGAGTCGCACATTTACCATTTGCTGTGCATACTCTACACAGGCTTACAATCAGCTTTACCGCAACGTCAAAACTGGGGTGAACCTTTCTGTAAGACCTGGTGTTGTCTTACAGTTCCTACAGATTATCAGTGGCAAACTCACAATATTTGTGAATCTCCGAGGTTGTTTTGAAGTTCCAGTGGTGATTTGTACACGTGATGAAACTGAAACCACATGTAGTGCAGGTGCGCGAAATGAATGAAACTAACACCCACAAGCCAATTTTCTGTGTAATGATGGTAATCTTAATCCCTTTAATTTAAATTCCTTAACACCCAATTATGCATTCCTTTGACCTCTTTCTATCTTAATGTAAATTTTACCACCTGTTTTTTTGTTTGTTATACAAAGTCTTCTCTTTTTTGACAAATTTAGATTTCTATTGCATGTTATGTATTGGACAATATTGCGTTGTTATGAGTAAGTATTACTGAAGTCCATATAGTCCATATGTTTACGTCTTTAAATTGATAAACAACAAAACCGATAATTTGTAAATGTTAAAACTAGGATGACTGTAAAACTTACTTTTAAATAATAAACGTCTTGGGATACATAATGATATTCTTATGGTGCGCGTTGATGCACGATCGACCTCAATTGAAGTACCCTCATTTTACGGAATGGCAAGTGTATCTTGAACGCATTTTGAACGTTTGTCAACATAAATTGAATATTCAGTCCATAATTTACATTTCCGTCGAAAATATGCCAGCAGATACATGGTGGCAAAGTATTTGCATGAGAAATTCCGGGATGTAACACAGACAAATTGTGCGTCAGATTTGGCGTCAGTATTCCATCATATGCAAACTTAAAAATAATTCAGGGCTACTTACGATGATCTCCAATATTGATACGAGAGGATAGAATAGAGCCTTATGGGGTTTAATATGCGCATGTCTTTGAGGGTGGAGGAAAAGACATGCATAAATGGTTCTCCGCAGTGTCCAGTATATATCCCAGGGAAGGATCAGTACTATTATGTGAGTGGAGGATGGACCTCATTAACACTCGTGAAAAAGTTCAATGGACTTCGGTAGCTAAAGGAGATTCTTGACAGGGTTGTTATCCTACATTTTTAAAACCAATGTTATTAAGCGGAAATAAAAACGTCAGGAGGGATAAAAAATCTCAGATGATAGCCCAGACCTACGAAGCACCTCGATGCTTGTCAGATAGCACGGAATGTCCGCAACCATGTTAAAGTTCAAGTAAGAGAGAAGCGCCTTTTTGTGATTCATTCAAAGCTAATTTCATTTCAAGTGAAGCAAACGGTCTAATGGTTGGTCTTATTCTGAAATATAGGCCTTGGTTGTTTAAGAATATTGATAAAAGACGCAAAATTTATGCATCGGCTGACAGCCACAGTCATAACATCGCATGACCTCTGCATTTTTAATTGAAATCAGAACGTCAGAGAAATCTCCTTGTTCATAATGCAACACGCTGCCAAAGGTGCTTAAAAGTACCAATGTCCACATAACACCATTTTGGCATAATCTACACTCAGTATTGAGTGATAAAGGGAGTAAATGTAATTTCAATGAGGACTATGAAAGATTGCATGAATTAAGACCAAGGCCGCCAAAACTTGCTAATTGTTTTCAGTAATCAGTTCAGCAACTTTATCTGCAGATAAACCCCATCGAGGCCATACATAAAATCGAGTTCTCTGAGATCTCTAAAACAATGTTTACATAAGTGTTTATATGTATGCAAATGGTTAACATTACTCTTTGAACGTTATTTACCAAAATTGTAAAAAAAAATCATGCATCTCGTATTGTATTTATGATGTATTTAATTTTGGGCCTCTGAAATGAATCAACAGGGTGACGTTTGTTTTGCGGTTTCTGTATATTACCCAAAATCCATAAAAGTGCCAATATCAACATCAAGATTTTAGATATCTACTGCCAGTGGTTTTGATTGTTAAAATTCTATAAGTATATGATCGAATCCATAATGCCAAAGCCATAACGAACATAACCGGCTAATGAGTTAATGTGTTGATAATTTAAAAACATGCGTTTCATGAAAATATCTTCGTGAAAGATATTCCATACCTGAAATTAGATAGCCAAAATTGCAAATGATATTCACTGATCAGAGACATTTCATTATTAGAAATAATTGTATTTCATTGGTTGGCATTTCGACTTCTATGCATTTAAAAACAGTTATCAAACACGACGCCAGGACATCACCTGATAATGTTAACTAAGAAAATCTGTTTAGCGTAACAAAAAGCGCTATAAAATACCAAGAAATTAAATTAAAGATATCAATAAAATATATGCGGTATACTGTAATGATAAGGTCATACATGTATGATATACTTGAATAAATATTTCATTAGAAATCAATACGCAGCCGTTCCCAGCCAAATAGTTCGAAATGTCCTTGTTCATGTCAAGTGAAAGTTAAGCATTTACTTCATGTCAACCCACGTATTTTCATCATTGCATGTGCATATACATGGAATACTAATCTCAGTTTTGTCTTATACAAAGTTAAAACAATAATCACACATCCATCGATACATTCAATATCAATCCAATTTCATAATACAACGCTGTATGAACACGGTCATCAGGAGAATATATATATATATATATATATATATATATATATATATATATATATATATATATATATATATATATATATATATATATATATAAATATATATTGTACCATACACAAAGCAATCTGTATATATATAATATTGTACCATAAACAAAGCAATCTGTATACGAGAAGAGAACGAAGCAGGTATTTTGACAATGAATCACAACATGAATACATACATCACTGGAATAACTCTAAGCTCAAAGATTATCCAACAATAATATAGGATACTGTATTTCGTTCAATAGAAATAAAAGATTGTATGTACATATCAATCGGTATATGGAGACGTGTACACCAAGCTCATTCCCCAGTCGAGGAATGCACCTATTCTCGTGTATTCACTATATGAGCCCTGCTCCAGATATCTCTCGGTCAAGGTCGAGTGTATGCTGTATGCAGAGCGTTCCTGCAGTACTGGTGCATTCCTCTCATATCTCACTGACAGCGTGTAGCGGTATATTGAGATTAATGTATGTGACACATGCCACCATATGCAGTGACGAAGGGTAACATATTTCTGTTTATTGGTTTTAACATGGAAATAAAGTGGTTATTAAACATTTACAAACACCCCTTACAATTCTGAGTGTGTTGTTGAAGAGTTGAGATCGATATGTGACATATGCCTACATGTGTAGTGATGGAGGGGAACTCATTTTTGCATATTATATATACGTGTATTAATGGAGAAAGTCGATATCTAGAATTTATAAACCTATAGTTTTGTTTGAAAGAAAATTGCATAATCCCAATCTGAATTTTTTCCATGTTTAAAGTCTGTGACCAAGGAAATTTATTTGTGAATACTTGATACCGACAAAAGTGTATCAGACAAAACAATAATTTGTAAACTCCACACAGTTCCCTCCATCGGTCACCCAGGAGCATTTCTCAATTCAAATATATTTTAATTAACTGCCATTGTGTCTTTATGTGAAATAAAAAACGCATAACAAATACCAAGTATTGACAGTTTGCGACCTGTTAGTCTAGTGTTTGAATCCTACCTTTTCAGTGCAGGCTAAGGGAATATATTGCAACCTGATCCGTTAACAATAGTAAAAGCTAAAAAGCTGGAATTTTAAGCAAAAGTTCTCAACGGCAGACAAAAGCGTGATAAAAGGGATTGGTGAATGGCCCGCAACACCAATGAGCGCGTAGAAGTTAGATCGTCTTATATGTTAATCAAAAGCTGGTAATTTCAGTACGAATTTTGCCCTATGAAAAGACAAAGAGGTGATACAGTGTCGGAACATATGGCCAAAAGGACATAGTCCGTACATGCAGGGCAGGGTATAAACAAGTGGAATTCTTTGAATCTCTTTATGTCAGTTATAACAGCGTTTAATACATCTTTGGACACAAATCTGAAACGTACCTCTTCTACACTTAATCTCAGCTGATTCAATACTCAATGACAATATTGAAGTTGTTTATGCAACACATGCGCGAATTCTAAAGCTTTACCAATATGACTTCATCTGAAAGGTCTTATTACAAAAGAAAACTTATATGAAAGAACTGATCATAAAGAATGCACAGAGGTTTGACCATATGTCAAGTATCTAGAGCCTACCATTATAAAATCAAAAGTTATTGACAAGGATAGACAGATTGACATTTGAAAAGCCATATAACAAATATTCTCCCATTCGATGTTAAAACAAATATAAGAACTGTTTGTTCTGTAATTCATCTTTCATGATTTATATTATACTTAAGGTATTTTTAGATTTGCATATGAAACAAGAAGACATAATCATCAACATCGATATCCCCTGCCAGATTGGCTCTCCTTATCCTCACGGCCTTTCACAAATGTCCCAAATTTGAGTAAAACGCGGAACACGTCTCCGGAAAAACAATTGTGTGACAATATTACCTAATGTAGAACAATTGATTCCCTATATACACAGCTCCTATACAGAATAGATATATTGGCTTTTAACTCATGTCTTTCATGATCGAATACTTGCATATGAAGTAAGAGGTCTATGACATGCACTAAATAATTAATGAAATACAAGTATGACCTGCTTATTACAGTTTGCCTATTCGAGACTACTGTTTTTGAGTGTCTTTCCCGCAAATCTTTGTAAGGGGTAAGCCTTTATGAAAACCACATATAGTGACTTTTTACCAGACACTAACACATTCATTTTGTACCTGCTTTCAAATCACTACATTTACATTATCATTCACATTACCAATACAATCCGAACACCCCTTTTCTTCTACCACCCAAATTAAACATACATGTAAATAGAGATTATTACCCTAGGAAGTGTGTCATATGACTTTTACGAAACGAGTGTCAGGGTTATACGCAAATTCGCACGAGTTTCGTAAAAGTCATATGACAAACTTCCGAGCGTAATAATTTCTTTATTACCGATTCCTTTCAATCTAAAAAGCATGGATTTAGTCAGAAAACGGTCTGTTTCCCTTGCGACGGCCCGCTATAGTGACGTCATGAACAATAGTTTAATGACGTCACAGACGACGAAATGCGGTTACTCGCGCTGAATCAATCGTTGCTAGGCAAAACCGATATGTGCACATGTGCTCATATTGAACATATGTCACCACTTATGATTAACCATATGGGTAATAAACAGTGACATTATGCAATTAGACAATATGCAGGTGACCAGTTGATTTTATGTTTATAGTTTGTTTATTAATTGTGGTTCATACAAGAACATTTTGCTTACTTGAATTCAGACCTAAACGGATCTGCACCTTGCCATGTTCTTGTCTTTGGGAGTAGGTAAATGCATTTACAAATCTAATTCTCCATCCAACGTAGATGACATGCTTAAATGTAGAGATACATTGTAACGAATAGTGTCTGAAGGAAAGATAAAGACGGTTTACGGATGGACACCATGCCGCGTCCGTATTTAGATGGCAATTACGACCAAATCTACTAACTTTAAAAGTCGTCTAAAGGATAATGACTGCCACATGTTTGGGACACAGGCACCAGGTTTAAATTATACTTATAAATATACATATACTATCCCCAAAAAGTAACGCATAGGTGATTTTTCATAATTGAAATCGAAATATTTTTATTTGTATTATTTTTATTGTCCAAAAAAGTAATGATATTGATGATACTGACAAGTTGCTTTCGTTTTCTTTTCCAAAAATGGATCTTACATGGAAATGTTGACTTTGGTGAACATTTTAAGGGTAAATCAAAAACGCTTCGCCACAACGCAACACGTGCAATTACGCACGTGAAAGTTTTGTGGAAAATGCATGCAGTGTGTGGCTATAAAAAGGGATGCCACATTCGGATTTGCCACTTGTTTGGAGATTGATTGTAAGACACTCCATGGTGGCACGTCTTGACGCTATAACAAGAAACATCGCCATCGGAAGACTTCAAGCTGGAGAGTCCCAATGTTCGGTGACAGGACGTTTCCACGTTAGCCAGAGCACCATTTCAAGACTTTTCGACAGGTTCTTTCAGACCAACACGACAAATGACAGTCCCCGTTCAGGCAGGCCATGTGTCACCACACCAGCTCAAGATCGCTACATCCGGGGCATCCATTTGCGTTATCGCACAACTACTGCCGAAAGTACTGCAGGCAACATACCAGAACTGAGAAGAATTTCAAGCCAGACTGTAGGGAACAGCTTGAGGGAGGATGGATTGAGAGCCAGGAGACCCTACGTTGTCAACGTTCCACGTCGTCAACACCGTGCCAATCGACTTCGTTGGTGTAACACAGTTGGTGTTTGGAATCTTCGCAACTAGCGCCTAGTTTGGTTCGGTGATGAATCCAGGTTCCTATTGCGGAGGCGAGATGGCAGAAACCGTGTTTAATGGCGTCGGAACGAACGTTTTGCCGCTTACTGTGTTCTTGAGGTGGACAAATTTGGTGGAAGCAGCGTTATGATGTGGGCGGCGATATTGTACACTGGTCGCACCAATTTAATCCACGTTCATGGAAATTTGACGGTCGTACGCTACAGAGACAACATCCTACAGCCACACCCCCTGCCCGTTATTGACGTCCAATGTGAACTGTTCCAGCAGGACAACGCCAGGCCACATGCTGGACGAGTCACTGGAGATTTCCTCGCCAGAAACAACATTAATAAGTTCCAATGGCCGTTTCGTTACCAAGATTTGAATGCAATTGAACATCTTTGGGATGAACTTGATCGACGTCTTCTTCAGCGTCAACAACAGCCTCAAACTCTACAAGAACTGGCTCTATTTGTGCAGCAGGAGTGGCAGACGATTCCAAAACCAACCATATAGCGTCTAATCCAGTCGATGCCAAGGCGGGTGAGAACTGTCATCAACGCACAAGGTGGCCACAACAGATGCTAACTTTCTACGGACGTCTGTGAAATATTGTGAAAGCCATATCTAATGTTTTTACGTAATTTCGTTAATTGATATTTCCTTAAATCTGATGTAAAAAATCACACTTGTAACTTCATTTCCTTTCAATTTATATGCGTTTGAAAATACAACAATTTCTCCTAACAAATCTGGCTATGCGTTTCTTTTTTTGGATAGTATATAATATATCTACTCGTATATAACATCTAAACATGGTAAGACAGGGTTGGGTCTGCAAGGGGACAAGAAATGATTAGACAGATTTCCGGGCTCAGTTAAGCTTAACGAATTTAGTCGACCAAACTCAGTTTCAACTTCCAGTTCGCTTGCAGACCTTTCTCTGTCATACTTATATGTTATATAAATAGGTGTGAATGCTGACATGTATAAATAGACTATGGTGCCTGTGGTTCATGACAAAAACTACAAACGTAAGTATAAAATGAGACAAAAATGACAGAGAAGTGAACAATGAGAATTTTTTACAGGCGACGGTCGACGGGCAATGTCGTAAGCCAATCTGGCCTCAAATAATTTGATTCTTATTAAAAGGTCATAGAAAGGTGTTCGCACGCGAATTCTGTTGACTCTTTTAAGAGCCACAGGTCGGGTTTCCTTTATCAATTTATTATTCAGCTGCTTTGATTTTAAAGGTTTTTCCGGGCTTGGCTAGATATCACAAGGGTATGAAATTTACTATTAATAATTGACATCATTCTCTCTCCATAGAAGCTCTGTCAAACAGTTAGACATTCAGAGCAGTTGTTTCAAATTTTGCCCTTTTTCTGTTTCCCTAGCCGTTGAGAAGGTTGGAGTTCAAACACAAAAAGACTTGCGTAGTCTCTAACGGATTGGAGATAATGCATTGAATAAGCTATGGGGTTACATAAAGTTTCAGATCTGTAGATCATTTGATCCTTCAGGTCTGATGTACTAACTTCTTATAGTAAGACCCAAGATCTTATCCTAAGATAAAAGCTATAAAATTAAGAACATATAATTAGATCAAAATCAGAAATATAAAGTTTTATCTTCGAAACTCTCAGCATTTGGTGATAAAATTTGAAAGCTTAGAAAACTTCTGCAGTTGAAAAATAAACGTCATTGGAAATATATATCAAAAGCAAACAACAAACTATTCATAGGGTTTTGGGTTAAGAGTCCCGAATAACTCGTCTATGTTGCTTTATTGAACAGTACTCTTTATTTTTCTGCTACAATAGGATAACAAATCATCGTGACTTATCTTACCAGAAAACCATAAGAGCTAACTGGGAGAGCTCCAAAATAATCATATCTATCTATACTTATCAACCAAAGCGCTGCCAACTTCAACAAAAATGCATAAGAAGGAGCACTCAATACCTGTGAGCAGTTACACAGACACTGAACAAGTGTTAACAAGTTCTCAGCGAACAGTATTTACATTGTATATATCTATGCCAGCTATGAGTAGCAGTTTATTCATATGTGATTCCAGATACCCAAAATAAGATTTTAACGAGACCGCCGAGAACAAATGAGTCCTGGTTATCGGGCTTTCGTTGTATAAGAATGTTGTAATAAAACCTAGAGCCATGGTCTTTGCAGCTCGTCATGTACAGCATGATTTATTTCGCTTAGGTTGAAGACGTAAACGACAGATCAAGACATCGTCTATATGGTCTCTATCGTAGGTAAGACATCAACAAAGTTACCAACGTAAAAGTTTCATTGATGAAGGCATGTTTACATATTTCAGTAAGTTAGGCCTTTGATTTCTAAGTAATATAAGTAAAAAGAGCTTCTACGGTACTAACCTTTTGCCTTTATTACAGACTCGTACAATTAAGCTAAATAAACACCCCTTAAAACAGAACTCCCCTGAAAGAAACTAGCCCATCAAACAACGTCCTTTACCTACTCCCCACTACCTCACTAACCCTCTCTCAACTGTGGCTGTCCCCTGCTCCCTCACTCCTCTTTCCAACGCTCTTGACTCAGTGTGTTATAGGCACGTCTGTGAAACAATACACGGTTCAATAAACGATGAAATGTTGCTTAATGATTATAACTACGCTAGGTGACACAATAAGGTCGATGTTTGGTTCATTGTAAAAAAGTTAGATTAGTACATGAGAAAAATACTGTTATAATAAGTTTTAAAATTCTTCATGATAAAGAAATGAAATTCGGTTTATTTGAAGGTTTATGAACATAGCTGGTACAATGGAGTCGGTATCATACAAGATAAATGTTATTCTGAAAAGTTTAGCTTTCTAAACCAGCTGGATTTGATTTTGCTGGACCAAGCCCTACCACGACCACATTGTGGGGATTAAAATGTACGCATCTTAAACCGCGTTGTGGGGATTTAAATTTAAACATCTTAAACCGCGTTTACATGCATGTTTACATGCATCGTTTACCACCGGGGGTAAAATATCTCCTGGGGCAAATCTGTCTCCAAGGGGCAAATTTAGTCATGTAAAAGGTACATAGAGGGGTAAAAGTTTTCCTCCTGTGAGGATTTTGAGGCAATTTTTGCCGTAGATAAATAGGCTTCAGGCCACGAATGGACATCTTTTTCTCAAGTCATTAATTGTTCGGTTAAAAGCTGAGAATTAACTATATCTTATGACAACGTTGTTGTTGATTTAATAACCACTGAGCAAGGGATATGTTTAATGGATTCCAACTTCTTTATGGCATAAGAAAGGTGAAGTTTCGGTATAGATCCTCATACCGTTATCGAACATTATGTATTATAATGTGTATGCTTGATAATGGTATATTGATCTATAACTACAACAAAGAATTTGGAATCCATAAAACCTGTCCTTTGCTTCGTATCACAACTTATAAAATGCATATCAAAGAAGTTAGAGTAAACACTGTCTCGCTTATATAAATAAGAGCTGGCAAATTGCACTCTTCTTAAAGAGCTGATTCGGTGACTGCATGGATCTGAGGGAAACACATCCATATCTTATGATTGCAGCCAACTCGTGTAAATTGTCACACAAGTTGCACGGGGCCACTAAAACTAAAGGAGGTATACTGCTGGTAACTACACATCTTCATCAATACATCAAAACGTCTCCATCACCTGAGAATTCATCCTGTAGGTTAACTATAGTTGTTCCTCTGTCAGAGCTGCTCTGGTGCTTTTTGGTTTCCTCAACCATGGTACATAGGTAGATTTAAGGTGTTTCCAATTTATGGTCAAACTGTCTATTCAGTTTTTAACAGTACATTACAGGCATCACCAAAAGCAGTCAAAGTTTAAAAACACCCGTGCTTCGTACACTCAACCATACCCGCCTATGCAGACACCTGAGTACATGTATACAGATAGCTTGCATGATAATGGAAATAAATCCCTTACTATTCATATAAAGAGAGGCATTGCTTTAAGACAAATTGGAAATGTGTGTTGCAAATATAAATTCCATTTCATTTTCAATCCGGCTATCCCCTCCAGTGTACTTGACATATATGAGCGTAGACTGCATTACACACCTCCTGCGGCCGAGTTTGGACTTTGTGTTCTCAAAATAACTGTCAATGATGCGATATTTGTAATATCCTTTCGTAGCCGGAAAATATGCTGCAACGATTACTTTAAACTAAGAAATTTGAGAATTCTGGAACGTTTATAAACGTTAGAACATCTGAAGGCTTCTCTCAATCTAGCACCATCAAATGCATGTACTGTAACTTCCCACCAGCATTGACTTCCCTCTACCATTCGCTTTGCTTTCAGTGTATTGTAGATGCCAATTAAAGTCCTATAAAGTTAAGATGGCAAAGATCTGTTTCTCCTCCTTTTGTTTGAGACTAGTACTTTCTAAATCCAGCTTGGGAATCTGGAATCAAATCTTTCATATTTCACCATTGTGAAAGCCTATTCTTAATAATGAAAACAAATGTCTTACCAACAACCCTTGTTAGAGAAATACCCCTATGACTATTAGAATAATGTATATCGTCATTCTTAACCAGTTGAACAATTATCGACCTAGCCAATACAGAAGGAAAATGTCTCTTATCAAAAATTCGATAAAATCTACTTACAATTGAAGCTTTCATTTATTCTGTTAAAGGAAATTCCACAACAGGCTTATAAACATTACTGATCACACAATTTGTCACGTCAATCGTCACACTGTATTGATATAACGTTACCTTATACATGCACATCATGCATGATATTGTCCTTAAAAAACAAATCCCTGAAATGACAAAATTGTTATGTTTGCGATATGTTTGATATAGGCCTGGAACCGCGGTGAAGGGAGCGAATATTTGGCTAAAATGGCCTTGGACTATGCCGGGTACTAGTAAGTCGTGATAGCCTTGAAAATTGAACCCCACGTTTGAAAGCCTTACATTAACTTTATACTTATTATATCTTATATACTAAACCTTCTAAGAGCGTTCCTTTTTGCTTATCTAGATAAAATACAATCCTTATTGAATTTAGGTTTGCAATTTGGACCACGTTGTCCACACATCTTCCTTATACAAGATGCCTAATCTAACATACATTGAGTGATGTTATCTATACGATCTTCAAGAGAAGTATCCAGTGTAGAAAATAAAGTACATCGTTCTGATAATAATAATGAATATAGAATGAATAACCCTACTTTAAACATAAGACTGGAAGACCATTTGAGTCAATAATTTCGTGACAATGTGATTGAAACATATACCTCTTAAGCCGAAAACATTGATATGGTAAACCAGGTAGCTTAATGATATCATTGCAATGCAAAGCTTGATGAATAAGTCTTTTTTTAAACGGGATACATTGGGTTGATGATTATGTTGTACGAGACGTTAATCATCCATCTCTATTGAGCAACATTTGAACCGTTGTCAAACTTGGGTCATATCATGATCGCTTATCACAAGATTTACAGTAACTGACACAGTCTGTATCAGGTCATCTCGCGTTTTGTTCAGGTTTGTGCCAAAAAGCGAACATCTATTTTAGCTGTTTCCTTTTTATCATCACATAGCTAGTGTTCCTGTGCACTTACGTCCTATCTGATGGTCCATGCACCTGTGCATACGTTTATTGATTCATTTTGTACTTAGATATTTCAGTATTCGAGTATTGGAGGGGAAAGTTTCGGTTGTAAATAGAAGTTTATAAAACTTTGCAGTTTCAATCCTCTGGAGAATTATGAAGTAATTTGTATAGACGTATTTCATCCTTGTGGTAAGAAACGCTGGATGAGTGCGAGTCGATTCCTTCATAAGACTGTTTACTTATATTTAAGGAAAATGTTCATCGAAACAGGTTTTAGGGACGCGTGTAATATCATGATTTAGGCGATTAGTAAACCTTCACTTAAAATCCAATGACGACGGAAACCGATATACGGTTTTTTAAATTGTGATTCGAGGAAAACGGTTAAAAAGTGTCTAATAAAGTATAACTTATATCTTATCGAAAATGCAAGAGTGTTTGCGGACGCATGGGTGAAGGACGTATTGCAATGCAAAAACACAATCGAATGCTTTAGATCTGATTTGGAATGCCTCCGTTTGTCACGAAATCGGCCCTTTTTATCAGCACAACACATCATGTCTCACTGAATTTTTTTGAAAACCCCAAATTATTTCACCTTATATGGTCATTGAAAACGATATGCTTTTGCTAAAAGGTTTCTTCAATGAAATATTCAAACTAGACAATTGCCAAAAATAGTTTAAAACCAGCATGCTATTATTAACAAGCTTGTATTGTCGTAGTCAGTTATAGACATTGGAAATTTGAACACAGCCGTTATATAGAGGTGGAATAAAGTAGAATACAGGCTACGTGTGTTAAAAGCGCCAACAGCACGTGAGTGTTATCAACAATCTGTAGTACAAGCACGTATGCGATAAGAGGAAACACGCTTAAATCCTGTGCTTGAAGACTGAATTTATTGTGCATTGCCATGGAGATAGAAGAGTGAACTCGTACGCGTTGGACGTCCTCTAACAAGTCCAGATACAATGAAGTGTGTTCAGTTAAGTAAAGGCTATGGTTTTAACTTATAGAATATGACATAACTTATGACATATAATCATTGGCAAAGAATTCAAACGATTTCGAAATTAGTAAATGCTACAATTTGAATGGTAATGTGTTTCGGTATGTCCTGCCAGATGAATGCTAATCCGCTATCCGTTACCAGATAGAGAGTATTTCGCTGTAATTGTACATGATCAGTTGAAAGTATGAGTTAATCAATAAAAAGGAATGCATTTGTTTCAAACAATGTGAACAATAACCATGCAAGTACTGTTGCATAACCACCAATGTCACCATGACATTTCAAACGACAGGGAGAGAGATAAACGTATACAAATTTGATGTTTATATACTTTACAGCAAGACTATAACTTAAAATCGATGCTATTTAACACACGCAATTAGATTTCTTTAAATTGGCAAACTTCCCAAAACTAGTTGAATCTGAGAGTTCAGAACGGAAGAAAGTTGAAACCAACAAAAACACAAACCAACTTAGAAATAGTCTTCAAAAAGTGAAATGAGGGATTCATAGCTCTCTTACCTTGAAACAGTCGTGTATGTATAAAGG
This sequence comes from Phorcus lineatus, assembly GCA_921293015.1. Lineage (NCBI taxonomy): Eukaryota > Metazoa > Mollusca > Gastropoda > Trochida > Trochidae > Phorcus > Phorcus lineatus. The sequence goes on from OV121091.1 coordinate 29,886,930, forward strand.
ACGTGCGCAGCGCTGAGGGTCAAACCGACAAACACTGGAACAAGTCATGTCTCGAGTCAGGCAGCATAAGCATGTAATACAAGCCCCAACTGACTCGACTTCCTAAACTGTCTAGCAGACAGCGCGACTACACGGACAGCGATCTCTTTCTCTCACTGTCTAACTCTGTCTCTGTCAGGCGATGAAAAAGCCTTTGTCGACTAATAAACGAGTATTCTGATTCAAATGCAGCAGTACAGACGTAATGCAAGAAGGATGCAAGCAAGAGTGCGATAACTATGTAAACTTCTCATATCTAGTTGCTGTTTCTTTGGGAACGGAGTACTCTTAGCTCGAGACAGTGGTTTTAAGCATGAGCTTCTTCTCAGCCATTCTACTTTACCGGTAAAGGATTCCCCGTGGTAGGATAATAATACCACTTGAAGTGAAAACCTGAGAAAATTGCTACCTACATCTACTTCCATAAATTGAACAAACGTCTCTGGCGCAACAGAACTTGCATTCATGAATACTTATTAACTATTTCATCTAAGGATGTGGTTGAATCTAATCGTTTTTGGTCCAAAGGGTAATCCAGAACCTAAATAACAGTCATCCCTAGTATTAGTAAATTGCATGGAACTTAGTTTCTGTCTGCATGAAGGTCTCCAAGTACCAGGGACGAAGCTAAATTCAATAATACTGCACTTCATTTCTCCCCAGGGAAAAACGATAACACATTCAATGCGCATGTTTTGTAAATAATCCTGTTATAACAGGGTGCAACAGCTTATATTAAACCAACTAAATTTACACAGAAATAATATTAACCTTTTACTTAAGCATCAACGTTTGTATGTTAATTGAGACTGATTTAATTACTAATTGGGTATCTACAAATACGCCAAAATGGGTTGATCACACCATGTCTGTCCTAGGGAGCATCATGCTCTCAAGCATTGACACTTTAAGGTCACACCTTATTTAAACTGTTGAAGAATGGAAGAATAGATTGTGTTATCCATACTTACATTAATTGAGAAAATTTGGGCGTTCTCAATGTTTATCGTAGTGTAAGTACATGTATATACTTTTCTGTATAAATAGATAAACACAGCATGCCCCTCTAAAGTCATTTCAAGTCGTTAACATATGTATAAAAACGGTATATTCAAGTCTATTCACTCACAAAGCATTTATTCAAGAGATTTGAAAAGATTGCTGCTGTTTGATATTTTGAAATAGCTTATCATAAATATAAAAAGGTAAATAATTTTGAAAACATCCAGTCATCCCTCCCAATAATGGGTACAGGGATTTTATTATAGATGAATGATAATAGATGACTATCTTCACCTCTTTTCTTCATGTTTTCGTGAAAGTGCTATTGTCTCATGAGAGCTATGGATGAATAATGGCATCACAAAACATAACAATCTACAAGCACAATGTAAAATCATGAGCTTCGTTCAGAGATCCTTGGATCAATATGCCCTTCCCACATGTGGATGTCTCTTCCCAAAGATCTTATCATGTAGTCTAAAACCTATCTTTTAATCCCATCAGTTTCTATCATATAACGTATACAGCTACAAAACAAAAGTTTGTTTAATTGCAATCAAATATAGTGCAAATATAATGTAAGATGATGTTCATTTAAGTTTGACTTCTTCAAGCATCAATCATCAAAAAATTTCGTATTTTTTATGAGATGAAGAAAAAACATATTCCTATCAGATACTCAAACAAAATAAGCATAGTACTACAGGAACACATCTGGCAGGTTTTTTTTTGCAAACCTGGGGGTCAATATGCAAAAACTCAAATTTCTTAGTTATCTTATAAAATTCTAATTTTAAAACCTTGAAAAATGTTAACCCATGTTGTCTATTTTGACCACAATTATGTCTTAAGTGTTCAAATAATATTTTATTTCAGGAATAAGAAAATCTCAGTTTTCATTTTTTTACTGGAAATTATTGCTGCTATTCTTCATATCTGTCTCTTTTATATGAAGTGTTAAAAAACTATCCCTTCATAAAATGTAAAAATCCCTATCCCTTCCTAAAATGAAAAAATGAAGTTTTGATTAAAAGTATTTTGCAATGAAATGGGGATAGAAAGGAATTCTTACGCAGTGAAACAAATTTTTTTGCAGCGAGTTATTGCCAACATCTCTGCTTATGGTTATTTTACTTTTGCAGCTAGAGTATACAGCAAACTTGAACAAGAATGCATTATAAATATGTAATATTGACTATAGTGTAGATGGTCAATTTGTGCTAGATGAAGACGACGCGTACGGCACTTCAATTATTTTGTTAACGAACTTAAGCAACTATTTCATTGATTTCACCATTTGACTTTATTGGTAAAAATTGTTTTATAAATGACACACTTTTTAAAGTTATCTTTCAGTTTTTCGTTGAAAATAAGTACGTCGATGTGATTTAATAGACTCATGAAAAGAAACGATTACATTTAGAGCAAAAGCATGATTTCAATCAAAAGGAAGGTGAGAATTTATACGCTACGGACAAAGAGATAGCAACACGACCTTTTGTGATTTTACCAGAACCAGAATTAAGTTTTTAAGATTCCAGTTCTTGACTTTGCAATACCGCTGTAGGCGATTGCACAGTTGGATGTTTCACAGTTGGATGTTTCGCCAAAACGGAGGCGGCGCTACAGGCGCTAACCGTTAGGTTGAATATCCACGGTACCCGATAGGTTGGTCGGAATTTTGCCCAGAATAAGAATGTGTTGGGTCGCCTTAAAAAAGACGATGGCACAAATGATTAACCGGACTGTAACGATTTCGGGCTTGGGAAGTAACTCTTGGTCGCATAAATCACTGGCTCTGTTTGGTGGAACGGATCTGCAGGGACGGATCCAAAAGACAAGATAAGGGGCCTAATGTCGGGAAACTGCAGATTGATAGTCTACAGTTTCGATCCAAGCTATGTTTACGTTTCCATTTTCGCCACTCATGGCATGATGATAACCTTTTGAAAGTAAATACGAGCAACAACATTTAAAACAAGTTTGTTGTTTTGAAAGTAATCCGTGCAACATACTTTCGCGCTTACTGTCACGTCAGTTGTGCCATACATGTTTTTGCGATCTTCAACTGCTTCTCAACAACTTGTGTTTATCCATTTAGACACAGACAAATAATGACTGAAGAAATAATGGTTACATTTAGATACAGATAAAATATTATAAATATACATTAAAATGTGTTATATTTTACAATTATATATTCTAAAGTAAAAAATGCAAATATGTTGATAGAATCATTACAATATGGTGACAACTTTCTTTTGATCTTCAGTATATCATAGTGCGATCTGTATTCATAGCTATTTAAGTAATATCTTTAAGTTTATTCAAAATTATAAACACACTCACCAGAAATACATGTAGAAGCAGTTAGAAACAACTGTCTCTTGGTTTTTGTTGCACGAGGATTATTTGTTAATGTTTTTTATGTTCTATATGCTGTGGTACACACACTAAACGATAAATCAACCAGTTATGACAATGTCGATGTTCAATGTGAAGGTCGTCATGAACTCACCAAGAGTTTATAGAATTTACATGCTTGACAAAAACACTAAATAAGTAAGCTCAGGAGTCATGATACAAAATAGTGTCCATCATTACCACAAGAGTTTATAAATTCCCATGAAACTCGTATCTTATATTATATAGAAATAGCACCCTAACAACATGAACTGTTTTTTGTAATTTGTGAAAAAATTATATAAGATATAATCAAGATTACTAAATTGCTACTAGCACACACATCTCAGGTCTACGCGTGTTCGTGCCAACAGGTGATGGACATACCGTATCATTTAAAAAATATAAGCATGATGCTTTCTACTATATTGCTGATCACAAGCTTTTGCTTCACATAAATATCAAAGGTGATGCTATCTTTCCTTAATAATGAAATAATTTCCATATGTTCTTTTATCATTTGTAACAGTTTAGTTTGATTTCAGGTAGCAATAACTGAACATCTATTCTTACCCTCATTTAGGGAAGCAATGACTCATTAGAATCTGAGAGGCCCTTTAATTCTTAGAATCCTTATATTGACCTTTAACTGAAAAACATTAAATCATGAGACCATGGAAAGTATTTTGAGACATTTTGGTGTATTAAAAGTCATCCATAAATCAATTCCATTATGTAAAACCATCCTGGCAGTACATAATAGTTCGTTTAAGGAACACGTTTACATCTAAGCAATGACAACATTACAATAGCTGCTAGTATATCTCTCCATGAAAGCAATTTCAAAGCATCTATGAACCTTTACATAATATATGAATGAGTGATTTCGCAATTACTACAATACCTTTACCAATTATACTATTACTCTATTCCTTATAATTTGTTAGACTATACACATGTATACAATTGTTGCACTCAGTTTTTGATAGAATGCGACCAATGTTACGTATATAGACATCTTCCTCATCATGATAAAATACTTACATGTAAGCTTCAACTCTAGAAAAGAAATTTCAGATCAGACAAGTTAACTTTTATAGTTATTGTCTTTGTGATTTTTTTCTTATCCTTTTATGTTTGACATCATCTGTAAAACTTGTTTTAATGATATCTAATCCATCACGTTAGAGAAACTGTTGTACAAGAATAATAAATTGATTTTTGCTGTATAATTATCAATGAGATATAAAGGAGAACAAGCTATTTATTGATAGCAACTTCCATTCCGGAGCTCTACTTCGTTTTGATAAATTGTTGTTTCGTTTTAATGGAATCTACAGAAGACTTTTTCTAATTTGACTTCGAAACTTCTAAAATGACCCTTTAAGAAATAAGATATTAACTGCAAAAATGATTTGAATTTGAATACATACATTTCATGAACGTTTTCTGTTAAAAAAATCAGGATATATTGTTTTGGGAGAAAAGTGTTTATCGACTCGTTTCAATACTTTCCCCTACTACTCTTTTAATCGAACTTAAGCCAGGGCTGGAGTGCAAATGTCTTTAATGATTTATCATATGAGGTCGAAGACTTGCATATGAAATAACAGATTCGTCAAATGCAATAACTGGTTGCAAAACATAGAATAATCAAAATTTGCTGGTCAATGTTTGTTTACTCAATATTTCAGCAATCAATTGTTTTCAGCATTCCAAAAACCTTTTAGAAAGTGCTCTGTTTGACTGCATATATTCAATCATAGATCCACACACTAACACTATCAAAATGACCTTTGTAATCTAGCCAATAAGAGACGAGGGTGGAAAGCATGACTTGGTATTCTAGATCTAAAAGCTCCTAGAATAGGTTACATGACTAAATGGGAATCAAAACTTTTTTATTTGAAATAAAATTACGAAAAACAAAACGAATGTTGACAATTAAATCGTTTTTTTCCAGAGTTGAAATATGATTCTGTATTTTTTTTTAGCTAAAAGTAACATTTCATATTCATGGGAGTCACAATCTCACTGTAGTCGAGTGGAAACTAAAATGTATCTCGCTGCGTTTCTGATATTGTCATTGCTCCATAGTACTAAAGAGTAGATTTAAGAATTTGGAAATTCTGAATAATAATTGATACTTTATAACATTTTGCTCCAAATGACATTCTAAGCAGAGAAGCCTTTTCAGTGACATTTTGACCAATGAATTGATTATGAGCAGAAACAACTATTGCTATCTGACAGGAGGCAATTCATCGTTGTATGACATCATATATTTGATTTCGTCAAATGCTGTTAGATCAATGCATTGCATGTGATAGGCTTTGATTTTAACAAATGCAGAATGTGAAGTAGCTTTGTCAATGGTAATGTAAATATTGAACATCAGAAGATACTTGAGTAACATTTCCGAAATTCGCTTCATAAATACATGTTGCTACTATTGTTTTTCATTGCTTTTAAAATATCTCTTCAAAGATAATTATTTCCATGAAATGAATAGGAATACTAGATAACGATAAATGTCACGACAAGAAGTGAAAAGTGCTTTAGTAAAAGCTTTGACATGCTAGAAATCTGGTTATATTTTTAAAGATGTGCTCTTATGTGAAAATGTATTGCATATTTTCTAATTGGATTCATATTTTTATTATATTAACATTTTTTAACTATTTTTTTGTAGGTAAGACAATGCCTTGTCCAACGTTTTGCACAAGGTAAAGATTATCTATTCCAGACAATCATTTTCATTCTCTTTTTCTTCTTTTGACTTTTAAGTGAAAAATTAATGTTTTTATTGAATGCAGTAGGGGAAATACATATTGTATATTAAGACTGTAACATATTTGCTCTTAACACTGTTATCACAAGACCCGGATGAAGAAAGATACTCTGCTTTAATTCCATGTTCTAAGAATAACGTATGAGTGACGACGCCAAAGAACAAACGTACTCAAAAACCAGCTTATTGGAGCCAACTGACAGAGCGAACTAGCTGATGGAGAAGGACGGTATAAAGAATATACAGTACACTTACAATGCCTCAGGACGGGATAACCTTTAAGAGAATAATGCTAAGCGTTGTTCATTAACATGCCTTAGATAATCTGCTACATATATATGCATAATGTACAGTAACGTTTTTATCATTATAGAAGATTCAATCGATTGTATCTTCTAGTCTTTAAGTTATTAATGATAGTTACCTTTATCAAAATGATCTTGGTTTGCAATCTTGTGCTGACAATCAATTTCTTATCTTTAAAAATATTTTTTCAAATTAAATATTTACCAAACTGATTATATTATCATTATATTTTATAAGGCTTTTTCTTCTTTTTAAAATTCAAACTAAAAACTTTAAAAGTAGATTGCATTGTAATCAGTTCAATGGCTATGGACACGTTTGAACACTGCCGATGATAAACAAACGCTGCAAATCTGAGCTACTTAAATGAAGCTATATATCTACATACAGGTTACTCTGCGACATCTTGGTGAGCCCTGAGAGGATAACGACGCAAGCATACATACCATGTATACCTCCAAGAGATGAATAATCCAATAAAATATCCCAACAAGACAATGATTACTCCACTGGGTTAGTTGATGCACATCACAAATACAGCTGAATGTATTCCTACCAATTTATCCTTGCCCGTTGCCCGACCATAGTTGGTGAGCATTTCGCACCATCTCAGAGGTAAGCAACAAACTATACCAACAAGTGATCGCCAAGAACATATGGCAAGCGAATCTGTCTTACTCGGGCATGTGTTCACAAAGCAATACTGATATGTGAAGATGGCACGTGTGCATGTGAGAGTACAAAACATGCGGATGACAAGCATGTGAAGATTACACACATGCTTTTGTTAAATATATAAGGTGTGATGTGTAAGAACAGGAAGTGTAATTTTTCATGTCTCAACACTTAGTTGATCATCTCTTCGAAGTAGTCAAGCAGATCATTCCTTTCATTTTCATCAAATTCCTGAGTAATTTTTCAAAGTCTCTCAGGAGTTGAGTTTAAATATGAATTTCAATATCCAAAAGATGTATGTGAATAAGAAATCCTCAACATACAGATTCTAGTTTGTGAAATAGTTTTAAAGATATTTCCACTCATAACGAAGTCACTTTACGATGTTTATTCACACATGAAAAGCACTTGATAGAATGATAGAATAACTCAGTACATAACCTTCATAAATCGAGAGCAGCACTTTTGAATAAGCCTCGCGCATAATTCCTTCATCCAATCTAGGATACCGGTCGGCTAAATTATTTACGATGATGCGTTGGCTTTTATTCCTATCATGATATCGTGTTACCGGAATTGTGATTGTTAAATGATCACCGTGTTACGAATTATAATATGTCAGAAAGGGGAACACAGGGGCAAACGCAATTATACAAACATCTTTTTGTTGTTATCAACAGCATCCAAAAGTGTCAAATTAATGAAGTAATTCGTTTGAGAGACAAGATAATTGACCATGTTTTGATCGAATTTGAAAAAGGTGTGCCGAAGAATGTGTACGAATAGCATCGTAAATAGCAAACAAATGTCAATTTGCGAAAAAAAACCCACGTATTTTAAGAGACTACAGATAGCGCTTTTGTTCACAAACTCTGCTAAACATTGTTTTAAAACGAGTTTTTCTCGATCTCCCGGTAGAAAAAAATTCCGGAAAAACACTTTCAGCACAAAATATCTGATGAATTTCAGCAAATGAAAGCCTTTCATACATAGAAACCTTACTGTTGTCACCAAAGCATTTGCCATAATACATATACTTTGACCATGTTCCGAAGCATACTAAAAAGACTGAAGCTTTTCGAATGACTACTATTTAAATGGTGACGCTTAATGCACAACTAACTTTGATTGAATCAAATCAGCTTGATAAATATATATATTTATGTTCTTCGGTTGGAAATAGGTAAGGCTGTCAGCTTGCGTCTGTCTATATATATATGATTAAATAGAATCATATATATCATGTTTAATCACCATTGTTTTAAACAAAAAAATATGTTATTCGAGAAAACAAATTTGTTAAAACTTCTGTCTCATTAAATCGTGGATTCATATGGAACACGTAATCAATACAGGTCACTTTACTTTTAAAGATATTCAACTTAATGATAAATTTATGCATAAATAAGAACCAACGATTATTATTGCAGTTAATACAAATAGCAAGTATTGCTGTTACTCGGTGCCGTTAGTTCTAAATCTATTTCCAAATTACGTAGACAATATCTCTGTTAGGCATAAAAAGATCATTAAGCATTCATATGAAGCATCTAAATGATAGGCCTATTAATTGCACACAGTCACGTACCCACATGCTCAGACAATCGTCCACATACCACAGACATGTATCCGTGCACTGTTATCCCACAACACACATTGGAATAATGTTCAATAGTAGAGATCAAAGACAGGTATGATCTGCTCGTTAACCTTCAATATACTATTCATAGCTGTTGAGGCATAAGAACTGGTTTGAATGATGAATGTGGACCCTTCTCTTCAACTGCTGAACAGTTACTTCACGTGCTTCTCAAAACCTCAAACCAAATATAAAGCAAATGGTGACGGCCATTAAACAGAATGATTATTTGAATAATGCTAAGTAACCGCTATTGTCAATATGTATACACTTCTGTAGCCTTCTTGTGTAGAGGTGCCGGGTGAATGGTGTCTCCGCGACGTAGTGACTTTGCGTGAACGTTGGCAGTCAGTAAAATAACACTTACATGTATGTTAATTGACGAAATACGCAAATAATATATCTCATTGTGCTACTACAGTATTTCTTCTTACAGTTCGAAGAGATTCATGAAAAGAACCTTGACTTAAAACGAATGTAACTCAACCATTCATTTCAAATTTTCTTGTGTGGGCATCATTTGAGTATATGTGCATGCAGTAACAGTACATGAAGGAGCATCGCTACCGTATGCCGAATATACCCCATATGTAGGAGTTCAGGTGTCTTCAATGTGTGTTCAGGAATGAATTGCGCCAATATCAATTGTGTGGTGCTATATATAGGTGAGACGATTAGTTAGCATAATCATTAATTACGTTTGCAGTTAGTAACACTGTTATAACAGTGATGATGTTGACTATTCATTGAAATTGGTTATTTCTCCTCCTCTTTAATGCTTCTTTAATGAATATTCCAGGCTATTTATTTTGTGAGCGAATGTAATATTCTATATTATCTGTACTAGTATAATTTCACTCGAAAGTCAGATAATTTGTTTTCAAATCGTGCAAATATTTCATATGACACATCGATTTATGTTAATGACTTCATATCATGGACCTCATCGATATAAATTTTACCATAATTTCATTTCTAAAATGATTTCTAATTCTTTGATTTGGTAACACATACAGACTTTATTCTATAACTCTAACAAAATCTACGTGCATTTTGTTCTGAGAGGCACATTCCCTTGGGTTGTTCAGAATTTATCAAGTTAGTATATGCCTTAGTGTTTATTGAACAAGCACATAACCAATATACATGTATGCATACATTTTTACATCTCAAATATTAGTAATGCAAGAATAGAATTCAATTATCATACAATGATTTAAGATAGTGACAGGTAACAGGATGGATACAACATGTTTTAAAGCATCTTTTCCAAATGTGTAAATATTGGGTCGAAAATAACAGAGAAGGTATGCTTGTCGTATTTATAAAAACCTGTTTAAAACGTAGAGACGAAACGCAAAGAGAGAAAGCAGACGTCATTGAGTAAAAAGATGAAATATACACTGTTTCTAGTCTAACGCTTCATTTGAAATGTATTGCATAGATTCTATTATAAACCTCAGAGTTCTAAAGAATGTAACAAATGAGAGCGAATGCGGGCAAATTTCAACCAATCAGAGAGCAGCTGGAACATACGTCAGTTGGCATTTTTTTACGTTACATTTAAAACTATGTAACAGGTCTGATTTATTCCCTGAACGTAACTCTGCAAGTACTATCTATTTTGGGAAGGCCAGCTGCTTCTTTATATGTAATTTCATCTTAACAGGATATTTGTATAATTGGTGCCAAAGGTATTCCTGGAACCAGGACTATACTCATCTTCACCCGTGAAGTACAGCGTTGCTGTTATAATTCATATCTAATGAAATAGAATATAATAAGATGCGGTATGTCATTAGAAAACTAATTCAGACAAATTCAGTTGTCCCTGTCAGAAATAAATGTATCAAATTGTTATGAGGCATTTTTGTTACACAACATTCAAGCTAAAGGATACATTATAAAGGTCTTATATGGTATTCTTATATTATACACCATTCAAGATAAGGGGTATTCCATAAATGTTTTATGTTGCCATCTTCTCTTATCTTTCAAGCTTAGGGAAACTGTATACGTGCAAATGTTTTATAAGGTAATCTTCTAACACACCATTCAAGCATTTGGATATAGTATAAACATCTGAAATCCATTCAAGCAAAGAAGTAAAGTATACTATTTTTTTAAAAGTAACCTTGTGAAAAGACCATTTTTACAAAGGAATATAGTATAAGTGTTTGTTGAAGTTACCTACTGGAACACTATACAATCAGAGGAATATGTTAGACCTGTTTGTTGAAGTTACCTACTGGAACACCCTACAAGCAGAGGAATGTGTTAAACCTGTTTGTTGAAGTTACCTACTGGAACACTCTACAAGCAGAGGAATATGTTAGACCTGTTTGTTGAAGTTACCTACTGGAACACCCTACAAGCAGAGGAATATGTTAGACCTGTTTGTTGAAGTGACCTACTGGACCACTATACAAGCAGAGGAATATGTTAGACCTGTTTGTTGAAGTGACCTACTGGACCACTATACAAGCAGAGGAATATGTTAGACCTGTTTGTTGAAGTGACCTACTGGACCACTATACAAGCAGAGGAATATGTTAGACCTGTTTGTTGAAGTGACCTACTGGAACATGGTTCAAGCTACAGCTATGCTTTAGTGCAAAGTGTTTAAATTTGCACTGTTTAAATTATAAAAATCATGCGCCGCTAATGAAATATTGCCGAAGCGGCGTTAACATTAACTCACTCACCATTAAAATCATGAATCAAAGCGTAAATGAATTATTATCGACGTCAGTATGCTCTTAAAAATGAGGCGTAACTCATTATTTTGCTTATTGCAAATGGTTATTTGTATTCGTTTCACTTAAACGAATCAGAAGAACAAAAAAAAGGAGAAAACATACCCTTTTATTCGACTGAAACTCGATCTATTTGTTTTTTTCTTTATCTTTTAAAAGCTAATTCATCAGTTAAAATATGGGCAATAGCATTACCGAAATTTATTGATATGAAATTTGAATTGTCTCGAACAAAATGAAAGTTGTTAATGAACGGGATACAATGTCATATATGTTTAGTATAGTTACATTTGTATCATATTTCGTTAAAAAATACTTCTTTTCTTTTACTCAACTTTCGTGACAAATTAGTACTAAAGTGGATTATTCGTGTGAATTACATTACATATCTTGTTATCTAGTGATACATTTCACACCATGTGGCTATGTCTCTCTCTCTCTCTCTCTCTCTCTCTCCTTGAAAGCAACAACCAATGCTATTATAACATACCTGGCGAGAGCGTTAGATACATCCTGAATAATTCAAAAGGAATTTGGTAACATTTCCAAACGATCTACTTTTTCAAATGATTTTCATTTTCGGTAGAAAAGCATGAACCCAATCTCCTTCTTTATTTAATTGGTTGAGTGTATATTCTACAAGTTCATTGGTTCATATGACTTTGATTTCGTGAGAATATACTCAGTGGTAATCGAATGACAAGAGAAACGCTATCATGACAGGACGTTTGACACACGCGGCTTGTTACCAACGGGTCCAAGGCGTGAAAATCCAAAATGTGTAATTAGAAACCATCAAATTAAGAACTGAATTTGGATGTAATGGGTTTACATAATGGGTATATATTTGTCATAAAAATTACTCTTTTTAACCCTATCTGATGTCTAACAATTCGGCAGACGTCGTAAATGATTAACACATGTTGTAGGATAATGCTCACAGCATCGTATTAAAGCACTGTTTTTCGCTTGGAACAATACAAATTACTAAAGATATATCAAAATCAATTAATCGAAGGTTTGATTTGTTTGGATAATTTCTAATATGTTTAAACGTTGACTGAAACAGCGAGATTTCTTTTCATTACTGTTCACTTGTGCTAATTAGCTGGTGTTTTGAAAAGCCGTATTTAAGTTTTTATCGGTCGATTTCAGAAATTTAAAGTTAAGTAATTGTCAAATTTAAACATTTAAATCACAAGATTGGCCATAGGTCATTTCAGTCTATCTTTAAAAACACAATGTTTGTGCTCGTGAATCCCTCTTTTTTTAAATAAATAAAGACTAGCTTTCAAGTAAAGTAGCAAATAACTGCAGAAACATGTTGATCAATGAAAAACAACACTCCACACTTGGTTCATTACTTTCTTTTATTCAACGGAACAATCCACAACAGATTTGCTCGTCTTTCTGGAAAGAATGATGAAAGGCAGAGGACCTTCCCGATGAAGAAATTACACGGTTTTGGACTCTTTGAGAAGACATAAAAAGAGTAGGGCTGCGTATCTTGAAAGAAGCCAAATTGCCAATTTACCCGGCGACTACGACAAAGTTAGTGTAACGAGTTAATCTCTAGTTGTTTACTTGCCTATTGGCTGTAATATAGGATGTGCTACTTTTCTAGATAAACAGTGGCTGGGTGGAACCTTGCCACATATTTGAAACCTTAAATCTACCAACAAACTTACCAACTTAAGTCTAATATACAACATGTTACAATAAGATTATTTCTCAATTTTGTTGCTATAATCGTCCACTAAAGGAGAAAATAATAAGATAAGACAAAACAGCTACATATGTTAATTCCATTAAGGTTATCATTATTTCAAAAGACAACCCAAGAATATATAAGAGCATTTGTTATAATCTACCCCTAATTGGCTACATTGGGAAATTAGAGAAACGCCCTTCGTAATTTCTGAAAAGGTTTTGGGTTCAAATTGACATAGTTGAGATATTTTGATAGATCTTAAACGCACTAGTGCACACCAATATTTCGTAAACACAACTAATGCACAGATACTGCGTGTCTCTCGATAATACCCACGACCCTCACTCAAGTAATCTACCTCGTAAGTTATTTAACAAATATTTACGTATTCAGGTAGTAAAGTTGATTTTAAAAGGCCGGAAGTATTTAATGCAACGTAACTTTAAATCCGCATGAACTACGATACCGGAAATATTAAAATTTTGCTTATAAACAGAAAAGCGGAAACGGCAGCCGCTTTGGTCAATCTAATAACAATGCTAATGTTGTGTTATTAAATCGGTTTATTTACAACATTGCCTTCATAAAACATATTTCATTCTTTGTTCTCAGTTCAGAGTTTAGGTAAATTCAATAGCTGCACAGAATACTAGTTCGGCCGCGTTCAACTGTCCATAATTTATCCGTTTTGTGCACAGCTAACCATAGATTTTTTTTATATGTCTAAGCCAACAGCGGCTGTCTAAATTTTTTCTTTGTTGATTGCAGGTCTTTGAATCGATAGAGAGCTTAAGTAAATGCATAAGTCCTCCTAAACCTTAAAATAGTCAATTTAAACCGTAAAAGCGTGCACTAGTGCCTTTAAGCCATAGACAAGAAGATGAACATAATTTACCACGCAAAGAATCAATTATAAATCCAAGACAAATGTCGTTTCAAAGAAATATAAATATCAACAAAACCACTATCAATTATAATTTTCTTGATATTTCGGCTTCTTCGCCATGGAATGTTTTTTGTAAGTTAAAAGGATTATTAAGTTACCGGCACATAGTCTACAACAAATACTTAAAAATAATATATGAGACCTTTTGCCTCGAGATAACATTATTACACGTCATTGTCGTTAAACATTTAGCATCATAACATAAAAAAGACACATTGGCTTTGTAGCTCATCAGGCTTTAGATGCTAATAAGTTGAACATTTACATTTTCACTAACACAATCCATTTAATGGTTACCCTTACATAGCACAATCCTTTGTATGAATTATAAAGTATTCAGTCACCAACTCTTTAGTTATTGGTGGGTGTCACTAAAATTTACTGATAACAAAATAATGAAAAAAGCTGTCATTCTAAATGCATTTAGACTGTCTATCCTATCTCTCTAATCCTTCCAGACTCCTCCACTGTCCTAGCTCAATGGTCAAGCCATCGGACTGGTCAGTTGTCTATGTAAGGCCTGAACGAGCAACATCGCCATTGTATCTATAGCAAATCATATATATATTAACATAAACACAAAAAAACTTCTTCATAGTTCAAGTAATAAATGGATAAAAAACAAAAATCTGGAAATGATTTGAATCCCCGACCGGTTTCACACTATTCAGTGATCATCATATGGTCTTTATGACGTTGCCTTGCTATGACGTCATAGTGTGAAACCGGTTTTAATACTCATTACCAGACCAATATGGTTATATTTTATCAAAGGACTTGCATTGTAAATTGGTAGACTTTTTCAATCAACACCCCAGCCACCATCACAATTTTCAGTAGAACAATGACGTAAGACTCCGCCCTCCAAATATGATATTAAAAAAATGTGACATTCCTAGCGTTGATAGAAATGAGAAAAAAGGGGGATTTTAGAGCGGAAACCCTGTCATACCAAAATTCACACCATAAAAAAAAAAAAATCACAATAACAGATCTCTATGCGTATTTCTTTACACAGAATGTATGAAACCATGTTACGATACCGCAGGTGCACTGGTCAAGCAGACCAATCAACCACTGATAACCATTGCAGAAAAAGACGATGTATATGTATCAATTTAAAGTACATAAGTTGAGGCGAACAAAACAGACATCATTGCTGCATGAAGAATTGGATGTACTTCATCAAATGCCTCTCACCATCTTCTACCCCTCGTAGCTTACTGCTAACCAAGGACTTAGTGTCAAAATAATATTCAAAAGAACAAATCATATGAATTGACCAAATCTCAAATCAAAACTACCATACATACGCTTATGAAGTCTAAAGTTGATTTAGAGTGATATAGACCATGAGAAAGTCTATAGCGTCATCTGTATTGTGTTAACATGGTAGAATGTTGGCATGTCACACCGCCGTTACACACTGTGTTATGCTTTGACAGCAACCCCTGGACTCGTATCATGCAGAGCTCACCGGCTGGTTAGAGATTAACTCTGCACAACATCATAAAAAACATAGAGTATATTATAGCTATTTGAAGGATATTGATCAACTGAAAGCCGATATAACATAACGTTATGAAATTTAAATAATGAATAGCTATATGTACAAGTACACAATAAATCGAGCTCTGGAACCTGCTGTTGAGAATATCAATAGTCTTATTTATTTGCTGTATTAGCGAAATCATTGCTTTCTTGTGATTTAGTAGTCTATGCATGCTTGAGAAAAGCGGCGATTTATAGGTTACAGGTAAAAATGTATCACAGATGCCAAATATATCATATACAACTATACATTATTAATAATTGGAAGTTAAATTGTTTCTTACTTTCTATAATCGGGTAGTGTGGAAAAACTCTTCCCAAGCTGAACAAACAAAATTTGCTTTTATCATGAAAATTATAGTCAGATTTATAACATTATGTTATTATAATGATCAAGTTTATTCATGTTGTGAGTTGTAAAATTATCCATGACACTCAACGAATTAAATCAAATTATAGCGATGTTTCTCAAACTTCACTGACTATGATATATATATATATATATATATATATATATATATATATATATATATATATATATTCATTTATTTTCGTGTACGGAAATATTTCCAACACATTCGGCATATATGGTACCAGGCCCATCTGAAATGAGAACTCTCGACTTCACAAAACTTTTATTTATGGTCATTTCAAGGTTAAGGTGACAGAGTATTTTCATGCTTTTTAGTGTGGCTTAGTAAAAGCCAAAATACGTTCTGTCCTGACTTAAGCCCTAGAAATGTTAACATTTCGAAATTCTTGGTCAAATTAAAGTATATATTAGACAAATGACTTACTTAACACTATCAACCTATGTTTGTCTTTCCATTGGCTATAAATAAGTTTCAAAAATTAACGACGTTAACCCGTTTATTGTCACTATACTGAACTGATAAGCGTTAGGATTTTGATTTTCTGAAACTACCATTACCTTTAGGTAAAATAACACCATTTTCGAAGTTCGAACTATTTGACTCCAACAACATACTCTGTGTCCCTTTAAGTGTTCAGTATGAAGACTATCATATCATTTGATTCCAGCTATTCATAAACGATATTTTTCAAAAATGTCAAACTTCATTGTTAGATTTGTCATTCATAAATGATGATAAAAGTTGTTTTACGTGCGACAAGAATCCTTTACACCTGAACCCTATAGTATATCGTGAAGTCACGTTGATTATACTTTAACCAGTTGTACTTTGCATCGTTATGATGCACGCCGGACATTTGCATAAAAGATTAATTCTTCCTGTTTAGACAATTTAAGCTAAGCAGCAACGATAGCTTGTTTAGCAGATTTCCTACAGTTTCTCAGGGGACTTTCAACGGATGTACACCAGCGATAACGACAGTTCTTGAAACCAACCCCTAAAATCTGATGAAAAACATAAAATAAGTTCTCCTTCCAGTAATCGACTGTAGGACCGATTATAGGAACAACAATAACATGTTAAGAGACTTTTAGAACAGGCTCAATTGAGTTCATTACCTCTACTTCCGATGCAAAGCTCTTCATAACTTCCTTTATTTATTCAAAATGGTATAGAGTTTACGCTTCAGGCATGGAAAAGAACGTATAGAATGGAGTCTTGATGAGTGATTACATTACCACTTCATATACTGTACAAATAGATAAAAAGAGGTAGGCTGTGGAATAAATAACACGTCCCAAACATCAAAGCGCTGAAGGAAATGTGGAATGTCTCTCTCGTCTGTATTTGCATTCAAATTAGGTCTCTAGTGAGGAGTGTTGAAATCTCCCACTCCGATGAGAATACATGCTTTGATCGATGTTTATTAAGGCTTTTCATCTAATCAATTTCTCGGGTTGCAGTGAGAAGAGAGGAAGAACATTCATATTAACGCTGTACACAACAGGTCTTGTTTCATAAGAGCATCAAAATAACTCGCACCGTGAGTGTGAATATCATCATTGTTTTTCATATAACTTGATTAGCTAAACTATATACAAAACACTTGCTCAAATTGCAAATTCAGCAACCACATAATGTTATAACAAAAAAATGCGCATAAGCATTAATGCAAAACCATTACGGTGCCTTTTAACCATTCTTACATGTACACATGTAACACAAGCTCTGTGTATAGAATTAGGGGTATCATATCTCTCTCTTTCTTTCTAAAGCAAGAATAAACAAGAATTATAAACTAAGGAAATTTCGCAGTTTAAAGGTTTTAACCAAAGTCATTTTAGTAGCTATGAATGTTTACAAGAATACCGACCTTTAGAGAAATTTATCACGTATATGAGATACCTTTCAACTGTAATTGGGTTATTCTATAAATACATGAACGGATTCCAAACTAAATCAAAAAATATCGAAAAAATAGAATTTTACAATTACAAGGTATTTACATACTTTACTAGAGATTTTGATTATTTCTAAAACATAGCTTTCAAAACTTTAACATTATGTGTTATGATACACAATGAGTTATACAGAGGTCAATCCACATACATGACATATATTAGCAGAAAAGTGCTGGGCCAGATCTATTTCCTAAACTCAAGATTGGAACCTTGTAATATAAGCATTCGCTGATGTTACGCCGTAGTTATCACATCCCGTTAATCTTCAAAACAGGTGTGAAATCTGATGCTATCAGGGTTAATTGGTAGATAACTATAAAATTAAGCGCTTCTTTCAGTCCGCGCAACGTCTAGCAATGAAACTACCAACAAACAGCTCAACAGAAACAGACCTATCTTATCTGGATAATGATGCCGGATAATATGCATACACTTTGCTATTTTGCATTATCTGGTATATGTGAAAGTACAACAGAGGCGAACAGCTGTTGTTAAATTTTGCCATGCGAAAAGAATAAAACGTCACGATAGAATCTGGTTTCAAGAAATTTTTGACTTTTTGTTGCTTATCTAAATGTGTAAGTATGGACAATATAGATTGATTGTGTCTCATTTTTAGAAAGTCAATTGTTTTAATCATATCTTGTCATTTAACTGAATTCATACATGAATCAAAAGAGACGACATCACTTTTTCCAAGAAGATAATTCTGATAATTTCTTTATCTATAAATATGGAATATAGGGTCCCATTTCAAACTGTATAATAAGTCGGTGGAAAGAATGTTGATTAAAACAAGCCATTACCATCAGATATGGAAAGGTTGTTATACATGTAGGAAACTGACGTCGAACTAAGATCAGTCTGAATCTTTGAAGGGCACTTAAAAGTGGAATACGTATAAGGAATGCAAGACTTTTCGAAACAATTGAAGGTTGATTTTTTTACAGTTTCTTTTTTGAAAACTCAGTATGAAATGACATTTGATTATTCGACTTTCAGTGAGACTAGACAACCTCTCGACGTGTATGTGTGACGTAGATGGAGAATTAAAGTATATTTATGAAAACGTCCGTCGAATTTAGATACAAATCTCACCGTGACCCTTAAATTGAATTATTTACAAAGAACAATACGTCGTGTCTAAGGAATGAAGATAAAACTTTGATGGTACCCCTGAGATGTAATTACACAGACCCGATACCAAAGTAAGATATACAAACTATTCGAGAAACATCGGTGACTTACGCCTACATTTCAAACTATGCACAGGTCGACCACTTAATAACGAAGAAGATTAAAATACAGCAAACAAAAACAAAACTCGAGGGAAATTACCCTACGGAGGATCCAGAAATATTTCATTGACGCATTTAGGGTGCCGAAGGTGTTCGTAAACTAAGCGTTGTGTAAGCATGGATGTGTCGGCATCTGCAGATGAAGCGAGTTGCCATAATCGATTTCAAGTGTGTGACTTTACATATAGGTGAAACATGCATACATACGTTTCTGCAGTGTACAGTTAATGCTGTACTGTCTGCCAGATGACCTTTGACCCAGAAAAGAACGTCAGACATATGGTTTGTATCTTCATACACCAAAACAACCTACAGCTAATGATTGGTTGGCTTTAACCGCATGACTTCAGAGTATTTTATACTATGCTGACATATTCAGTATATTTCGTTTGTAAATAACAAGTATCATAAGTTTTACATCACCAGTAGATGTCACCTTAAACTTACTATCGATGGTTTTAAAACACTTGTAGATGTCCTCTGTTAATTGAGCTACCAAAATTCTTAAAGAAGATTTGATTTTCTAAATGATTGCAGGAAAAGTAGTGCCTTGTGTCCTATTTTCAATATAACTACAAATAACCTAAAATCACAAGTAGATTTAATTTCTTTATATGGATGGGTATACATCTAAGTATCAAAATCTCAAGTTCTTATGTCAAATTGCTTAGATTTAATGGCACTTTATACATGTAGTTACGATTTCTTAAATGTGAAGAATTACGTATCTTGATATTTCTAAATTGTACGTTTATAAGGTAGTAGAATATGTTATGACTGCCATTTTGTTATATCTTCTTGTTTGATTAAAATATCCTGAATGTAACAGTTATTGGAAACCTTTTAGTTTAAACATCAAATGAATAATCTAACTTCAGATTGTACTATCTAAATTACTCATTATTCAACGTTATCAGTTATCATACACATTAACAAATCATAAAGTGATCTTTATTATTCATAAAAATAATCCACCATCTGCAAGAAAGAATTTGTTTACACAGCAAAAGCTAATACAGGGGAAATAATGTTGATTATATCTTCTTGTTTGATTGAAAACGTCAATCCTAAATGTCAATATAGATGACAATCGTGCATCATCATTGTGGAAGAATAAAACTTTGTTTTGTAACAAGACTTCAGGAAGTCAATCATGGCGTTACGTTTCGTTAGAAATCTTACGTTTTGGACTTGGCGATAGCAATTCGACACTCTGCAAACATGTGTTAATTTGTGTGATTTTTAAAAATGCGATGAAATGTAGTTTTAGCTGTTCATATTGGTTGTGGTATTTGAAATTAACTTTCCAAGAGCCATGTTTATAACACAGTATTATCAGTCCATACGGATAATGGTAACTATATACTATTCTTGAGTATGACCAGTGTATACAGTGAATGCAATGGTATCCCGTCTTGCATCGGATATCAAGGAAGCTTTTTTATCCATTTTACTATGCTATGAAATGTTTAAAATGATTTTGAATAGATTCAAATCTGGAACTAAAAAGCAAGCTTTTATACAACAATTCCAAGTAGTTTGCCAAATGAAGAGCATCTGCTTATGCGGTTTGTAATCAGTACGTACATATTGGTGAGAAGTAAATAAGTTATTTAGAGCCTTGAAGCATCCAACAGAGGCAATCTCCACTGGATAAGGTATTTGTTATAAGTACGTAGAACCGGGTAATATGCAGCGCTATATATATACTCCTCGATTGCAGTGCACCGGATATCACTTTATTGCACAACAATGAAGTGAGTTTAACAAGTGTAAGCTATAGTGTAAACAGAGGTTATTGTCTCCCGCTTTAAAACATGAATCAGGGTACAGCTTGAACCTTGGTTCTCTGATATGTAGGGATACAACATTATATTTCAATTAAGACAAATCTTCACAAATTTGGAATATTTTTCAAACTCTGGCTCATTTCAATCTTTTCTATCCTTATGGCATTTCACTTATGATCGAGGTTAAAGAGAATATTATCTGGTCATATTGTGAGTAGGGACATGTAAAAAGATTGTCATCAATTGATCACGAAATCCTTTAATAAAAGCCATGACAAAAAGAAATCTAACTGTAACAGTTACTGGAAACCTTTTAGTTTTAACAC
Organism: Phorcus lineatus; assembly: GCA_921293015.1. Classification (NCBI taxonomy): domain Eukaryota; kingdom Metazoa; phylum Mollusca; class Gastropoda; order Trochida; family Trochidae; genus Phorcus; species Phorcus lineatus. Next base: position 29,908,498 of record OV121091.1, read on the forward strand.
CAAATGAACAATCTAATTTCAGATCGTACTAATTATAAATACTCATTATTCAACGTTATCAGTGAATGAGTTGTTCATGTTTACAATTTAATTAAACTATCAACAAATAATATTATGATATTTATTGTGCAGCATATTTTTTGTTGTCTAAAATAATAATCCACCATCTGCAAGTAAGAATTGGTTTCCACAGGAAAAGCTTATACAGGCGAAATACATGTGTGTGATTACTTTTAATATAAGGTGTTATAGATAGTTACACATTTGACGTGAATAAACTTTATATTCAAAGTTTTAAAACAATGCATCTAGTTTAACCATAAAATTTCCTCACGTTCTGTACCAATCAAATTTAAGACATTCAGAACAATTTATCTTTTTCAACTCAAGGGTTGTCTCTCCAATAATAAATGCCTGTGAGAGTTTCGAACACTTTCATTTTGTTCAACTCAACTGTTTTATAAGAAATCATCGCCCTTTCAATAAAGATATTGATAACAACCGAGTTTTTCTACAATCTCTTAAAACAATTTCCTAGCTATAGCTTGTCAAATTTGTCAAAGAGTTTTCAATAGCATACATAAAATACTAACTAGGAAAATAAAGCTTTGATTGCATATTGCCCTTTTTTCTATAGCAGGTAAAGACTTTTAGCAAACACGCATATAAAGGTTATGTTGCAATGATACGTTATTGAACTATTTAAGTTAGTGATTGCCCTGACCTTATCATATTCCTTTGGCATTTAACAATCATAGGTTCTGGGAATATAATTTGGAAGTCAAACTTCGATAGATATTCATTGTATGTGTGATCATTTATTATACGACGACAACTCCATGCTTAGTTTAAAAAAATAGAGCCATTGGCTCTGTAACTGATAAGGCTATCTACAATTCACTTTATTAATAGTCAAAAGCCACCTCATGAGCTGCATCATGACTACCAAATCTATTTATTACCATTTTCATCAGCTGAGGACTCAAATTTTAGCTCTTATTCCGTTTGGCTCTAGACCTGAAGTTGAAAATATGTTTCGGGTGGGGCCCCTGGCTCTTATCAGGGGCCACAGGGTTAAAATATCTATTTAGAATCCCCATTAGCTAAGGAGTACAAGTTTATGCTTTCTAGGCCTTTTGCTTCTGACGAAGAGGATGAAAAAAGGTTATTAGGGAGTTGCCCCTGTAACCCTTAGCAGGGGTCATAGATCACCAAATCTGTAAATTTGAACTCCTTCAGCTAAGGAGTCTGTTCATAAGTATCAGATTTCTAGAACTTTTGGTTCTAGAGAAGAAGATGGAAATAAATTTTAGGGCGTGGTCCTTAGCTCTTATTAGGGGTCACAGAGTCAACAAACCTATAAATTAGAATGAGCCAATGGTTCTGGAGAAGAAGAAGAAATAGTTTACGGACGCCCAACGACATGCAATGCCATAAGCCCGTCGTCGTGCATCCCGGCCAAATGGCTAAAAAGGTTGCATCAAAGAATGATTTAAATGAATAATGAAAAAAATGGTATTGCGTATAGAGAACAATTTAAGAATACTCATGCACAAAATGATTTCCTTACATTCTCTATCATTAAAGGAAGAAACTAACAGAATCGAAAAATATTTATGCTCCAGTTTGCACCTGCGAGCTTCTTTGTATTTCTGTCCCCGAGGATACAGTCATGTGATTGGTAAAAGAAATTAAAGGCAGTTCTAACGGCAGAGTACATGGCATAATGCCACCCTCTTCATTCATGATTACTTGAAATCATTTCATCACTAATACATAACGTCAATGTAATCAATGAAAATGAAAAAAAAATTATTATATAATTTGGAACCCAATACTTTTTAATGTTCGTATAGCTGACTAAAATACGTAGCTTACCTTTTTGTGGTTCGAGTGCACTATAGCCGCTGCAGATTTCTTCCTGCTACGCTTCTTTGATTTTGTCATGGATGACGTTTCACTGACGACGCTCAACCCATCCATGTGTGTGCTGTATCGACGTTGGTGAGCGTTAGAATCCATCGTCATGAAGTTGTAGGCAACAACGCTTGCCATGACGGTGCTAACTACATAAAACGCGACACACGCACGTGTAGGCTGCCTCTCACTCGTGTGCACGTGATGGTCCTCACCTTTTGATACAGTGGCCGCCAGCTTTAGTCTACGTAGTGACGGAAGCAAAACGTTAAAGGTAGAGGTCAGCAGTGACTATAGTATCCGTAATATCCATTAGTTGAGGGTGATGACGTTAATGAAAAAGAAGTATCCAGATAACACTAAGGGCCCATTCTGTCCATGAATGGAATCTGGAAGATATAGAAAAATACATTGAATACAATCAAGCAAAATTGAATATTCATAACTTAAGTACCATATAACCAAAATACTGTAACAATATAATGTCAACAATGCAAAGTCAATACAGTGCTGTTGTTTAAACAACATTTTCAAACTAAACTGAAATTTTGTCACATAAGAGCACAAGAATAAATAGAAATCTAAAAAATTAGTAAATCTAAGAGTAAATTAAAATTGCGTATGAATATAATGAAATGATGAATCAAAACATTATATTTTCATACTTCTCAAAACCCATAACTGAATGCAAGACTATCTGAACCAAACAGATATTACTCTCTAAATCTTTGAACGCGACTATACCCCAAGACTGCATTTAATATTTATTAAGTATTAGAGAAATCTTAATATCAAATTAAAATCAATGACTCTTAGAATTCACTAAGATTGAATTGCAACCTCTTAACATTATATCCGAGGACATTAGTGCGAGTAATTTTGCTATTCTTAGAATGAAGTTTTGATATATAATTCATCGTCTACAAGCAATGAATGTTGAAAATGTTGTTATTATTGAATCTTTTCCTTCATATAATATCAAATAGTCAAATATTGTAACTGTAGTTCGAGTGAGGAGATACAGCTTTTACTAACCACTCATTTCTTGAATCAGGACAGTGTGTTAGATTTTAAATGCACAAATGAAAACCTCACCTCTAAAAAATAAAAATGAAAGCTGCAATTCTGCCATACGTACATTTAGTATCTGTCTGTTTTCAGGAACAACTATATTCAATAACTCAAATGAAAATTGCGTGTGAATTAATGCTCCAATGCAGTTAATGCACATAAGTTATGACGACAACATGCACCTATATAAAGAAAATTGGGACCTACGTCAAAGCCTTTGTTTACTGCAACCGCATTTATACTGCATTCTTTAAGAATTCATTACAAATTCAGGTTTATATTCCAGATTAGTTAATCATTTGTTATCAGAAAGGTCGCTTTCAATAACAATATTTTACCCAATTTTTTGCATTTCTGATTCCAAACATATCCTGAAAAATCTGATATTCGTTAGTGATTCCGGCCATCTCGCCTTTCTCGAAAATTGATGATAGGAATGTTGTAACCGAAGTTCAGAAAATTGCAGTGGCGTATCCAAGGGTATAATTCTCTCAGTATAACCTAATCAAAAAGCGTGCTAACCTGTCTTAAAGGATCCTAGCTGTCCTAGCTTTAGAAAGTCCTGCTGTCAGAAAGAACATACCCATTGTGAATTAAGCCTCCTAATTCATTGAAATAAGACTATGATTCAAATACATTCACGCTACAAAATCCTAAAGATTTCAACTTTCGCTATTTGATAAACTAAAAACAAAGTCTATTATATCTTGTTTAAAGTTCATCCACACATGTAACAAATTGTATAGATTAGGGTATATATGATGTCACCACTAATTGTATTTCTGTCACAACTACAGCTGCATGCCAAAAGTTTGTTCACATACTTGTATATAATAGTGCAAATATCATGTAATTTCAGGTGCATGCCTTTGAGGTATCGTAGCGTTGCGAAAAGAAACTTATAATATTGAATTTTCAATACACATTTGCAGATCAATACTTCTTTAAGGCAAATGTTTATCATACCCCACAATTACCTGTAACAGTTTTGGTAGGTCATTGAAGTGACCAGGGGTCAAAATTCCGAAAACACTAACTTTTATTTTTCTCCATAAAATCCTTTATAAGTTATCCTTATTATTAAAAAATACGCCACTTTTGTACCTTAGCACAAAGTCAATGTGATTATGTTGACATTTAACGAAATCGAAATTTCGAAAATGTGACCCCCTCTGTCTTTATCACTATGCCAAAAGTTTTGAGAGTCCAGACGATCCCAAAAAGAGTTCAAGAATGCCTATTTCACAAATAGACTGTGGGTGATCCATTGTCAGTTTTGCTAGAGTTATTCTATTGACGTTGAAAGGAAACCCATATTACATGATATTTACACTACGATTCAGTGGTAAGTGAACAAACTTTCGGTATGCAGCTATACGCTGACTATCTGAAATATGGAGGGATAAAACGTTTCACACTGAAATTGGGTTTTCATGTTCTTTCTAAAATCATCAGATGGGATGAATTATAGAATGGATCAAAAACATTGCTGTCGGAAATTCATCTAATTAAACATGGGAAGGAAAAAATCATTTCTACGAACACAAGTATAGTCAGGAAACCACCACCAGGAAACTAAATAATTTTTATGGTTTACTCAAATACGTCTTTGGTTTACTCTTGTGAAAATAAACCATAATTCTGAATACGAATTATTAAGTAACGAGGGTTGTTGACATGTTATTACTTGTGAAATAAATTTCTTGGAATCAAAGTGCTAACCCATGAATTCATAAAATGTGTGAAAATGAAAAATGAAATCAATTTAACAACATCTGAAGTTCTAATTTACATAACATTCTTCAAATGATGGATCAGCACTTCTGTCAACGTTTTCAAGGATCGATGTATAGCTGATGTAAACTTGCCCATCCGAACACATGGTTTTGTTGGCTCTCAAACCGTTTTTAACTGGTCTACCCTTGTGTGAATTGTAACATATAGGGAGACAATGTAGAAGACATCCTGGTAGAGATAAGGGAGACAAACAGATCTCAGATGTTGCTTTATGGTCTTTTATGATCCATCAGGAATTTGAAATCTCCAAAAATTACATTGCATGGGCTATGGCTATATGCCCCCGAGATCTTCACCTGAGTAAATAATTTACTATGTATCAAACCTAAATTCAATGTCATTTAGTAGACTATTGAGAAACTTTGTGGTATCAATGATAATACTTCATGTTGTCAAATTTACTGGTACGTCAGCAGGGGTTTAAAGTATTTTGTTGGGGTTAAATATGTCAAACCTCCTAAATAATGTTATTTCATCAAAAAGTAGTGGTTGTTTCTGAAAATCTCAATGATCGTCATTAAGCGCAGTGAAAATTAACAGGAATAAAGCCGAGATTTAAGATAAAAAACGGACAGTGACGCACGTTAATGACTCAAACGTATATTGGAATCTTATTTAAAGCAGTCTAAACGAGGGATATAGATTATTAGTAAGTCATTTAACTAATATAACTTCAATGGGACGCTAAATTGTAACTTCATAACATTCATATGGCCGTTCTTTATTTCTTATCGAAACAAGAAAATGTCATAATTTTGGCATTGTAGAGAAAAAGATACAACTTTAGATAAGCGATTTGAACTTTATTCAGGACAAATGACATTTTCGCTCTAAATTAGCCAGATACAAAATTCATGAAACATTCTAACTTTAAGCATATGCGTGAGAATGTTTCAGGTAAATAGGAAAAAAAAAGGAACGAGTTTAATATGTCTATAATTTAGTGACTGAATTACTCCAAGGCTAAATTGTTTTTAAATATTTTAACAAATAATAACTTTTTGTAGTTAATTATAACAAGTTGAATGCAATCATGTTAGTTTAACATTCAACAAAAGTTACTTGAATCAATATCATGCTTAACTAAACAAAATATTCTCTACGGTATATGCTCTACAGGACAGATTGTCAATATATCTTCTAAATTTGAAGATATTTATCCATTTACAATTGATATAACTTTATGAAAGGAACGCGATATGAAAATGATGCCCATGTGTAAAATAGCCATCCATTAACTTATTCAAATCGTCTGGCCTCCCTTGCCAAAAATCGAATTTGGAATGATGCAATTTCCTTAATTTTTTTATAAAGATATTTCGACTTTCTGAGAAAACAATTTGCACAATCACATTGACTTAATGCAAGGAACAAGCATGTTTAAAGCTATAGATCACTTTTTGAAAATAAAAAAGAAAATTAGTGTTTTTGAAAATTTGTCCCCTAGTCAGCTCAATGACTGTTTAACTGTTACGGTCAACGGTTGAGTATGAAATAAGAATTGATCTTCGCGCAGATTATCCGTTTCCTTTTTGGCATTGTTACGATTCCTCAACGACATCTCAAATCACCCGATATTTGCACTGGGATAGACAAGTATGTGAACAAACTTTCGACAGCAGCTGTACTTTTGTGTATAGTTATCACGAAAGGAAATAACCTCTTTTGTCTTTATAAACATTCGGACCAACATGTTTCAAATGGACCGTGTTATATAAACAGATGCATTGATAGCACACATGTTTACTTCATTCAATAACGATTCAAAGTGTGTAATAAATGTCTTTGACAACCCCAGTGTTGATGTTACCTCATAAGTGTTCAATGATATATGTTTATTTCCCCCCTGATGAACTCATTTAAAACCGGATACTTTTAAACTTTCAAAACCACTCAAAATTGAAAATGTCAAACTAAACTAACAATGGTACATTATAGATGATATAAGTAACAGCCGATGTCGACCACTCCGTACCACAATACATTTGATTACGTCCAAATGTCAATCTTTTCAGACATGTGAGTAGGGATATAAACAACAGACATGATCGAATCTGCGTTAAAATCTGAAATGTTCTGAAAATTGTTACACCAATACACATATAGTTCAGAGTACGAATTGAGAAGGATAACATATTCTGCATAGAAATAGTGTCAAGAAGGTTATGTATATATATAATATCTGCAACACAACTCTGAGAGATAGCAATATAGTTTATCATAATGCCAATGATTGATTACATTAAAGAGGATACAATGTGTTGTAATAGAAATGGGGATGTTGTTCAGGAAGCGCATTGCATTCTTATACATTCAGTTTCAACCTCGCAAGGGCTTCATCAATCAATCCTGGCGTCAGATTTGGGAAATATCCGACACTCATGGAAATATTCTATATTTGAACTACTTGAAGCGAGAGATATTAAGATATTGAAAAGAAAGTTTGTAATCTTACCTATTTCCCTTCTTGATCAAAACTCAGGGTAAAAATAAATAGTTTACTCTGAGTTTGATAAATCACTTATATTTCACAAAACTGATGTTAGAAAACGCTGTCACTTTTACATGCTTATTTCTGCTTCACAAACGATGTTCATTAATTTTTTTAGTGGGAATTCCATTATGGCATAGTGGCATACACTTGCCCCTAGTTTCCAAAAGCGAGAAGATGTTCGTCTAATTGAGTAGAGAGTAACATGCTTTTTATACTCAAATGGTAAATTCCAAGACTTTAACGTCATGGAACAATGGTCTGACGTCACGAGTCACGTCAATAGCAATACTATGGAAATGAAAATGAAAAAATCTAAAGTTGATTGAAAGGAATTGAACAGGATGATGTTCTCGTTGCAATACATTTATCGGATAAATTTGGTATACAAATCTGATTAACATGCAAATTAGGGCAAAAGACGAATCGTTTTCGCAAAACTCCATAAATTGCATGCGAATCCTAAAACGATTTCCCATCATTTATGACACCATCGCGAGTTGACAGGGTGTTTTCTGTTCTAGTAAATATTCGTTCGAACAATTACCACGCTTGGTTATCGAGACATTGTAATGTTTTTTCAAATAATTATTTTCAGGACACATGTTATATTTGTTAGTAATCAAACGACATACACAATTTTGAAAATACTCTGTGTCACACTTTAAGCAATAAGAATAACAAGGTCACACTATTTATAACAAAGAAATGCGTTTCTATATTTGATTAATTCCTTTACTTGAAGAATAGACTATTCATATCCTTGGAAAGGCGAGTTAATTAGTGTTATCAAACCAGTTTCTAGATGTAACACAGAACACTTCAAGCTATAAACATGCCACTGAGAGGCGGATCTGCAGCTGATAATTTTATTTCTCCTAAATAAAGGCCTAGTCACTCAAGTTACAAAGCAACCCGTTAAAGCATTGCCAATGTGAATTTGGTATTGGTGGTATATTTTGTTTATCAATGGCTAGCCATTACGTCATAGCTTCTGAATTCATCAGAATGGGTTTTACTTTTTTATTTTTTTGGAAAGAATTTCAGATTCTATGAGGAAAACAGAAAAGTTTTTAATTTATCTTATTTACAATTATTGTCAAGAGCAGCCCGTCCTATGGCTATTAAAGTTTTTTTAAATTAAAATTCTTCAACATATGATCTGCATTTGATTAATGGACGCCCAACTTAATGTAACTTCATCCATATTATTTTTATGTTCCAGTTATCAATTAAAAAAAATCATTTGAATTTTGATAATATTGGGCCATTACATATCAAATGGATTGACCTTATAGCATCGAAAGCACAAAGACCACCAAATGTTTTAATGGTCGACAATTGAAAAGATCCTAGTGAATTATGTACAAACTATATAACATTCAGTCTAACGCAGAGAGTCTAAATGTTAGTGAGTGAGAGATGGATGGTAGAAGATAGAGGCTAAACATCTGGCCATCGAGTGTCTCTTGTGTACAGTCTAGCGATCAGCTCCAGTGTATGTAACTCATAATTACAAGCCGTCTGAAAACGTACTAAGGGCACGTAATATCCACTCTGCGGGCTGGGTCAGGGGCGATAATTAACCCGCTATAGCCAAGGGAGATAATTAATTGCACGTGACGCTAAGCGATTTATCAGACGGTGCCTCTGTTTAATGTTGTGACAAATGGTACTAAGAGGATTAGACGAATTTCTGAATGTTGAATAAGTTGCCACTTGTAGAAATATATCAACTGCCCTCGTGATACCTTGAATATCGATAATTTAATCTGATAATCAACTGTATGTCTTGAAAATCGTTTCCAAAATGCATGTAAATTCATTTCAAATTTAAACAAATATGGACTTTTTTTCTATTCACAGGAACTTTACTATATATAAAGATATAAAGACTGTTACTCATTGTGTTTCCATTGGTTTGACTTCTATCATTTTGAATATAAATGTAATGCTTTAGTCCATTTGGAAATAGAAATTGAAATATAAAGATCTCCACAATCGTTATTACTGTTGCTTGATAACATCGTCCGTAGTGCGTCGTTAGGAGTTTACAGAATATTTCATGCGATTGCAAAAAGCTCCCATTGAACAATAACAAACAATACTGATCCAAGTTAGGAAGCTGACAGAATGGGTGAATCAAGTTGAATAACTGAAAAGCTCTTTCAATAATGATCTCATGACATCCCAGTCTGCATTAAATACACTTGATAGTAACTACCACAGAGGCATTTCATGATGATAATTGTTGTCATGTGTTGATGTAAAAAGAAGATCCTCTGAACTACTCTGTGGTTTTCCAAAAGCCAGGGCCAACTATTGAGGAAGTGAGGTGGAAGTAAAGATAGATATCTCACCTTAAACCTGTTTCTTTGGTTTCTAGTGACCAGTGATCTATCGACTTCGTCTTCAATGTGAAAGTGCATTTTCTCACGACGACGGCGAGATTCCATCACTGTCCCTGGCCATAGTCCAAGAAAATGGTACCTTTTAGATAAGTGCTTCCAAAATATGCAGCACAAGCTAACTCGGTGTTTCCTCAATACTTATCAGTGTTGTCTGCGGGTGCAGTAGTATCTCTGCTGTGTAAACCCGAGCCCTCAGCCACGCCAGTGCGTCAGTTCCACGTGTTGCTTCTCTTCACTTATCTAGCTCTCTTAATGAACGACATATACAAGTGTACTGCTCTTTGACACAGTGTGTATCCAATTGTTAATGTGTTCACTTCAATTCTCGGAGGTATATGGATATAAAATAGTGTCCAACACCTTCTTAGTCTTTGTTTCGTGAGTTGTAAAGTTGAAGGTACTTCGACTTTTGAGTTTCCCAGTCGAAGATGAGGCGTCAGATAATTAATGCATTTGCATGCTTTACAATAAGGACGTGGAACCTATTTGCTTTACCTCAAATCGTAAACATTTACACTTTGTAGTACTTACAGCATTTTGACTCACGAACAAGCCAGAGGTGAAGATGTAACGAACTTAAAACATCCCCAGTCACAGAGCACATTAATGCCAAAGTTGTCAACGAAGCCAAGACAATCCGAATTGGCAATGATATCAAAGTTCGAATGACAGGTAGTCAAAACGAAGGTTTGCTTCCAACGATGGCGCGTGCATTGTCATTACGCTCTGGATGCATGCTGAGGCGGGCATCCCTCCAGAGGTAACTCGAGACTTTGAGAGAGTACCAGGAAAAGATGTGCCAAAAATAAGACGGCAGATACTAATTTGCGAACTGCTCTCTGTCGCTCCCCCCTCTCAACATGCAGGCGGCCGCCATCTTTGTTTCTCAAGCAGACGACATTTGTCACCTGACCTTCGAAAATGCATTTGATTGGTTAAAAGTTTTTATGCCATTAGTTCAGTTGTTTCTGTCTTGCGAGTCTGTTTATAACCCAATCATCAATAACATGAGGCGAGAATTGGTAGTTATATATTTCACAAAGCGATGAAGACTGGTGCAAGATACGTATCGGATGCCATTCATGATTATTAGGTTTAGCTTATAAAATGCTCTACTAACCATATTAATTGATTTGACATTTAGTTACGAGGGGCCCGCTAAATTATTGCTGATCGTTTACTGTGCTGTTATTAGTACAACAGTAAGTGAAGCAGGACCTTTTCTCAATTGACCACAAATGAAATATACATTCAATTATAATAGCATTATTGATATAATTGACGTAATAGATATTATGTAGTATATCTTAATGAAAATTGTATATAACAAATCACTGTATACATATTAAATGTATATATGCATGTAAAAGCATTATTTAACACTGTTGAATTTGCATATCCTTATAACTGGCATAATTAAAGAAATTTTGATGGTATCTTTGATGAAAGAATTAGCTTTAAAATGAATCTGTCGATTTACGAAGTTTATTATGATTTTTTCATTTTCTATATGTTAAATGCCCTTAATCTAATTTCTATCACATGTTTAGACTACGTTATGGCATGATCGTGATTTACGATTCGTAAAAGCATTAAAAAGCAACATTTCTGTCGATTATATGAACATTACACTAATACTGAATTCTTCGACATTTGGTCTCATATCCAGGATATGACGTTGCTATGGAAACAGAGTGACGATGACGCAACCAAGGGTTACTATGTGCCAACCTGACAAGTGAGATTATTCATCTAATGCGTCAGATACGTTCCTGTCAAGGGTCTTGTAGCGAGTTGCATACGCCCCAACCACAACCAGATGCTCCGCGTCCTCTAATGTGTGTACATGCACATGTGTACATGTAGATACCTCAAATAGTGTAACAAACCATTTGAGTATTTTGCAGAAATATAATAACGATTAAATAAATATTTTATTTCCGTTAATATATTTCTGTTATGTTATAATGAAAAGAGTTAACTATAAACTGTTATACTTCTTACAACTGTGACTGTTTAGTCATTAAATATCTGGAATTTAAACACATATCAACAAAATATATTGGTTTTATTTCGAATTTATTGAACTTCTATAACAGGCGATTATACGTTCAGTTTGGTCTCTCACTGTAGCACCCTTCGGTATAACTCTATATTGGTTTAATGCTTACTGCAATTGAATGCTCGTACATTCAGTGGTGACCTACAAAGGAACTGACTGTCAGATCATATGAATACACTGAAATTAAGTCCGATAGTCCGAAACTAATATCCGAGATGGGTAATTCAAAAAGAGGGGTACCCGAGATGGGTAATTCAATGAGAGTACTCGATTTTTGCGTGACCGCACATGCGCCTACAATTTTACATTGCATATGATAAAATATCGGTCTATTTATGCATTTTTTAAGGAAATGTAGTGATCGATAGAACGAGAGCGATTTAGAGACAAATTTAGAGAAAAGGAATTAATCGATTAAGTAAAAGGAATAAGGTAGAGAAAAAACTAAAACTTCATAGAATATGTATTTAAAAAATATTAAGATCAACTTTTATCTCTCGCCCTACACAATGTATTTATTCCCGGGCATAAGATTATGTAGATAGATGTGCATTTTTTCAATGTTATAAAAACGTCGTTATATTTGGAAATAACGTGTACATTTTAACACAGTGTTCATTCTTATTTTCTTAAAGTTATTATTTAGTTATCATCATCAGAAGGAATCTCATAATTGCATTCCACGCATAATACATCGGATGGTTAATTAATATATTGGCCCTTGCATTGTAAACAGTATGACACGGGCATTCATACATTATTATCCATGCCATCCATGAATTTCAACGGTGTCCGCTTGTCTGTCATACTCGTTGAAGTATTGGCTTTAAACGTTATGACAACGTGCCATCGCCTTATATGTTTACATTGTAGGTTGTAGACTCTAGTTTTCGAATTTCTTAATTTTTAAACGCGGAAAGAAATTCAAAAGTATTGCTAAAATAACCTCCAACAATTCTGATATTTTACGTTGAACAACTTAAAATGGAATTTGCCCATATTGGTACATTGTAATGTAAAACATGACCACAGTCTGAATTAAGAAATGGATAATGAGATCGAATAGTTCAAAATATTAACCGTTGTTAAAGATTGAAATAAGTTTAAGTGTACCATAACATGTACTCATAAAGAATTTCAACCTTCCAATATAATAGACCTGCAATACATATGTATTTGAACCTGTCTACAATGTGAACAAGTACTTTTGTATCTAACTCTTGTATGTATATCTGCATCTATGTATCATATATAATATGTCTACAATTTATGTACAACAAACTAGGTAAACATCTTATGGGAAATAAAAATATAAAAAAAATAAATAAAGAATTTCAAGAAAACAATTTGAAGTAACACTGCAAGGTGGAAAAATTTATTCAAACAGGATAATTTTCAATTTGGGGTCAGTTTTTCTTTCTTTAGATTTCTTACTGAAGTTACACTTCATTCACTTCACTTCATACGATCATTCATCTTATGAACAACTAGAGATAGAGATTACTGATTATATAGAAATATATACACTAGAAAATGATTGATATCTAGTGTTACTGTCTCCTGTAGCCAGTTTCTCAAGCAGTATATTCTTTAGCTTCTCAATATATTTATACTCCAATACAAGTCGATACCAGGAAGTATTAGATGACAGGAATACTTATGCATCCTATATAACAAGAAACAATGATTTACCAATTGAAAATGGTCGCATGACTTATATTTGAAAGCATTATGAATGTATAAAGTTTTTATGTTAATGACTTCGGTGACGACTATTTTTATGGGTTTATCTGCAATGTGATGATAGCTTAAATACTCCATCATTAATGAAAAGATTGTTACACTAAGAAGATTAGTCTGATTATAACTATAAGCGTTGAATATTGCGAAGAATTTCTTGAACAATGAAAGTAATAATCATTATGTATCTTAATGGCATCTTATATTATCATGTAACATGCACATCTTCAATAACACGTCTGTCGTTTTAGTTGAAATGCAAATGACTGTTTGTACCGCAAGCATGTACCATATTGTACCCTCATGTGTTGCTGCAAGTGACCTGAGTACATAAACTAGTCTGTTCATTTAGAGGATATTATGTGAGCTTCAAATACAGTGCGATATATAAGGAAACTGGAAATCGATGCACCGGTAGTTTGGAGCTTTATAGTCTAACGTACATATTGCTATTTTTACCTAAATAACCTTTTGGTAAGCAAGTCTAGATTCGAATTCAACTACTCAATATCTGAAGCTTCTTTGTTATTTTTGAAAATATATGTATATGTATGTATACTGAAAATATATGTATATATACACACACACACACACACACACATATATATATATATGTATGTATATGTTTTTAAGACATTTTTCACTGTGTTCAGGCTGTTCATAGTAAGTTATTTTACGGTCATCGTAAGATGGCGTCCACCGATAACCCTTGAATTGTTCATTTCTCAAGAACCTGTCTATGTGATTTCAAAACTATTGCTCATATAATGTACTTGTGTCACATGTATTTCATATAAAGTAGGAAATTACTGAAATACTTCATATCAGGCGTTGGAAAAAAATCGCGATGAGCCTGGTTATAGAAGCTGACCTCGATGATTATGCACTGGCCAAAAAAACTGACATTAAGCCAAATTACAAAAGAAACGCCAATAAACATTTTACACGGGTCTATTCTTATAAACTTGTAAAAAACGAAGACATGATGCTTGTACATAATTGTTATTAACGTTCTTATATTCAAAAATATCAAAAGGCGTTATCATAACCTAGAGGATTAGTTTAGATTGTATTTTAATGAGATTGGATCAAAAGGGGGAGTGGAATTTTGATGCTATCATGACTGTTTCCTAATGGTTGGCAGTTTGGTGTCTTCATACAAAGGACACTACGCATTATTTACTGCTTAGATGAATCATGATGATACAAAAAAAACTATTTTTTAAAAAGTAGGTTACATTTACACTAGTTTGTGAAGACCAAATGATGGTAATAACACAACGGCAATTTCTCCAGACTTGCGATAACAGGGCTGCACGACTGACATCTCGCTCAATCATTGGCTACACGTGAATGTGCGAAGAGAACATATAATCCTGATCTACACATTCATGGCGCTAAATAGTGCTGCTCCAGCGTATCTTCAAGCGCTCATACAACCCCATATACCAGCTTGATCGCTACGGTTATGGACTGAACCTCTAAGAACAGTTCCTAGAACTAGAATAAGCCGCTACGGCAGCAGATGCTTCAAGAAAGCTGCACTAGATCTATGAAATAGACGTCCATTACAGCTGAGGAACATCAGCTCATATACAACTTCAAAATGCAGTCAAAATTATCTATTCCAGCAAGTTTATCCAATTTAGACTCATGACTGTATTTATGTACTGATTTATAGATATAAATCAGAGCGCTATACAAATTTTGCTTATCATTATTATCATTCTTAGTATATTCCCATGCTATATGATTCATTTCTTTAAATTCCTCTTATAAATACACTATTTCCTAAATCAATAAAGCACGAGAGCTTTAAGTTGGTCTAGCCAATCTTGCATTCAAGCAATCAAAAAGTTTTTCAGATTTTTGATTAAATTTTCTATATATAAGCAATATGTGTCGTGATTCAACCTGTCCCAGGACGCACTCTCTGATCGAAGGTGAAAAGCTGTTGATGACGTCATTTAGCGGCTGTAACGGTCCAAAATGAAACATATCTGAAAGCATGTTCACCGTCGGGATGGTATGGTTGGCCTCTTGCACGTGTTTATGAAGCGTGAAAGTGTTTCACAATCGGTGGCAAAGTTTAGGAAATTTACAATTTCATACCGATTCGAAGTTACACCGTCATATGCTGTATTCAGTATGTGAAAGTTGGCTTATCAGCATTTGTTCTGTGAGCAGTAAAATAACTCGGTAATAATAATAACAATTGTGCAGTTTCTTCAGGTGCATGAGCGCAGCTGGCATTCCGATCTATTAAACATGTCAGTTGTAACGTCACTGAAAGAAAGGGTAAAGTTGGTCTAAAGCTATCATGTGACGAAGAACAGTTTAAATCAATGATAGGATTATCCAATATCGCTTCATCTAGAGGGTATTTTGACATCATTTGTTCAATGGAAATGCAAGAACAATAATGTGTTCTCTAACAGTAGTGTCCGTTGACCTGTTTTTGTCCACTTTCAGAAAAAGTTTACATTTTTATATGTAGATTTTACTAGTTTTTTATTGATAACATAAGAATTTGACTCTCTGTAGGAAATGTCTTATGTCCACATCCATGAATGATATATGCTTATCGATATTTCATTTAAAAACTGACAACTTCATTTGATCTTCAGGTTAGGGAATTCGGTTCAAATATTGCAGTAAAGATTATAGAAAGGCTTTGATAAGAGCCTGTGCACGTTACTTGCTTAACGGCGAAGTCTTTAATTATTTATCAGGAAGATAAACAAAAAAACGATGTAACCGCTGAACGATAAACAGGATATGCTAATACACTCTATTAGAGCTGTAGAAATAGATAAATTTTCGATAGACCATTCAAACCGAATCAATTTTCCCTTTGGTGACATGATTCTTTTACGAGCGTTATCTCCTTAACAAAAGGCTGAAGTTTGAGCAGCAAATACAAATTTGAAATTCAATAGTTTGATCAATATGCAACAGACTCTGTTTATTGGTAACTTTGTCGATGTAAACAAAGGAAACACATATAATAAAGAATCTTCTTTAGTTGCAGTGGTAAACATGAATGATGTATGATTTAAAAACAGTTATATGTTTTTATTAAACTTATCTTATAAGACCGCACGATGTTAAACTGAAAACTTGAAAATATAAACATTTACATACATAACGTTACAATTTAAATGTATAATTTGTTTTCACATATCTAAGTAAACAGGTTTTAATTATTCTAAACTTATTGAACCTAATAAAATAAGTATAAATAAACTTACACAGTCATTGTAATAACGGCATGTATATGTAAATAACTTATATGACAGTTAAAGATGCCTCTTTGTGTCTGTTTAAAGAAAGGTAGATGCATTCACATGTAGATATTTTCAAAATGCTGTTGTGACAATCTTTATCCTGAATTAATAGCACACAAAAACTCTTTTCAAATAAGGAAAGAGTCGTCAAGTGCGGGATAAAAAGCTGAATAAATGAATCTAAATCGAATACAGTAAAGGCTTTTTGTTTTTTACCCTGTGTAACCTTTAAAAAAGATGATCAGTCATCATCGGTCAATTGATTCCTCTAAACGTAAGATATTCTTTCTTCTAGGAGATAAAGTGAAATCAATTCGGTCCAGTAATTTGTTATTGATTTGTTCGGCTTCGATATACTTTTATATTCTAGCACAGTTTCGGTAAAGATCAGAGGCTCCGCCCTTCCTTTGTTCGGTCTTTAAGTATATGACGTCAAGAAAAAATAGCACATGACGTCTAAATCGGTAGCGTTATTAAATTACCAACTATTTCCATAGTCGAGGATTTTCATTTCGAGGCCAAATTCATTTACGTTTATTTTGATTAAAATATTATTTACACGAGTTAAAATATACCTGCTAGAAAACAAACAGGGTAACCTCAAAGATCATTATTTTTGCTAAAAAGTACTATGTTCCGTGCACTACTATTATTGTCAAACCACTCGGCCTTCGGCCTCGTCCTTTAATTATATCAGTTTAGGGCAAAACTACTTTATTGCAAAACACATGATGGTTGAGGCTCCTCTTTTTCTTAATTGTATAATGTTATACCTAAAATATGATTGCGCCCTGGTATATAAAATATTTGTGACATAAATTTAAACTCATTTTGAATTATTATTTGAAAATAACACATTGTTGATTCTTGCGTTCATTCCAAATAAGAAAGAGGATACCATTTTCCTGTTATCTGATGTGATTATTGAAGCTAGTTAACTCCTTTAAGTATATTTCAGCAGTTTTTACTTTTTGTAGGAAAAGGCAAGAGCGTAGTGAGATGGATTTATATGACGTTTATCGAGTGTGATAACAAAATCAAGTAAGGTAAGCATTTTTTAGAAGTAAACATTCATGTTCTAGGTAAAAGATACAAAAATGTATTGCTTTCTCATGAAATTGGTGACTTCATACTAATAATTTAAGGAAAGCGTCGATTCGAATTACACCACAGTTAGCTAGACGGCAACTATTCAGCCTGTGTTCAGGGCAGCCTTTTCTTGAATTGTTCTCAGTCAGCGCGAACTCAAACAATGCATCATACCCAGTCCAATATCCCCATCTGTTGCTCCTACCGCGTACCAGTTTGAACCTCTATAATGACTTAAATACTCTCGAATGACAATAAGTCAATGTACTGAACGAACAGGTAATATTGACAAAAATTACAATCATTACTCAGACTGAAAAAAACCCTGCTAACCCAGTTCAATATTTCAGTGTGGCTACAACCGGATGGTAGATGGTAGGTGAATTTTAAACACTCAATTCATGAATAGTTATGTCGCTTTGTAATTGCAGAGATATATATTTATGTTACGCTGCCATGAACAGCTCATGTTGCCGGAAGCTGCGTATATTTACTTACCTTATAGCAGTTTATTGTTTTTTAAATGTTGCTCGCTTATACTAAAATGACAACCTCAAATTTCGTTCGGCAATTAATTCAGTGAATGTTTTTTTTATTGCTTTGCAACGACACATCGTTCCGTTTTCAGTGATTGTCTTATTTCCAAAGTGCATCCATGAGTTACTTCCCTTGAATTTCAATATGCTGCTTCACTGTACTGTTAAAGTGATAATGTCGTTTCATGTCTACGCCAAGTATTACCAATGAGTAGCTTCGGAAAAGGATAAATAAATGATGAATATTGGATCTGCGATATAACGTCATTATCTTATATAAAGTTGTATTCATTTGAATGCTTGGATAAGTGGAAGAACAGTTTGTAAAATAATCTTATTGAGCATTGTGGTTTGGACATTTATGTTATGTGAACCACGGCCATATTATTCAGATATTTTAAACCGAGTAAGAAAAATAAACGTTCTATCTTGCAGAGTTATACTGATGTCAGTCAGCTTGACAAAGTAATGACAAGAATCCAGCCACTTGTTTGATGGGATGAAGACCATTTTGAGAAAATACTCTTTCTCTGTGAAAAGAAAAAGGAAAAAGATCCTGGCCTTACTATTAGTGATGCTTACTGTATTCATAATCCAAACGGGTGAGAAAAAATTCATACGTAAAATCCTAAGCAATTTATACCCCCATCCTTGTTTACAATCGTGACTTAACTTTGGGTATTTTATGATGAAAAAGAGCGATGAAAACAGCTATCAGCAAGAAAACCCTTTTAATTTGGGTCGAGGTTCAGTAAAGTCATGGTCGACAATCTTTACCTGGAATGTTTGATTTGAATTGTATGAACATTATCTACAAAGCCTTTTGTGTATGGTTAAATTGATTGCTGAACATAGACTTTAATTATATATATATATATATATATATATATATATATATATATATATATATATATATATATATATGAAACTTTGCAGTCATGTCAGTCATGTTGTATTTTTGTTGCCATTTCCTTACATCATGACTGTTCTGTTACACAACTAATTTCATATTTTTTCTCAACTGCATCAAAAGATAATGTTATTATTTGTATCGTGACTCAAATTGAAAGAATTAACCAACATACATATATAAATATTGAGATAAGTTTAGATTCATTTTGAAATCACTTCAACTTTTCGAATATAAAAGAGAAATGGAACACCCTAACGATTTGTCATCTTACCAATGAATGTAAATAATTGACAGGTAATCCGTTTGTGAGGAAGGGAAATGACTTACGAACGTTTTCTTTGATTCCCGTTCTGCCTGAGGATACCAAAAGCATCGATAACTTATTGAAGACGTACAACAATCATCTTCTAGATCAACTACAGGAGGAAGACGTGAAAGTAAGAATACTTTACCCTATCGTAGCCATTACAGACTTAAAAGAAATCACTACTCATATCATGAGTATCAAAATATGTTTACGAGTTTAATCATAAATGGTGAAAAATACAAATGGTAACTAAATTACGATTAGCTACTTTCTGATATATATTAAAACGTAACTACATGTTTCTCTTCTAAATAAGATGAATACAATTTGAATTTTAACGTAAATTCATTAATCATTTACTCAATTCTGTTATTACTTGATATAAAGGTAAATGAGAAATTGACTCTTTAATGTTATCTTCGAAAATTCAAGCCTATCCCTTTGTCACTGCAGGAAGTGGATACCAAAGTTTATCAAGAAAGAAATATTCATTTGCAAAGGGCATGTAAAAGGGTACAAGCAACACTGGGTCGAGTCAATGGTAAATCCCTGTCGCACATGTGGACTCTACAGAAACCACCAATCGTTTTTTGTCCGGCATATAAAGCCGGAACTACTTTTTGGGCAAAAGTATTGCATGTGCTAAGACTTGATGATTCAAGACTGTTGTCCCCGTTTCATGTGTTTGACAGCTTTTCATTACAACATAACTTAACCCTACTGTCACACCAGTTCGTTACTTTTTCGTCTGTTCCAACAAGGTATTTGGATAATTTCATGAAGTTCTTATTTGTGAGGAATCCATATCAAAGACTGTTTTCTGTGTATGTAGATAAAGTGTTGGCACCCAACAACTTTTTTGTGGAGTATGGATCCAAAGTTAAACTGAGTTCAAGAAATGATTCCACGAATGACGATCCTTTGTGTGCCACTGATATGACGTTTAAGGAGTTCATCACATCAATTCTAGATACCAGTGTTCTTGAGAAACATTTGGTACCCATGCATAAATTGTGTCATGTTTGTCATATAAAGTATGACATAATAGGCAAGTTTGAAACTTTTCAACAAGATGTCGGTCATGTGTTGAAGAAAATTGGCAGTCTCAATCAAAGACTTACTTTCAAGAACTTGGACTACGAGAAGCGTCTGGATATTTTGTTATATCAGGTGATCCGAGCATTTAAGCTTGAAACGAATTGGGGGAAATGCCTCACGAAACATTCTGCCTGGGCTAGGCTCTGGAGACAGCTTCAGATATCGGGCTTTATCAACAAGGAACAAAGCTACAATTTATCCAAGGAAGAGAGTGAACGTATTACAATGGCAGATTACATTAATATGGCTCTGAAAGCCTTTAAAGTTTCTGATTGGAGAGCTCATCGCAATAAGCACGAGGCCTTCCTTCAAGCTTACAGTCAACTATCAAAGAATCAGTTGTCAAGGCTGAGGTCACTATACTTGAAGGACTTTTGGCTCTTCGGCTATGAGGACCGACCTATGGAACTTTTTACAATGCCAAAACCTCGGCAGGTCGATTTTGATTTTTTTGACGTTATGAGTAAATAAAGATAATTTTTAACTTTTTAGAATGACTCAAGACCTCTGTCTGTATGTCCACATGAACGTAAGGGCAGCAATCCGCCTTGGCAATGGTTTATAAATATGTTAACGTTAGCAACAGCCATGCAATTTTTTATAGTTCAAGCAAGGTTTTCTGGGATATCCATGCGTCCAACGGTACGTTCAATCTGGTTCCAAGTATGATCTCTGGAATTGTCATTTTGACTGTAAGTTTCCAACGGTAGTTGATCAATATCCTGTTTCTGCAAGAATGCTTCCGTTGTCTGCGTTCTGTGAGCAGGTTCTTCGAATTCAAGCATGTCGTAAAAGCGTTGTTTCGATTTTGTTCGGTATGTATTGCAAGTGAAATTTCCTTTTAACTCTCAGTTTTACTGTTATTGTAAATTCCAGTTTATACATTAACGGACCCCCGCAATGGCTCACTCTACTTTGTAAGTAGTCTTTAATTATTTCACCTCCCAACCGTTGCACTAGCATTTTTCTATCTACACAGTTTTAATCAGAAAACACTGTGTTTGCACTACGCCAAATAATGACGTGAATGACGATGTTTGCTCCCCCTAAAATGTACTCTGACATCCTTTGTAGACATAAAGACATGTGGTAGAATTCTTTATAGTCGGAAAACGTCATTGTGTTGAGTTGCAGCAATGACGCAATGGGTTGCCTCTGTATGACTCATTCTAATGTTTTGATGACGTATTGTAGTTGTATGAAGAGGTATCTTCATTAAAATGTATGATTTAAAAGACAACGAAATGGACCTTCAGCATCAGGTCTAAAAAAAGGCCCTCCCCTATATCAATGGCTATAGGACTGACAATCGCAAGATTGTCAAAATTCTCGCCAAGACGGAAATATAAATTAAGTTATTCGATAATCATTTGTCCATTGTCTATTTAGACCTCTAGACCGCCTAGATATTATTTCAAAAAGTTTAGAGTCGATACACTCTTGTAATTTTTCACGATTTATTTAATTAAATTAATTTACGTGTTAATTATTTGTCCCCTCCAAGATATGAAGTTAGAGAACACTTTCTCGATGCAGTTTGGTAATTACCAACAAATAGCTAAATACAAATTGCGTGATCGCGAAACCCAGAAATATTCAAGGGATTACAGCCATTGGCAATGTTGTAATACAAGCTTATTAATAGTTGTAATTAGGACTTGAGAGAAAAAGAAGGACAAGAAAACAATTATAGAAGATTTATTTCATTTTACTATAGCCCCAAAAGAGATGCCGTATTTGCGCCCCTTTCATGCTTGTATTTTGGAGAATAAGACACTTAATATCAAAAGCTTCTCTTTTCAAAAAGGTGACTTGGATTACTTGGTTAGTTATCAGAAGTAGAGATCGTATACTAATAACCGAGAGTGATAGTTCTAATACTTCGAGTTTGATTACCCTAATGGCTATGATTTCCATCCGGTAGACAAATGATATAAAACTTTATTTCCTACTCAAAACGAAAAACGAAACTTAGAAATGTCCATCCTTTTGCCAAATTTGTCTTTCAAATGACAAGCGTGTGGGGCTTTTACATGTAAGTGAGTTATCACTATTTGGCTTGTATTTCTGGTTCTTATAGTCTCTGAAGGCTTCTCAGAGGGAGAAAGCAGTGGAAATAGGGGCGACCACTATTAAGCACTTCTGTTCCAGAGATAAACGATCTAACTGCTGCTTACAGCTACTGAGATACACTATATCTTCACCTATGCATCGTCGACTGTTTTCCAACAATAACAATACGGTAATATATCAATGTTAGACATGAAAAAATCCCCTCGAGACACTAAATCAAACAAAGTAAAAGGCATCAACAAAATTTAGCATATATTCGAATTTAATCAAAATGTAATCTTCCAAGTGTCCAAGGTGATCAAGATATCTAAACTCTAAAGAGCAGAGAAACATTAGGCATACAGCACAATGAAACACTTTAGTATTTGTTTTATGGTAAAATATTTTACTCATTAACCATAGCAACTAATGAAGACAATTTACCCTCAATCGAGTGACATGATTATCTTTCCGGCCATTGGCCCTTCTGACCAGGAAGAATGACTTCAAGAATGTTTCAATTTACTTGATATTTCATCGGTATGACAGGATGAGCACCGTACCATCAGGATTATACTTGTTAAAAAAGACCTTAACTTGTATTTCTCGTTCCATCACAGATAATTCAATAATATTAATGAAATGCTAGCAGAGTTGTAGACTAATCTTACATCGACTTTTTATAATAAATAATTCCTAAAAATTCAACACCTCTAAATAATTGTTCTAAACCTCTAAATAATCCTACACTTACATGTACATAAGAAACACTTGTTAGGTAAACAATAAAAACTACTCGTTCGACATTCTTTATATCAATTTGATAACAGTAGAAGGACACACAACGAAACCACCTCTGCCGTGAAGGTGAAGTGGAACATAAAGGAGGTTGGTTATCTGTGAAGATTATTTTTGCAAACGATTGTTACCAATTTGAGGGAGTGACAAACAATGCAATTAGCCTGATTGAGTAATTAGAAAGGCCTGGTTTCCAGAAGAGCTCGTTTGGGACACCCAGTAGATAACCATCGGTTGGTTTGATCATGGGGCCCGTTGGGTTGCATTCTCCACAGTCTGTGAACCACCACCCTCCTTCGTGGACATTGGCACAGTTACGTCCTGCCACGTCGTCGTTGTCGACATCGGGTGTGGTGAACTTCTTCCCAATTGCTGAAACCATGGCGTCCAACAGATTCTTCGGTTCCTCCTCAGCCACGTTTTTGTCGAATGTGTATGCGAATCCGCTTTCCTCGTTACCGATCATAAAGTTTCCGTAGTAGTGTTGTCTGAAACCATACGCAGTTATAGAACATAGTGACGTCTAAAGAAATATGAAGGTACAGGCGATGTATTTAGATAGCATAGTTTGACCATTTTCAATCATATGAGATGCATTTAATATTGAAATTTGAAAGCATGAAAGTCAGGGTTGTGATGTTACGACATTCACTGGTGAAGAAAAATACTAAAATTTAAGAATCAAAGGCCAATAACTGCATAGTCAGGGAAAAATCTTCGAAAAATTCTACTTTTCTACAGAGAAGATTAGATATGACTCTCTATATGAAAGTGAAAAGTGAAGAGAGATCTTATTCAAGGCATATACCAATTCTAACTTTCCTAGGAACAAATTTGTATATGTATACCAAAGATCCAAATCATGTGTGAAATTCAAATCCTACACGCAATATTTCAGCTATTCAACACCGTATGTTGCCATCCAAAAGTGAGTAGAGGGATCATTAATGATGGAAAGGAAAAGAGTAATAGCATAGTACTTTCGTATAGTTGTCTGATCATAAATATTTACTCAAAGAACACGAGAGTTCGATTTGTGTTTCGTTTAGTCAAAGTACATACCTATGGAGATTGCCTGGAATCTTGGTAAAAATAAGAACTGTTAATATATAATTTTTGGAAGTTGTGAGATAATGCATCTTGTCCAGTCCGAGCCAGAACTCCGTGTCCAGGTCTCCGAATCCTGCCCTGTATTCAGCCCACGGTCGGTCGAAAGTGACCAGTCCAGGATTACGATACATCAAGAAGGTTCTCCCGCCCCAAACCATCTTACAGTGCACAAGAAATGGATCAGGGGAATTTTTAGGTTGGATATGTAGAACCATGTCCCCACTGTACTGGCCACTGTCGTACGCCTCTGCGCAATCTGAGGGATCAAAATATTCGATCATTGGCAAAAGAAATATTTTAACAAAGTTTTTTTATGACTTATTTCATAATGGTAGGTAAATTTTTTAAGGAGCTTCATTTGTTTTTAACTTTTAGAATTCTAACTTTAGAATGTTCCTCTGTTCAATGTGTATTCTTTGTTTACAAACATTTAAAGTCATATATTCACTTATGCAAAGCCACCAAATTGAACTAACTATTCTTGCTGAGCAAAAAGACGACCACTTACACTAAACTTTCCTGTCGTGTTTACAATAATGAAAATCAAGTGCACCCGTTTTACGTGGGATTTCGAGTACGATATACCAAAAATCTAGCTTGTAATTGCATCGCCGATACTTATTACAGACGCATTTCTCATTGAGTGTATCGCCTTTTTATGTTCTTTCTGAAGAAGGTAAGCATGTGTTTTTTCATTGCATTTTCTACGTCACGGCTTTTACGAATGACGTAGTACGACAACGGGGAAGAGTATGGTGTTTTACATGTCAATATTGAGGGCTCGAATGCACGTTCTGAAATGGTTGTAAACGCCAGGGGAAAGATAGATGTAAGTGATCAACCATTTGACATCTGGTATGCATTAAGATTATTTTGCAAAAGTGAGCGTTTCCCTCTAAGCTAACACGCATAAACAGAAGTTTAAATTCAGTAAGACCATTAGAAACCATGTTCCATAATATCACGCTCATTTTCTGTCATAAATGTACTGGTCAGACATAGATTCAAACTGTGGTTGTACACTGCCTTATATACGTTTGGAAACGTGCATGCTAAAGTGGTATAAAACTGTGAAATATCTAAATACATCTTAAGTATCTAACTGATAGCATTATAAGAAATCTACAGTCCTTTTCTGACTAACTACAAAGATAGAGAGAGCAGTTGAACACACTTTACTGATTGATAAATACAAACTTACAAAACAATTATGATAAAAAGCCTACCTTCGATGAAGTGTTCGCATTGTTCTCCGACATATGACGCCATACAGGTACATCCGCTATTTGGGGTTTTGACGCCGCTGTTTAAACAGGAGTCCATCTGTAGAAACATGAGATATATTTACACCAGGGATTTCAAACAGGAAAATACATTCTGAAATTAACTGTCCTTGATTTGAGTAAGCCAATCAAACCGAACGTCGTTTGGTCATGCGAGTCTGTCAAAAGATTTATTACCTTTGAAGTTTGAAATTCAAGTCTTTAAAGAGCCACTCCGTGATTTTCATAACATATTATTTACCTTTGATACGAACTTAAATGTCATATGTTGTGATATAAAATCAAAACATCTTCACTTTTCATGTCCAAAAGACATATATATGACAAATACTGGTTTTCCATGAAAATCTAGAATCAGCCTTATAAATGTACCGAGGTGTAGATATCACATCCAATATACATGGATACTAGTTACATAACCTAACAAACACCATCAACTCCAAACTGCCCTCCTGGATGTCTTAGATAACTTTCCAAAATTACGTTTGACTATTTGACGCGCGCCACTGTCCGGTTTTCGATCAGAATTGCGACTTTCTACCTTCATATTGTCACTGTGAAAAACCAATATGCTTTCAAATGTGTCATTTTGGTAACAATCGATACTTCGCGATCAAATGACACCATTAATTAAGTTTGGCATATATGACTCCAGCAACTCACGGAGTGGCTCTTTAATAATTCCATGAGTAGGGTGATTCTACATCTACTTACAAAATACAAATTTCCTGTAATTAGCAACTTCTTCCAGGGTCCAAGTTAAAGGGTGATAAGGTGTAGAGATACCAGGATGCGTCATCTTGTGCCAGACTTGCCTTATTTTATTTGTTTTATTACAAGGCTCATGGGAGGGTACATGTAATTTCAGTACAGATTTTCGTTATGAAAATTTCCAAAAATGATATGTGGAGAGTAATGTAATATTTAACCTTGTAAGATTGAGGGAGATTCGTTCTGATCTTCTTTAATTTGTGAAATCTATCAGTTTAACATTCACCATTGAAGATTCCTCGAGCTCGGTGTTTCATACTACGATCAATTGAGCTAGTTTTATAAAGTGGCAGACTAGTAAAATCAAAGGTCCCCGGAGCATAGATGAATAAACCGCTCCCTGCCGAAAGGCAGGTTTATTTTTGCAAAAATGAATAACTCAAGTCTGTTGAATCCAATACACCACACTAATTGGGTCGACACCTTGCTCATACGTAAATGTTCCTGGGTGATTAATTCAACCCTTCTTTCACTGCAGTTGTGGATAGAAGATCTCTGTCGGCCATTCGTCTGTATTGAATTACTGAATCACCTACAGAATTATTATTATCTTCGGTGGAGCCTCACAAAGTAGCCCACGACGATGTTCTCCATCAAATCACCTCCATTTAACTTACTAGAGAAAGGGGAAGATCCACACTGTCTTTGACACAATGGAAATTAATACCGCTCTTTGTCCATTACCCTCAATTTAAAGCGTTTCTAAACGGCACATTCCGCATTCGCAAAACGACTATTTCATGGTGAGGATTACTGCTTATGAACCCATACAGGTAAAGGACACAAACTTATTTTCTTTGGCGAGTAAACATAGATTCACATTTATAACTTTAGCTTTCGAATCATAGAGTCAATTGTTATCCAAAATATAAACATTTTATATTCATGGACTCCTATTTGAGGTCGCAAGACCTGCTTGTTGATGTGTTTTAAAGAAACTTTTCAGCAGTTGGTAGCATTAGTTATTTACCTAAGGGCTCTCAAGAACGCTGTATTGAGCATTACTTCATAGTCTCAAGGGAAAGTTAATGAACATTTAAGTAACCTCTCTGACAGACAAAAAGACAAATAAAGAACTAAAGAGAGTTTTTGTGGTAGCTTAATAAACCCGCCTGCGTGAATTCTACGTATACATCAAAAAGAGAATGGGACGTGTAAGGTGATATACAGATGTGAAAACTTTGAACCCGGGAGAGCAAAAATACTCTTCTCACGAGTAAAAAGTATGATATCAGTATTCTCTGATCTTGTCATAGAGAATTCGTAAATTTTATCTTTGTTTTATTTTTCAATTTGTTTTCATATTTTCTTAATTAAAATGCATGAAAATTTCAATTAAATGATGAATCAGTTCATCACAACAGAAAAGGGTTTATCGCGTATTGGAGTATTTGTAGTAGTACTATTGAGGAGTAGGCGTATTATTGTGTATTAATGAAGAATAAAGTACTAATATAGTATCTTTGTTGTGCATCAATGTATAAAAGTATATGTACCCCATTTAGATTTTGCCAACAATGGACAGGTTTGGATGAGTGTGACCCTTGCAGTAACAGAAACATCATAAATGCATTGTTCGCAAGAAAATATTTGGATTTTATACTTACATCGTTAAATTTCCTGTACTCATCTTCTATGTAGATAGTGCACCTTTGGGCTTGAAATGTCCGGTTGTGAAGTGTGCACGTGTAAGGTCTCTCACGTGACATCTCATAGGCTACACACAGCAAATGTTTTGAACATTTTGCTGCACATTCAACATTTGTTCTGACAACTAAGCTTGTAATTGTAGCATCAAAATCCTCCGCTGTTGATAGACACGACTTAACTTCTATGAACTTATTTTCTATCAAGCAGGTGCGAAGAGAAAATAGAGAAAATAGCAATGGGCAGATAAAGGTTAACATGACGATGGGTATATGTATAACACTAACGACGAAAGAATCCTTCACAGAAGAATGTTTTATAGCAAGAGGAACTATATTATTCTTGTTTCAAACGCAGCTATTGTACCAATAATTTACATTGAGTCAATAGATATTATACATAATCCAACGTATTTTACCTGGTAAAGATGGATTTTTAAAAAGTCCATTGTTCGTCCCATCTGGCCGCTCGTAAAGATCTAAGCTTAATCAATATCTTCTGGAAATGGTTCTGAGTAAGTACATGGTAGATCGTTAAGCAAATAAAGAGATTCGGATAATCATTTAATAGAAGGCTGATCGAGATGCCAATTGATAGTTGCATTAAATCGGCACAGTAATTGTAAGAGTGCAAAAATGGTTATGCAGTGTAAAATTTTAGCTGTTTATTTATAAGTGTTTGGAGAACTGATAAACCCCCAAACTTAGTTAAAAAACGCAACAAGGACAATAAGTTCAAAAAAGGATTTGCACTCTTGTTATATTTATATTTAAGTATGGTATATTTTTTTCCCATTTTTATTTCCCACAATTTAAAGTTGCTTACATATAAGTCATACATATAGGTAAATATCCACTTATGCATCTGCATATGAAGATCTTCTTATTCTTCAGTTAGAGCAATGTTTTATAAACAGGGTGAGGATGACAATTGAATATTATATATGTATCAAAATATTATTCAATTATGCCAAGTTCTATACAGTTTGGTCAACCTTTCATAATCTTTTCAATAAGTAATGTTCATAGGATAGTTTTGGGAATTGTACAGAATTATTGTCAAGACATAACATGTCATTTCGTGATTTCCATAATAAATGTATTTGTCAGTTCAAGAGCACTCAATGTCACATTAATATCTTGTGTGACCTCCATTGGCGTTGATATACATGTAGGCCATAACTAGCCGTCTCATGGACAACGTTAGGCGTCGGATGACGTCACCTGGAATCTGTCTCCGCTCGTGATGAAGTGCCTGTCCGAATTGCTGTCTGGTCTGTGGCTGCGGCTGTCGACGTCTTAGCTGTCGTCCAAGATGATCCCAAAGATGTCCGGGGAGCGTGCTGGCCATGGTAAAACGTTGACGTTGTTCTTGGCAAGGAAATCTCTGGTCAATCTGGCAGTATGGGGTGTGGCGTTATCTTGCTGAAAGATGGTCCCCTGTACCTGTTGTTGAAGGAATGGCAGCACTACGGGAGTCAGTACTTGATCTTGGTACGCCTGAGAAGTAAGATGTCCTTGTATGGTAACCATAGGTGTCGTCTGATCTCCTCAAATGCCCCCCCCCCCCCCCCCCCCCCCCAGACCATCACTCCACCGCCACCAAAGGGATGAATCTCTTGAACACAACCTGGTGCATGTCGCTCTCATATACGCCTATAAACTCGGACTCTACCCTCGGCATGGTGCATATTAAACCGACTTTCGTCAGTAACGAGTACCCGTAGCCAACTCCGCCGTTGCCAACGTCGCACAGTCCTTGTCCA
This sequence comes from Phorcus lineatus, assembly GCA_921293015.1. Taxonomy (NCBI): domain Eukaryota; kingdom Metazoa; phylum Mollusca; class Gastropoda; order Trochida; family Trochidae; genus Phorcus; species Phorcus lineatus. The sequence continues at coordinate 29,938,643 of OV121091.1, forward strand.
GCGCAGACGATTCAGCCGATGTTGATGGGTCAATGGCATCCCACGTAGAGGTCGGTAGGCGCGGATACCTGCAGCACGTAATCGTCTCATGACGGTGTTTCTGTGTATGTGGTGTCCGAGTGCCGTTGCCGTCATTGTCTGGAATCTGTTGCGAAGGTGAAGAACACGGATTTAGCGGTCTTCTCGGGGCGTTGTAACTCTTGATCTGCCACTCCTGGGACGATCAACGGTCTGGCCAGTCTGTTGGAGTCGCCTGAACAGGTTAATGATGGTTTGTCGGCTGCATCCAAGAGTTTGGCATTCCTTTCGTGTGCTTTTTGTTGCAATAGTGCCAGTTTATCGTGCGGGTCACCTTTTATACTGTTTGTGCAAGAATTCCACGTTCAGTCACCAAAAATCATGAATTTCGAGAAACAGCCATCAAAAGCAAGAATTAATTTAAGTTGGTGTGTTTGGGCGAATAATTTACGTGCCGTGTGTTTGGTATATCTTACTGACCAAGGATTTCAATTATACTTTGTATATTTTCAAAATATTTACTAATTATGGGTGTAAAGTTTCTTTTGTACCTCAGTTTACAATTCAACTGTAACATGAATTAACTTGAAGGCTATTAGATAAGAAAAGCCTTTTAGAGAATGACATCATTGAATCGATACAAAAACACATCTTCAACAACACATCTTCAAACTTGGTTCTTTCTAACATGAGTATTTCTGACACTATCTGACTACAATGCCCTATCCTGTAGGCAAACGATAAATCAATGTTTGTACATTTCCAAAAATATACGTGTACGTCGAGACATCTGTATACAACTGGAGTAACCCAATCAAAATTGAATTCAGATCTGCGATGTTATGAAAGCAAATTGCATGATGTGTTGTAACAAGATGTCGAATGATATACATTACATTAATATTAACAATAAATTCCATGTCGAAGCACTTGTCTACAGTTAAAGTGTTGATAAGATCTATAGCAAGACTGGAGACTTTTCCCTAATCCTTTCGATCACTTTCCTCCTTGACCTGTCCGTAATCTTTTAGATGATTTCGATTCATGTGTGTAATGACTATAATATTGTTGAAAACACGATAAATCCTAACTCAATCACTCAATTACTTACTCTGATCTGTAGTTATAATAGGAGCGAATTGAAAGCTTCACGGGGATAACAGTATTGGATTATTCAAAATTAAGCGAGCGAAATAAAGTAGCCTGGATTATAAGACGTGAACAGCATGGCTGATAACTTTGATTGTTATCTCTATGACTTTGTAAGAATTTCTGTCAAAGGCTAATCAATTTTCAAAAATGTTCCATGTAAATGAAGCATATCGTACACTTTTGAACGTTAAGTATTGTAAAACTTAAATTATTTTACATTCCGTCATTGAAACAACCATTTACATCACAAAGGATTTAACTTCTATGCTGAAAGCAATAATGTTTACAAGATCCCTTATTTTTTTTAAGTACACCGTTTCTATTATACTTCTTGCACACCGATTACATATGTGATAAAACCATAAGTGCATTGTTTTTATCATGTATCTTTAAGCTTGGTCGCTTTTAATGATATTTTTACTTTAAGTTGAAACATTGCCGCAATGCAGCAGAAGTATTGCAGTTGTGTAAATGAAGATCCTAAATGAAAAGTAATAGTATAAAACGAGTAACCATAGTAGGTTTCCATCAACGGCAATATAACAAAACTGAATGTAGGAAACCAAGTTACTCAGATTTAGTGATTGGATACCAAGTGGATCTTAATCTACCAACATGTTTATGTTCTTAATGCAACTACATGTGTAAATAATCTGTCAATCTAATCATTAAGTTCAGAACAAGATTAGCAAGATGTTTTTATTGGCTCCAAAGATAACATGACATTGTATAGATAATTACATATACAGATTATGATTACAGAAACATTACTGGTGTAATTTTCATCAACGATGAAAAGAAGTACAGGAGTGATGTCAACAACAATAATAGATACATGTGTATAAACATGTGTATATATAATATAGTTACAGAGACACATTAAGATAAAGTAGGTATGGAAAAGAGCATGTTGTGGTTTCAAGGAGTGGGTTCCAATTGTGATTAATATTTTCAAATTTATTTTACTTTTATGTATATATTTTTAAACAAAAATTATATGTTTCAGAGTTATAGAATAGGTCAGTTTATTCTGACAAGTGACAAGTGACAAGTGACAAGTTTGTTCTGTGATAAGGCCTCATGGCCAAAAGCACATGAAAATACAGCTCAAAATCGACGCATGTCAAGTTTACATTAATTATATTGGCAGTTTTCTTTTCAAATAAATGGACAGATTTTTAATATGCTCAGGATTGCTAGAAGATAATAACTTGTACAATTTTTCCCTTGACGGGAATATGAAATAGTATGGAGGAATAAGTTTTTCTCGTAAATGCCTATAATAGGGGCACACTAATTAAAAAATTATATTCATCTTCTTTTACCTTCATATTACAATTAATACATACAAGCTGATCATTATCAATAGCATTGTCGTACCTTAATTTACTAATCTTAAGTTTGTGTGACTGGAATCTGAATTTACAAAATATTCGTAGGAGATCCTTTTGACAAAATAATTCTAAAACATATTTCTCTGTATGTAACAGCGATTTAAAGCTAGAGTAGAATCTGAAATCATTCCTTTCAACAAGTCTGCTATGCCAATCTTGGAACTGAATATCTTTACAGCGTACCAGGAAAGTCTGCATGAATAAATCATAATTGCACAAAATCCTGCGATATCCAAACATATGAAAATCCCATTGAAAACAATAACATACGAATTCCTGTTACCCAGTTAGCTTTACCATTACTACCCTGTAATTTAAGCATTTCGTAGCATGCTTTAGGATTCCTACTTCTGTCCATACACAGAAGCCGATACCAAAATCCAACACATCGACTGAAATAATTTATACCAACCGGATGCCTTCCAACGTCGCCTAGTACAACACGATTTGGAGTAAATTTAGAAATATTAAGACACCTCTTAAAGAACAAATTTTGAACTTTCTCGATTTCAACTCTGAAAGTAAACCCCCAAATTTCGGAACCATAGAACATTATTGGTATTATCTTTGTATCAAATATTTTCTGAACTACATCAAATGGAAGGTATGGGTAAGCCTGAATCATTTTGTGAATTGGAAACAAAGCTTTTCTAGCCTGAACTGAAAGAGTTTCGCAAGCCTTAGACCAAACTCACCTAGAGGAAAAAACAATACCAAGATATCAGTTTATTCTTGACACAACATATGTAAATATGTCTCTTTTCAGCAATGACGATATGATTCAGAAGAATATGTTGATGCAGAGTACCAAACCAGACAATAAATTATGATGATAATGGACGAGGATATAATAAGCTGTAAATTTGCCAGATTTGTAGGTTATTTCAAAAGGTTTGGGTCACCTGACATTCCCAGTGAACATAACAGAGGTTCTCATTTTCATCATTACAAAAAAAGCATAAACTGATTTCGATTTTATTTCATTTTGAGCAATTCATGCTTCTTATAGATTGAACACCGTAAACATTTGTATTTATAAGCTTTATATCTTATATTCCCTTCTAGTGTACTGTGAAAATAGTTTTCAAATCAAAGTCAAGTACAGAAGGAAATAAATTCTGCCATTTAGTACAAATGTTTGCTTTTTTACCACTTGAAATAAGTCTTTCATAAAAAAAATCCTTCAGCCATTTGAACCTTTTAAAATATTTATCTGGCAATTCTTAACATTCAAATGACTGCGATAGAATGGCAGCTTTTATTGATATGTATCCAAGATTCAGGAAATAGATTCAATAACTATCTATGATCTAAAAAGTACCTTTGATATAGTATTTATTTTAAAGTTTCTATTGATAGAAATGCGGTTTCGTCACATTGTCTGATATTTTTAATTCCTTACTCTGCCAAATTCTTTATGTGGTGTTTAGAGTTTTTGAAATTGTGGTTGAACCATAGCAGTTAAGGTAAAATTTCATCAATGTTTTCTGGACCCTCATTATGTTCTTTGTGAAAGAATGCCAATCCCTCTTACACATGCCAAAAAGGATTTTCATTATTTTAAAAAGCTTGAGAATTTGCTTCAAAATTAAATAAGTCTTTAAGAGGTATTTTTCATGGGTAATTCTTATCAATTTAAAAAGAATAAAGTCTGGATGTAGATAATTTCAGGGCATCAATACATTTTTTGGTGTCGATCATTCTCAATCCTCCTTCTTCTTTATTACACTTCTCTTTATTTTATCATTTTCATCATTCTATATGAATTTGAAAAATATTTTCCAGTTAAACGATAAATTATTTTAGTAAACTGTTTTGTTCAATTATTAACGAGATAAAGTCTTCCTTGAACGATAATATGAAAACAATACAAGATTTGTTTTATTCGTTCACATTTTGGTAAGCACAAGATAAACGTCATTGTCTCATCTTGGCAAAGAAAATATCTTCGTTTGATACATGTACTTGATACTTTATTTCTACGACTACGGATAATCGGGTTAAGTAATAAGATATTTAACTCTCTGAAGATAAGCTTTTGGCATAAACATAATAGATTCAGTGGGTACATTTGAAGGAATAAAGATTTTGAAAACATGCTATTGTACCTTATACGTGCTGTCAGAAATATCTAAGCTTTTCAACACGCGGATGATACAATAGAGAGTATACAAATAAGTTAAGGGAGGGAAAGGGAAAATGAAAGACGAAGACGCAAAGAAAGATATTATGTGAGAAAAACAACAGATTTTAATTCAAATCACCGAATTTTATCTAATGCATTCACGGACAACATGGTCCACGACGTAAACAACACCTTAGAAAACAACCACCGTTAACGTTAAACATTTATAGACAAGACTACTGAAAAAATCATATAGTTCTTAAAAGCTACCATTTCGGTCTTTAACACTTGAGGTTTTTAATAAACATTGTTTTTTTCACAACACTGGGAGTTTCATCAGGAAATCCCTTCTAAAGTCAACTGGCATTTAAAGGTATTGCTAAAAGAGACGTGAAACTAATTTAAAGGTTACGATTACGCTAAGAACTGTTCAAGCTCTAACTACAAATAACTTCGGCTTGAGTATTGAGTAATTGAACAGGCCAGGTTTCCAAAAGATCTCGTTTGGAATGTCCAGTAGATAGCCATCGGTTGGTTTGATCATGGGGCCCGTTGGGTTGCATCCTCCACAGTCTGTGAACCACCACCCTCCTTCATGGACAGTGGCACAGTTACTTCCTGCCAGGTCGTCGTTATCGACATCGGTCGTAGTGAACGTCTTCCCAATTGCTGGAACTAAACAATCCTCAAGATCCTGGGGAGGCTGCATTGACCAATGAGTGTCGAACGTGAACATGTAGCCACTGAGCTCACTCGATATTTGAAAATCCTCATAATAGTGTTGCCTGAAAAAATTATGATATAATAAATAACTTACAGACTTTTTTTTATTCAAGTTAATGAATAATTCTGTATCAGCAAATTATGTAAGTAAACAATACCTGACCTCGGTAAATGAATGTTTTTTTTAGTAAATGAATCAGTGAATGTCATTTCAACATTCTAATGAAATAAGGCAATTTAAAGTGCATCTTAGGCAAACATTGTTCACTTATCAAATAAGACAGTTGATTATATACCGGAAAGTTTTCTCGGGCAGTGTAGTTGTAATCTGAACGACTAGCTTGAGCTGATTAGAAGTTGTGAGATAATGCATCTTGTCCAGTCCGAGCCAAAACTCCGTGTCCAAGTCTCCGAATCCTTCCTTGTAATCAGCCCACCGTCGGTTGAAACTGACAAGTCCAGTGTCACGAGACATTAAGAAGGTTCTACCCTTAGTCCTCATTTCACAGTAAACGCGGAATGGATCTGGAGAATTTCTTGGATGGATTACATAAACAGAGTGCCCAATGTACAGTCCACTGGTATGACCTTCCGAACAATCTGCTCACATATGAAAGTAAAGAAAACTGAATTATTATAGCGGCTACGGTCTTCTGGCTGCAAGCAAAATTGGAATATTTTCGATATCGCAGTTCATGCGGATTTAATGCAACATTGCATTAAATACTTCCGGTCTTTTAAAATCAACTCTATAACCTGAAACCTACATATTACTTAAGATGTTTTAACAAGTGTATCAGCTCTTGGTGGAATATGAAAGAAAATGTCACTGTTTTCTGTCGGCATTAACAAACTTATGAATGATATATACAGTCTTAGAAACAATATATACTTTATTTGACATATTATTCGAGTGCCAAGAATTTTCCAATTCGTAACATATATCCATTAGCTTGATAATAGAAATTTTAATTCCCGGATTTCATAGTTAATTGTCAGTGTATGAAGAAAAACTAATATGTCTGGTATAAATTCTATCATGGCTGAGCAATGAGAATAACGTTTTAAAAAATGAAAATCATTTTAAAATAAATATTGTAAAACTAGATTGTCGTTAGTTCAAATTCTTAACAAACAGTTCCCTGAAGTAGACGAGATGTTAGCTAGTTGTATGGTGTGACATAGTAGAGATGCGTTTACAAATAATTTGTAAGTAAAACATTATGAAATGTTGAAATCTAATTAATAATGTTATCGACATATCTTACCTTCTTGGACAATAATTAATTTCATAATGTTTTACTTAAATTCCAAACAGTTTGGCGAAAAAACATTTTGAAAAACGATTTTAGAACTCCTAGTGTATTTGGTCAGACATAAAATAAAAGTTATCACATTATTATTTATGAAATTATGAGTGCTTCTTTACAAAACATATGCATATCACAACATTTTTAAGTCGCCTTTCTCTGGCAGCGGAATTTTGTTTTCTCTGTATAAATGTGTAGTGAGGTTTCTTTTGTTACTCAGATTACTTCGTTTAACATCCATTTTTCTTTCAAAATATTCAACACATCATCTTCATAGCATACATGTTTTGCACATGGCAACTGTTGTATTCGTCTTCTTATACATTTTCACTATAGGCTGATTCGCCTGAAATACTGAGTAAAAACGGCTGATTACTTACAGTGATGTACGTAGATTATTTTGAGAAAGAGGAAACGTTTAATTGAATGAAATTGTTATAAAAAATATGCAATTGTTATATACACCAAATGGTTCGTGACATAAAGTCCAATGTAAATGATTCGTTTCAAAAGTGCGACAACGTGGTTGACAAAATTACTCCAAAATTTGAAGCAATCCCGTGCATGGATCCAGGGTACCGGTGGATATGTATCGGAATTTACGCCTGCAGTTATCTATACCATTCAATGTAAAAACCATCTACCTTCCATAAGGCGTTCACATCTATCCCCAATGTAGCCATCAACACATGAGCATCCACTCACTGCGTCGTGCACTCCGCTGTTCAAACAAGGAGAATTCGCCTGTAAATGAAAGACAACCTAATATGACACAAACAGTTCAACGTAGAACTATGTATGAAGAAAGCAAACAGGCTGAACATGATTATAGTTTGCCATAACATAAAATTCTGTAAAGGTCATAAAATACCTTTTATCTAGGGATGCTACAAAGTTGTCAGTGTTTTAAATTTAACAGTAGAAATAAAAAGTTTCAAGATACTGACTTCAAACCTCACTGCCTGCAAGACACTGAACCAAGTGTTTCTAACTGAGAACACAGTTTAAACTTGTACAAAAAATGTTAAAGGGACACTAGCACTTTTACAAGAGATCTTACGAAAAGGAAACTTTTTTTTGCAATTTTTAATCTTTTTTCTTCAATAGAAGCAACAAAAAATATACAGTTAAGCTACGCGAATCCATTTGCCTACCTTTGATGATTAAAAGTGTTCACACTAAAATGGGCACCAGCAGTTTTCGCTTGATAATTGTTGCTTTGTTCTACGACAACGGATAATAGGATTGGGTAATGGGTAATTTGCGTTTGGTATATACAAATATTCAATGGGTACAATAAGAATAAATAAAATTCAAAATAAAGAGTGTCACTGTCCCTTCAAGCAAGTCCTTTGACTGTTTGACATGGTGAGTCGGAGATGGAAACAATCATTTAAATTTTTCATTGTGGATATGGACAGTTTTCATGAAAGCCACAAGCAATACTCACATCACTGAAAGTCAGGTACTCCTTTAATGGATAGCTGCTGCAATTTTGATCCTGAATTGTCCGATTGTGAAGAATGCACGTGTAGGGTTCCTCACGTGAAATCTCTAATGCTTCACATTGCTCATGCTTTGAACACAGAGCGCTGCACTCAAGTGTGGACCGTACAAAGTTTCTCCTTATTTCAGAATCAAAATTAGTTCTTAAGGTAATACAAGATTGAACTTCAATGAAGATGTTTTCCATGAAATTGGCACAAACATAGAATGGGAAAATGCACAGAAGACAGCAATACGAAGGCATGTTTATATCTTGACAAGTGTAGTTTGTTCTTTTCCTCCCAGTTGTAGGTACATGTAATTTACTGCAACAGTGTCATCCCCTTCCAAACGGAAATCTATACATTATGGTGTTGACTTGTAGATAGTTGAGTGATTTCCGTACTCCTGTCAATATTTTCTTTGTGATTTCGTGGTCAGTATTGATGATCATCATTCACATCGTTGTTGTATTGATTTCACGTGGTTTCTCTTTGGTGCTCTGAGTTCAAACTCAATAAAAGTTCTTTGACCTAGTAGATTTGTATTTCCAGTATATGGATTTCGCCCTTTGAATCCTGCCATGCCTATTTTAATAAATCTCTTTCTTGTTTATCCCAACCTAAGATACGAAAGCAGATTGATTATATGTCTTGATAAGGGTAGTTAACTGACTTTATGGAAAAAATTATGATGAAAATATTGACTTTATAAAATTAGTTACTTTGATCAAATTGTTTACTTTAAAAAAATGCGATGTTCACGATTTTTTGCAAAATGAAAGTTAGGTGAAAGTGTTATTTTCTTAAAAAGATAAAAATAATATAGTACAAAATAATTTACGTTAATTTGATTTGCATTTGATTTATGATATGCACTCTGAGGTTTTGAATCAGAATTAATTACATCGACATTTTATTCTTTTGAAACAATGATTTAGATGATTCTTATTTAAACATTGTGTCTAAGTGATTACCAAACTTAGCACTAAATGACACTGATTGAAAAGGTTGTGTGGACAATAATTGAAGGGTAGCAATGTTTCAAAACATTAAAAAGTTGGATCATCAATGTTTGTCAATTCAAAAACAAAAACAAAACATCGACGTTTTAAAAGCACTCGTCGCTCGTATCAAGAGTTAGTGATTTTCGACAATAGTGTTAAAGTCTTTTTTGATTAAAATTCTCTTAATTTCAATACATTGATACCCACTAAAACTCTTTTTAACAAGTTATCAATACATTACAAGGTTTGATTTTCTTTATACTGTATATTTACTAAATTCTTGAATACGATAATCGGCTGTCAAAATCATGCCGCTCTCCTTCATCTTAAAACCCTTCACAATTGATAAATGAATTTATTCAACTTTCCTAATTACAAATCATGTAAGTATTAACTTAATGCCACACTCAAGAAAACCGGTTAATTATTACTTGAAGCTATTCCGAAATTGTATGATTGTAGCCTTTTGTCAAGAAAGAATGAAAAATAGCCTAACTTTGAACGGCCTCTGGTTACACATTGTGCTTGATAAATTATCAAATATCTATTCTCTAAAATTTATTCATTTAAGCTCAGCACCAAGTGAGGATAGTATTTTTTCGGGATGGAGCGACGGGGTCAAAGATGGTGACATCGTCATTTTTATGAAGTATGCAAAGACCAGACCTGAATTCATGTCAGATAAGATCATTTCAGAGTTATCCATGGCATAGTTTTACAATATATAGCGAAAGCGTTAAAAAACAAGAAAAGGTTATTATCAACTATGCTATCTGGCAGCGCGGTGTATAATCACATCAACCGAAGTTAACTTGATGACCATTTGTCTCGATCTTTTTTGTCTTACCGTCATCGTATTTGTACTTTGTTGATTCGTTGATATACGCATCGAAACTCCGTGCCCACTTGATGATAAATAAAATGTATGATAATATATAATGTATACAATAGTAGGAGTTCCACCAATCAAGCGAGACAAGGCAATGATATGTGGAAGAATGTGATTGGCTGACTTTTGCGCGTAATTTTTTTAACTAACTAAAAATATGTGAATGCGATGCACTTTGATATCCCCCGCCCACCTTTTTTTCAAATCTTATCATCTTACCCTTACATTGTATTTGTTACTTATGAACTAAGTTCAAGTTATTTCCATGGAAAGCAGAAAAATAATCAAATTCAGAATAGTTTAAGCAGTATACGATACAAGACTAGGGAAAACCATTGGTGACCTTGACGTCACTTTCAAGGTCACCATGACACTTTGACCACTGTGTAGTACATTGTTAACGCAATATCTCGTAAACCTTAGCACCTAGCGCGTTCAAATTTAGTGACAGCTTTCAATGTAGGAAGACTCAGACGCCAGTCGACATTGGTGACCTTGATCTCATTTTCATGGTCACTACGAGACTTTGACCACTGTGTAATACATTGTTAACGCAATATCTCGTAAACCTTAGCACCTAGAGTGTTCGTAATTGGTGAAAGCCTTCAATGGAGGAAGACTCAGACGCCAGTCGACATTGGTGACCTTGATCTCATTTTCAAGGTAACCGCGACACTTTTACCACTGTGTAAAACATTTTTAACACGATATCTCGTAAAGCTTAGCACCTTGAGTTTTCATATTTGACGACAGCCTACAATAGCGAATGACTCGGGCACCAGTGGACGTTGGTGACCTTGACCTCATTTTCAAGGTCACCGAGACACTGTCATCACCTTTTAATATATTGTTAAAACGATATCTCGGAAACCTTAGCACCCAGAGTGTTGATATTTGGTGACAGGCTTCAATGGAGGAAGAGTCAGATGTCAGTCGACATTGGTGACCTGGACCTCATTTTCAAGGTTATCACGACACTGTCATCACTTTGTAATACATTGTTAACATGGTATCTCGAAAAGCTTAGCATCTAGAGTGTTCATATTTGGTGACAGCCTTCAATGGAGGAATACTCAGACGCCAGTCGACATTGGTGATCTTGATCTCATTTTCAAGATATCAAAAGATGAATAATATTAATTATACCAAATATCTCACAACGGCGGGGGACGTTGCCATGTAAATGGCAAACACTTGTTATGACTGAAATGGGGGTCACAGTCGATACTAACTCAACTACTTATGAAAGTACTTTCGCCTGATCTGTCCCTGCAAATTTCAAAATATACCCCCAGTGGACACAAACATATATAGAGAGGTGACGTGTTGAACAACACACTCCAACATGTCCTTGCATAGTTTGAAAATGGTTCACTATTAATATCAAACATTTTAAATGCTCGAAAGTATTTTCCTGTTTTCTTTAATCATCAAGTTCCTAGGCTGTGTACTTTATTGTGTACTTCAGTTTCGATGGCTTTAAAATCAACGGATTAAGATTAAACGGGTTTAAAAACCAGGCCAATAACAGGGGAATGGGAGTCCTTATCTCAACTTCCGGCTGATTTTGTTAAACTATATACACGGTTGAAAAATTACAATGTGGAAAGTGGAGTTCTGACAACTTTAACACCTACCTGATGCTTTGAGCGTACCAATGCGTTGAGTTATACAAACGTTAAATGTGCAATGGACCTATTGATATTATTGTCGTTATTAGTAATTTATATTAATAAATCAATAAAAATTCAAACGAGCAACTTCAAAGATGAGAGTTGTACAGAAAGTGCTGAACGGGGGAAACAGATAAAATCTGGCTAACGGAACTGGTGTGAGTGAGCGAGTAACTGTGTAGCGGTTAACGTTCGAGTGAGAAGGTTATAAGCTGGTTTCAGCGTGTGCGCAATAGTTATAAAAGTTGTTGCGCAATAGTTATTTTTTTTGTGCGCAAAAGTTATATGGATGTGCGCAAAAGCAATGTTACCTTATGTACACAGTTGTTTAATTAAACACTTCTCATGTCTGAATCTGTTCACAATATCATATACAAAATATTTACAAATATACAAATAAATATACAATGCCACTGTTGTTTAAGACAACTTAAGGAGTTCGGAGACGTCGAAGTCGCGAGTCAACGGTTCTGTAGCTGTAACTTGACTTCCGTCAGGGACTGCTCTCTCTTCAGAAGCCGAACCACCTCGAGAATATTCGTATGTTTCTTCTGAGCAACCTTGTTCATCTTGTGGTGGTACCCCTCCAGGTGATTGTTCGTCATATGTCGATCGTTGCGTTGGAGTTCACCAACTAATCAACTATAACGTTAAATGTGAGTTGGTGTTCAAATGATTATGCTCCTGTTTCGTTAGGTAGTTCAGATTTTAGTATAACCCAGAAAGTTAATCCTTTAAAACAACAAATGTCGACATCCCTCCAACATCAAAGGATTTTAACAGTAATAACAAATGTCTATTTCCAGGGAAGACACCGTTGCTGACTGCGTTATAGATGCGTTACTGTTTTCTATATGAAATACATCTTCTCACTTGCAAAAATACTTGTTCTCAAATTCTCACTATCTTGATAAACCATTTCTTCTCAATTGAAAAAAAACAGTTCTCAAAATTGCTATTTTTGCAAAACATGTTTTCTTGATAAAATAGATCAACTTAATTAATGCCTTAATTACCTCCGCTGTTTTGATAAGCAAGGTTTAGGATTAGGCTGAACGGTACTTTCTCCCGCCCTGAAAATTATGCTTCGCGGTACATCCGAATTATAAAATTCATCACAAATTTTCAGATTTAGAGTTATCTCATTTTGCAAATGTTTCTTGTAATTACCATGTTAAGTTTGTAGTTTCCGAAGTTAAACGGGTTATGTTAGATAGGTTTATTATCAAATGGAGACATGAGATATCCCAACCTTTTAGCCATACTGGTGTTGGTGGAAATAAGTTAAGGTTGTATTGCACTTTTAAGGATAATTCTAATGTTGCACACTATGTAGGACTTCCCATCCCCAGGTCACACAGAAGAGCTTTAGCTAGTTTCAGATGTGGAGTTGCCCCGATTCGAGTTGAGACTGGCCGATATGATGGCACTAACATTAATGAAAGAGTGTGTTTATTTTGTAAAGATGAAATCGAAGATGAATGCCATGTCTTAATGAAATGTCCATTGTATTCGTGTGAAAGGTCCATTTTATTAAGAAAATGTATAGCCGAGTGTGATAGTTTTGATGATTTTAGTGATGGACAAAAGTTACAATTTATCTTATCCAGCCCAAATGTATGTTTTACTGCTGCCAAAACCTGCCATTTTATTCTTTCTAAACGTCAATCTTATGTATATAATTCATGATTTTAACCCAATAGATTTATTTTTATAAATGTTATAACCATAACTTTACTTTAAGCAACTATTTTGCTTCTCGTAAATATTTTAATGACGTTAGTCTCTCATAATCCCTTATAGGGGTGGCTCAACTTTTACTGTTTTATCTATTGTATTCTATGTATTTTTATATGAGGTGAGACTTTAATAAACAATCTGTCTGTCTGTCTGTCCGAAAGAAAAGTTTTAGGCGTCCCGGTCCGACACCGTCTCTGCATGAAAATGCACCGATTGTCTGTTACTGCTACAGCATGTGGCGCATGAATAAAAAAAATTGCTCTTTTTCTTCCTATTTCATACACCTTTGAAGTTGTGAGTCGTAGACGAAGATTAGCTGCCAAGCGACAATGAAATATTGATTTATTTTCATTGCAGTTGTAAACGATGGAACATGCACGTGAAATCAAATAAATTCGATAAAGTTACGCTTTTCGACAACATTGCAAACATAGATTTTAAAGAGTTCTTTTCTCTTAGCATTTAATAACTGGTTCCTTTAAACAGAAACGGGTGAAGGATTAAATTAATATTGTGGTAACTTTTACTCAGAATTGTTTCTAATGATTTATGAACTGTGTTAATTTATCATCATTATGACAATCTATATTCAAGGTTTTAGCAAACCGTTGCCTCTATTGTTGTAAAAATGGATTTAAACCAATCATAAATCAATCTTTGTTTGGTGATAAATCAATAGTCATCACAATTATGATGCAATATGATACTTATTTTGTGTTATTAACTATTGTTTACCAAATAATATTTTAATAATGTTTGTACTCCTAGTAAGAAGTCCCCAAATCAGAAATAAAGAATATAATTAAACTGGAATAAAACAGAAAACATAACATTACAAACTAGTGATAAAAAATGTATACAGTGTGTTTGACCAAGGCGTGGAACAGAGACAAAAGCATATATCGAAGAGCATTTGTTTGATATCAATAGGGCATTAAATTCCTTAGCACATATACACAATTACATTACATACGCTAAAAGCTATCTGCTTTCTTCATCTGTGGTTCCACACTAATCAATCTTTCCGATTCAATGTTAATGTACGTCATACACTCACTTGCTTCGACCTTTGATTGACGAAAAGATTGGTCTTCACTTGCGTAACATGGCCCAATATGGTTTGTCACTTTTATGTATTATTTCAATGTAGTTATTTTCTTCTGAGAACTAGATTTTTTGTCACTTGTTAAAGGAGAAAATATAATTATGTATGATCTTTATGTAATGTTATTTTCACTATTAAACCTTCCAAAGATGACATAATTATGTAAGTGCCACTTGGTACCGGATGTCATCTGCAAGCAAAGTTTTTGATAATATAATAACATGTTGGTTACAGACATTTTTCATATGTTGATTGATAATAAGGCGCAGTGAGATGATCTGGGGTTTAAACCCGCTTTCAAGAGTATTCACTTATATCACAGCTGCTAGTATTATTGCAGGGAAGAATCCCGAAACACCATTGTGGAACTAGCTAACCATGGGTGGTACTGCGCTGAAATTCAGTGTGGCATTGCACCCAAAACTTAGTGCTAAAGAATAGTTCTCAACTGCAGAGAAAGTTGTCAAAATCTGGCTGGATTCAAACCACATACCTATTGATCCGAAGCCGAACGCCCTAACCACTGCGCTATCGCGCCCCATGATTAATAATAAATAATAAATAATAATAATAATATACGAAATTTATATAGCGCCCTATATGAATAATGAAAGTCACACTAAGGCGCTTAACAATCACAAGCAGTTCAGAGCTCGAATGCACATTTGAAGAGATGTGTCTTGACACCTCTTTTGAAAGAGTCGTATGTATTTGTGGTTCGAAGTTCCTCGGGTAGACTATTCCACAATGTTGCAGACAGTCTAGTGAAGGAACGATCCCCATATTTGACAGTTCTTGTCCTGGGCACAGTGAGGAGACGAGCTGATTGGGATCTGAGACTTCTGGTTGGCTGATATGGTAGAACCAGGTCTTGCAGATAGGCTGGGGCTGTCCCATGTACAGATTTGTATGTGTACATAAGGATCTTATGTTGACAGCGATATTTCACCGGAAGCCAATGTAGCTCAATCAGTGAAGGTGAAATGTGGTCTCGCTTTTTTGTTCGAGTGACAAGTCTTGCTGCTGAGTTTTGCACCATTTGTAGGCGAGACAAAAGATGTTGAGGTAATCCATTCAACAGACCATTTCCATAATCAAGGCGTGAGGTCACCAGTGAGTTCACAAGTGTTTTACAGCACTCATCGGTTATGAACTGTCGGATGGCACCTATATTTCTGATGTGATAGTAGCAGGATTTTGAGATGTGGTTGACCTGCTTTTCCATGGAGAGTGACTTGTCGAAAAAGATGCCGAGATTTTTCACAGAGTCTGCAGCACTGATTGTGTTATCACCAACCTTGATCTGAATCTGGTTGTGATGCATATTTGAACTACCCGCACTGAATACGATAAACTCGGTCTTGTCCTGATTGAGTTTCAGCATGTTTGCGCTGGTCCAGGCAGTGATGTCGGATATGCACCTTTCCATGACAGATGTAGACTCCTTGATATCACAATGTTGCTTGGTGAGATTGTACATTTGCTGGTCATCTGCATAGGTATGGTAGGGAAGATCATTATTTCTGCACACTTGACCCATGGGCTTTGAGTAGAGGCAATAGAGAACGGGGCCCAGCACAGAGCCCTGAGGCACGCCAAATGGTAGAGGCTTATCTTCAGATGTCGAGGAACCAATTGCTACACTCTGGGTTCTCAGATGCATGTATGATTTGAACCATAGCAATGCACGGCCATTGACTCCATAACTGTGTTGAAGTCTATGGAACAAGATGTTGTGATCGATTAGGTCAAAGGCAGCTGACTGATCTAGCAACACCAAGGACACAGAAGACTTGTTGTCAAGAGCATGGACGATATCGTGATGAACCTTCAACAGGGCAGTCTCCGTGGAATGATTTTGTCTGTAGGCTGATTGGAATGCGTCACGCAGGTCGTTGGCTTTAAGGTGATCTTCTAGGCGACAATTGACTACTTTCTCAAGGATTTTTGAAATAAAGGTCAGGTTTGACACTGGTCGGTAATTCTTTATGACTTCTTTGTCAAGGCCTGTTTTCTTGAGCAGAGGTCTTACAATTGCTCTCTTGTAACAGTCAGGAACTTCTGCTTCTGTCAAGGATTTATTTATGATAGTCGTGATGATAGGCAGGATCTTATCAACAGACTGTTTCAAGAGAAAGGTAGGAAGTGGGTCTAGTTCGCATGATTTTGATGGGGCGTTGAGTATTATCTTCCGTATCTCATCTTCTGTGACAGGATTGAACTCTGAAAGTGATTGCCCGGTGAATTCTATGTCTGCATTCATAATAGATGTATTATCAGGGTTTGGCTGATCATTTTCAATGTATTGCCGTATTGTTGCAACCTTGGAAGTGAAGAAGTCACTGAACATGTTTGCAAGATTAATATGTTTGCAAGATTAATAATGAAAATTGCCTGATTGAGGTGAAAATTACGCTGTGTTTACTTACTTCTGTTCTATAGAATATTGTTTATCGTATTCTCTTGATGTCAAGATGTTATATGTTACATAAGATGTTCTTATGTTCAAATAAATAAAGCATAGAACAGGTGAGTATTTTTGTCTTCATATCATAACCTAATAACAAGCTTATCAAGTTAAGGCCTGAACTCACGGTGCAACAAGTAGTAACTTCTTGTAGTATCTAAATATAGTATCGACATGTAGACTTAAAGATCGTATATAAACAAGTTGATACGACTGACAATCTTGCAATATTCTCCTCGTAATGTATAGGTAATGTATAGGTATGACGTGGCATCATCAAGGGGACACTCGCTATAATTGCACTGCATTTGACCAGTAAGAAGAAAAAGAAAACCCTTATCTGTTTGGGTAAGGCAGTGGATACTGCGCATACCTACTGCTCTTGAGATTTCTTTGCTTCCTTGTTTACAAAGGGAGTGAACTCTTGCCATATCAATTCAACGTCTGTGATTGTTCAATTCCGTTCTACCCAGAAGTAGGGTAGTTACTATTTCTTGCAACACGTTTTCAGCTGGTTGTGACCTTGTCTAAGTTGTTACCACTTGTCTGTTCTCACACTGAATCTCGAGTAGATACTACAAGTAGTTCCTACAAGTTGCACCGTGAGAACAGGCCTTCATCTAAGGTAGCTCCATATTCTGATCTTGGTTTGATTATGGGAGAAATTAATACCACAATAACCAATGTCTCAGCATCAGAAAATCTTGATCCATGTACAAATTTGTGTGGTGAAGACAAATTCAAACACATATATAATTATAAATATTTATTTAAAACTAGGATTTCTATAATTCATCTTTCTTTATTGTTGGTGCATTCTTGAGAAAATCCATAAATTCCTTCTTAGTCCGGCCACCATTATAATCATTTAAGAATTTGCCGTTGACAAAGAGCTTGATAGTAGGATAGCCCTTGGCTCCAGCCTTTTTACAGATATCTAAAACAGAAAGGTTCACGTATCATTCAGTTGGGTAAACTACATATATTTTGACCATCTATTTTTTTAACTTCGCTTCTTAATTTACTTACTTTAAAATTTCCATTCATATTCACCTTTTTTTTCCAGGAAATGATAAGATACTTAAAATTTTTGGCTTTAAGACTTGTGTTCAAACTTTCAACAAAGCACTATTAGACAGTTCAGGGGTTAATCTTTACTACTTGTCAAAGTGGTCAGGGACACCAAGTCGAAAACATTGGCAAGTTTCCCTAGGTTTCCTTTTAAGTAGTCCAAGGAACAACACTGACAGAGAGTAGAAAAATGTTTCACCCACCATTATCTTTAGTACAATCAACAGCTGCAAAGGCTTTCTTTTTATTATCCTTCATCTCGTCCGCAGCACTCTGGAAGTCTGGCTTTGCTTTCTTGCAGTGTCCACACCAGGGCGCGTAGAACATGACGAGCACTGCCTCGTGCTGCTCCAGGAACTCAGAGTAGGTGTCCTTGGTTAGGTGGTTCACTGCAGAGGGCACAGTGTTCCAGTCTGGTTCCTTTGGGGGTGGGGGAGGAGGTGCCTTGGGACTGAAACACACAGCAAATAGAATTGATTCTCGAATCTGTAGTATGAATTTAGAGAGACTAAAGATGTTCACGAGCAAAACTTTTCCCAGTCTCCATCAATGGCTAAATATAACCTTCATTCAACTTATTGGCTTTGTGTATACTCAAATCTAATGAAATGAGGAAGAAGTGACAATTAGCAATTTTGGCAAAAGCCAGTTATCTACTGGATAAAAAACCCTTGCTACTGAACTATGAGAAAATCATTAGCGGAACCACAGGAAACTACTAGTTACGATTCTGGACTTACATACATTTTGAAAAATATAATCCATTGAATAAATGAATATTTCATCAAATCATTTGGAAATAACAATATTTCATTTACTCACTTCTTCATAAATCCAACAATTCCTTCCTCCGTGCGGCTTCCTGAGAAGTCAAATTTGCTTTTACCATTTCTGAAAGAAATCATGAAAATCAATCAAGTGACCTGTTTATAATTTCAAAATAAATTCAGACTTTGTGATGTAAACGATATGCTGCATTCTGATTGGATCAGACATGGTCATGTGATCGGTATACATTTCAATGAACCCAAAGTTGAGGGTTATACAAAATAACCTTCAGTAAATGCAGGTTATACGATATCGTGCCGGAACTAGCCAAAACACGCTGTACTGTCACCTAGATTCTGGACAGTATAAATACGCGAGTGTTATTTGTTAACTTTGATCTATTTAAATTAAACTTTACATTTTCCACTTTTTTCCAAAAATATAATCATTGTTAGTTTTTTGATACACAAAATGTATTATTTGTAGAATAAAAAAGTGTCATTTTTACCGAGTCTTTGGAACTATTTTGTTTATGCGTCTGAATACGGGTAGAGATCCGTCTTGGTGTAACCGGTACGTAGGTCAGTGCGACAAGCAGCTATAGAATTGCATTTCGAATGCATTTTCGCTTTAAATACAACGTTTGAATTTATAAGAAATGAATTTTATCATATGGTTGTCCACACGGTTATAACCTGTTTGAAACTTGTAAGATAAACTTTTGTATAACCGGCGTCGCAAGCTTGCCGGTTATACAAGTTTATCTTACAAGTTTCAAACAGGTTATAACCGTGTGGACAACCATATGATGAAATTCATTTCTTAAATACATTTTCAAGAAGAGAAAAGAATAAGTAATCCATTCATTCATTGGATGTTTGGAGATTTTAAAAATGCTATCATATTAGTAAATATTGAATTACCAAAACCATTATTCTGCATCTGCATTCACAAAATAAAGATTGCATTTTGACTGACAGTAGATCTAAATCCACCATATTAAGTAGCATCCACTCACTCAAAGTATTTGATAGTAGGGAATCCTGTGATGCTGAACTTCTTCACAAGATCTTTTTCCAACGTAGCGTCCACTGCGGCAAGTTTCGCTGAGGGCAGTTCTGTCTTCAATTTTGCAGCTGCGGCTTCATAAGCTGGCTTCATCTTTTTACAGTGGCCACACCCTGTCAAGATGGAGTTTAAAATAAGAGGTCACAATAACATGATAATAACAAGGACATTCTGTGGTGCTGCTGGTGCTATACCGGACATATTACTCTGTTGGAATTGTTGTTTTATAGCAGCTTCTTAGCACTAAGTGTAGGTCGGTACATCCTGATTTTAGGTACCCATTTCAACAGCTTGATGTTCTGAGTTCAATGTGGATGAAGTGCCTTGTCATGATTGTCCTAGGATTGGAACAAATGGCATATGCTACCAATAACAAGAAATAAATAACCTTTTAGTGTACACTGCAACAATAAATTATTATTTAGATATAATTCTCACATAAAAGACTTACATGGTGCATAAAACATCACTAAGACAGCTTTTTCCTTCTCGATGAATGAATCAAAATCAGCTGTTGTAAGGAACTTTATTTCTGAGGGGGTATCACTCCATTTCTTCTCAGGTTCAGCGGGCGGTTTAGGTTCTGACGCCTTTGGGCTAGCAAAACAGAATATAACTATCAAGTATACAAGAAACAGCATAAAAGCATTGTGTTCTGGGATCCTAGATTTGAAGAAAGTTACATATTTCTTAGTACCTACCCTCTTGTCCATAAATTTTGTCTGTTCAAGAACTATCCAACAGCACAAATGTTATTCCTGACTTTATGTGAAGAACACAAATGCTTAAAAAAAAGTAGTTATTAAATGGTAGTTAATCTTCACAATATATCATTGTTTCTTACATATATCACTCTTTCAGGGCTCACATATACTCTCAGGTAATGATGATTTGATACATGAATTTTGATTTATTACTCAATTTCATTAAAATATATCAAAATGATTTTACAAACAAAGGTATATTTTTCATAATGTCCACCTTTGCATCTGTTTCTAAAACAAGTCAAGGTCATTTCCAACTCAGTAGAAGTAAAGATATACTCACTTTTTCATGAAGGATATAAGATCATCTGTTCCCCTTGAACCCTCATATTCAAAGGCAAATTTACCATTCCTGCAATTCAACAGAATAAAGTTGATTTAAAAGTATGGTAACTTTCAGTCATAGACAGTAAATATACACAAGCATTCTTAGAGTAAAGCAGTCTGGTTTGAAAATCTACGATTGGGTTATAAAATAAATGACTTTTAACAATCATAGTTTGTCTCCACTAGTGACTAATATTATTGAGATGATTTTCATACAATTAACATCCGTACACTAGATTTGAAAAAAATAACATATGTTCAAATGTTCTGTCAATTTAAACCCACCAGCTAGCAAAATATATTACAAAAAATTAAAACAAGAGCTCTCTGAGGCAACAGGTTACAGAACCTAAAAATAAACTGGATCCAAAAGAAATCAAATGCATGAAAATTATGTATGCTAAATAAGATTAACATGTACGTCTATGGAAATAAGTAAGCTCATGTGAACAAACTTTCAGGTTTATCACTAGGTGCATGACCATCCTTGAAATGCTGAAAGCAGGATGCTTGTGACTTACAATGATGTGGGCCTACTGACTGTAGGGCTGAGTATAGTCAATGTGAAAGAGTAATTTTTAGAATGATTAGGCTATCTGATAGGTTAATTAGTGATTTCAGGGCTTGCAAAGGGAGCAAAGTTAAATGTTCAAGCTGAATTATTGAGGATGTAAGTAAAGGGTCATAACTCAGAAAGTAGAATTAAAAAATTGTAGAGGTGAACTTAATGCTGAAGACTCAATGCAATGTCAGATGTGAAAATATATTTAGCATTTTCTCAGAAAAACAACAACTAGAGGTTGGAGCAGACACATACATCCTGGTAACTGAGTTTTTAATTTCTCTTTGTGCCAAGATAGTCTATACTACCATTAACCTTAGAAAAAAACTATCTTCTTGCTAAGTCTGATTAAAATAAACTGTGTTCTGAGGAATAGGTTTTTCTTTAAAAAAAGTGACTATAAAGGGATTATAAATTATACCTTTAAGGGTAGGGTCTTCACAACGTTCTCAAAGCACATTGTGACACCAGTTTAATGCAGACAAAACCTTACCTAGTCTTTTTCCGACCAATCACTTCATCGCATTTAAAGAAGGATGGAAGCTAGTGATCAAGTTCAACTCACAGTTATCCTGAGTTACTTGCCCATAGATATTGACACCAAAGGCTTTTTGCCGATTCTTTCTGATTGGCTAGTTGAGATTACCGTATAATATGTCAGAACAGCCGAGCAAGGAGACAAAGTCGGGTATATCTCCCGCCAAGTGAAAAAAGTTTAAAACATATTGAACAATAGATAAGAATCAGTATTCTTTCATATATCCTCAATGAATTTCCTATGTAGATCTTTGGTAGTATATTCATCCTTCAGAAGATGATTGTTTAAGATCCATAGTTTCAATGAGCTAGGCCTTATAGTTTTTTAGTTCTGGTCCAGCAAAGGCATGGACGGAGGTTATTTCTGTTTTACCCGAATATTCAGTTTTGCTGGGAATAAAACCCCCTCACAGAATGTGTAAGAATACTGCTGGAATTGATTTTTAAAAAATCTAAACCTTGGAACAAAGTTAATTTTCATCAGACTATCTTCTTGCTTAGAGAGCATAAAAAAATGTTGATTAAGTGTTTTTGGAAAATTGGTCTTTGTTTTCAAATTTTCTGATGAATTAAACGTTTTTCCATACACGGGAAAAGAGGGGCAGGACAACAGATTAATGTGGTGTATACAAGTGGGAGAAAGCCAATCAGAAGGGTTTCTTTACATCAAGCATAAAGTTTCAGGCATTTTCAATGTAACAAATAATAAATCTATGTACCGTATTTGACATGATAAGCGCCCGGAGCGCTTAAAAAATTGGTAAAAGGGGGCGCTATTTAAAACAATAAAAATTGTCCTCAAGTTTAGTCTTGAAAGTGTTTTTTACAAAACACATGTCTTTGAAACATGGTTTTGTAACTTTTATCATTTTGATGGTGGCTGGGGTCTTGAAATACCCTATATTCTTCACTTTAGTGGAAGTAAAAGACTTATTGCAAGACTGAAAAACCTTCTTCAATGAATCAGCATGCAAGGTAAGCAATGTTGAGAGTTGGGCGCTAAATCAGGACGCTTAATGTTCAGTCAAAAACGTGGTGGGTGGGCGCTTATAGGGGAGTGAGCGGTTATTAAGTCGAATACGGTAATATGGCTTAGTAAAGACAAACTTGATTAGGAGTTTGATTAAGAAACAAAAGATGCGTAATCAGAAAAAGAGTTTAACCTTTCAAAATTTGTTTCTCTGTTAATGTACATGAACTATTTGTTGAGATAAAAGATGTCATGGAAGCAGAGAAATAATAGATTCTAGATTAGTGATCCACTACTCCCATTTACAACACAAATGAATGTTGTAGCAGCTACATCATAAGGCAAACCAGACATATATGGAAGATGTGAATGGTACAATGAAACTCATTAACATACAAGAATAATTGGACATTTTACTCACTTGAAATATAAAACTGTAATGTTCCGGTAAAGAAATTATGAAAGAGAACATAGAAAATAATATGTTAATACCACACTACCACAAAAAGTGAAAACATCATTAGAAATGATATTCAATATGTTTAATTTTTGAAAAATATGCCTAGGAAAAAGTATTTTCTGACATTAGGTACATTGAAGTAAGAACTAGTGAATCTTTATTTGGAACGCTACAAATTAATGATAGTTTATGCATGAGTGAAATGGCATGAAGCACATAAGCAAAAAAATATTCCAAGAAGAGATGAAAGACTGATTTTAATCCCCTTAACCTGCTGACAACCTATTTGCTCTTTCATAAAAAACATCCCAAATGAAGTAGTTTCAAAAAGCAATCATACCACTGAAAATGTCAATAACTGTTCTCAGTTTTGAGCAATTACATTTTCATACACAAAACATTGTTTTGAACAATATCAAACAAACAGCCTGTCAGAGATTAGATATTCATTAGATATGAAATATTTTCCGAGTGTTTTATTCTAAATGTAAAATAATTTGATTGTAAAAAATCTATCAATATCTTGTTATAACAATTTTTGGTTTGAAATGGCCAAAATTAAAACAAAATCTATTAACAAAATTAGTCCCTCAGGGATATGACTGCTTCATGAATTGAATCCTACACATGAAGGGTGAAACGGTATACAACATTAGTTGAATCACAGCATTATGCTTTCATTTAGATAATATAATTTAGCATAACCATTTTTTTAAAAGTTAACTTTTTTTTTCGATGATAAGTAATGTTAATAACTCAATAAAATGTTTACATTTCAGCTGTCATTATAACATTCACTCAAATTGACATCAAAGTAAATGTAATTAATGATTTTGATTCCAAAGTTGACTGCAAATTTCTATAGCATTATTCCTAGAGGAACATATTACACCAAACTAAAGCAAATGCGTACTATTTCACCCCTACCACATGAACTCATCCCTCATGTTAGTACGAATCCATGTAAATCATACACAGCAGAAGAGAATCGTGGACCTACTGGTTGGATATCCCTTTATTTTGTACTCTACACCGAGGTCCATCTCAACAGTCGCGTCTACTGCTGCAAGTGTGGCATCATACTACAAGAATAAAAACAACTGTGCGATCAACGAGATATCTAGTCATGAAAAAGACTCTTGAAATGATGACCAAAGTACTGGATTTTCAAGACAAGACTTTCAGTCAAGGGAGAGTCAAATTCTTGCAAAACAGAACCAATCTTCTTGAAAAGTCATTTATGCAACAGTGCCAGCCTTCAGACCTGCCTACCAAATAACAGAAAGAATCAAAGACAAAGGTCCAATTTTAAATAACTGAATGAACTCAAAATGTTGTTCTTCCACTGCAATTTCTGCTCCTTATTTGTTATGATTTAAGTTTGTTGTGAAATTCACAAAATGTCCCTACCCCCTGTTCCTTGAGCTTGCTAGCTGCATCCCCATATGCAGGCTTCATAGCCTTGCAGTGACCGCACCCTGAAACAGAACAGTCTCCTCTTTACATGATTCACATATTGTATTGCTTTCACTCACAAAGTAACTTGATTATATTGTTTAGAAATGTATATACTTTAGTTGTTGAAGTAGTAAGTGTCCAACCACCCTTAGCCACCAATTTTGAGGAATCAGAACTTCAAATATTACAGGACTGGTCACTGGGAAGACATGAGAGCAGATGAGATGCCCAGGTTCAGGTTTACCATCAATTTTATCAATCTCTTTTTACAATGACAAAGATTGTCACACAAACAAGTGCTTATCACAATGATTATACTCACATGGTGCATAAAACATGACAAGAACAGATTTATGATCCTTCATAAAGCTGTCAAAGTTTGCCTTTCCAAGATGGTGTATATTCTCGTGGCCTGCCACTTCCTTCCATTGGTCTCCTGCTGGCGGCTGATTGGTTGAGGAGGGGGTCGGGGTTGGGTTCAACGGATCTTTCATGAAGTGCACAAAATCTGCCTCCTGCAACCAGCAAGGATAAAGTAAGACTTTG
The DNA here is from genome assembly GCA_921293015.1 of Phorcus lineatus. NCBI lineage: Eukaryota > Metazoa > Mollusca > Gastropoda > Trochida > Trochidae > Phorcus > Phorcus lineatus. The sequence goes on from OV121091.1 coordinate 29,964,261, forward strand.
AATCATTTCATAGTGAATCTCCATTTAGAGTTTCAGATTCCATGCTATGAATATTTTTCAATATAGATGTCCCAAAATTTCAAATGCATAAATTGGGTATACTCTAATATTCCATAACATAGTTCTGCTTTAAACATTTGCCTGGTGCCGGACGTACTTCGTCTACAGCATTGATAAAGTAAGAAGAGGGTTACTCACTTACACATTGTCAATCTTAAGGACTCTCTTGTTGAAAGGCTTAAGTTAAAAGCATCAATGTTGAGTCCTATGAATTTAATAATATATATGATATGAACATCCTGGGGCCCACCTCTCTTCCTCCCATATATTTCTGGGAGTTCCTGCCATAGTTGAAGTACTTGAATGTCGGGTACCCACTGACATCATGGGAGGTGCACACTCCAGCGTGAACTGTGCAGTCTAGTGCAGCATATGCAACCTGCAAATATTAATCAGGTATTCAATAACCACTCAGCTAAAGTTAGCATGGAAATAATACATGAATCAGAGGTTTCTCACATGCAATCTAAAGGAAAACTGTGTATGGTTTAATTGTCTTTGTTTCAAGTTGCAGGCTAAGTTAAAAGCAGAACAGAAAATTATCATCTATAAATAGTGTTCTCTTTTTTTCCTGACTCTCACCTTGGTGTCCTCCTTGAACTGGGCAGCAGCGGATGTAAACTCGGGCTTGGCTTTCTTACAATGTCCGCACCCTGGAGAAGAAGCATGTCAACCTTTATGTGTTTCTGGTGTGATTCTAAAGAGCTTAACTGAATAATAAGGTCTCATTAACTTGCACAGAAGAAAATTGAGAAATGATACAAAGAAATTTTACGATGATAATCATACAATAATTTCTAAAGCGCATAAATTCCCAAGGAAAATGTGCTCTTTGTGCATATGTAGCAGCAAGTAAAACTTGGAAGCCATCAACCATGGTGTACCTACGCAATGCAATAAATCAACACCTTTAATTAGTGAACATTCGTTGATAGTGCACCAAGCCATAGAATTGCCTCCTCCAAAAACAGTTTTCAATTGCAGATAAAATCAAACATTATTTGAATCATGGTAAAATAGAGAATGGAAAAAGTTACTCACATGGTGCATAAAACATAACCAGCGCATGCTTCTTCTTGCGCAGGAAAGGTTTGAAGGAGTCCTCTGTGAGGTGAACTATATCACTCTCCTGGTCCTCCCACTTAGGTTCAGGAGGGGGAGGAGGTGGCGGCTCCTTCGGGCTGGAGGGGTAACAATTCTTAGTCAATGAGCTAACTCTTTCTGTCCTGACGATTTTCTACTGAATAAAAGCCTCATAAAAATTATAGATCTTGACAACACACTGATTCTCCCCTGTAAATTTGAAAACTTTCATAAACTTAAGTAAAAATAATCATACAATGGTTCATATAAACTGAAATAAAATAGTTTCTGACTAACGGTTTCATTATTTTTTATTTGGTGAAAGAATAACTAATTAGATCATTTGGAAGACTTATAATATTGTATGATTTCGCAAAACTACTAATATGCAGCCCTTGATAAAAGTCAGGGGTAAATCAAATACTTACTCTTTCATAAATTCAATGATTTTTTCTTTGGATCTCTCATTCACAGCAAATGCAAGCTCACCATCTCTGTAAAAATAGTAAGATATTTATCTCATAACAATTTGATCCGCCACTTTGGTGTTTGGCATGATGTGATAAAGAACCCAGATATACTTCTATTGATTTTATACAAAATAGAGAGAAGATACATGAATTGAAAGATTACCCACAAGTTTACAAATATTAATGAGACAAATGAACAATATATACATATGGTATTCTATCAGGTTTGTCAGGCATTTTGAAGACATACAAAAAAACACTCTGATAGTTAAATGAATGTTTATAAAAGAAATAAACTCACTTGAAGTAGTTCACTGTTAGTTATCAAGATCCATATGAAAAAAGCAAAAGAAAATCACTTTAGAAACAAAAGGAAAATGATCCTGTCCGGTTCTTCAGAATTATGGTTTCAAAATATTGGGTCTATGGGAAGCCAACTTAACTTGTCAGCTCGTTTCCTCTCAACATGGTCTGATGACGCTCTGCAAAGGCCTATGTTTTGACATAGTTTGATAGGCAAAGTGTCAGTTTTCATTCAAATCTCATAAAAAGCTTTGAAGAAGATAAAAAATTTGAATGCATTTGAAGTCATTATACTGAAAATCATAATTTTTGGCACCAAAGGTTTGACAGCTTTTAGCTCAACAATGCTAACAATGGTGGAAGACCTCATTTATTCTCAGATGTGAATCATTGGCCTGATCCCAACTGATTACGGTTAATTTCAAATCTTGAAATGCTTACAGGAAACATATATTTATTTTAAAACGTTAACCTAGGTTCTTAAGTGACATTCGCTTATAATCAAAGTTAAGATGTTCTAATGTTTCTGATGCTAAATAAAGGAAACAAATAATTTCAATGACCTTTTGAAAGTGTTAAATTTGCTCTTTGCATTCAATTCAAATTTTAAAATACTGTCACTCATTGCATTGTGGGATGAAAATATGGCCGTCTTTTGAGCCAAAGGGAGGAAAATATTTTGAGAGCTGCAATTGGCAAAACAAAACAACTATGCTGGATATAATAACATGGAATTGCTATGACAATTAAATGATTAAACTAACAATTCAAGGTAGCTTTGTAATTATCACTAATTGCACTAGGCAACTTTGTTAATAGCTAACTGATCTAGCTTCAGCAATTGTTACTGTACAAAGTGTTGTCAAGACCTTTTTGAGATGACGCTGTCAAATGTCTTCTTTCCATAACTATTTTTAACATGACCTGAGTTTACCTCACCTGTGGGGAATCCTTGCACTTTATACTCCTCAGCAAGTTTTCTGGCTTTTGTTGCATCTACAGCTGCTAGAACACCAGTCACCTATGAAACATGGAAACTCATTTAATGACGTCTCATTTGTAAAACAGTTGGCCTTTAATTACTTTCCTTACGTTCCTGCATTTCTCTGTTATACTTTTCTTTCATAGTTTTATCTGGGCCGTAAATACAATTGACCTAACCATTCCTTGATTGTAAAGTTTTTGGAAAGAAGATTCACTTTCATTCAGTCTTACTTGCAACCTTTATAATTCAAAGAATTAACTCGTTTATCATTGTTCTTCTAAAAGTCAAGACATCAGCAATAAGCAGATCAACTCCCATTTCAGAATCAAACAGGACGACAGATATGCCTACCCCTGCGTCCTTCAGTTCCTGTGCAGCCTCTGTATAGTCCGGCTTCATCTTCTTGCAGTGTCCACACCAGGGAGCGTAGAACATGACCAGGACAGAGGGGTTGTTGGCGATGAAGTCCTTGAAGTTGTCGTCAAGGAGATGGACCACCTCACTCTCCTCATCCGCCCATTCCGCCTCCTTCTTTGGCTCCTGCTTTGGCTGCGGGCTGAAAGTAGTCCCTTCTGTTATTTGTGATGAGAAGTTACACATAAACTGATTTTTAGTCAAGACTGAGTTTGCCTTATCACCAGCATTATCTTTCCAATATAGTTGAGGAAGTTCACTTGCTTTATGTTGTAGTTAGTGGTGGTCACTGGTTATACCTAATTGCCAGCACTATTCATACGCCAAGTTGTCTCAATTATATTTTAATTAGTCAACACAAGCTCAAATCTTAATCCACTTACTTCTTCATCCATGAAATAATACCATCTTTATTGTTTTCACCGCCATATTGGTATTTCATCTTTCCATTCCTGTAACATGAACATGGTTTACACATTTTATAACTTCTTCTTAATTCTTGATAAAGTATTAACATAAAACATTTAAAAATAAACATCTCATAGGTTGAGCACAACAAATTTTTACAAAGATGGGGGTCCTTATTTAAGGCTACAGGGAATCCACATCTATAAATTTTTATTCCCAAAATTATAACAACCCTTATACATGATTTCAGCTTTCAATACCTTTTGTTTCTGGAGAAGCAGACAGAAATAATTGTTTAAGGGGTGCAGCCTTGTGGCTCTCATAACTGGTTTTCAAAATTAATCAGTTTGTTTTATGTATAAGTCATATGTTTTTTCGTGTTTCCCAAATCTTTGTCTGTTAAATTTAAACATGACGAATCCTTAAATAGAAAACTAAAGAAGTGTCTGAACCTTGGTTTTGACATGTTATCAAAATTTCAATATGCACGTATTCACTTTATCTATACCGAAGTTAAAAAGAATTGCTTTTTTTTCTTTGTGTATGGATACAGTTACAGTTTAAGATATTTTGCTGCTCCCTACATTTCCTGAAAAAAGAGTCAATATTTACATTGAAACAAATATTTCATCATTTTCTTTCTTAACTCTGTTCACTGTATGTCAAGGCAAAACTTCGATTAGAAATATTACCAAGAATTTAATGCTTATCAAAGTAAAGAAATAAAATAACACGAGAACATATATTTTACAATAAACAGATCGCAGGAGTTGCATGTAATATTGCGTCAGCTCCAAGTAAAAAGTGTCTGAAGTTCGAGCGACCTCAGGTGGTGTCCAAAACTCAGTTTGCCCTAAATCTTTGTTAAATCTATTTTCCTCAGCCAAGGAATCTGTGTATTAGATTGCTGCTTTCAAGGGCTCTTGCTCCTAAAGAAGAAGAGGGGACTAAGTGCTTAGAATGACGTCTGTGTAGCCTTTTTAAGGGATAATACGATCACCAAATCTGTAAATGTAACTATCATTAGTTGAGTATTCTGTACATAAGATTGTAGTTTTCTACAGTCAGTTGTTTTCTACAGTCAGTTGTTTTTAAAGAAGTAAAATGAGAAGAAAGGACAGGCTGATGGACACTGTACACCATACCAAGCCATAATTATTGGAAAGTAAGCCTATTGAACACCCTATTAGTTTTGTATTGTGAAGCTTTAAAAGTTGAAAATGTGTTTACTCACTCAAAGTAGTAGAGAGTTGGAAATCCTGTAATGTTGTATTGTGCTCGCAGTGCCATTTGATTGGGTTTGTCTACATCGATTCCAACAAGTGTCTGTCAACAAATACAGCGATGATCAATCACACACCAATCAACCTTACAGTTGACTAGACATAACTAGATATAACTCTTACTTGTTAACAGGTGCAATATCAACCGGAAACATTGTTTTATATATATGCTTCTTTTCCTTTTTGTTTGGCAATATCATACAATTGGCAATATGAAAATACTTGTAGAAATGAATAGTGATATCGTTTTATTCTCAAAGTTATGTTTTCAATGAAAGAGTAAAAGCAAGGTTAATGCTATATCATATCGTCTTAGGAAGTTTATCATTTTCAGTAGCTACAGTTAAAACTTAATGATACATAATACAACTTGACAGTGTGCTAAACTTTATGTTGCAACTTAATATATATATATATATAATTATGATAATGAGTTAAACTTGATATTTCAACTTTACTATAGGTTATATTTCATAACAAAAATTGACAATGTGTTAGACTTAATACTACGACTCTTGACAAGTTTTCAACACTAGACACTACATTTACACTTAGAATTTAAACTGACAAAACATGAAACACTAGATACTACAATTTTAACACTTCTTGACACTACTTGATATTACAATGTAATAATGTATGTTAAAATTGATATTTCAAATTAATGATATTATTGTCCTTGCAGAGACTAGCTAGATAGACAAAACATCCCTTTGCTGACAGATGTTCATAAAAAATATCTTCCTGTATGAAATAAAGAGAAATAATAAATACACCCTCCTACATAATCTCTTTGTCAAACGAGACATCAAAACAAGATACAAATTAAATGCTTGCATAAAAAAACTTTCAATACTAACTTCGTTAAAATGAAGCAACTAATAGGACAACATCAGATGCCAGCAACTTAATCACGAGAAGCAGAAAATACGAACAATATCTATTGCTCTAACTTAAGAAAAAAGTCCCACAAAGCACAAACACTTACATATTTACCCTTAAGTGCTGTGGCGGCAGCTGCATAATCTGGTTTTAATCGTTTACAGAATCCACACCCTGAAAGAAAAATACTTTTGTGATTGTGTCACATAGCAATAATTGAAAATCAGAAGACACACTTTAAATAGACCATATTTTTTGTGGAAGAATCTTGCAGGAAGTAAGCTGCTGTCAGAAATATTTACTTTTAGACCTTGCTTTATCCCTGTACTTTCTTTTCATCATTAGGAGCCTTAACCGCTTTAACACCTGTTGTGAAGCAGCAAGGCTCACTGCAGTTTATAGCCTTGCAGTTGGTCTCAACTTTCATAGAAGGATTTGTATGCCTATTCATCACCTTTTAATAGAAACAGCCAGTTCTGTTTAGTTACAACACATCATAATTTACAACACAACTGTCTTTGAGTCCTACATGACCATTTTTTGAAAAATCATGAGAGAAAAGCTTTACAAACATATAAGGATGGGTATCGCTCCTCATTTCCGTATTGCAATATATCGCCATACAGAAGATTAGCAGCGATTAGAACAGTGATCAAATGCTCAACCGGCCGTTGTTTTGATAAGAGAGGTACTTCTGGCGACTGGTTTCAGACTCTCTACATGTCCGTGCTATTTTCACTTTGTTCACACCTTTTTTTTCTCATAACTTTCAGTTTAATCACGTTTTGTTGGTACATATTTCTGCAATTTTACACGGAAACTGTTAATTTTTAAACCTCCGATATATTGGATATTTTCAGAAGAGTGTACCGGTACGTATCGTGTTGTTTCTGTATTGCAATATACCGATATATCGATAATACTGCGCACCCTTACAAACATACTTGTGAACAAATTCCTTTCAATACTTACATGGTGCATAAAACATAACAAGTGTTGGATTTTTATCCTTCTTCAGCAATTTTGCTAAACCCTGAAAAAAGAAGAAATCATCATTATTCAATTTTCTCTTAAATGATGAATGTTTTAATTTGAGATTTACTCAATAACAAATTGATCTATTGCCACTGGTGCACGACTATGCACCAATTACACAAGTCCCTTTAAGTGTTAAGAGTGCCCTTAACCCTTGGTTATAACACTGAGATACCGTCATCTTAGTCTAAGTGCATAATACACTCTTAACGTACAAATAGCAAAGAAAATGGGCAAGAACAGAAGATTTAATGGCTGAAAGGTATAGTGCAGAAAGAAAACCAGCAACACTGCTGTTGCTAGGCATCCTGGTATAACCTGCTACCATTGGATGAAACAAGAAATTCAGCACAATGTATTTTGAACTGAAGAACCTGACTGTGCATAGATGTTTCTCCAGAAGCTGTAATAAAAACTATCTGTATTGTACTGAAGTCAGACATTACATCTAGGGAATTAATGATCAAAGTCATGTTCAGTTGACCTTTCAGAAGGTGGGTACTTTCCTAAATATAACAACTGACTTTAGGGCAATACAAATAGCTGAATCTTGTTGCGAAAAATTATGTGTTTTCAGAACAGAAAATCTGTGGCTCAGCAGGAGAGCTGGTACACTGGTATGTGGCCACCTTTGAATGTATGAAACAATATTTACAGACTGGGAGCACCATTATGTGACCATATATGAAATCTTAATATAATACCATATGATTAAATGAAATATTTTGCATTGAAACATTCATATTTATTTCAAGAACACTTGAATGTTCCGTAGATGCCTGGTTCATTGTCTCTATCTAATGACTAAGTGACTAAATACAAATAAATCTTGAAAACATGTCGCAACAATTTGGAAGGTCAAATGATGTTTCATTCTCCTTGACCTCTAACTTTGGCAGATAAATTTGGATATCTGTGTAAAGATTTCCCAATGCAGAACTTACATCTTCCTTATCGATATGCACTACATCCTGAGCTGTTGAATCTTCGTCCCAGGGCAGGTCCCCTGTTGGATCCAACATGAAGTTTACCATGGACTGGAAGAAAAAAGGGACAAATTAGACTGAGAATCTGAATATTAACTTCCAGAAACTAAGAATACACTGGCTATCCAGTTATGATGTAGTCAACCTTCGAATCGAGTACTGCAATGGTTCAGACAACTGATGATTTATTTTTCCATTCTTTGTAACGGTAGTTTTCAACAGTAGGATTTATTTTCATCAGAGAAAAGGGATTTATTCTGTCTTGTTTCTTGGGGTTCAAATGATCAACCATCATTTTTTTGGATCAACTGGCAGTTTCGATTCTATACAGGCAAATGCAAAGGACAGAAATTTCATAATAATAACTTTTTGTTGTTGCAAATATCTGACCTGGTTTTGAAAGCACCATCTCAACAAAAACTTTGTTTGATCAATTGTATTAATGCACGCATTTAACTGTTCCAGTGAATATAACAGTCTAGTGACACTTAACCACTCTATTAAGATAAGATAAGTTGGTATGGTGAGCATAAGAAAATAGTTTTGCAAGGAATACAATTTAGAGGAATCAGAGTATAATTGACATTATCAAGTATTACTTACCTTAAAGACTAACTTTCTATCATAATCTTTGTTAAAATCTCCATCTCTGAAACAAACAGTAGTAATTCAAATATCGTACTATAATTAACTGTAGTTGTCCTTATTACCATGAATCGCTAATAACTAACTGCTTTAGATAAAATCCATAATAACGTCTCACTAATTGACATGTATTTTATTTTTTTCTGATGTTTGATCAGAATGGCAACCTGAAACCTTCATAATGTCACTTTACTGAACAGACTGCCTGGATTCTTGAAAGTTACACTTAGCAATTATAAAATGTCACTAGCAGTGCTGCAGCCAGGATTTCAGTGGCAGGGGCCAATTGGCCCCCAACTTTTGAAAATGAGGGCCAATTAGAGAAATTCCGAAAACTAGCTCTAGTAAACACTTAGACAAGCGTAAAAAATAATAAATACTTGTGAATGAATTTAGTTTTGGCCACGTGACGGTCACTTTGCTCTGCAGTTTCCGTTTCGTCTGCTTGGACACTTTCACGATTTTCATCAATAACAATCCTTTCGGTATGCACCTCAACAGTTGCATCATCCTTTTCTGTTACTTCATCTGCTTCATTTGTTTGACTTTGTTTGTTTGACAAAATAATCTGTTATTATTCTTGTTTACACGTTGCATCGAATAATTGAATCTGAAACTACGACAAACTCAGTGTAACATTGTGACCTGGAAGCTCCTCACAACGAACAAGCTCCGTACATCGTAATGGTTTTTAATGCAAATACATGTATTAGCACAATGCGGAGTTTACGAAACTTTGTTTCCGGCTTAGATTATACGATCGTTTGGTTGTTTTTGTATTCAGAAATTGTCTACTTCGTTTCAATTAAATTATTTGTCTGTAAAGATGATAGCGCGTATGATATAAAAAAATGCGTAGTAAATGATAAATTTGCGCCAATAGTGGCGCATACGTTTATAAATAAAGCGCCAAGGTAAGTTCATTTAGCGGGATTCCCGCAATTACGCAGCCTGGCTGCAGCACTGAGTCACTAGTGACAAAGTTGAGAAAAAGCAACTCCAACAACTGACAGAGCAGATCTTTGACACTCATAACTCTCTACCTGATCACTGCTCGGTAAGGAAAAAATTTTCTATTTCTCTATAAGCCAAATAAAGGAAATAATCAATATTCAATATTCAATGTGAATTTTTTTTATCTTTTTTTTTTTAATTTTCCTTATTTTGTGGTACAGGCAAAGACATTTGACAAAAACAAAGACATTCAGCATATAAATACAGTTACATACATTCAAATATATTAGTACAATTCAATTTAGTTAATGAGTGGATTATTTTCCAAGTAGTAAATGTAAAGTTGACCAGTACTAAAAAAACATTTCTTCAGTTTCTGTTGATAAAAAAACATATCTTGACAAATCGTAATATTGTATAATTTCACTTTTAAGATACTCTAACTTCGGTCTAAAACCATTTATGCTACATCTGTCAATGTGAATTTTGCCTGTGATTGAATGATTAATGGAGGTCAAAGGAATTGTCACAATAAAAACAACCAAGTTCAACATTGGTTCGAATGTGATGAAGACCTGCCACGTAGGGCCTATTTTAATGAGATTGCATTTTTTAACACTTGCTTTATTTGAAAATATCAATTGCATATCTTTAAAAAAATTTCAACTGAAAATATTGTGTGAAATGGTATCACAAAGACAACAGATATTAAAGTAGACATTTTGTAACCATATTTGTAAACTAAATAAACTTTCATGTATAATTCAATTAAGTAATTTAGAAACATGATTGCTTTAATGTAAGATGGATGGATGTGTTCCAATTGGTTCAATCATAGAGGAAATTGTCTCAGAGAATAAGAAAATATAAGTTATTGTACAAGTAGTTGAACTTGCAAATCAGACTATGTAGAAGGTAGTGGAAAATGTTTATATACTCACTTATAATGCTTCAAAATAAATGGTGATGGAGGAGAAACTTTCACTTTCTTGCAGAGCTTTTTATCTTCCCTGAAAGAAAATTTTTGTAATGATACAGATTCCAAATTCAAATTTTTCCTTTTGATAGTAAACAGTAATATTAACATTATTTTAAGAGAGCAAAATTTTTCGAATGTTTTTCATGATAAAAAGGCATTTGTTTATTGAAGCGCAATGTTATGCACATTGAATATAGTTCAAAACATCAGGATCAAACTCAAGACAACATGATCAAAGATATCAGGATTTAATCCCATGCCATCAGGATTAAATCAAAGATATCAGGATCAAACCCAAGACATCAGGATCAATCCCAAGACATCAGGTTCGAACCCAAGACATCAGGATCAAACAAAAAACATCAGGATCAATCCCAAGACATCAGGTTCAAACCCTAGACATCAGGATCAATCCCAAGACATCAGGATCAAACCCAAGACATCAGGATCAATCCCAAGACATCAGGTTCGCACCCAAGACATCAGGATCAAACAAAAAACATCAGGATCAATCCCAAGACATCAGGTTCGCACCCAAGACATCAGGATCAAACAAAAAACATCAGGATCAATCCCAAGACATCAGGTTCAAACCCAAGACATCAGGATCAAACCCAAGACATCAGGATCAATCCAAAGACATCAGGTTCGAACCCAAGACATCAGGATCAAACCCAAGACATCAGGATCAATCCCATGCCATTAGGATCGAACCCAAGATATCAGCTGAAACCCAAGACATCAGGATCAATCCAAAGACATCAGGTTGGAACCCAAGACATCAGCTGAAACCCAAGACATCAGGATCAATCCAAAGACATCAGGTTCGAACCCAAGATATCAGCTGAAACCCAAGACATCAGGATCAAAACCAAGACATCAGGATCAATCCAAAGACATCAGGTTCGAACCCAAGACATCAGGATCAAACCCATGACATCAGGATCAATCCCATGCCATTAGGATTGAACCCAAGATATCAGCTGAAACCCAAGACATCAGGATCAATCCAAAGACATCAGGATCAATCCAAAGACATCATGTTCGAACCCAAGACATCAGGATCAAACAGAAGACATCAGGATCAAACAAAAGACATTAGGATAAAACCATTCATATCAGGATCAAACCCAAGATATCAGAATCAAACCAAAGATATCAGGATCAATCCCAAGACGTCAGGATCAAACTCTAGTCATCAAGAACAAACAAAAGACATTACGATCGAACCCAAGATATCAGGATCAAACATTAGTCATCATGATCAAACAAAAGACATTAGGATCAAACCAAGACATCATGATCAAACCCAGACATTAGGATCAAACCCAAGATATCAGGATCAAACTCAAACTATCTGGATCACTAATGAGACATCAGTATTGAACAAGCAATATTTGAACCAAATTTCACAGCAGAAGTTTTCAACTGATCAAAAGATTACTGCTATTCTCGACCTACCCACAATTGACGAAGGCCATGGTGCCTTTCCCTTTGACTTCATTTGCAACATCCTCAAATAGAGTCATTGACTTCGATGCTGCTTTCTCTGAAAAAAATAACCGTCATGGTATTACACATATGGAGAACAAGAACTTTAGGTCACCCGTCAAAACATTGATATAATTTTCATGCAGAATGAACTTTCAAACTAGACCCAAATATCTAAAAACATAGGAGGAAAATAATGATGAATGTCAATCTTAACAAAATAGCTCAATGATGTCGATCAAAGGAGCATACAGAGAATTATCTATCAGAAATGCATTTTATTTCTAAACGGCACTGTAGAACATCTTTGATTTGAGAATCAGTTTAAAGCAAACGTTTATATTTTAATATTCATTCACTTTATGGTAGTTGAAAGTTACCAAAAACAGTTTTCCAAGAAAGTTGTAAGCAAGGCTTCTAAAAACACTGGTTTATTCAATCTCTTTACACTAACCCTTGGATCCCTGTGCATCCTTCACTAAACACAGCAACCACTTTCTAGTGTTTGTAGTTCACCTGATCTTTGATCTATCACCTGCTGAGATCCGCAAAAGCCTTAAAATCTCCTAACAGAGTAAAGAAAGTAGCAAGAGTTGCATGGAGCTTTGCTACTGTTATCATTGTGGGAGTGGCAACACATGCCTCCTCTGAAGGACAAACTTTATAGCCATGTGGCAGTTTTCAATCTACTCAATAACTGATTAACATAAGATTTTCAGACATGGGTATTATAAAAAAAAATCTCCAACTATAATCCTGAGGTATGATTGAGCTATTTCAGTAAGAGGAAAGATCTCACCTGTTAGAAAGAGTTGATATGTTGAGAGTTAATATTTTGAAACATTTACTCCTCAGAACACAGTGGATTTTTTATCAGAGTTTCGAGTGACAATAATGTTAACCTAACAGTACTCAGTGTCGCTGAAAAATGATTTTAAAGGAGCAGTACCATGTCTTTTCAAAAGATTTATTTCTTCAAATTTTTCAATCATAAGTAATGTATTATTGTCGGAAACATCTCAATAATCAACCTGATTATCATTATTCATAGAAAAAATTATCAAGTAACAAGCAAAAACCACTGGCAACCATTTTAGTGTGAACACCTTTTAATCATTTGAGGTAGGGAAATTGATTTATATAACTTAACCGATTATGATTCATTCATTTAAAAACTGCTACTTTTGGAAATATGAAAAATTTATTTGGATTTTTGTGAGATTACTTTATTTTTTTAAAAATATGCTACTGTCCCTTTAAAACTTAGCATTGATTTTGATATTGAAATGCAGACAGTTAATGCAACCACCGTTTAATAGTTCACATATATACATGGGACATGTGAATTTAGTTTTTGCACATGCTGAAGGGTTTTTTTCAGTTGAAAACTCTAAATGTTTAAAGATTTGGCATAGATTTTTTTCAAAACTTGGATGAAAACATTACAAATTTCTCTTTGAAAATAACTATGTATACATAACTACTAGAAACACAAACTGTTAAATTATCAGCCTTTCAAAAATAGCTATGTTAAAGCTGTATGGGTCGAGTGTTGTAGCTTCAGTCTGCTGCCTTGTTATTTGAAGCAGTTAATTAGATTTTAATAGTTAATGAAGAGAGCTAATTAACTGTGCAGTGATATCCGATTCTCTTAGAAGTAGAAACATGAAATGACATTACAGCGCTTCCAAGGTCCCCTATTACGATTATTGGTCCAATATTGAGGGAAGGTAATCAGAGGACTGATATTGTTGTCTAATATTTTTTGGTGAAGATAAGGACAAACAAACAATTCCAAGAACACGGCTTACAGAACCCCCATTTATACCTGCTTAACCACATGGCATGCTTTAGTCACCGAAGTTGTGGTGACTGGAAATGAAACCTTATTAACCTATTCTTGCAGTTAAGTTAAGTTGCAGGTGCCAGAATAGTCCCTACAAAGTTTAATTTTTGCTCCAGTTCCCCTGGGTGGGGTCGGAATAGCTGATGTAAATTTTCTTTTCCTAATTAACGTTATTGAACCATGTAGCAGGTTCCAGAAGAAGATTATTTTCGAGTTCAACCCTTGTATTAATGCAATCTCATGTTCAGCTGACCAATGTTGAACCAACCAAAAAAATGAGGACAGGAATGCGGATGTCAGCTTTCAACAGATCAATGAGGTGTTTCTTTTGATTCTTCATTAATGTCACATGCTTACGTTTACTCTACATTTGTCTATATTCATCTGTAAAAACTAATTTCATGATTGTTTGACCTAGTAAGTTGATTTACTTTTGCACAAATGAACACATTAACAACACACAAGAGTTCCGTCAACAATTTCTGCACAGAATTGATGCAGTCACCATATTTTTTAACACAATTCACTGTGGTAACATTCAGATTTTGTAATTGAAGTGCTGTAGAACGACTAAACAATGTTATTGCCTGTGATTAGAAGTGCAAGTCTAGCTCTCTTTTGATTGGCTAATGTATGCACCTGCACTACATGGAATAGGTGTATTATTCTCTAGATGTTATAACGGACTTTGAGGGACCTATTATGTTACAGCTAATTTTAACTCATTTGGTATTTATGATCCAGCCCTTGCTAAGGTGTCAATTTTTGTTTACTAATTGTTCAAAATAATTAGGGTATTTGTTCGAAAAGTTTCGCAGGAATTGATCATGTCTATCATTCTGAAAATACATAACAAACACTCAATTTTCCCTTGCCACCCTTTGCACATGATACAAACCTGTGAGTAGTTTATCTCAAAGGCATGAGCTTACCACGTCCTTTGTTATTGTTTTCTTAGACGTGTGCATTCATACCATAAGCAACCCTTCCTATTGTGGATTTCGCTATGGGTGGGATCATTTGATAGAAAAGAAAATTGTTTTCAATTACATGTATATAGCACTTATCTGGCACTTTTTCAATAATTTTACACTGTTGTAAAAACAAGTAAGCACAGCTCACATAACCCTGCTTCAAACTATAGTCTGGCTTTCTTTGTTGGTCTAACCCTCAAAAAGCTCACCTAGGGATTATGGTTGATAAGTGTATTAAGTTTGTTGAAGCTAGCATGTATAGTTTAGGAGATATGCTCAGGAAAAAGCACTTTGTTTTAGTAATGTTTCCATGGAAACTGCAAAAAGAAAAAATAATTTGTTGGTCTTACCCTCAAAAGGCACACCTATGGATTATGGTTGATAAGTATATAAAATTTGGTGTAGATAGCATGTATAGTTTAGAAGATATACTCCGGACAAAGGACTAGGTCAAAGATTTACTGTTTCCATGGAAACCGCAAAAAATAAAAATCAATTGTTGGTCTAGCCCTCAAAAGGCACATTTAGGCGAAGGGATCATGGTATATAAGTGTATGAAGATTGGGGAAGCTGCCATGTATAGTTTAGGCGATATGCTCCAGACAAAGATTTGTGACGGACTGACTGAGAGACAGATGGAGTAATCTTCAATTCCATGTATAAATTTTATAGGTCGTATAGGAGCAGCAAAACATCGTATAGAATTTCCAGTTTTATAATGTTGGAATGTTCACCTGAAAAATCTTTCAACGCTGCCAATGAAGAGATCCAAGAATTAATGACTATATACAACTTACCTGACTCAGCAAATATAAATAGTAGATTAGTTTTGGTCTTAAGTAACTTCTTGAAATCTTTGTGGTCTGTGACTTTAAGAATCAGGCTTGGGCGTCCTTGCTTAGCCTGCAGATGTAGCGGAATCACAGTCTGCAAAAATACAAAAATGGTTATCAGGGATCGAAATTCCCTTCATTTCCTTGCCGAACACACAGGTAAATTTCATAGGGCATGGATAAAATCAAACTGCTGTGCCTTGTGGGCACGTTAAAACAAATCCCTTAGAATAAGGAAGCTTAATTAGACTGTCAAAATCTTTGCTTTTAAACTTTTAAATTGTTTGATTGACAAAATTCAAAACTATTAATCTTTTTAAGTTGAAATCAAAACAAATATATGTAAAAAATACGATCACAAGAGCACATTGTTATTGTATACCGTTGATGTCAACAAACCGCCGTTCATCAACACTTAGAACTATTTGTGCAAGGAATCCATTTGTAAATAATGTCCTCTTATAGATCGTAAATAATAATAAACGATCTGTAATTTTCAAATTTCAATGTGAATATCACAGACTTCGGATTTTCTGAATGAAGTGTTACTCAATTGATATTTTCAATTAACTGTTATTCCGAAATCGATTTAATCATGAAACCAGATTTAAGTGATAATTCAATCTAAGTTGATTAAGATAAATTATTAATAACAAAAATAATATAGCATGACAGAAACAAAGTTAATGATTGATGTCCTGTTTAATAGACTTATATTATGAAATATGTTAGAAATAACTTTCTTGATTCTTATGGATGGTGACAATAAACATACTCAGGGAATTCTCCAGAGCTGGCCTCTGCCAAAATACAGGAAATGATTTGTTTGTGACAGTGTAAGCAATCTCCAATTTTGTAAGGTGTGTCTGCAGATTGGCCTCCCTTGGGGAGAGATGGAAAGCCTACCGGTAATTTAATCTTGATGCATTTTCTACATTTTCTGTACAAATTCTTTCTGTGCTGAATATACAACAAACTCAGTAAATAAAATTTGCATCTTCATTGTTTTGATCTTATGATCCTAAACTTTATCATCCAAAACTGTGTTCCACAGGAGATATCGCTTGTGGAAGATCAAGCAATATCTCCTAGGAGATATCGCTTTGACAGTAGATTTTGAACAATGCCCAATTAAAGTCAAGTTCATGACATCACAATTGTTTTACATCATCAAGTAATGACATCACTATGCTACGACGTCATAAACATGATAATGTCACAATGCTATGACATCACTCCACTGAGGGTCTTAGAGTAGTGCAGTGTTCAGCAAGCCTCGGATATTTGTAACATTTATCAACTCGTGTTGATTTAATTGATATCAGAAGACACTTGGGTGAGATTCTCTATCTGTTGGCACACTCCATTTGTTCAGGCCACAAAAAAATTCTACATTGGGTGCCTTGAGGCACACTTACAAAAAAATAGAGCCATGGGCTCTGTAGCTCATCAGACTTTTGATAGAAATAGGTGTTTGGGTTTAGACCATGGGGTCATGGGCAGTGTAGGAAAGATAGCCTGTCCCTTAATCCTTCTCAGTTACGATTTTGTGAAAAACGGGAACAATATTTGTAAAAATAAATTAAGCATAGAAAAAATAACGCTACCCATATGATAAACATTATTTATATACAGAAAATGTCGACTCCAGACGCCTTTCTATCTTACCGTGAACAGCTGAACAGAACATGTGCTCCGTGGTCATGACCAATCATATACGTGGGATACGATCACGTGATCTTCTGTCGTAACCAGTGATTTCGTTGACAAAACGAACTCGTAGACAGATTCTTGAGATGTTTTAATGACATAATATATTGACGAGGGTCGTTTATATTTTAACTTCATTGTTGATATGTAGGGGAGACTGGGGCACCTTGGGACCATATATAATACACATATATATATATATATATATATATGAACACAAGAAAAATGATACTTTGGATATTTATTTGGATAAATTAAAGCAGCCTTTATTATGAAGAAAAGAGAAAATGAAACAAAACAATATGTCAACATTTCTTTTTGGTAAAAAACCAGAGATATCAAAATAAAAAAAATGCTTTCCAAACCAGGGGTAACTTGGGCTTGAACTAGGGCACATTGGGACATTGCAAATTGTTATGTTGAGGAAAGAAAACAACAATGTATTTCTTAAAAGTTATTCACAAATATAAAAGGCCCATTGCCCATTTGGGGTCAAGAGGTCACCGAACCTACAATTCAGAATCCCCATTGTCCAAGGAGTGTACACACAACTATTAAGCTATCAAGACCTTTTGGAACTGGAGAAGAAGATGAAAGTAGGATTTTAAGGTTTTGACCCCTCTGACCTCATTTGGGGTCATGGGGTCACCAAACCTACAATTTAGAATCCCCGTTGGCCAAGGAGTCTACACACACCTTTTCAGCTCTCTAGACCTTTTGGAACTGGAGAAGAAGATGAAATTAGGTTTTTCAGGTTTTGACCCCTGTGACCCCATTTGGGGTCATGGGGTCACCAAACCTACAATTTAGAATCTCCAGTGCCCAAGGAGTCTACACACAACTATTCAGCTCTCTGGACCTTTTGGAACTGGAGAAGAAGATGAAAATAAGTTTTTCATGTTTTGACCCCTCTGACCTCATTTGGGGTCATGGGGTCACAAAATCTACAATTTAGAATCCCCATTGGCCAAGAAGTCTACACACAACTTTTCAGCTCTCTGGACCTTTTGGAACTGGAGAAGAAGATTCAAATAGATTTTTAAGGTTTTGACCCTTGTGAACCCATTTGGGGTCATGGGGTCACGAAATCTACAATTTAGAATCCCCATTTGCCAAGGAGTATGCACATAAAATTTCAGCTCTCTAGAGTCATTGGTTCTGGAGAAGAAGTCGAAAAAGTGAAAAGTTTACGGATGGACGGACGCCGGACGCCATGCCATGCCATAAGCCCATCGGGTCTTTCAGACCTGATGAGCTAAAAACCTCATTTCTATCCCTAAATTGAATTGTAAATCTATTTTTTATTCATCTTTAAATTATTATCAGATGATAGATGAAAATTGCTTGAATATGTGCACCTTTTTTAAATGGATCATCCTGTCAATATTTGACTGCAGGAAATGAACAGGAAGAGGATACCATGCTATCTCAGAGTCTACAAGTCTGCAACCCTTAGACAACACCCTGATAACTATCATAGCCTACCCTCTTCTATGAAACCTCTCGCTTCTTCTAAATGAGTCAACTGAGAACCAACAGTTCCCTCAGTTTTCTTACCAAACATAACGATATAATAAAGATGAACCAGATCACTCTAAAAATCTTATAACTTCCAAGGTGATGGGTTAACATAGGTGTGCAATTTTTTCATTATCTTGACTCAAAGCTGTTTTCTTTGAAAACGTTAACACAGCATCAATATGTCACTATGAGAAACATATTAAATAAATGCATATAGTGACATGAACTTTATTCCAATTACATTATGTTGATCGATTACTTTCTACATAAACTTAATTATTGACCCTAGAGCTTTTAAAATTATGTATACACATTTTCTATAAGCGCTATCAGTATGGCATACCTACAGATGGTGTTACACTAATGCTGTACACTGTATGCTTGATGATAAATAATGTGCAGATTTGTTTGTATCTTATCATAAAAAACTTACTTAATTAGTGAAAAACAGCTTTATTGTAATCTTTTCACCTAATGCCAAATAATTAAAATGACTGAATCCCTTATGCCGATAACATCGTCCCTTCAAAAGCACTCTTACCAACTTCCCCCTCAAGGTATAACTTGTGCTAGCTACTTTAAGCCTTTCAGTATCTTAGCCATTAATGGTGTGTATGAACATGTGATAAGTGAATCCAGTAACTCTGATGGTTTTGAGCTCTTAATAGTATTGTTAGACCAAAATTTAGTCTATGAAACATTTTAATAATGAATGTTCCTTCATCCATAATATTGTTTTATTTGGGCTCCAGTCAATCTAGACTTGCTGAATGTGGACCTAGACTGTATTAAAGGCTCCTTTATATACACAGTCATGAAGCAGGACTATAGTATTGTCTACCATATTTATTTTTAAATCTCCTAATGGTTCATAAAGCCTTTTTTTCATTCAAAAGACCTTGAGCATATGTTCAAAACTACAACGTCTCAAGTCAGATAATTGAAATCAATTGACTATTCTACTGTCAAAATCACTAAAGGACAAACATGTGCTTCACAGGGAACATTTGCTTAATAACAAACTTGCAACAGGAGGTGAGAACATAGGAGCATAAGAATATTGGGATTATTGAAGGTAGGCTTTCTCTAGAAAATACTGAATTCAAACAAGGGGGGTTAACACACAAAGTTGCAAAGTCACAATGATGTACATTCCCTCAAAATTAAAAATAACCCTGTGAAAAAGTTAATTGGTGCGAGTCATTTCAGTGGTCAACAAAACCTTAGGTACACAGGGGATGTTGCTATATGCTTTATTGTGAATGTATGTTTTGCAGACAACTGTATGCATTTCAAATTCAGGATTATGTCTGAATCAGTTTATAGCACTGCCAAATAGAATTTCAAGAACTGTCCTTCTGTTGAATTTTAGAACATGAGAAAAAAGCTTTTTATATACCTATGATGCAAATTCAAATACTGTAACAGAATTTCAAAAGCTTTTAATACGTCAATTTGACGACAAAGTCTATGTCCAGAAGGTGATGGTATATACGTTCACAAATACTTTATAAATAGACATAATTTAACAAATTTAATTATGTCATGCTTATGATTAATGATAATTTATGTTAACAGTGCAGTTGATGTTTCACTAACATGAAAAACCAAAAATCTAAAATGTGTAACATTACTAACATGTCTGCCCTTAAATTTTTAGTCTGTACTGTTTTCACTTTTCAACCTAAAATTCCAACAATAATTCCCCCCTTGAGCTTCATCGCATCTGTAATTGCTGTTTTTGAATGATCTAAATTCTGTGGTAGTGACAGGATATGAAATAAAGAGATTCAGCATATTTGCAGAAATAAGACACCATTAAGTAAGTAGGAATTTAATTCGTCAACCTCATTTGTCCAGACTGTTACCAGCGTAGTTTGTATAAAACTAATCTTCTTTTTTTTCTCATAACAAAGTAGTTTAATGCCCAGAAATGGAAGAGGTGGATGGTGTGTTACTTGATATCTTTTAGCGGTCATTCTTTACATTAAATCAGATTATTAAAAAATTGTCCTAAACCGTTACCTGTCAATTACTTAGGTAATGGTTCAGACAAATTTAGTAACGGCCAGGACAATTTTTTTTTTTGAATATTCAAGAACTAATAAAGTTATCTAAAAAAGTCCTTTAGATAAAAGATACAAGATCCCGTGCCATAATCCATTATTCAACTATAAATGGTACAATCATATCCACCACGGTTTGTAAATTTTTTGAACATATAAAGCTACCATAATTGTCTTACTGTCAAGTTATTTCTATTTTATCTTGTAAATTCACACACAAAATATATATGTCTGCTTGAGGCAATAATGCAAACAATAGTTCAGGTAAAACAACAGTTCAGGTGCGACCAGTCAAGCGACAAAGGAAAGATCATTAGGCAGAACATGATTTGCTGATAAGTTTTTATCATATATACCTATCAACCATAAGGGGTGTTTTGCATTTAATTGATAGCTGTAAAACACCCATGGCCAGCACTGGCTTTATACTGGCTTGTAAAGTTGTTAAAGGCATACTGGCTAACGGTATAGAACTTGTACTGGCCCCATATCAGTTTAACCAAATCGTGCCATTTAAGGTAAAATTGTTTTATGAAATATCTCTAACCTGGATGCCTGAATTGGGCCAGTACCGGATACCTTTATCAGCCAGTACAGGGCCAGTAATTACTGCAATTACTGGCCCAGTAAAGTCATGTTTACTGGAATTACTGCCTTTTCTAATACAACATTGACATCTTCAATTTCATAGTTTAAGAGAAAAATTTAAAATGAGAAAATTTAAATATACTTGAAGTCTTCAATTAGTGATTTTTTAACTGCTACTACTTACAGAAGTTGTAACATTTTTTTATTTTGGAAAGCATCCCAGATGAAAAGCTATTCTTAAATTTTTTAATTTTCTCTAACAGCTTGGAAAAAAACGGTAGGATAGGTTAGAACATATAATTTTTTATACCATACCTAATATCAACCCTTGACCAATATCAGCCTGTGGCCCAGATCGAAGCTCTCATTATAGGGCCTCACAGGCTGATATTGTGTATATGAAAAGTGTCTAGTATGTTATAACCTCTAATTACTGTTAAAATGATTTTGTCATAGACAATCCGTGCCTGTCTTGTGCATATATTTTTTTAAAAAAATTAAGTATCTTAACATATGTTTTTACACCTGCTGGGATTATTGTTTGCTTTTTAAAAAATTTAAACTGTTTTTTTCCCCCCAAGGAATGATAATTTAAAGATCTCCCTTGATCTATTAAAGGGGAACTGCAACCCTAGCCTTTCAGACCTAAATGACCAGCAGTTACGTAATTGCCATAGCCGGGAAAGAGGTCACATGACACGGACTGGGCGCCGGCCAAGCGAGGCGATTGTGACCTGTAGTCCCCTTTATGACATGCGATCGTTCATTGACTGATTCATATTCGTTCCTCTTTTTATAAACAATGCCGTGTGACACGATGCCTGAATTCCAAATTCCAAATTGATTTTATTTTTTAACACTTTAGAACTGTTATTCACTTCAGGTGTGTGACTGTAACCTATGCTAAATCTTATTTTCCCCATTCATTGCAAATAACTAAGGCATAGGCCCCACGTCGGCGACATCACCCAATGGTGGAAAGCAGACTTCAACCCAACAACAATACGATGCCTGCAGTCCAAAATGGCTAGCTTTTCTACTATCGCATGTCGCTGTAATAACACCTGCAATCGGTCGAATAAAAGGGGAGCATGTCCTTGCCGTACAGCCGTATATTGCCTTTTGTCGATAATTATTGAAAATAAGTAAATATCATAATTTTGGTATTTAGTGATGAAAATGCAATTATTTCGACATGACTTGAACTTTATGCAGGACACATGGTATATGATTTAAACAGTATTTTATTTCCATGAAACATGTAATACACAACATTCAGAATATATATATATATATATATATATATATATATATATATATATATATATATATATAAAAGGAAAAAGGATTAGCAAACAGGCAGAAAATGCCTATATAAATGCTTCTCCTGAAACAAACATGAAAAGATCAAGATATCAAATATATTGGTGGAAATATATATTTGCAATTATTCTTACAAAACTCAAGTTCATATTAAGCATTGTCTACCTTTATACATGATATATTGGTTACTTATTAAGCGACATAAACAATTTTGAAGCATACTCTGTGTCACTTTAAAATTGTCTTACTAGTTATGAATAAATATTTCTTTTATTTCAGTAAAGTGACTTACGCCCACATACAATCATATACAAATAAAACAGATTTAGAGAGGAAGTGAATTGACAATGTTTATTCCAGCTCGTCGAGATTACAGTGACTGTTTAGACCAGACTTTCCAAGTACTATATATAACTTCTTTGAAGCGTTATAAACAACGTTTGTGATCGATCTCTTACGTGATATCCTTAATTATTATCATTTCCTGTTCCGATGACAGCTGTGCTTTATTGCTCAATGCCTGGCTGGTTGATAAATTAGATAACATCATTGTTGTTTTAAGCTTTACCGTTCATGCATTGTATAATGTCTGAGAGACTACGTGGAAAAAAAAAAATATATATATATATATATATATATATATAACAAAATGTAAATAATGCGGTTTTGATTATGTTCAAGATGAATCCAACTTTATTATATATTTTTATTCAAATGTCAAAAGCAAGTGTTCATTTACTGTGAATTGGCGAAAAAAATCAAAACAAAGTAACTATTTGTCAATCCGGGATTAGGACGAGATAATTTTTATTGTCATTTACTAAAGAGTATCTATCATTAATCATGGCTCAGATTGTTGGTGCCCTTTTCTCTGTAAGACTGGTAAATACATGTACGTTAACAATTACTGCCAGGTTTGTATACATCATTTTTCAAGTCATTCTTATTCTCATCCATTCGTAATCAGAAATCCCATATCGCAACTATCGGGACGCATGGAGTACGAGGTGAACCCTTTGTCGATGACTATGAAATAATGAAAATATTAAATCATTTTTCGATTGAATCATCATGAGATTATACCTTAAAATTTTACTGATGAATAGTCAACTCAAATGCGATTTTTTTTACACAGTTTTGTAAGACATACTAAACCGGACCCAAAATAACAGTTTAAAACACCCTATCATCAAGGTAACCCTTTAAGTTAAACTTTATAACTAGTGACCAGTATATCCTTCAAAAGTATATCCTTTTTTATAATCATCAGTGATATTTTCAAATTATGGTAAACGTGTCTTAGATTTCTGAAAAATGATTGTGTCTTTGTTAAATGTCAACTTGGTGTTCAATTATGCTTGTAAAAAGTTGGATATTATATGAGAATTATATCGATATTAAAAGTGCATTGATTTTACAGTTGTTTAATCAAGGTTCAATTTACCTTTTGTAAAAGGTGAGGGAAATCTAAAAAAAACTAAAAAAGATTTCACTTTACAAAGATTTATAATTTTTTTATCATATCTCATATGGCAGTTCAGTTGTAGAACGATTTGTTTACAACGACATTCTCACACACGTATCCGGTTGGGTAATTCGCGAGTAGGAAGCAGCGCGCGACTAGGCAGCAGCGCAGTAAAAACACCGCTGAGTAGAGGGCGCGCTGATTGAGATTTACGACTCTCGCGGGGCCTCGCTAATTAAACACTGGAAGTTAAAAATTAAGGTTGCAGTTCCCCTTTAAGCCTATAATTCATATGAAACTTGACATTGATTTCTTACAAATGACAAATTTGGAAAATCAGCGATGTATGTGTCACGTTCGGCAGTATGTAAAGAATCGACACGTATGAGTATTTTGACAACTTTGTGGGTACTCTGACTGAGACTCTAAAAAGAGTAAATAGGATAAAACTTGTCTTGATTGAGATATGAAGGGCAACTTAGCCCACGTGAAACAATGTGTACATCGATGATGTGATTACGTAGACTCTCTAATGTCTTAGCTATTAAAACTAGTCTGTCAACTTGAACTTGTCACTATTCACGATCTAGCCGAAAGACGACGCTTCACATTCATAACATTAGTCGTGAGGAGTAGCCTCACTCCGTTGGATGACACGATCGAAGCTCCCCGAAAGCTCACGCGGTGTTGTTCTAACGTGATAATGCAACTGTAAGGCTGAGGTCACTGTATCAGAAGTGCATAGCATCGTGCATGACATCTTGATCGGAGTAAAAAGAACATATCTTACCAAAAGAATGTAGAGACCGCTCATCAACCAGCGTGCTTTCGCCATGTTTAATGCCACGTTAAGTTTCCTACGGAAGAGCATGCGCAGAACTACCCTAAGCACTGACAGTCTCCATTGGTGATGGAAACGCGTTATCTAGATGTGTGCTCATCCATGTAGGTTAACTAAAGTATTAAATACACGTGGCGCTTGTCCAACAAATCGAAGAGCTGTCATGCTTCCCTTATCAAGAAGTCTAATGACAGTTTAATTAATTAATGTTTCTGACGTGTCAGAACTAAATGCCCCTGTTTTAAATTTGTCCCATGATTATATCTATATGTAGGCCCTAGGCTAAATACCGGTACACTGTATAACAGTAAATAATTGTTCCGTTACTTAACTGAAAAATCTAATAAAGGCCCAATGATAATTTAAAGTGATGTTTAATTATATCAAATCAGCTTTCAATGTCAAACTAATATCGATAACCGTCATATTAATCAAGATATGTTATAGGCCTCTATAGCTTAATTATTCCTTTGACAACAGCTATGTTGAGTGATGAAAAGAGAACGATGTGTGTTTGAATTTTTTTTATTTGGACTTGAATAAATAATTAAACTCACCAAATTGACCGGTTCGTGCTACTCTCACGGAAAAGTGACATATAATACTCTCGAACGCGAATTTTTGTGAACTTTGAGTAGGCCCTATGGCACAGCCTATGTATTTATACTGTTCTACTTTTGGACCATGGAATGTATGTTTTATAACATTGTTCAGAATGTACAGAATATGTTCATTCTTATCCTGGACTCATTTCAACATCTGACACATCTGATTAAAGATGAAAGAGAATGTTAATTCGTTGTCACTACACCTGAATAAACCATCGCGTAACAATATGTGAAGGAAAAAAGGTCAAAAGCGACGATTGCTGTGCCAGTAACGTGTATTTGAGCTTCTAGTACGCACTTCAGCTTGACATTGTCTTCTCATGCTGCCAATGAGGCGCTGAATCTGCTGCTGTTGGAAACGGCTGAACTCCTCACGCAATCTAGCAATGCTTTCGGTAGAAGGTTCCATACACGTTCTATTAGTTTAAGATCCGGCGAATGAGCAGGCTACTCCATCCGCTCCAATGATTCCATTTGAAGGTGCTGTTCCACCACCCTTGCTCGATGTGTACGGGCTTGGTCGTCCATAAGGATGAATTTATCCCCGTTAGCTCCAACTTAAGGTTTGACGTAGATATCCAAGATCTCATCCCTATAACGAATACCAGTCATGGTGCCATTCTCAAGAAGCAGATTAGTCTTTCCACTCTAGCTGCTGATTCCACCCCATGTCATGACCGAACTTTTCACGAGTTATTCACCAACTTCATTTAATATTGTCGCACCTCTTTGCAACATTCTACTTCCTCTCGACAAATCTTCAGCGGCCAAATGTCGCCTTTGAAAGTGAAAATGTTCAGATTTGTTGCTAACTTATACGGACACGTAGCAAAAGAATCCTTTCGAGATATTTCCCGATACCCGTGCTGTCAAAGTGTGCATGGCTTATTCAGACATTACTGCACGACTATGTGTGTCCGTCACACATGCCCATGCATATTTTCATATGTACATTAAAATGAACCTGATTCAATAAAAAGATAAGATGCCCCTTAACAAAAGTTGAACAGTATATTTTAATAACCTACCGGCGCGCGCGATTTATTACCGGCCTCAGTTTTCAGATTCGGAAGAAAACACAACGGTTCATTACACTCCTCTTAATATATATTACTTTTATTGGAAAGTAATACTACACAATTTTATTCACGGGTTTAAAATATACAGGCATTTTTTAAGGATGTCGTTTTCATTAGACAGCACTCGGAAGAATGAAAGAAAACATCAACCTTTCAACTATATTAACTAAAACTTACTCGCACATAATTATTATTTGATATTTTTTCATAGACTTCATTCCTGGCAAATGTAAAAGAAACAGTTTTAGGACTACCTTGTTACAAATTGAAAACATTTCTATCCGTGGTGGCTTTTTCGATCATTAACTCAATCCCTAGTTACGCCCCTGGCGATGATAATTATCGGCTATAAAGGCATGAATCATCTTGTTTAGTGAATGTCTGTGGTTTTATGGGATAATTAGTTATTCAGATTGTTGTAAAATTAGTCTCTTTATTCATAAGCACGCCATAAATCGACCGTCATCATAAATTTTATGATCGTCTCGATTCTCAGCGTAGATGGTTAAAGAGTCGCACGTAAAATGTCTCGGTTTGGTCTACGAATGAATATGAGTATATATATCTCTGATTTATATGATCTCTGCAGTTGACCGGGCCCCAGAAAAAAATCTTTGTGGCTAGCAGAAAATTATTTCTAAGCGTCAAAATAGAAATCAAGCAACATAATCAAGACTCTGTGACTTTGAAATGAGAAATCACGCCCCTCTAAATGCAATAAATACACTAGTTTATCATAAATATGTACAGTCCAAGATAAGTCAGTTGTGTGGAACAGTAGGTCTGATCCTAATAAAATGAGACAGTGACAAAAATAAGTGATTGACTTTGGTTGAAGATTGGTAACTCGGTAACATTTCTGTATTACCCAATATTAAAGCATGACTTAAATTGATTGCATGCAACTTTTATCTTCTTTTTTTTTTGTTCATCTACATTGTTTTGTAATATTAGTCTTAACTATTATGATAGCAAACTTTAATATTCGTAATATGTTATGCTTACCCAGGACTATTTTCTTTATTCATTTATCTATTTGACTCATTTATCTTGTTTGTTGTGTGTGCTCTACAAGTTGATTTCCAATTAAGGGTAATAAAGGTTTTTCTTCCTTATTCTTGTTCTTATCAAATTCATTTCTTCCACTATCCATTGTTAATCAAGATTGCAGTTGAACCTTGCATCAGTCGAAACAGCAAACCATCAAAATCCTCATCAATTTTATATTCCTGTATATTATTGTAAAAAAACAAATAGAAATTCAAAATAACTTTTTTAATCATTAAAAATATAATCAACAATTTATCTTTAATAATCAACAATATGTATATATTCTGTCATTAACTTGTGCCATGTGGTCATGAAGTTGTACATGGCAAGTTAACAAGATACATAACATGATAGCAGTTCTACTATACTGCCAGCTAATGATTCTGATAGTATCACAGTTGTGACACCTGATACACTAAGTAAGAGGGATCAAACTTAATTCTGCCAAAAGGGGAATCTTATACACCCAAGTCCCCAGTTTAAAAATACTGACTTTATTGAGATTCAAACTCGTTCTGTTTAGGGCTTTGCTCTTCACACGGTCTGACCGCAGCCACACAAAGCCCACATTCTAAACTAGAAGAAACTGTGAAGAGGAAAGCCTTAGACAGATAGAGTTCAAATTTGAAAAAGTAAATGTTTTGAAACTTTTATTCGTTGGAAAACAGTCCATTATAATCAGACTGGGATATTTTTTAAATCAATAAATCATAAAAATCATGAATGTGAAGATTTTTATCTTAAAAATTTCAGTTTTATTTCATTTCAAAATAACAAAGTATATTGAGGAATAATTTGTCAAGATTTTACTTATTGCTCTGCATATTTGAATACTCATTCATTTTCAATACAAAGTCACTAAAAGGTATACAATATTTCCTAAAAATACAAACCAAACCTTACATATAAACCTCCAGTTAAACCACTCTGTTGTTCTTGTGGGACATTTTCTTGTTACTTCATTCAGCCTCACTATTCAGCCAGGTTATTATATTATTGAATAACTGCCTACGGTCAAGCCGATGATCAACATCCAAAAACAAGCTAGGCCTGCCTCTGTGATTGACATTGTTGAACTAGCGAGCGTAGAGCTCTACGGAAGTCCAGTGGGCAAAGAGGGAAATATCTCCTGTGAAACCTGACCTTGATACTATCTGGACTCGAATCGTGTTAACAGGGTAATGGGTGATGAAGGAAACAGAAGCCAAGAATGTATTTGAGGAAACTTGTTCATCGTCCTCAACTAACAGTCATTATTCTTGATCACTTTCTTGTGATATCATGAAATATAATAAAGGTTACCAATAAGGGCAATATAAGAAAATGTGGAATCTCTGATTACTGATTAGATGCAGAGGTAAGGGTGGGATCAAACTAAAATCTGTTTGAATCTTTAATGAAACATATTTCTGTCATAAGAAATGCACAAACCTTCTTCACTTTCAAAAAACTGATGATAAAGCAAGAATCTTCACCAAACTTCATTGGTTAACATCATTTCAAAATAGTTTGCTTTTAAATTTTATAAGAAAGAATGAATATGTTTTTATAAAAAATGACATTTACCATTTTAAATCACAACCGCGGCATTTCTTGGGTTCAATTGTATAAAAAGAATGGGAAGACGTAAGACTGGTATCACATAGTAAGTGAATACAGTCTGATTAAAATCGACGGTGTTCCGAGGAAAAAAAGTTTCAAAATATTGACTATCGAGATTGGAACTCTTTCTGTCTAGGCTATCCTCTCCACAACGGTCTGAAGGCAGCCTCACTGCTCGCACTTGCCGACACCAGTTTAGCGCAGACAAAACCTAGTCAATAGCGAACCAATCACATCATTGCATTTAAAATAAAGATAGCGGCGATCAAGGTTAACGAATGGTAAATGGGAGTTACTTGCCCCTAGCTACTGATACTGAATGCTTTTGTCGCACATATTGTGATTGGTTAGCCTAGTTTACGCAAGAACGTGCGCTACAGTAGGGTGCGGTCAGACCTAGTGGAGAGGATAGCCTAGACAGATAGAGTTCGAATCTCGATAGAGTCAATATTTTGAAACTTTTATTCCTCGGAACACGGTCGATTTTAATCAGACTGTAACTGAATACAATTCCAATACAAAAGAGCTAAGAGACTAGATAACAAATACAATTTGAAATCTTTACAGTACTGACCAATGAATAGACTGTGTCAACAAACAAATGTTTTTATACATGTTGTTGGTATATTTATAACTACAACTTTGATTTTGGATAGCTTCTATCATCCTCGTCTTCATCCCAGGAGTATGCAACACTCTTCTTGTGATCTGAAATTTTTTATTAGCATACTATAAATATTAGACAACAATTTATATATCTCCAGATGTTTCTGGGAGGTTTAATTATCAATTTAATAGGACAGTCAAACTGAGCCACAGTCTAATCAAATTCAACATTGTTCTGAGGTTTAAAGTTACAAAGTATCGCAGGATACAAACTTATTTTGCTGTTTCCTCTGCACATGGTCTAAAACAATTCATACTTTCACGTGATTGGATGTTAGTCCAAATAACAAGGTCTCCAAGAAAATACTTTGATGAGGAAACAGGGGCAAGTAACTCCTGATCATCATCTTTTTGTCCGTCACTTTATGATGCATAATGTTAAAAATTATTTGATTAGCCAGCTATAAGCATAGATTTTGCATGGGTTAGATGAGTTTAATAAAATTTATATGGAATGTTGTCAGACCACTAAGAAAGCAATCACTGAATAAGTTACTATACTGGTAGGGACAAAGTTTGGAAACTTCTGTTCTTTGGAAAAGAACTTCCTCTGCATAGCTTAAAATGGTGCCAGTCTCCACCACTGGCTAAATAAAGCCCATCCTGCTACATCAGCGTAATTGAATCCGCTGATCAAGCTCCTTCCATATAGCCTGATATGCTTAAGGCCAAAAGCCTCGTATCGCTAGCTATCTTACAAGCCAATGAGACGACTCACATCCAGCAACAGCGGCACAACCCGAATTAAAATTCCGTTAAGTTCAAAAGAATAACTTCATACTCCTTGGATAACGACATTTCATTGGCTTAAACAATAACAGGTGAGCACAGCCATGAACATCTAGATGCACCAGCTGTACGAGGGATTTGGCTCGAAGAGATCAGGGTCTATGGAAGGAGCTCGATCAGCGGATTCAATTACGCTGATGAAGCAGGATGAAGAAAGCCTTGCTGTTCAACACCTAAATTTGTCTGCCCCATCTTCTGCAAAAAGTTGAAAATTCAATATAAGATTTATAAATCATTTGACTATCCAGAAGCAACAGCCTGAATTGCAAGTACGGAATAGAGTGCGGGAAATGCTTCAAGGCTTAAATTAGCCAGTCACTGCATCTGACGCAATCTATACCATGTGTGGGAGGTGACTGAGACAAGGATTTTACCAGAAATCTCCCAGGACATGTGGGGGTACAGGCTGCTGGCTGAATCTACGTTGAGGGTAGCGCCGGAGATGTAGGAGGCAGCGGGGGACAGTAGGAAGCAGACGGCTCCTGATACCTGCAGCACCGTCCAGTGACTCTAGTCATTGTATGTTTTACACAAAACTATCATATATATGTTATAGAAAATGATCTCATGTTTGAGAACTCTCTGCCTGATGCAGTTACATTATTAAGAAGATGCAATGTATTTACTTCTATTGACTTTGTACCTCACTGCAAGTCACATCAAAACTTAATTTTGAATGAAGATACATGTCACTCTTGTTGAAAACCTCGATCATTTTAATGGATTTGTTATAAGGAGACTGTAACACAGATACTATCCTTATTTCTCTCCATTAAACATCCTTTTACAACCCCAATTTACTTCTGTTTTACAAGTAATATGTGACCATCCCACAGGTGGATGAACTCTTCTCTGGTCGATGATAATGGGAATAGATCAATACTCTGGGAAAAATGTCACCGATTGCACAACATTATTAATTTGCAGCCATTCAAAATTCTGTATTTATAGCCCTCAAAATTGATTCACTTTTTATAGAGGTTGCCTGAGAAGAAATGGCTTAAATAGCCTCTAAGAAGATGATGGAAAGGAACACAAGGACATCTAAGTAACTCACCTCTTCTGTCCTGCCTAACCGTTTGGGAGGAAGGTAAGGGATACTGCGAAGGAATAAACTCTCATCTCCGTAGTTAGCAGCAGCAGTTTCTGAGAAGATGGAACTTCCCTGTAATAGCATATTAGACAAGGAATGGATAATTTAAATCAATTATAACTATCAAACATAAATAATTTAAATCTGATTTGAGAAACTTTGCAATAAAAAACATCGTATTTAATGCCATTTTATCTTAAGAAACTTGTTATTCATTTAATGTTCATTTTTTTTACCAGGATATTCCGATAGAAACGTTCAAATCATTTGCTTCCCTTCTTCTCAAATGTTATTGACTGACCGGTGCAATGGCATTGACTCGAACTCCATTTGATGCCCATTCAATGGCCATACTCTTGGTCAAGTTGTCCACTCCTGACCTTGCTGCTCCTGTGTGGCTGAAATAGGAATAGAATTTTCTTACAGGATCTGTCAAATAACTCCAATGTGACTAAAGGCATAAAAGATTCTTCTTTAGTTCAATAAAACAGAATACAGGAGGAACAGTCTGTAAAATAAAGTTTTTAAGTTCAAGTCAAAAAGAAAATCAAATACACAAAAAACTTTGTCAACTGTATAGCAAGTGACAAGTGAAAAAGCTGTCAGCTTGGCTTCATTTTTGTACTGATAAGAATAGCATGTCTACCTTTATCGCTCCTTATCCTGGCCTGTTAACTACTAAAGGATATATATATGTTTGTCAAGATTACATCAATAATTCCTGTTAAGTAATGTTCCTCCTATCTATGTGAATCAACAATGAAACTGCCATACCTCATCGAAGGGAAACCCCTCCACATATCTGCTATGATGTTGACAATGGCACCCCCGTTCTCCTTCATCCACTGGTTGTATGCTGAAGCATTCCAGGTAAAATTGAGAGTAAAGTGTCATTTAGAGCTTTCTAATGATAAATCCAAAGAAAAAGAATCATGCTACATTTCCAGTTGTCCATGGAGCAAAGAAATAATTCTTGATGAAACTTGCTTGAATTGCTCCCCGGATGATTTCACCTTCATTTCAACATTTAGTGTAACTTCTCCAGAAGGGTAAAACTCATGTCAGCCTAACTTATTAACTTATTTACTCTTTTCTGCTTTTTGACAACTTTGTGTGCCAGCTTTTTGGCCTACTGCACTTGAACTTAATAGTCAAATGAGAAACCTCCCAGATGTTGCTACTCATCATTGATATGGGCATTGCATTCAAAGCAATTTTAAAAAGTCTGACCTATCGTCATCTGTCCGCCACCTTGTTTTGAGGGAAAATAACATGAAAAAAGGATTTTTACTCTTACTAATTTTGTAGAGGAAATAGTATCACCAACCCTCCCTGCAGCAAAGGAAGGTCCCTGTCAGGTTTGTCTCCACTACTGCATTCCACCCCTTGAGAGAGATGTCAGCTGCTGCACACGGGAACTGTCCTCCACCATTGTTTACCAGAAAGTCTATCCGGCCAAACTTGGATATAGTCGTTGACATCAGATTCTTTACCTGCAATACCAATAGTAATCAACAACTAGAGTTGAGTTAAAAGGACAGTCTTATCGGGGTACTTTTTATACTTTTCAATTCATACACGTTTCTAGCACATGATTATTACACAACAGTGTCTTCTTTTCTTTCTCATCCTCCCACACGCACACACATACATGCCCTCCAATGACCATGAAGAAGCGTAATGAGATTTTACATTTGAATCATGCTTTTTTTAAGTTTCATGATTTGTTAATGAGATCTGGAAGATTTTACATTCAATCAACATTGTCAGTGTTGTCCATGAGAACATATAACTTATCATTTGCCTTCTCTTTAAGCCTGTGTTGTGTTTAGCGGTCTAGCTCCCTGACAGCTATTGGGACAAAGGTTTAGCTGAGTGTCATGATAAGCAATGTCTCTTTAGATCTTAAGAATCATAATGTTTTCCTCCTTGAGAGTGGCAAGATCTAGGTGTTAATTAGTTTGTAAAGACACATTAACACTGCAGACTAACCTGTTCCTCTTTCCTGATATTGCACTCAATAGTTTGAAGTTTGATTGGCCCCAAGCCTTGCTTCTCTAACATTTCACACATCTTTTTTCTTGATTCCTCCAATCTGTCCGCCTTTCGAGATGCTATCATCACTTTACATCCTTCAAACAGAAATTTATCAATATTTAAACACAAAGGTAATTTCTAAGTGTGGGTCAAATGATGAAGTAATCAATCAAAATGGCAATATGAATTTTTTTATGTCAAGGTGATCAATAAAATGAATAAAACTGAGGCAATCTGATTAATTTCCAAATTATGGGAACAAACCTTACTTTAATCTACATGTTTGAGTATAAATGCAGTTACCATGATGTAAGGAAACCTAAAAGATTACATTTGTCTCCAATAATGTAAAACTTATCATTTGATAGGTGAGTCTACTTATCATGTAATGTGTTTATGCAGACAGTAATTATTACACGACAGTAATTGATTATGCAGGTATTGTATGATACTTTTTCCCTCAGGTGTGTCATAATTCTTATCATGAATCGGTTTGCATGCTGATTTCCATGTAATTTGTCAGTTAACAAGCACTCATAAAAGTTGTCACGCACCTAGATAAAGAAGTTCAAGAGCAATCGCTTTGCCGATTCCAGTCCCTCCACCTGTTACGATTGCTACCCTGTCTTTAAACAAACCCGAGCGAAAAACACTCGCGACTTTTGAACTCGGCTTGAACGCCATTTTGTCCACTATTATCATGTGACTTGGGAGCATTCATTGCAGTTTTCATATTTTGTGAACATTTTCATTCTTTCACTACAAAGGTAGCTCCGTCATAGATTATAGGAATTAATTACGGAGCTACCTCTGTTGAGAGAGAATGGAGAATATTGAGAAAGGGAAATATTAGAATGTCAGCGTCCATGAACTTCCACAATTAACTAACTCCTTATACGACCTTTAAAAGGTTATCTAAAGAAAACGTTGTTGCTTACTCACTTAAACGCTGTTTTTACGTTAAAAGAAAACACATTTGTTATAATGCCAATGGTGTAAATTAACTGAGCGTTTAATATATAAAAAGTATAAGTGCAAGACGCATCATCTAGCTAGGTACAATGAAACGCACCATGCATCGATTAGTTTTCTGAAGTCTTTGCACGTTATTTAAAAGGAAAGAATGGAATTTTTCGTTTAAGGATTATTTCTTAATTCGATTTCAATTCTTAACTATGATTGCTGAACTATTTAACAAAACAAACATTTCAAACTGATTTCAAAATCGCTTTCAACGAACGAACAGTAGGGACAATTAAACTATCAATGATGAAACTCTACACTTCTATACTTCCTTAAAACTATTATTATAATATGACGTTGTAAGTGATTATTATCTAATGTACACAATGAAATGGCAGCACACTTCAATTAAATTGGTTAAATCTGAAAAAAAAAATCATTTTTCATCGGCTTTTTAAAAAATGTGCATTCATGTTTAGGATTTCAATAGGAAGAATTGTAAAAGCGTCCAGAAATAAACAGATTGTTTTAAAGATGAATTGAAATAAATAGTGCAATTATGATTTTAAGCAGTTCGGACAAATTATTTTGATAAAAGTGTCAGAAACGAATATTTTGTAGATGTGCCCAAAAGAGAGAAAAGGTTTTCATGAAGTAAGAATCCCAATCAATCTGTAAACCCGGAAAGAACCTACGTGTGTCTACGTGGGCCTATACTAAGCCTCAGTACATTGTACACATTGATACTGTATGTCTGATTTTTATATTTCAAGAGCTCGACGTTACGGTGTAAATCCTTTAATTTAGTTCTAGCATATTTGCTTCACATTTATAAACACGCTATATAAATGATCGGCAACCAGAATTTCGACATGCATTCAACGCTGTTTCCACGGGAAGGCGCATATGCAAGTGTGCGTAGCCATAGCAACTGTGCAGTTGACACTACTAGTCATGAATGAACTTGTAACAACAGCATCCCGTTTTTCGAAATTCGTAATTGCGATTTCGATCGAGAATGAATGTATAACGCATTATTTTGTTTTAAAAGAAATATATTTGCATGTCTTACTCACGTGTAATTTTAAAATATGTTGCAATATACTGATTGTCGCTACACTGTTTAAATAGCATGAATAGTTCCGTTTTCTTACGTTGCACCAATTGAATGTTGTCTCTTTACGGTCTGGATTTTGAAATCTGCTATGTTGGGACAAACAGAATAGATGTAGAAATAATACATGATGATGAATACTTATGTGTATTGAATATGTAAAGGAGATTCTGATAGTTTGAAAACGCTTTGAAACGTTTGACGCAATATATACAATATCCTTTATCCTTTATTCTATTCAAAATGTTCCATCAGTCTCTAGCTGTCTCTTCACAAAATGATGAATCTATTTTCATAAGGATCATTCATTCTATCTGCAAGTATCAATCACTCTTTGTACATTATGATCAATTGATTTACATAAGCCTATATTCTATCTGTAAGGATCCATATCGTTCTTTTCGTATAATGATTGTTCGATTTACATAGGGATGCGTTATACTATCTAAGGGAACCCATCACTCTTCATGTAATGATAAATCGAATAACATAAGGATCCTTTATTCTTTTTAAGGGGATCCATCACTCTTATCATGTAATGATCAATCACATTAACATAAGTATCCTTTATTCTTTTAAAGGGAATCCATCACTATTTTCATGTAATGATCAATCGACTTCGTTCTGTTTCCAAAGATGAATCACTCTTTTTACATAAGGATCAATATATCAGCTTTAATTCCTTTATTCTATCAATAAGGATAAATCACTCTTAACATAAAGATCAATCGATTTACATAAGGATCAATATATCAGCTTTAATTCCTTTATTCTATCAATAAGGATAAATCACTCTTAACATAAAGATCAATCGATTTACATAAGGATCCCTAATTATATTTGTAAGGATCAATCAATCCTTTTCACATAATGATCGATCTATTAACAAAAGGATATTTATTTTACATGATTGATCGATTTAAATAAAGATCCTTTATTCTATGTGACACACTTTTCATGCAATGATCAATCGATTTACTTTATTCTATTTCGAATCCTTTATTCTATTTTTAAAAATAATCATTCTTTTCACATAATGATCAATCTGATAGCATTAACATCTTTTGTTATACTTGCAAGGATTAATCACTCTTTTTACATATAGATCGATTGATTTACAAAAGGTTCCTTTCTTCTCTTTATAACACTCTTTTTACACATAGGGATCATTTCATTCATATAACGATCCTTTCTTCTTTTTACTCACAACAGAATCCTTCTCCCGTGTACCTTTAGAATGATTAATTCTATCTTTGAGGCCTATTCATACAACCATCTTTTTACTTCTTAAAAGAATCCAATATTCTGTTTATATCTTTCACACTTATCTAACGCTTTGTTCTGTTCTTTAAGAATCGCTCATAAAATCATAACATTCCTTTAAATTCTTGTTTTCCTATTCTTTTCTATTTCTTTGTAGTGTGTTCTAGTAGAAATGTTTGATTATTGTTGTTTCTCAATTAAATGTTAATGCAGTAGGCTTATAAAACATTCAGGAACCATGAAATGCATGGTGACTCGAGACACAAACAGTTATGTTTAACCAAGGATTTATATAGACGTCTATGTCTTTGTTAAAATCTATGGTGACCGTCAAGCATGTAAGACAACAGAAACTAGGACGTGCTTGTGACTTGGTAAAGTTTTAATCAACAAGGCGTTATTTAGTATTAGTAGTATAGAACATATATATATTTGAAACTCAGATCATCTACATGGTTTTATCACAGTAAATTAGAATATTATACATCAGGAATACAAAGACTTCAAAACAAGACAACAACCTTATTCAATATTGTAAATGATACAGGAAAGATCAACATGAAATACATTAAAGCGTATTTCGCGTCTTAAAGTCATATTCAGTATTCTAGAAAATATCCAATACTGTTGTGTAAAATATGGTTATTCTCCCTGAAAAGTATAGGTAAATCATCTATCAAAATATTAGAAATATGAAATTGATTGATACAGTGTTTAAGTGTATGTTTAAGTGCATGTATAAATCATACACCTGGCCCTGAGAATACATGATAAATGCAAACTGAAAATAGCTGTAAATGAACGAATGATTTTCTTTTGAAGCAAAAAAAAGCTGCTCTGAATTCAAGAACAGAAGGGAGAATTAAATACTTTGAAAATTTGAATGGTAAAAATCAAAACAAACATCAGATCGCTTGTTAGTTGAAAAACTAAAAAATAGCATGCTTAATTAAAATCGACCGTGTTCCGTGGAATAAAAGTTTCTTCCGAGATTCGAACTCTATCTGTCTAGGCTATCCTCTCCAAAACGGTCTGACTGCAGCCTACTGTAGCGCACGTTCTTACGTGTAAACTAAGCTAACCAATCACAATGCGTGCGGCAAAAGCATTCGGTATCAGTAGCTAGGGGCAAGTAACTCCCATTTACCATTCGTTAACCTTGATCGCCGCTATCCTTATTTTAAACACGATGATGTGATTGATTCGCTAATGACTAGGTTTTGTCTGCGCTAAACTGGTGTCAGCACGTGCGAGCAGTGAGGCTGCATTCAGACCGTTGTGGAGAGGATAGCCTAGACAGATAGAGTTCGAATCTTGGTAGAGTCAATATTTTGAAACATTCCTCGGAACATGGTCGATTTTAATCAGACTGTTAATTGACTGTAACTCATGATAACCAAGTAGGTTTATCTCCTAAACTACACAAGCGTGTAGAGGAACAACCAAGTACCACTGCTGCAACTCTGCTGATTGTTATACATAGCACCTTTAGAAACTTATGTATTATTCACATTTTTTATATCCATGGTTATATCCAGGCACTCTGTATATTAAGATCTCCCTACTAAAGGATTGTAATACTTGCCATTGACTGATGCTGACTGATTGAACTCTATACTATCTAAAAAGTACCCCCTAACATACTGAGTGATTAAGAGTCTTGGTGCTAGGATCATCTTCAGTTATCTAGTCTATGTAATATAATGCCTTCACTTAACAACATGATTAGTTTATAAACATAATTTTCAGTCAGTGTGGAATTTATGTAATTGAATTCCCTCAGTACGTAACTAAACATGTTAATCTTGTGATTAAGGCACTTCATCCTTTGTATTGGCTCATGAATACTTATTATTGGCCTCAATTGAGTTGTTTCCTTAATCTATTGGATCCAAACCATTCTTTCTGCCTGAACAACTGTACCTATTCCTAGGTGATCCAGAATTGGTTAGGACTTAAGCATGAAATTCCTTGGATACAGATAGGGGTGGTTCCCTGAACACTTATTTGACACCATATTGAGTATCGATAATACATGTCCATCAGGAAGGTCATAACTTGGACTTGTTGTCATCTTCATCTTCACTCCACCGGTACGGTTTCGAGTTGTTATGCTCTGAAATGGTGTAAAAATATTTCAACACATTTGTTTGGAAGTGTACACTAAATCTTGTAACCAATACAATTAATTAATACTTATTTACATCTTCTTGTGTTTCTATTGAAAAATACACCCAAGAAGTGATATCCAAAAAAGACAAACTGCTTGCTTGATGCATATACAAGCTTTAACTGCTTTATGTCCGACTGTTTTAGAAAGGATTCCTTGTTGTACATTAAAGTTTTCATTTCTTATTATTCATTAATCTATCTCTTTCTTCGAGAAATTTGTTTTCAGGAAATATCAGCACTAAGTCTCTTGTGTCTTCAACCAATCACAGATCCTATTTGAAAAATTGTTTACAACAAATAAGAGTTATTCTCTTTCCTTCTTATCTTAGCAATGACTCAGGAGTCCGTTAAAAACTTGTTGAGTATACACAAAGGGTTTTACAAATACATGAGCACCACAAGCTGTTAAGTCTCCAAAATATCATAGATCATTATGAGCAAAATTGTTTCCATCAGACTTCTTATTTCTTCTTATCTAGCAGTAACATACAAATTTGATCGACCCACCTGGAACCTCCCACGTCATAGAGGGGTAAAGGCTGCACCCGTAATCCACCTTGAGAGAAGCACCAGAGATGTAGGAGGCGGCTGGTGAGAGTAGGAAAGTCACTGCTCCTGATACCTGAAACATAAGAGAGAATAAAGAAACAATCATGATGGATGGAGAGAAAGTTGAGGCTTGCACCTGGCATCTGGGGGTCATTGCACAAAGCAACTTAACACTAAACCTGAGTGCCATTATTTTACACTGCACTAAAGGTACCTTAGTGATTTAAGGTTACCTTAATGTTTTGTGCAACGGGACCCTGGACGACAACTTCCACTGCAAGGTATACACAATGCAGGTCACAATCACTGGTTAATCAAAGCCTTGCCATTTAGACCCAAATTCCTGGAATAAGTACAGCATCCTCACTGGTGATAAATATGAGTTTTGAGTTTTCGGATAGGGCTTTCAAGTTCAGTTACAGTAAGCTTAAATCAGGTACACTAGGGATGAGGAAATGCAAAAAAGCTCAAATTAGCCAGAAAGACTGTTGTAAGTTTTGTTTTGCAGGTGAAGCTGTACATTCGGTGCACCGATTCACAAGATACAGCTTTATAAAGAGTTTGAAATGAAATCCAAGTGTAACTGTGACCTTGAAAATGAGGTGAAGATCACAAAATTTAATTGGTGTCTGTGGTATCATTAGAGACAATGAAACAGATTGCTTGGTAAGGAGAGACTTCTTTTGCAGAGATGAGATGATTAGATAAACACGACTCTAAATATAGATAAGCTAGCATTAAATTGTTTTAATATTTCAAATAATGATTGGAGCCAAGACTACATTACCTCTTCTGTGGTTCCGAGGCGTCTGGCTGGAGCAGACTTGAGGTTGCGAGAGAACATGTCGAAGCTGCCATATTGTGCTGCTGCAGTATCAGAGTAGATAACACTTCCCTGGGGAATACATGAAGAGGAAGATATATGATTTATATCGATAATGTAGAGTTAGCTGCTCCCTATTTCTTCCTTACATTCCCACCATATGGAATTAGTTTTAATTTTCTGAAAAAATCTCCAACAAGTTTACTTTAATAGTTGAGTTATCTTCATTTTTGTGCTATTATGATGCTCAAGATATCAAGACGATCATATTCCCTTTGTCTCACTTTTGTAATACTCCATGGAAATAGTTACAAATCTTTTCAAATCAACAAATTGAAAGGTGAGTAAAATGAATAGATCATGACCAATGATTGTAATTAAGGCAAGAGCAGTGTAAGAAGAGACAAACCGGTGCCACAGAGTTGATTCTGACTCCATTTGCTGCCCACTCTATAGCTAAGGACTTTGTCAGGTTATCCACTGCAGACCTTGAGGCTCCTGAGTGACTGACAACAAATAGGCTTGGTTTTAGCAACAACACCTTTGGCAAAGCAAAATTATGCTTATCACTTTGTAGATAGACATGCTGCCTAAAACCCAAAGAACAAGCTAACTTACTAGTCAAAGAATTACACAATCACATGTCAATATCACAACCTTCATCTCATGCAAACTGAAATGCCTACAGGCACCAATTAAGATACCAAATATCATGTACTTAAACCATGCATACATGAGCAATAACATGCAGTGAAATGTCTCCCTTGTACTTGCCAGATATCAAACACTTTAAAGTTTACATAACCACACACCTATTTCACTATTTTCTAAATCAGGAAGTGATAAAGTCGAGGTTAGCGGTTGTTTAATGCCCATTGATACCCATTTACATGCAACCTGTCACACCCTCTTCTTACAGCTATGCCAACTAACACAACTCACCTCATGGAGGGCCAGCCTTTCCACATGTCGGTGATGATGTTGACGATTGAGCCACCATGTTCCTGCATCCACTGATTGTAAACTGTAACACCAAGACAACTTTTCAATGATATTTCATGTCTCTATTTTAATACATTTGAAAACCAAAAATATGAAGAATGTAATAAATAGTGTGTAAATTTTAAACATTTGAAAAAGTCATACAACTGCTCTGCTTTGTTCTACTTTAATAGTCACACTGCTCGAGTCTTCCTGGTTGTTTTATCACAAAAAAAGATTCCGAAGAAAAAGAAAGACACACCCTCTCTGCAGCAGAGAAAGGTCCCTGTCAGGTTTGTCTCCACAACCGCATTCCACCCCTTGAGAGAGATGTTGGATGCGGGACTTGCAAACTGACCTCCTCCATTGTTAACCAGGAAATCGATCTTCCCATAAGTGGACAGTGTGGTGGACATTAAATTCTCAACCTGTTATAAAGAATACCAAAACAATGATTACAAACTATAATACCAATAACGTCAAACTACACTCACAGTAAACCTAACAACCTTGGCCATCTGAGGAAACCAAAGAATAGTATATATGTATATATAACCGTAAGAATTCACTTTTAACATTTCGTTACTCCAAATTACTGCAAATTTTATAGTGTTACTTTGTAAGGCTTTAAAAGTCAATTGGTTGTTTCTTTGGGGTAAAAAGTTTGAACACAAAAAAAGCTTAAAATTGCGTATTTGTTTTAATGAAAATGTCAAGTTGTCTGAAAGTTCCCATGTAAGCACAATATGAATGTATAAAGAATTCTTTAACAAGACAATAATTTAAGAATTGTTTTCAGATGCAGGTATCTTTGGCACCATAAATATTGGAAAGTGATTTGGGAGTATTTTTCAGTGAAAGCAATGCAATTCACAATACAGTTTGCAGCAACAATCACCTTAATAGATGACTCTTAACCAATAAAAACTTTATGTACTGATTAAGGGTGCGCGGTAATATCGGTATTATCGGTATATCAGTATACTGCAATACTGCAATACTGCAATAATAAAGGAAGCCCATAATTGTTGTTGTTTGTTTTGTTTAATTCCTCTGTGAATAAATAAACAAATTAGGTAAGTATGATAATATATAAGATTTACCATCAATCAGCGACGATTGGCAGATTAACAACTAACGGGAAGATGAAAAAGGTGAGTCGCCGACAAAGCAATTTACAATCAAAACATCTCACTATACACTAAAACATCCTGTACTGAGATGAGTAGGTTAATACTTTTTGTACAAACAAATAAGGTATATAAGATGCAAGATTGAAAATCAATGTCATTCTGCATCAACTATGGCTCTCTGCGTTGTATGTACGAAAGAAGTCCGACCTCGGCAACATGCTATCCAGTGCGACACTTGTCACAAGTTGTGAAGAATGGCAGCACCGAACTGGGACCAACCGAGGGAAACCACTATTGGTAGACAATCGTGGATTTTCCTACACCATCAAAGTATGCATAAACTAATCATTTAATAATATAGATTTTAAAATTTAATAACGATATACAGATATACATATATATTAATATTTATAAAATAAAGGAAATGATGGTATAAAGGTAGAGATAGGTATTATTTAAATGATCATTTCTTCACTTAATTGTTCATTACAGAAATCTCGCGCGTCAGTTTTCTCAACTTCTTCGGGAAGTGTCAAGAATTAATGGACCTCTCGGACCAGTTGAGTATCTCTGCAAACAAAACAAGTAAAGAAGTGAGCACAGCTCACATACCCCCGCTTCAAACTATAGTCTGGCTTTCTTTGTTGGTCTTACCCTCAAAAAGCTCACTTAGGGATCATGGTTGATAAGTGTATTAAGTTTGTTGAAGCTAGCATGTATAGTTTAGAAGATATGCTCAGGAAAAAGCACTTTGTCAGATAGTCATTGTTTTAGTAACGTTTCCATGTAAAACGCAAAAAATAAAAATAATTTTTTGGTCTTACCCTCAAGAGACGCACCAATATGGATAAGTGTATGAAGTTTGGTGATGATAGCATGTACGGTTTAGAAGATATACTCCAGACAAAGGACTTAGTCAT
Organism: Phorcus lineatus; assembly: GCA_921293015.1. Classification (NCBI taxonomy): domain Eukaryota; kingdom Metazoa; phylum Mollusca; class Gastropoda; order Trochida; family Trochidae; genus Phorcus; species Phorcus lineatus. The sequence goes on from OV121091.1 coordinate 30,008,248, forward strand.
AAATTCACTGTTTTAGTCATGTTTCCATGGAAAGCGCAAAAAAAATAAAAATCATTTGTTGGTCTAACCCTCAAAAGGCACATCAATGGATCATGGTTGATAAGTGTATGAAGTTTGGTAAAGATAGCATGTACAGTTATGAAGATATACTCCGTACAAAGGACTTTGTCACTGTTTAAGTCATGTTTCCATGGAAACCGCAAAAAATAAAAATCATTTGTTGGTCTAACCCTCAAAATCACATCTAGGGATCATGTTTTATAAGTGTATGAAGTTTGTTGAAGCTAGCATGTATAGTTTAGGATAAATGCTCCGGACAAAGGACTTGGTCATAGAGTCACTGTTTTAGTCATGTTTCCATGGAAATCGCAAAAAATAAAAATCATTTGTTGGTCTAACCCTCAAAATCACATCTAGGGATCATGTTTTATAAGTGTATGAAGTTTGTTGAAGCTAGCATGTATAGTTTAGGATAAATGCTCCGGACAAAGGACTTGGTCATAGAGTCACTGTTTTAGTCATGTTTCCATGGAAATCGCAAAAAATAAAAATCATTTGTTAGTCTAACCCTCAAAAGGCACATCTAGGGATCATGGTTGATAAGTGTATGAAGTTTGGTGAAGCTAGCATGTATAGTTTAGGAGATATGCTCCGGACAAAGGACTTGGTCATAGAGTCACTGTTTTAGTCATGTTTCCATGGAAACTGCAAAAAATAAAAATCATTTGTTGGTCTAACCCTCAAAAGGCACATCTAAGGATCATGGTTGATAAGTGTATGAAGTTTGGTGAAGCTAGCATGTATAGTTTAGGAGATATGCTCCGGACAAAGATTTGTGACGGACGGACAGACGGACAGACGGACAGGCAGACAGACGGACAGACGGACAGACGGACAGACGGACAGACGGACAGACGGACAGACGGACGGACAGAATGAACGCTATATACCCCCGCTTACGCTGTAAGGCGGGGGTATAATAATGATTAAAATGATAAAATATAAGTATTCCAAAATCGATAATGAATAATATAACTTAAAATGATAATAAATTCAAATTTTATAATGTGTCTACGAATCCACCGTGTCTACGAAAACACCCCGTCTACGAAAACGTTTTGTCTACGAAATCACTGGTTCCCATAAATACCTGGTCCTCCTTGCGGATGTTACAAGGCAGATGCTGCAGTTTGCCAGGCTGCTGAGAGTGTTTACTGAGAAGGGCCTGCATTTCCTCCCGTGCCTGTGCCAGTCTCTCCACATTTCGGGATGCAATCATCACATTGCAACCTAGATGATGTCATCAAGATCAAGTTTATCTGACAGAAGGAGATGCGCATTAGAACTCCTAACTACCTTATAATGCACAGCTGAAGTTTAGAGTCTCAATACGATTTTATATGTACTCAGTCTGTAGCAGCTTCCCGAGAATTTTGATCATGAAGGGTTGTGCCTTCTTAATCTATAAAAGCTAAACATCTAACTTTAATCGCGACACCGGTGGCAGGATACATCCTTTGACTATCCAACTAGTTTTGCATCTTATTTAGTGGTATCTAAATGCATCGCTACACGCTACACAAGATGGTATCTTTCAAGTTGTCTAACAAGAAGGTGGTAGCGATACAATTCAATGTTGCTGAATAAATAAGAAAATTTTCTGTATGCGAAGGCATGCACATTTCCATTAAAGGTGTACCTTGTCAAGCAATTTTTTTTACTGAAAATGTGACAGCAGTTGGATGCAACAGCCACAACGTTTACCTTGTTTCAATTTTCACGTACCTAAATATAATAATTCAAGTGAAATAGTTTTCCCGATGCCCGTTCCACCTCCTGTTACTATTGCTACTTTGTCCTTAAACAATCCAGGCCGGAAAACACTGGAGAGTTTCGTGATCTTGACACTCGGAGCCGCCATTTTGTCCAGTCAATGCCGTCACGTGACAGGGGAGAAATTATTGGTTAAGATCTTCAACTTTTTCACTGACATTCAATGTCACGCTATCCCTGTGAATGCATACATATTTCCAACAACCGTACACCTTGCCAAGCACGTTTTGTACTGAAATCTTGTTCATTTGTTTATAGATATAAGCCCAACTACAAAAGTATCTAGCTAAAATTAGCTATCTCATATCACTGCTATATATTTAAACAGCCACTCCGTGAGTTGTTGGAGTCACATATGCCAAACTTAATCAATAGTGTCATTTGATAGCGAAGTATCGACTGTTTCCAAAAAGACATATTTCAAAGCTTGTTGGTTTTTTTAGTGACAATATGAAGGTAGAACGTCGCAATTATGATCGAAAACCGGACAGTGGCGCGCGTCAAATATTCAAACGTAATTTTGGAGACTTATCTAAAACAGCCAGGAGGGCAGTTAGGAGTTGATAGCGTTGGCAAATTTTATAACTAGTATCCATGTATATATTGGACGTGATATCTACACCTCTGTGTATTTATAATTAAGGCTGTTTTAGATTTTCATGGAAAACCAGTATTTGTCATATATATGTCTTTAAGACTTGGAAAGTTAAGATGTTTTGATTTTATATCACCATGTGACATGTAGGTTCGTATCAAAGGTAAATTATATGTTATGAAAATTACGGAATGGCTCTTTAATCTAAAATGATATTGTAAACGGCATACGATATTACCCAGGAGAAATGATTAAAGAGAAGTCGTCTTAATTGTCGGTTCAATAACGAGACACAGTGCCAAACGAGAACGACAGCCTGTATGTAAAGTAACAGTAATTTAAACAGCAAATTGATGTGGTAAAACGTTAATTTTCATTTCAGAAATTATTTTTTGATTGTACATTCTTAGGTAACCTCTGAGGGAAGAAAATGTACAATTAATTGTTTGAATAACAAAAAGTGGATATAGATCGACAGTGATTTGGAGTTTAAAGGAAGAAAATGAATATTTTAACTGAGACTTTCTCTTTATTTCATATGTACTGAAGTTGTTATGTAGTGAGTTTAAAAGTAAGTTAGAATATGGGGTTTTAGGAAATATTCAGTATGTTTAAAATAAGGTAAGAATAGTGAGATATTATTTGAAAGTAGCAAATGTGTAGACAGAAGACATAATAGGGCAGGTGATCAAAAGGTGCGTGATCCTTAGTTATCAATTATGAGAAAAACGGATGAGAAATGAGTTTAGGCCAAGTATTCTGACATATGTGACATTTGGTCAATTGGAATTTACGACCAAGCCTAACACGTAATTATTTCTTATGTCAAATACACCTTGGTAAGAAAAATAAATGGGATATAAAATGCATTATCGTGACGTTATGAATTACTAAGCATTTGCTAAAGTGCATTATCCAATTAGAGAGAGTAGGTAGTGACGTCACAAAAAGGTTAAGGTTCGAAGTTACCAAGGTCGAAGGTCAGAGAGCACTTCTGACTGACGTATGTCATAGGGTGAAGTAAAGAAATGATTGGTCAAGAGAAAAACACACCCTTAAGATTATTAATGTGGTCAATGGTTTAAAGGGGGTGCACGAGCAGTTAGAGTAAGGTTGGTGACGTCAGTTAGTGAAGTAAGCGATGGAGTAAGAGCAGAGCTGGACCTGAAAGAGTAGGAAGTTGGACAACGTGGTGCCAACAACGGCTAAGATGGGTAAAGTATTATTTATGGGAGTAGAGTAAGTATGGGGATACGTAGGATAGGTAGAGTAGGTAAGATTTGGAAATGTTTATTCATGTAAAATGCTTTATTTGTTTTATAATAAAATTATGAAAAACCTTTCTATTTCTTTAGAAGTGTGCCTCTCGCAGGCTCATAAGCGAGTCCCCAACATCAAGCCAGTAAATGAGACATGGCGAGAGGAAATAATATGTACACAAATATGACAAAGTCCTTGATACAGATGAAGTTGAATTGAGGTGGACATGGGAATAAATAGAGGTGATACATAAATTATGTGAATATGAATAAACTGAAGATCAAAGATAGTTTTCACCATTTGTAATGATTTTTATTTAAATTAATGTTTCAAAGTTATTTAGCTAAGCCATTCAACTTGTGATACTTTAAAGGTGTAGGCCTATACCAAAACGTCGATCAATGGAATATGTCAGATATAACGTCACTTATAGAACAAGCAATCATGCTGTTAGGAACCACAATTTTCTTCTATTCTATTCAAACAACCTAATATTATACAATTATTGTTACAATATTCTGCTAAAGGTGATGCAAGACAAAACCCCACACATTTTGAATTCTATGAGTGAAAGAATTTTTATTCAGAAAGTGTTTTATTTTCAAATTTAAAACTTTTCACCTTCGATAGTTACGTCACAATCGACGTTTTCAATAACTGTTGAAATTGTAAAATTCAGGCAGCTCGATACTTACATGTAAAATACAATACCTTATATTCTCTAAACTATGATTAATTTGCTTTTCTAAAGCATTGATAAATCACAGTGTGTCTATTGATTCGGACAGGGTATCGATTCAAATAATTTGAAAAACTACATATTTTTTCATCATCTGAAAAAAGTAATTATCAACAAACCAACCCATAAAAATGAAATATCTTATTGATTTCTATCTTGATATGTAGAATTATTTGTAAATTAATCGAAAAACGAACCAAAGTCATTTTAACTTCCTTTTAAGATGTCAATTTGTAATCCTTTAATGTACTAATATTCTGAACAATTGGACTATATTGTTGGTTGTGTCTATTTATGAACACAGTTTTGAAATATTTCGGCGCTTGCTACATTTCCTGAATTGGGAATCAACTTTTCATGGAATCAAATTACCCCCCCCCCCCCCCTTAAATGTTTATCGAAAGAAGTAACATAGCGTCCATTTACATACTGAAAACGAGCAATCTTCAACAATCTTCCTATAATGAAATAATGTCTGAAAGTTTACCTTTAATGAACTGAATGAAAATGTCATCACAAACAGACTTAATAGTTTGTTCTGGCAGATGTCTTTAGAAGGTATATTCAAGACATTGGTTATCTTTGTCAGACTCTGATTTTAGCAATAATAATGTGAGGACATGTACAACTGTTGAAATGAGAGTTCAGCAGTTTTAAGATCGAGCAATTATTGTGTCTTTGTACAAGTGACAAGGTCCCGTTATTTTCAACTGTTTGAATTGTTCTACAAAATGTGAGAATATTCAATAACCTTAAGTAAACAAAAAGCCTAGACTTTGACTCCGTGCATACATTCATATGTGCATACATTTTCGTAATTGATTAATTTGTAAACGAAATATAATAATGGCCTACATAAGGCATACCGTCAACCTCATTTGCCTTCATAGCTAATTTCATCTCTTAGTTTCTGTCTAAGTGTCACAAAACTAGCTTAAAACTCTCAAAGAAATAGGCAAGTAAGATTTTACTCTAGTTGTAACAAAATTATTTTCAAATAAGTATTCGCAGACGTAAAGGAATGCTTTTTAGAATTCAATCTTATTAAAATTAAATCTAAAATGCTCCACTACATAATCTGCATAACGTAGTGCAGCAATATTAGATTTTATTTAAATGAGATTGTGCGGAATTTAGTTTAAAGACAAATGCCACAAATGAAAAAAATCAAATTCGTCAATCAATTATCACATATTTTAACATAAATGCCAAATATAACGAATGTTTAGTGCGCGTTGGGTATATCGTGTCTTTGGTGGTGATTCTGTAAATCGTAAAAAAGCGATATTCTGTCGGATTACTAACCCTCTTTCCTGCCCGTCCAAAACATGAACTAACCATTGAATCTTTGGTAATCATGTGAAAGCGGGCATCGACTTAACACATCAGATACATCAAATGTCAGACTAAATGGGAACAGCCGTGTTAGAGGTGACTGTGTTCACAAATCATTCTGAATCAATTTCTTTTGTGTTCCCCTTCATACATCGTATGTACTCTTTCAATGATCAATTGAGACTTCAGTGCCCAGGGTTGTTCTGCGCATGCTCTTCCTTAACGTGGCAGTAAACATGGCGAAAGTACGCTTTTTGATGAGCGCTCTGTACATTCTTCTGGTAAGATATCTCCTTCTTACTCCGAAACGGATGTCGGGCACGACGTTGTGAAGTATCGCGGCCACTCGTTATTTCCCTTGTCTTCATTACCACTCAGAAAAGCGTTTTGGATTGTTAAAAACCACATCACGAGAAGCTTTAGCTTTGTTCAGAAAAAGTAAACAAATATACCCCCTTTAAATTTCTCCTTTTTTATTTCAATAATTTTCTTTATATTGACAGCAATAAAGTGATGTTTTCAATCTCCGGAAAAAGTTACAGAAATTCTGCTTTTGTGATCTTAGGCTTATACTTGCATTTAAAAGGTAATTAAAAACTTTAAATTCAAGTTTGACAATGTTTAGTTGAAAGTTTCAAAGACATGATTAAATCTATTATCCATGTATACCTCATTCATACCGTAGATTATCTAACCAAAATGTATAAACGATATCTAGCGGGTATTTGCTTATAACGAGTGGTACCAATACTTGAGTCCTGTGACCTTTGAGTTCTTATAAACGAGAACGAGGAACACTCAATTATGAAACATATTAACACGGTTAACGAAGGTTTTCAGAAATTCTTATACATTGCAACGTCTTAAAACATGATAAGAACACTGCCAGTCACAACGAACCATGTGGTTGTATATTATAATGTGTAGACATTTAGAGTAGAATCTAATCCATTCAATGAATACTTCTTTATCGATTCCAACAGCCATAAACAATTCCCGACTGTGACAGCTGTAGTACGTGCATTGATAACAGGCTGCACTCGCTCTTTCCTTGCCCTATGCAAATGTGCTTGAACGGTGCATGTTCTTGTCATGTGGGACTTCAATAAAGCAGTTTTATTGAGTTTGTCATTAGTACATTATAAATTTTATCCACAGGCAACAGACTCATACATATTATATCAATATCTATCTATATAACATTTTCCCGGAAATGGTTAGACCGATTTTTTGGCTAAATTATGCTTTTTGCAGTTGGTAGACGGTGTATGACACGTTCATTGATGAACCGTTCAATTTTTATGTCGTCCCGTTATTTTAAATTACGTTTATACATGTAGATGGATGTTAGTAAAAAATGAAAATTTTACCTTCTTCCTTGTAAAACCACCTTCGTAAACGAGTTAAAGATTTGATATTTCTTTACATATTATCACTCGTCTAACGAAGATTGGCTTTCTTGCAATTAGCGTGGTATTCTGTTTGTTTCCTTCGAGACCTTTGTGTACTATTGTGTTTAGAAAACCCTTCCCTTTCTTCAACTTTTACCTTGAGTATACACGTGTTTAATTATGTTTTACAGACCACGATCCCTCTACACCGACAGGAAAGCCTTGGTCAGGTTGTCAGAGTCACAGATTACAAGGGCTTCAAGAAGTTACTCCGCACTAAAACTAATGTCCTTTGCATATATGCCCAGTTAAGTACGTGTGTTATTTAAATATATTCTTATTCTTATAGCCCCTCACCAACATCGATTTTTTAAACATGTGATCTTAATTGTGACCTTCATATATTTATTTGACTGGTTTACTGGTAGTTAGAATAGTATACAGGCACAAACGTACCTTATTTCGAGAAAACGACCTAAGATACTGATCCAGGTTGAGGGTGTCCAGCCTCGGTCAGAAAAGCTTTTGTCAACTCTACACGAATTTTCTGATTAAGCGACTGGGAATTATAACTCTAGAAATTGGGTAAACGATGAAGTCATCCATATCTCCTGACCAGATTCATGTGAACAAGGCTATAACCAATCGATTTCTTGTTACAGAGGGTTGAAATTAGGGGGATTTGGCGCTTGGCAGTGTTAACCTTTTGAATTATACCTTGGAATGGACAAACGACTAAATGCTGAGGCAAATGAGCCGTCTGGTTGACGATAACGTGTAAATGTTGGATCCATTACGCTCATGAAGACCGAGGAGGGGTCATTGACACATTTTTGATGATAATTCAATGGCCTGGTTGAAGTCTCAATTGTCATTTTAAAAAAACTAAATCTCTGAAATTGAGGATTTATTACAGTCAAGATAAAAGGATGATGTAATAAAAATGTGTACTTCATCGCTACGAGACAAAAGAAGTATCTTTCCCATGCATGTATTAACCACTTGTGCTTCGGGTTCGTAAACATGGTCGAAAGTGTGTGTTGACATAAAAGTATACTGTTGTTTTTCAGTAACGGAAGGATCAAGCGATATGAAAACCTTCGAGAGTGTTGCGAAAGAAGTTGCGGGGAGAGGCACTGTTGGTTTGGTTGAGTGTAGGTAGGTGGCCAGGTTGTTAATAAATGTACATGTGTCAAACAGATCATCCTAACAAAGAAGTAGCATTTGCAGTAAGGTGAGGTCATCGGTTAATGCTAGAGGGTTTATATACTGATACATTAAAATGGTTGATATGGTCCTTGTGATACACAATTATCTTTTAATTTGCATGATAAAAATAGCAATGACTTAAAAGGTCGCAAATCATTAGATTGGTGGCTGGAATTACGTAGCCTATTAATCTATTGATAAAGTTGGAAGATTGGAGGGCAAATGGAAAATCAAAACCATTGATATTATTGATAAATCGGGAATTCATTGCAAAGAGTTCAGATTAATAACTTGAAAAAGTTCGTTATATAAATTATGTTATGTTAAGTTCTTTTTTTTTGCAGAGAAAATAAAAAATTATGCAAGAGACTAGAGGTTGGGTCTCCTTCTCCCTATATCATCAAGCATTACAAGTAAGTTTTCAACCAGTCTCATAATGCACTAGTCTGTAGTTTGTTTATCGTATATCAAGTACTTTCTGACAGAATATTTTGAGAGTTTAATAACTACTTATCATGTCGAGTGCACCATAAAGCACCGTGTATTCTTTGTGAAAGGAAATTCGAGGGGACAGTCTGTTCCTAGATATCTGCTGTATCGACGCAATTTATGCGACAGAACTTGCTACAGAATGACAAGGCAAAGTATATCACGCATTTCTAAATCTTTGGATACTTTATCAGTGCATACATATATTACAATAATTAGGGATCTATGGGGATATAACATCTTCTTCTCATCAATGTGGAATTTTAATAGATACTCCATGATTTTCATGGAATTGTTTTGGCTTTCATGAATGTCGAAACACCAACTATGTTGATATTCATTCAAAATATCTCATAATCATCACAAGACGTCCAAAATCTAACGTACATATGCATGTAAACGTGTTCTGCACCCGAAATCACAAGTATCAATATGTAACCGTAAACAATCTATTGATTCATAACTTATCTTCCCAATGCTTTAAATTCCAAAATAACGATTCATTAATTAACGAGCTTCATTGTGCGGTTTTTGATCAGCATCGCGTCTTGATACCTTTAAACTATCATTCTTCTGAATTGATTAACATTAATTGACACTTTTCAGCAAAAGTCAGTACTTGTCGATAGAATGACGACATTCATTAAGTTTGGCATATGTGACCTCAACAACTTACGGAGTGTCTTTTTATTGGTTTGGTTGACTGATCAACTGTTTGTTTGCAAATATTGTTTACTATTTGTTTGCAAATATGATAAGTACTCTATCATTGTAGAACAAATCTATTGCTGTTATTATTTTTCTTTTGCAGAAATGGTAATTTTGATAAAAACTATGGTGGACCGTTAGCCTTGAAGGTAAAAGAAACCCCCGACATTAGTACTTGCTGAATTTGATAAATGAGTAATGAACTTACTATTTCTAAGAAAATGAAACTTTATTAGATAAGTGATATATAATCCGTTTGACTAATAATTTAGTTCGTAAGACATTTAGGGTTATCGCATAGATCTACGAACCGATGTTTGAACGTAGAATATCCTTTAATCAACGACAAATAATTCCGTTATTCATGTCAGTCCTCAGTCAAAGGAACGAAATTTCACATGATTTTCAAATGTCATTTTTAACTGGAAATCTTTTGTCATACTTTGTGTAGAACTCCCATCGCTTACTACCTACATATACATCTAAATGGATCTTCATTTGTGGAAAGCGAGGGGTGATGGATAAATAGTGTGTCTCCATTGGAAGACCATGAGACACAGTCGCACTACGCTTTGAACGTGCACTATCATGTTCCTCGGACTCGTCACCAACTTCAAACTGTCAATACATTTGTTTAAAGCGCTTGGTTGTGACAGGTGCTCTCAAGCAAATGTGGTCTGAAAACCTTTCATGGTTAAATGATATGTTGATGATGGAGATGATGCAAAAGGTGGTCAGCTTCATTAAAGCGTGACCGAGACATCATCGTAAGAACCCCATCGACGTAAAACGTTGTCACCACCAGAAAAATGAATGTTACCAAACGATTAACAGCTGGTGTAACTAGAACGAGTTCATTTTGTTATCATTGCAACTTTTGAAATGAATGGTTTCCGCACGGTGGGTGTTAAATCTTTTGACACCTCAGCAAAAGCCATCAAGAAACATCATATCGAAAACATGATATATTGAAGTCTATCCTGACAGTTTCCCAAATCAAATTATACCGGTGGACGAAACTGGCCCATTTGCCTCACTTAAAAAAATACTTCACGCAATAGATACTTCAAAATACTTCAGACGAAGAGACGTAAAAAGATTACCACTGATTTAAATTTTCTGTGGGGTTAAACTTCACCAGTATCCACCCTGCTCGTTTGATTTAGCAACCACAGACTTCTATCTGTTTCTGAAGGATATTATTTGTGTAAGATATGCAGCCAAATGATATTCATGCATGGGTATGAAGATTTTGATATTGGATAAAATACTGTGGAATACGGCCCTGTTTTACTTTCCAGTCCATGGTCAATGTAATGTTGGGCAATACAGAAGATGATAACTGGGAGGAGGATCCAACAGCAAAAGATGTCGTACACATCGGAGATGAACGGGTAAGTTAGGAAGAGGTCATCAAACATACCAATAACTTAGCATCCCATGGCTTGATATGCTTTTGCAATATTACCTACACATGTAAACATATCGAGGAAAATATATCTCTTATAGTACCCTATTGCAACGTGAACGTTGCCATGGCCTCACATTTGGTCTATAACGTTTTTAATTAGGCTTCTTGCTAATATATATTTGAGTATCGTTAACAAGAAAACAGATGTAACATTATCCGACCAGAGCCTGACCTATCGGCTTCTGGTCTGCAATTTTATCGGGAACTGATTTGAAAAAAAGGCGCCGTACTTTTGCAACATTATACAAAATTATAACTATTAAACATTAACTTTATTTATAGTTAGATTATCCACAAATTTACAATTGATTTATGATAAGGTTGTTCAGCAATGCCGTGTAATGCTGTAGCAAGGCTTTTCACACTCGTAGTGCGGATGAATGGCTTCGTTGCTCTTTCTTGTTTATTTTACCGAGAGTACTGTCACATGTATTACTTCCTCTCGCCATGTCACATTTACTGCCTTGATGTTGGGGACTCGCTTGAGCCTGCGAGAGGTACACTTCTAAATAAATACAATGGAAGGTTTTTCATCATTTTATCATAAAAACAATCTAAGCATCTTACCTACTCTACCTATCCTACGTACCCCCATACTAACTCTACTCCCATGATACTTTACCCATCCTAGCCTCTGTTGGCGCCAACCGAAACCCCGCCTGTCCAACTTCCTACTTTTCTGGTCCAGCTTGATCTGCTCTTCCTAAAAACTCTCCATCCCCTTTTTAACCCTTGATCACAATAATCATCTTATGGGTGTGTTTTTCTCTTGACCAATCATATTCTTTATTTCACCCCATGACATACGTCTGTCAGAACTGCTCTCTGACCTTCGACCTCGATAAACTCGAACCTTACCCTTTGTGACATCACTACCTACTCTCTCTAATTGGTTAGTACACCTTAGCAAATACTCAGTTATTAATAACGTCACGATAATGCTTTTTATCCCTCATCTATTCTTCTTTACTTGTCGTATTTGACATAAGAAATAACATGTTAGGCTTGGTCGTAAATAGACCAAATGTCACATACGTCAGAATACTTGGCCTAAACTCATTTCTCATCCGTGTTTCTCATAATTGATAACTAAAGAACACGGACCTTTTGATCACCTGCCCTATTATATCTTTTGTCTACACATTTGCTACTTTCAAATAATATCTCACTATTTTAACCTTATTTTAAACATACTGAATATGTCTTAAAACCCATATTCTAACTTATTCTTAATATCACTACATAACATTACACTCTCATTTATCTAGTTGTCAAGTATAACGGAACCAAAATGAAAACCTCAGTAACATGTTTCAACTGGGCTATATTAAAATCATGTGCTTATTAAATACATGTATACATTGGGATGACCCCTTGAATTTCATTTCGCATAAAAAATGCCTCAATATAAATGTCCTTTTAAGAAGAGGAAAAGTTTGTTTAATTTTGTGTAATGTTTGTGTTGTACATCGTCTCCAAGATCTTTTTAAACTGCTTGTAAATAAGAACTTTTAAAACTCCTTCAACGTTGCTGAGGCATTCATAGGAGAATACGGATGCGTAGTGTTATATTATTTGATCTCACAGACGTATTGCTAATCAGTGACATCGTTATATATATGTATATATGTATAACTTTGTAAAATAATTTAGAAAATTTACATCTTATTTTCACGTATTAATGCAATATTGCTTAATGAACTACCTACATCATAAGAAGCATCTATGTATGCTTGATGGCCTTGCAACTTTGGTTTTGATTAATTTGACGGTCTTAAAATCTGAGGGTTTTCTTCTTTTATTTCATCCAAATAAACGTCTTTGATAAAATCAATGAAAGGTTACTACAAGTAGACTGTTAGATAAGGACTCTTGTTATATTTCATTTTCTTTAATTTATATTTGATGAGTTCTAACAAGTATTCCAAACATTCCAAAACGACAATTACTAAGTTTGATTGTAATATAAAGCCAATTATCAAACGTACATAAAACAGTATAACCTCACATATGCGATATGTTTATGCTCTGTCACAATACATAGGGGAATCATTTAGGCGTAAACTGGGCTGCAGTATGAATGTGATGAAGCAACACAATTCTTGAATGTGAAATGCACTTTCTCATTTTCGCTGCAGGTTCATACCAAAAACAGGACAAAGTCCTCAAGTAACGAGAAGGAAACATGTCTACACATCATAAGAAGCTTTATAAAACAATTGTCAAAGTAATCCATTTTCATCACTTTTATTGAGAAAGTGTTATTTGTACCTATAATGGTTTACAAAACTTTCTTTTTTGTCTGATTTCAGGCTTTTGGCCATTTGCTGAAAAAAGATAAAGAGCGAATATTAGTGGCTTTTTATGGGCAGCGTAAGTATGTTAAATGTTGTGTATAACTAAATCCGGAATTAATTAACGTTATAGAAGCCATATCGATAACAAATAATGATATCCGGGACATTTAGAAAACAGGTTGGGCAAATGAGGATTATTTGTTTACAACTATGGAGATAGATAAAACTGTATTTCGAGAAGAAAATATCCAAGCTATATAGTTAAGTATCGCGAGCAAATCAAGTGTGTCACTCTAAGTTTACCTGAATTGTACCTTATTATCTTTCTTCTATCTAAATTCAAATGAGTTTTTCTACTGATCATATTCGACTTATAAGAAATGTAAGATTCATCATGAAAGTGAATATTTATTTCATAGGTAGTGTCCATTGGGAACGGTTCAAACCTGAATTTGCCTCTGCGGCCACGAAGCTGAAGGGCCAATGTGTAAGTTGAACATTCCTCGAGCATTCTGCTCTCGAGGAGGCTATTCTTCCCACGTTAAACTCTGTTGGAGGAGGACCATATTTCGACAATCTTTCAAAACCCCTTGTAGTGAAAACTCGCAAAACGGATACCGTCCTTATTTTTATCCACAGATATCGTGTTACATATCCGACAGACATCTGAAGTGATAAATAAATTATAAAAAATAAAATAAGAATGAACTAAAAGATAAGTGCGCATCACATTGGTCTTTGAATTCCAGTTTTTTTAAATGTTGCGGAAGCATTGAGGATTCTCAATTGGAAACAATGTCGGTTGATAGTACTCAATAAGGACTTGCTATTTCTATTATAGAAGCCATGTTTAGTTACATCTGTGGGGAAAGAATATACATCCTAGAACTATTCTTAAACTTCCTGAATGATCAAAAATATAGAAAAACTCATATCAGAGCAAAATCCTACCCTGGTTGCATTATACAATCTAGTAAAATAATATCTTGTGACCACTTTATAAAAACAATATTTTTGTTTCCAGGTTATTTTCCCGTTATTAAAAAATAAGAACAGTTTCTAATGTACTAAATTGCATATTATAAGGTCAGAATACATTTATATTCCAAATAAACAGCTGAACTCATGAATAGTTTTAAAGATGTCGTCAATACTAATACTTAACTCATACAATTCTGTTTACTGAAGACATTTATATAGCACGTTCTTTTGTAAATATTAACTTTGTCAAAGAAATTAAGTCAATTTGTTTATTTATTCGTTCTTAGCAAGCTTATTTTCTACAAAAATCATTGAAACATGATATATTCTTTGACTTTTTGACAAGATTCCTAGAGCGATGATAAAATTCAATGTCAACTTAACCTACATTGATGATTTGATTTTTTTGAACAGACATTTGTTGGTATTGACTTAAAGAATCCGAAAAACCAGGCCCTTCGAGCTCGATACAACATCACGGAAAACCCTACAATATTATACTTCATGTGAGTATTAACACAACATCACTGGGTACCCTACAGTATACCTCCTTGAGTGAGTATTGATACAATATCACAGGGTAATCTACTGCATACCACTTTGAGTATTAACACAATATCACGGGTTAATCTAGAGTATACTTCTTTGTGTGAGTATTGGTACAACATCACGGGTTAACCTAGAGTATACTTCTTTGTGGGAACATTGGTACAACATCACGGGTTAACCTACAGTATACTTCTTTGTGTGAGTATTGGTACAACCTCACGGGTTAATCTAGAGTATACCTCCATGTGTTAATATTGGTACAACATTACGGGTTAACCTAGAGTATACTTTTTTGTTTGAATATTGGTACAACATCACGGGTTAATCTAGAGTATACTTCTTTGTGTCAGTATTGGTACAACATCACGGGTTAATCTAGAGTATACCTTTTTGTGTGAGTATTGGTACAGCATTACAGGTGAACCTAGAGTATACTTCTTTGTGTGAATATTGGTACAGCATTACAGGTGAACCTAGAGTATACTTCTTTGTGTGAATATTGGTACAGCATTACAGGTGAACCTAGAGTATACTTCTTTGTGTGAATATTGGTACAGCATTACAGGTGAACCTAGAGTATACTTCTTTGTGTGAATATTGGTACAGCATCACGGGTTAACCGACAGTATACTTCTTTGTGTGAGTATTGGTACAACATCACGGGCAGGCTACAGTATACTTCTTTGGGGAAGCAGTGCCCTATTTAGTTCATGGGGTACCCGGCAATATAGTACTTATTAAACTACACATGATAGTTTATGTCTCCTTTTAACGTGAGGAAAATTTTTTTGTAACCTCAAGCAAACGTGTATTGTAGATATTATTTTATACTGCTTGGTTTAGAACATATAAACCTGCAAATGCATCAGCAAATTATTTAAGAATCAATTGTTTATGAAATATGTAAAGTTTGTAAACATTAAGGGAGTGTAATTTAAGCCAAATAGTTACGCGATCCCACGCCTTATGGCAATTAACTCTGCTCGGGCAACGTCCTTGCGAGTTTATATGACATAACCGTTTCGCACTGGGTCATTACTTATATTTAGTAAGTATGGATCACAGTGGTGTAGTGGATAGCGTGTTGGCCTCTCATGCAATGGGTTCGAATCCTGATTAAAACACTCAACCAAAACTTTTTGACCTGATCCCATAATGTGTTGCGTCTTAGGGAAAGGCACTTCATTGACATTGCACTCAGTCCACCGATCTGTTTAATGGGTACCTTGGAGTGTATGGACCTACACAGTCGCGTTTAGCGCTAAGTAAGGGTAAGGGTTTTAAAGTAGCCCTTTGAGCATGTATTTGTCCGTGGAAATAGCGCCAAATAGAAATAAACGCACACGCCAACACATAATCACAACATTACCGGGTATCGAACAATAAACTACGTAGAGTGTATACTGCTCATACAGTATCGCACTAATCCTGAAAAATATTAGAATTGGTAAATACAAACCTGGTGATCATTGTAATTACACGAGGACTGATCTAAAAGTTCATGGGGCCAAATAAGGTATCTCATATTTAGATTTAACTTTTGATCCTTATTATCAATGTTGTTTAACAGCATTTCAAGTTACTGTATTCCATTTGGTCACCGTCTATACTCAGCAGGTCCCTTGAGCATGGGTCAGTGTAAAAGAAAAGAGCACTGTTCTGTTATACATCCATGTATCCTTTTAAACCATGAAATCATATAAGTAATTCAAAACGACTGTATGTTGTCCGTTCAATTTTTTGGTTATGTTTCAGGAATGGAACGGTGCAGTTTGAGTTCGGAGGAGAGGCGAGTGCGGATGGTATTAGTAACTGGTTAATGAGGTAGGCGGATATGGATGATATTTCCTATTTTAGTGAAACCGGAACGGTGTCCGGACAAAAGCCCACCCGGACAAAAGCCCATAGGACAAAACCCCACCCGGATAAAAACCCACACCTATTTTTTAGTATGTGGACAAAAGCCCACCAATCATACAATCATATGAGAATTATATATTGATGTGTAAAATACTAAGATGTTGTGACATGATCAGTGGTGTCTTGAAAGAGATTAAATCTTAAGTGATTACTTTAATTGTCACTGGTCAATAAATTGGCTTGAGTCAAAAGTAATTACTCTAAGGTAAGTGTTTCACCTCAATGTCACTTACAATAGACATGAAGATAGCAGATTTTTAAAAATCATCATCACTAAGATGGAGATTTTGAAGAACAACAAAGGAGGTATTAAGATTAGTTATGGAGGGTACTTGTACACAACATCAGAATTTGCTAAATTGGTCTGGTTCATAACATTCATCTTATGAATATGTGGAAAATGGAAAGAATTGAGTGTCTTGTATGCTTATGCTATGCTATGAAAATGTATTTTTCTGTAATGACAACAATATGTCAATTTCAAGAATATTACATATTCAGTATTCACAAGTTGTTAGTGCTGTTATACTCCTGTTGTGTCCTTGTATTTTTTCAATAATAAAACATCAGAAACAAGTGCGGGCTTTTGTCCTAGTATATTGAGGTTTAGTGTGGGCTTTTGTCCTATGGGCTTCTGTCCGGGTGGGATTTTGTCCGGGTGGGCTTTTGTCCTAGAATCACCGGAACGTATCATTTCGTCTTGGGCACCATTCATTCATAACGTCTCCCAAACAGTGTAGGGAAAATATCATACATACGTATCAACATTATATATAAATGATAACCTTTTTTGTGACATTTATACACGATAACATCTTATCTATACTGTACAAGTCGACCATACACTTTCCAATTGAAAATGATTACACCAGTCTTTATTTTAGCCTTTACACAAATTGGCTTTCACTGCTAAGTAGGAGTAAGATGTACCGGAAGATCATATGCATTATTTTCAGTCCGAAAACTTTGGGGTTATCCTTGATTTATTTAATGACAATTTCTGACAGTTTGACAAGGACAATAAATTACGGGCATGGTGCACAATTTAGATATAAAGTTCGCCTTACCACGTGATGTTTAAGATATTGGATATTTATCGATAGATCTATTTGACGTTGTTGGTTTTGTAAGTGGATTAATTGAGACATGAAATAGAGTTTTTATGTTCTAGCTAGCTGTGTGTAAGAACCTGATTTACTACTCGCCCGTGTAAGATACTGCAGTGTAACATTTATACGGAGATATTACTAGTGTGATACCGTTGCACGTATGACGTGATGATATTATGTTGTTTTGACGTCACAATGTTGGCACCGCCGTCACAATGGCGGCCATGTCGTAGAAACGTTTCGTTCAGTACACTTTCGGCCATCATGCTTGATTACTGAGGTCAAGTAATAAACAGAATACTAAACTTCCTTCAATTTAATACTGATTTCATCAAACTCGTAAATGATTTTGTATCAAACTCGCTTTCGCTCGTTTAAACTGAATCATTAAATCGTTTAATAAAAAAATATTAAATGGAAGGTCGTTTAGTTTCCTTTATTATTTTCAGCCCAGTTTCTAAGAAGTGGGCAAGGGACTGGGAGAAGAATGGCAGTGCAGTAGTTCACCTCACGGACAACGACTTCGAGCATTTCATCAGCACGACGTCACCAGTCCTTGTCTTTTTCTACACCATCTGGTGCCAACCGTGTAGAGCGTTGACGCCTGAACTTGACGAGGCTGCACGCCAAATAAACAATGATGGGGTTTGTAAAACCGCTTTTTGTTGTGAACGGAAAATATCATGGGTATATAGTGTTTTTGGCACAGTAATCTTAATCCTAATTCTTAGCACGACAGGTCGTCCGGCCTCTCTCGGCGGCAAAAGTAAAATAATATTATTATTTGAAATGCAAATATAGATAATAATATCCCCTCCCTTATAACATAGACTAAAGGTCATACTGTCAAATTTCTCTGGCTGGACTGTACATGCAATATTGTTTTATTCAGGTTCTCTTCTTTTTATTGTATTATGACTTTGCAAGGAACCTGTCTCGTTTGTTGCAGATAGGAGCTGTGGCCGCAGTGAATACTATACTTTCAAGAAATGTTGTCAAGAAATACAATGTGAAATTCCTGCCTAATAGTGAGTTTTAAGATATTTAGTTAATTAATGTAACAGATATGCTCATGGCATATGAGTGATGTCCAAAATGTTCCTGCCTTATCATTTACACTGCGGAGAACAATAGCTAAGTATCTGATAGCCACATGCCTGTACGGTCAAGTGTTAAGCTTTCCTCAGTGACATAAGATAGACGACCTGGGGGCCGTTGCACAAAACACTAAGGTTACCTTAGGTCACTAAGGTAGCCTTAGTGCAATGTTAAAGGATGGCACTAAGGTTAACCTTAGTGTTAAGTTGCTTTGTGCAACAACAGGCAGGGAAAGAGGAGCAAATACGGTTGAGTGATGGCTTTCTTTTAGTTTATGTTATTTTGAGGTTTTGCATTCAAGAAGGGATTCTTTGTGTTAATTGTTTGTCTGTAATAGAGGAAAAATATGTCACTAACTTAAAATCTATTTCATACCTCTGCTTCTAAAATCAAAGCTCTATCTTACACGAAACGTAGGTAAATCAGAAGAAATTGTGAGCTTTCTGCTTGTTTAAACTGCAATAAAGACCTCTTAGGCAGTGTGTTATTACTTGACATTTAAGTCTTCAAAATGTTCGATAATCGAAAATGCAGTCGATGTTGAGCTGCAGAGCCAATTGCTCTATTTATCAACATTATGTTCATGTAAAATGATTGTCAACGTTGATGACATTTAAGCAAATTACAGTTCAATGTTATCATTTTGAGATCAATTACAATTTTATTGATGGTGTTGATGTTGATCAATGCATCTTAGTTGGTATGACAAGCATTATTATGATTTATGATTGGCATGACATTAACGTTGATGGTATTCATATACATGTCGATTATGTAATTGGTTGCCCTGTTTTTCTGTTTAAATGTTTCATATTCCATTTCATATGGAACCTGATTTACGACAGTAATGTTTTTCAAGTAAGTAAAGTTACTTTCAAGTTTTTCTTTGCAAATGATGTTCCTTATGAGAAAAAAATAAATCCTAATGCAATTAACTCATCAACTTCACGTTTCACCTAAATCCCCTTTCCCCACGGCCCAATGGCATACTGGCACCATTGATATACAGGCTCGACTTACTCTCAGATCAGAGGTTAGTGATGAAGGCTAATGTTATGTACATACATAGAATATTCATGAATGTACAGCAGAACACTTCACATGGGTAAAGCCTACCGCAGGTCACAGACAAACAGGTTTATTGGAAAACAATGAGATTAAAGTAGGTGACTGTTCAAGACCTGTTATTACATACACGCGTACGGCGCCCCCTCGAGAAACCTAAGTACAGACGGCATAAAAAGAACTTTTACTTACATGAGCCATTTATTAAGTGCAATTACTTAAACATGAGTAAAGTGAATATATTCGCACAGAAGGGCTGTACACATGTTTCAAATAAAGATAGACACATGAAAATTGTCATTATTATGATAGTCACCTATTTCTTGCATCCATATATTGGTCCCAACATCATTTTCGTCTCGGGTTACTCCGGGTCATTCAAGGGCAAGAGACTCATCTTGAGTCACAACTTCGCAATTCACTCTAATAGAAAAGCAAAAATTATCCTGTGAGTCAAACGGTTATACAATGTACGCTGTAATTCGGTGCTACATGACTAACATACCCATTAATATCCATTAAAGTGACACAGAGTGTGTATATGATTTTTCAATGTCACTTTAATACGAGCCAAAATATCATGTATCCTGAGTTACGCCCAAATCGCCTCCTTATACTTACATCTTTATCTCTAATATGCCCAAATTATGAAATTTTCTTGTTTTCAATAATAATCGGAAAACGGTCAAAGTAATGTTCCGAAGTTGAATTTATGCGGCCCGTTTACATGTATCATTACCTACTAAGCACTACCAATATTTGTTTGTTTTAGTGCCTGCTGTAAATGAGTTTTCAAAATTACGTTTGAGTCATTGGCGCGCGCCATTGTCCGGTTTTCGATCAGAAAACACGACTTAAACCTGTTTATTGTCCACATACGGAACTTATAAGCTTTATGGTACTGATTTTCAGAGAAAAACACTACACTTCGATAAAATAGCACCATTTATAAAGGTTGACATATTTGACTCGAACAATATACTCTGTGCCCCTTTAATTCATATTGATTAAACAAGTTTTGTTAATGACTGCTGCCCGCTGTTCAGTGCATAGATCTCAAACGACGTAGCATGTATTCTATCTTACCACGTCTCCTTCGTCATGTGACTTCTGCTACACTTGCACGTGTAAAGCACACTCACTGCGGTAGGCAACCTACCGTCTTTTACCCAAAATAAGTTCACTTAAGAACGTCAACTGTTTGCCTTAATAACGATTCAGCAGATTAATTGTATTAGTTGTATACGTACATAATTCCTGAACTCTGGCCATATTTAACACCTGGAAAACTGTTATACCTTAAGCTTCACAAAAGGTTCAGCTATTAGAATTGTGAATAAGGGCCCCCCAAACTTCTCATGTTTCTCCATCAACTATACATAGTGTCAGACACTACTTCACCACCAGTTGGTGATCGACGTCTACATGGTGCGTTCACACTGACAGCTGCTGCGGGAGAGCGTCCCATTTGACTTATAAGTATATATATGCTTAGATTGATACTTAGAAAGTAACAGTTTTGAAGCTGATTATGGTAGTCGAATTTTTAAAAATAAAATAGTGTCCACAGTAAATAATCCTATTAGTCTTTGGGCAATTAAATCTTTTTTAGATATTGTTAATTTTAGTTTCCTCCGTCATAAAATCACTTCAGAATCAATTTCTAAGACAACTTAAATACTTATTGTTAAAGTTACATATTATTGTTGTGTTCGCTTTCAGAGATGGACAATATGTTTATGAAGTTGTGGCTAGATCCAAAGAAGAAATAATAGAATTTATGAAGGAGTGAGTATTTACCAAATTTTGTAAACTCATAACATGGTCATTCATATTTTCACATCCACAATTCCAAAATCTTCAATACAATTACATGTATAAGTAGTACAGGTTGGCTCATTTCTGAGTTCCTTACAATGTCTACCAGTTTCATACATGGTATCACACTATCTACAATGATACAATATCTTGTACATTTTTTGGGTCGAGTACGTAACAGGATACGTTACATGAACTGAACAACTTTTATATATTGTGCTATTGAACCCATTTAAGACCTAAATGTCAGGGTTTCTGTCATAATTCTTTTTCACAAACTTATAAAAACACTGTATAATGATTATTTCCTCTAAAATTGGTATAGTAATATTGATAATCATATTGCCCACTTAATGTTTGAAAGTAGATTAAAGATGATTACAAAGAGAATGGAGAACAACGGCGGACCTCACTCTTTAATAGATTACCTCTCTTTTTAAAGCTTTCAAGTTCAAAATCAAAATCAAAATCAAGTTAATGGCCCGTTCAATGTAAAGTTTTTCATCAAGGGTGTGAACAGATGGGGTGAGAAGCAGCCAATGATTTCAACATACTTATGCCATATGTATGTTATGTTACTTATGTTATTCAACAGCCCACGCCCGAGGCGGGAATGGAAGGATGAGGTAAATGACATAGTTCATCTGACCGACGACACCTTAAAACCATACCTGCAGGGGAAGAGGCATGCCCTGGTTTTGTCATATTTGCCATGTGAGTAGCAAAATAAGGTCACGTACATTTCTTAACAATACACGAGTATTCCGTAAAACCTTTGAGTGTTAACTCTTATAACATCTTACCTCATCTTGTTTATTGAACGAATTCGTTTTTTATAACGAAATTTTCGGGGGGTTATGGAAATGACCTTCGTCCATCTGTCCGTTCGTGCAAGTTGTTTTTTCGCGGAACAAAATTAAAAAACAAAACAAGGTCTACCTCATTGAAACTTGGTAAATGGAACAATCATCCTGTGCAATGATGCCTTTCAGGGGTTTCAACTACTCCAACATTTATTTATGGCCGTTTACATGGAAACGCAACTTGGCTCATTCTAACTTGTTAAATGGAACAATATCATGTGTAGTGGTGCCTTTTAGGGTTTTCAACATCTTATATCCTGAACTTTTGGCCGTTTCTACGGACAAATCAATTACAGTTTTGTTTCCGAATTAAAAGTTATACACAATTAGGCATCGTTCATTGAAACTTGTAATTAGAATGTAAAGAAGTGTCTGTTATATGGGTTTTCCACTTCTTCAGAATTTAATTTTGGTTGTTTCAAGGGTAGAACCTTGAATCATCTTCGAAAAGATACATTAATAGTTATCTGCTAAGGGTAATTTTCAACAAAAATATGAGTCATTAGGTGGAAGAATACAGCTTTTAAACTACTTTTAAATATATTTCACACTTTTGCCACTTGGCGGGAGACACAGCCGACTCTGCCTGCTTGTTAGAGTTAGAATAAATTGTTCTATATATTCATCCAAAAAAAACAATGAATGATTTTGAGAATTTGGGACTTAAAGCAAAACAACCATAATATTTTCTTCCAAAATTTCAATGATATGTGATTGTTTACAAAAAACATCTTAAATACGATTTTGGTGATTGTAAGCGAAAGAGAATATGGTATCGATAATAAGAAATTGACATTCAGCAAAAAGAGACTGATTGTTACTTATAACGTCTAAACTGATATAGGGCAGTGAATGGGACCAGTCTTTGGATTCCAGTATGACACTAAACTAGCAACGTTCTGCTGTAAGATGTATTTATTTGAAATTACACAGAGTATGTTTCATGAATTTTGTATGTGACCTACATAAAAACCAAAATACTTGATTTAATTTTCCAAACTTCTATAGTTACATCTATATCTCTACAATGCAAATATCATGATATTTTGTTATTTTGTAATTTTGTAATTCATTGATATAAATATTTATTAAATGACCTACCCAGCACTACCAACCTTTATTTGTCGTTTTGACGGCTGTGATTAAGCTCCAAAATTTCTTTTGAGTCATTGGCGAGCACCATGGTCCGGTTATTGATCTTAAATCTCGACTTAAACCTGATCTTTACTTCTCGATTAAATACCAAGACATTTTTTTACGAAAAAGATCTTCTCTTTGCTACTTTAACATGAAGTTAAATTTACTCCCGTATTTACAGAAGTCAATCAGTGAACTCGTTGATGGTCCCTATATATATCTTTTATGCATTTTGTTACTATTTAGTATCGGTAATTTTTTATTTCACGAGGTATCTAAACTGAGTGTTGGTGAATGACTATTTTCATCATATAATGTGAAACCATGCCGGAAATATGATAAAACGAGTGTTGTAAGAATTTAAACTTTTAATTTAGGACCATTTAAAGCCCGATATAGCGAAAGAAAAAATTAAAATGAACAGAAACCTCTACTCTTTAATCGCTTTTTACAGGGAGTGATAGTTTAACGAAAGTCCAGCCCGAGTTCGCTGCAGCTGCTGCCTATTTTCAAAACGAAACCAAGGTGAGATTTTTTTAGAACTCTCAGCTAGAATATGATAAATATGGAAGCACATTGCTGCTAGCAGTGAGAAAAATGTACAAAAGTTATAATTAGATGATAGCTTCATCTAATTAGATATTTGTTTCATCTAATTAGATGATAGTTCCATCTAAATAGAACATAGTTTCATCTAATTAGACATTAGTTTCATCATTGTATTCAACATCTAATTAGATGAAACTTTTATCTAATTAGATGATACTTTCATCTAATTAGATGAAACTTTTATCTAATTAGATGATACTTTCATCTAATTAGATGATACTTTCATCTAATTAGATGAACTTTTATCTAAGTAGATAAAAATATCATCTAATTAGATGATACTTTAAACTATTTAGATGATACATTTATCTAATTAGATGATACATTTATCTAATTAGATGATACATTTATCTAATTAGATGATACATTTATCTATAGTATAAATAGTTGCATCTAATTATATAATGTTTTTATCTAATAAATGATTTTATTTAAAATTTAAATAGTTAAAAGTATCATCTAATTAGTTGAAAGTATCATCTAATTAGTTGAAAGTATCATCAAATTAGATGACAGTATCATCTAATTAGACTAAAGTTTCATCTCATTAGATGAAAGTATCATCTAATTAGATTTTGAATACAATGATGAAACTAATGTCTAATTAGATGAAACTATTATCTAATTATATGAAACTATCATCTATTTAGATGAAACTATCACCTAAGTTGATGAAACTATCACCTAAGTTGATGAAACTATAATCTAAGTAGATGAAACTATCATAAAATGTTAATCATGTTAATTTTTAAAACCTTGACACTGACGGTAATAGTGACATTGTTTTACTCCATGTATATTTATATCAGTATGAAGCCCATTGTAGTCTAAACCTACAAGAACGCGTTTCGTTGGAAAGGATCGACTTCTCCGCTCTGGGGATAGAGAAGTCACTTTTCCAACAGCGCCTGTTCAAACTGTGTTACGGGGTTTACTTCTTGAACACATGCTGCAACCAGCTGCGTGCCTCTCTGCCTCTTAACACACTGTACTGTTAGAGTAAGGTTGAATAGAATCAACAAATCTCAACCCTGAAGAGGACAATAGACCAGTTTCGACGTTGACAGCTGTGACTGACTGTGCAGTGTTGATGTATTCACGGGTCAAGGTCATTCCAGATAACCGTCAATATATGCGCCTACACATGCAATCTGAGATCATCTCTTATATTTCCTGCTGGTATTGCAACAAAACATCGTCTACGTTATTGACGTTGGATGGGACGTCAATACAAATATATTTCACAATGCTTTGCACTTCCGCTGGACACGTCCTTCGGGCTCTGTCACCAACTTTCAATACATTCTCTGAAGGTGTTTGGTAGTGACAGGTCTTCAAGTAGGGCTGAGCTTTGATCAAATACCTCTACACACAGCATAGGAGGTAGAACACTTCAAAGGCCGTGTCCCCTTTTTCGGGAGGGGTGGGGGCATATATTTTCATTTATTTAGGGGAGGGCTAAAGAAATCACCCTTGCGGTGAGGACAGTACGATGCGCCGGCACATATGTGACTTAGCATTAGAAAATACAGCTGATATTGGAAGTTTTGAAATTGACCAAAGTCAATATATATCAGCACTTAGAATGTGGATCATTCAGAGAGCGTAGACGTATCTTTGATTTGTCCAACTCCTGTGTTTGTTACTCTTGATAATTCATGTTAGAGTGAATTCGCTTGAGACACAGCACCGAACTTCTTCATTTTGATGACAGTTTATATCGGGGTAAACAAACATTATCTCATCCAATGATATCATTATTTCGCTTTAACTATTTATTTTTTATTTTTTATACCTTTTTTTCTAATGTAAATTTTCTGCCATGCTTCCTACCAAATGATAAGGACTTGTAATTGTATCTTATTGTATCATCGAGGGACACTGCCATGTTAGCGGCAGCTCTTGTCGCTATTGTTTTTATGTCGTGACTCATCTTCAACCTTTCGCAATGCTTCTGAAATATGTTTGTGTGATTTGTTCATCTGAAATGATTTTTACGATTTTTTTATTTCTCACGTACAATGATGAACAATGTCATATCAAAATATATTTTGCGCTTCATCTCGTTAAGATGATGTAGTAATGGAAACTTAAAACAATTTTAGGATTCAATTTCACTTATAAAAAATGTTTTCCCATGCCTCTATATCCTGTTCATGTTTCTATAATTTTAACTTTAACTTGTATTCATTTTCTAGGTCTATTTTTCTTCATTTATGATCTTTTAACAATTAACGACTAAATATTTCATCGCGCTTTTCTCTTTACTTAAGATATTTCCAACCAGGGTACTTCGTGTGTTACGTCATTGTAGGTTGGGTTTGCTGCCGTGGACTGCTCGGTATACGTCAGTACCTGTGCCGCCTATCAATTCACTTCATTTGGAGTAAGATATTTCACGTTCGGGGAGGATCGGGGGAAGGTCGCGGCTGGGCTCGAGGTAGGAGAAAAATATGAAACTGTTCTTGCTAATCTTTTATTAAACTCATCCTTTAACCTAACGCACACCTGAGTTATTGATCGTTAGTATATTTGTCTCTATAAACTTTTAGGCCTATAATATTTGAAAATCAAAAAGAAAAATCCTGAACTGCTTACCCTGAAATTATTTTGTCATTTGAGTGAAAACCAGTTTTTAAAAATCTTGATTTAAAGAGTTTGATCATTATATTTGTACGCACCTTTAATTGTCATATAGTGACTTGCACATGCCTACAATTTGATGCCCATTGCCATAAACCTTGTTTCGACAGATACAACAGACAAATTTAAACCTAAGGGGGTTGTATTGTGACGGTCCTTTAAAACCACGTTAGAGTGTTAGATATTAATGAAAGTTCACCAGTAATTTTCCCAGTGACTAATTACCTCATCGAGAAAAGAATATCTCGGCTTCCCTTTGTAAAATTGAAAAGTGCTAATTCTATCCTGGTGTGGATTAAATTAAGATTAAGCATTTTCAATAAGGAGTTTTTTTATGGATGGCTCAATGTATCAAAGCGTTCACTTGTTTTTCTGAAAGTTATATTTTATATTACGTTTGCAGTTTGAAGGTATCGTAAAATTTCGTTTTTAATTGTCAACTTTTGTTATATGTTCTTTTATGAGTGGAAAGATGTGACTGTTTAACAATTAAGTAAATCGTCTCACCCTGAGTGCTACAGAAGGACAATTTCATCGCCTTTATTGCGATCTCCATAAGCCGTGATGTAGATGACCATTGGAATGTGGAGGGAAGTGAAAACGTACATCACCTCACCGACAAGAACTTCGATGCTTTTATACAGAAACATCGCGCTGTTCTTGTCCTTTTTTACGCTATCTGTAAGTCATTTGTTCCATTATCTTAAAGTTATACCTGAAAGTGATTCTCTTGTTGTGCCATGTTTATGAATAATACATTAAAGGTTGTCTCATGTTTTATTTAACAAAATACCTATTTAATTTCTGACGACATTTGATCAAGATGTTTTATTATAATCGTGCATCTTAGTCAGTTTAGTTTGCATTTGTCTCCAAAGCAGGAAGGAGTTTTTGTCGTTTCGCCAATTCGTCAGTACGTGCCAACAACAAATTCCTCTTGCTAAATCAACACCTTCTGTTTTTGCATAAGCGTTGCTGGAATAAATAAAATCGATATCTTTGTTTTTGATTTACAACAGTGATATGCATAAAATTTGAGTAATGGCCAATGACATAGAAGGGCTTGTGTTTCAGACAACTTTGGTTCTCACCATTGGTTGGTCAGTGATAGGCCCATACTGCTTTATTTTATAGCTTATGTCTAAAAGTTTTAGTAAGCTCCTACATTTTACCTTTTGTCATTTGTCTTGGAATAAGGCGCATTGTCTGATAAAAACGTTGACAACAATAACTGTTTAATTTCATTGATAACCCTTTAATATTTTACATGTGTTGTCCATGTCCCCAGGCCATTCTAATATGGGCATCAATGTAAAGCGGATCAAATACATGTATCATCTCATCTGAAACTAGATCAAGGTTGTAATATCCTTCCCTGAATTCGTAACCTTTACAATTGGAGTGTTTATGTAAATGATCGCTGTGCAGCAATAGCTCACATGACGGGTTTCTTGTAAGGATAAATCTTGATGTACAATGTAGATGGGACATTCATTGGTAGCATGGTAACTAAAGGCCTATGTTAATTCAGCTGATCTGGGCACGGCGAACTCTCTTAATTCAAGATTATGTGACAAGTTATTGTTTATTGGAATGTAGAAAGCCTTCTGGGGGAGGGGGGTTGCTTTTCACCTGTCCGTCTGCCAGTCTTATTATCCCCCGCCCAACGTAGTTGGTGGGGGATATTGAAATGGTCTGCGTCCGTCCGTCCGTCCGTTCGTCCGTCCGTTCGTCCGTCCGTCCCGATAATGTTTCCTGAGCACAACTCCAAAACGGTGAGACCTAGCTCGACGAAACTTGGTATGTGCAACGGGCATCATGCGTAGATGTGCCTTTTGGGGTTTTCAACTTCTTTGCATTTTTTCCGTTCGTCCGTCCGTCCGTTCGTCCGTCCATCCCGATAATGTTTCCGGAGCACAACTCCAAAACGGTGACACCTAGCTCGACGAATCTTGGTATGTGCAACGGGCATCATGCGGAGATGTGCCTTTTGGGGTTTTCAACTTCTTTGCATTTTTTAATTTTTACCCGTTTCCATGGAAACGTAATATAGAATTTCGTTTCCGGACCACAACTCCAAAACCGTGAGACCTAGCTCGACGAAACGTGGTATGTGCAACGGGCATCATGCGGAGATGTGCCTTTTGGGGTTTTTACCCGTTTCCATGGAAACGTAACATAGGATTTCTTAAAGGTTGTTTGTAGAAAAACAACATGATCACTGTTCAATATTCCACAACTAGTATCCTTAACTACCCTTTCCCTTTGGCGGGGGATATAGCTGACTCTGTCTGCTTGCTGTCAATCTGTTTGGCTACAGACATCTTTTTTCTTAACTAATACTTATATTTTTTATTTCATGATTTACCCTGCAATGCTTTGTACTCAGTCTAAATGGAGGGAAGGGACATTGCGCTTTCGTTTCCGGGCCTTATTTGAAAAAAAGTTCAATGTTTTTTTTAAAGAAACTTGGTATGTAAGAGTAGTTACACTTACTGGAACCGTCTGCTACTGAGGGTTTTTTTCGGGATTCCATGGAAACAATTTGAACTGTTCATATGAGGGATAGGTACCTTTCCAGCCACTATCTGAAACTCTATCTAGTATTATCTTATGAGATTGGGTATGTGATTAGACCTAGTGAATGAATGGTGCCTTTTTTACTAACTTATTCTGAAATTTAAATTTTCCTTAATTCTTTGAAGGATTTTGAACTTATTGCACAAGATACAAGTAAGTTCATTAGGAACAAGAATGATGGATTCAAATTTGTGGCAGGGGACACCACAGTTCATGAAATGCACATATTTCACTACGTTTAAGCATTTTGTGTGAAGTGACCTCTTGTTTGGTACTGGATCAAACCAAAACTCCACATGTGCCATGAATGACCTGTATTGGTCGGTTTGGGTCATAATATTCAACATGTAGATGTTTGTCTACTGCCTACTCAATAAATATCTAAATACCCTTTTCAATTAAGAGACAAAACGTTTGTCTTCGAATTTTCCCCTAGCCGTCTTTGGAGTCAAGACTCATTTCTATATCCGCAAAATGAATGAAATAATTGTGTAAATGCATATCACCCTTAGTATTGTAACACACCCTTTAATGATCTCAACAAAGCTTTGAGAGTTAGGACTCTACGGTTCACAATGGAAAGATGTGTGGTTTTTAAGTCTTTCATTTGATATTAGGAAATATAAATTGCCGATATTGCACTAATGTCCGTTCATCAATAAATATATAATTATGCATGAATCGTAGATTTACAATCAAGTTGTCCACCAATGCTTTTTGTGTTCTATCAGTGTCCCAACACTGCCACTAGGGCTCGTATATGTAGCTGAGGGCCATTTCAGATAATCTGAAGAAGTTTTAATGAATTTGGAATTTGAATTGACCTGTTCAGGAGGACAAAATGTTTTGGTTTTGCGGAATGTAAGATGCAGAGAATGTATATATTATATGTATCAAAGGATTTGTGTCGATATGAGAAAAAGACCTATTGTCATTATGTTATAAGTACTTGTATAGCTTCGATATTTGAATTGAAATGCGTTCAGTGTATCATTTCCCCCTATTATTTTAGTTCAGTATCTATCAAATAATTGATACGTAAAATATGATTGCTTGCTTCAGGGTGCAGCCACTGCAAGATGATGATGCCTGCGTATGTAGAGGCAGCCACTATACTCGCGAGGGAGGGGGTAAGTGTCACGCCATGTCAATTGTTCTAACCTCAAGTCAAGTGTCAGAAGATAAACTGTAAACGTGAGTATGTAACAGGCATAAGGCTATGTTTATCTCATTTATAGAACATGCACTGCCTTTCATGCGAAAGGAGTAGATGCTATTTTCTTCAACAGTTTTGAGTTTTGTGGGAAGATGCATTGTTCAGATTGTGAGTGGTGTATACTGTCCATAATGGTTCCGAAACTTTCCGATGCAAAATGTGGTAAATATTGAAGGTCGTTTTCCTAGGGTAATTGACTATTAAACTATAAGTGGACGTTAGGTTAAGACAAGCAACTTAATATTATATTTATTATGATCATAGTAATCTGCGTCAAGATATAATCGTTTGATGAAAAATGGTAAATTATTCACGCTTTTACTGCAGGGTCAGTCATCATAATAAAGTGTAACAACTTTGAATAAAATTGATTGAATGTGTGTATATGTGTCAAAATGTTATTGTAAATTTAGGTAGGTAATCACGTTCACATTTGTTAACAATCCCTATCTACCCTAATGGCTTCTTTAGCTTGGACTTTGAATGTCAGGTATAATCACGATGATTGTGACGAGATACAGGGATAATTTCATCTCCCGACAAAGGCTCCATAATCAGTCATCAAATCGGCGCTGACTCACCAATTGATTTTCTAATTTCTGTTTTGTTTTCATATGAAATAAATCGAATTTGGACAATGTGCACGGATATTTACTTTACGTTACGTTTTTCAAAATTCTGAAATCAAGGTTTCCCTTTCATTGGAAACTAGTTGAAATTTGACTCTTCAAAGGGAAAGCTTTGATTCTGAACCAGAACTCAAATACTGATCATCATATCTTACTGAAATTCAACGAAGAAGATTTTGTAAGAATTTTTTATTTTATGATTTCAACGATGTATGTTACCAATCGGAAAAGAACCGGTTGGACATGTAATATTCTGATGTTGCTTGTTGTAAAGTGTCATGATGTTGATTTCTCTATACTGCAGCATGCCGGTAAATTAGCAGCAGTAGATGCAACAACGGCGACCCAAATTATCTCTCGATTTCGGCCGAAAGGATATCCCGAACGTGAGTTATATGTTTGTTGATAGTAATGGAAACGGCATTTAATACCCATATGATTATTCATGAGCGGTGACATATCTTCAATATGAACACATGTGTACATATCACTTTTGCCTAGCAACGATTGTCTAAGCCTTCGTATTTAGTCCTCTGTGCCGTCATACAATCATTGTCCGTGACGTCATTGTAGCGGGCCGTCGAAGTGAATATTCCCATGCGTTTGAAATGGAGTAGAATCGGTAATTTAAAAAAATATTATCCTCGAAAGTGTGTTATATGACTTTTACGAAACTAGTGCGAATTTTTGTATAACCCTCGCTCTCGCTCGGATAATACAAAAAATCACACTTATTTCTTTAAACAACCGCTAACCTCGACTTTATCACTTCTCGATTTTTCAACAAAATAAGAACTGGGCTTGATTTTTGTTAATTTGTCCAATAAACACCTTTAATTAGCCTTTCATTAAAGGCACTAGTGCACGCTTTTACGGTTTAAATTGGCTATTTTAAGGTTTACGAGGACTTATGCATTCACTTAAACTTTCTATAGATGCAATGAAATACTAAACATTCTTTACAATTTACCTGCAATCAACAATGCAAACGTTAAGACAGCCGCTGGTTAACTGTGCACAAAACGGATAAATTATTGACACTTGGAAATGGCTGAACTATTATTATGTGCAGCTATTGAATTTACCTAAACTCTAAACTGAGAACAAATCATGAAATATGTTTCATGAAAGCAATGTTGTAAATTAACCGATTTAATAACACAGTATTAGCATTGTTATTAGATTAACCATAGCGGCTGCCGTTTCCGCTTTTCTGGTTATGAGCAAAATTTTAATATTTCCCATATCGTAGTTTATGCGGATTTAATGTAACGTAACATTACATACTTCCGGCCTTTAAAAATCCACTTTACTACCTGAATACGTAAATATTTGTTAAATAACTTACGAGTTAGATTACTTGAGTGAGGATAGTGAGTAATATCGAGAGATATGCAGGATCTGTGCATTCGTTGTGTTTACGAAATATTGGCGTGCACTAGTGCGTTTAAGACAGCGTAATTATCGGCTGTGAAAAACCCACCTGGGCTAGGGGCCACAAAATTCGCGCCGTTGGTGTGACGTTATATACAGACGGTATCGTGCCAAAACTTAGACAGCTTAAAACAACAACATTTATGGTCAAGTACACAACTAATCCTCAACCTGTTACCTACATTTGATAATGGAATAGTCCAAGAAAATCTATAAAAAATCCCAAAACTTAGACAGCCAGTTCGAAACAACAACAAATTGTAACATTGGTATGTTTTATTTTATTAACAAGTATAACTGATCATTGGTATGTTAAAGCAGATTATTAACAAGAATAAAACAATACATATAGTACCACTTACTTATATAAATACTAATAATTTAATACTCTCTGTCCACAAATCTTCAGTTCATTCAAATGTTCACAAAGTGTCTATCCGAGATGGATCAAATGGCCGACTGCGTCCAGATACTCAATCTTGGTCTTGTAACCTTGTTGTAGCTGTTCCTTGAGTCTGACCAATCTGTTTTCTATCTCCCGGTAGACTCTCTTCGTGGGTGGAGTTGCAGCGCCAAAGTTGATTATGTCCCTTTTGATGCTAGGGGAGCACTAACTAGGACTGTTCCATTTTAGCCACGGGTGTTGTGTTAATCAACCAACAACTCGAGTGTCTGAGATTTGGCTGTCTAAGATATGGCTGTCTAAGTTTTGGGACATCATACCTAAGTCTAAGTTTTTGTACAGAGTGGCTCATCATTATTTCAACTGTAATACCGCCTTAAATAATTGATTAAATACCATTGATGTGGATATTCTTTTTACACCAAACGCTTAAAAGTGTTACATCGTCAAATGATTAATCTATAACTAAGTGGAAAATATTCTCTGAAAATCGTTAATTATTGCGGCTCATCAAAAGCGGCATTCAAAAACGGATTTCATTACCAAACTGAACATATATGAGTAGCGACCTTTGACGCACTATATAATATTGTAATCAGACATTTATATATTCCAAAGAAAAAGTGAAATAGGTTTGTGGTTATGTAAACTTTAAAGTCATATGACACACTTCCTCGGGTAATAATCTCTATATATATGACGCACTATCCATACATAACTGACACAACAGAACATATGACAAAATTGTAGAGCACAATGGTTGAGGTTGTAGTATGGCCTCTCTTAGACCCCTGTGAGGACACCCACCAAATGTATGTAACACAGACCAAGGCCCTAATATTGGAATGAAACGATTCATCTGCTTGTCAAGTGCATTCTCTCCCAACAAAGGTAGCACCGTCATAAATTCCTATACAACCTCATTCTCTCCCAACAGAGGTAGCTCCGTCATGAATTCCTATACAACCTCATTCTCTCCCAACAGAGGTAGCTCCGTCATGAATTCCTATACATCCTCATTCTCTCCCAACAGAGGTAGCACCGTCATGAATTCCTATACAACCTCATTCTCTCCCCACAGAGGTAGCACCGTCATGAATTCCTATACAACCTCATTCTCTCCCAACAAAGGTAGCACCGTCATAAATTCCTATACAACCTCATTCTCTCCCAACAGAGGTAGCTCCGTCATGAATTCCTATACAACCTCATTCTCTCCCAACAGAGGTAGCTCCGTCATGAATTCCTATACATCCTCATTCTCTCCCAACAGAGGTAGCACCGTCATGAATTCCTATACAACCTCATTCTCTCCCCACAGAGGTAGCACCGTCATGAATTCCTATACAACCTCATTCTCTCCCAACAAAGGTAGCACCGTCATAAATTCCTATACAACCTCATTCTCTCCCAACAGAGGTAGCTCCGTCATGAATTCCTATACAACCTCATTCTCTCCCAACAGAGGTAGCTCCGTCATGAATTCCTATACAACCTCATTCTCTCCCCACAGAGGTAGCATCATCATAAATTCCTATACAACCTCATTCTCTCCCAACAGAGGTAGCACCGTCATGAATTCCTATACAACCTCATTCTCTCCCCACAGAGGTAGCACCGTCATGAATTCCTATACAACCTCATTCTCTCCCAACAGAGGTAGCACCGTCATGAATTCCTATACAACCTCATTCTCTCCCCACAGAGGTAGCACCGTAATAAATTCCTATTCAACATCTGTCTTGATACGAAGGTATCTCGGGCACGAAATGTAGAACGCTGATTGGATGCAATCAAAGTATAAGTCGTGCAATCAGCGACGCCTTTTTAAAAGTTATTATTCAAATCGCAAATCAAAAGTTTTTTCCGGAAGCTTTACAAAAGCTAAACTTTATTCGAATATGCACCTTGCACTTTGAGTCGTCGTTACAGAACCCAT
Organism: Phorcus lineatus; assembly: GCA_921293015.1. Taxonomy (NCBI): domain Eukaryota; kingdom Metazoa; phylum Mollusca; class Gastropoda; order Trochida; family Trochidae; genus Phorcus; species Phorcus lineatus. Next base: position 30,043,568 of record OV121091.1, read on the forward strand.
ACGCCTCATATTGCGACTGCATCATTGCATAGGCTTATTTGACAGCAAATATGTTATTCATGCATTCGGTGTTTTCATTGGCTGAAATATTGCCAGGTAGTTTAAGTTGCAAAATTGTCCCGCTAGGGGAAACTGCCTGAAGCCCGAGAAACTTCGTATTATGATATAGGAATATCAACTGTATAGGAATTCATGACGGAGCAACCTCTGTTGGGAGAGAATGATACAACCTCTGTCTTAATTATAACGAAAACGAAAAAAATGTATAAAAGTAAAAAAGGCTTTAATTCATTTATGTTCATTTGCTCTTTCATCATACCGGGATGTAACAGTTTTCTACTTCCAGTGAGTAAAGTGCTAAATTATTTTATCGTTTTCAAATCACTGTAACGTTTAATTTATACCTCTCATTTCTTATCTTTTGGATCTGGTGCTTGCTTTATAAAATTGTTTTAAACGTTTCGGTGGTGAAACAATGGGTGTTGACATTCTATATATTCCCCCCTTCGACTTGTTCCAGTTCTCGGAAAAAACAATTTAAAAGACACAATTCTTTCTTACTTTATTACATTATGTGCAGAAGTGGCATTCACGTTCACTACATACCTTGTCGCCCCCGGTTCATTATGTATTTGATTGTTGAAGTACCCACTTTAAGTTAGTGGCCCATTATACTCTTTGTGACTCTGCGAGTATAGAGTACTTTACAGAAAGAAACTACAGATGTTTCAATGAATATGTATGAATAAAACTTTATAACCTAATTAGATATGTCAATGTATCCTCTTGTGATCACTAAGAATATGTATATAAGAGCTCATCATGCGATAGCGATCTCTTCCTTCGCAATGCCACACTGATAAGATAGTCTCCATGTTGTGGACTTATAACCCTCAAGATATCTGTTTTATCCTATTTATCCCTTCTTATTCTTGCATGACTCTAAAACTTATTTACCAATCATCTCTAATGTTGTTATAAGATGTGTCTTTGAGGTTTGAGCTTCTTTTGGAAGTGATCTTTTTTTTGTTTCAACAATTTTGATTTTTTAAGGGTAGTATTAATTGTTTCCCTGCTTTTTGAAACTAACTCGAGATACTGCCTCTTTTATCGTGTAGATGTGTCTCCTAAAGGTAAAGTGGGAATAAAATGATCTTGATTTATAAAAAGCTTTACCAAACACTGTCTTTGTATAAGCAATATGTCAACTACAATGACTAATCGACGAAATTACATGCCAAACTTATTTACGGCCGTATAACTTTTCTTTGGAAGAATAACTTAACATCACCATGCAGACTTTACTTGCAATATCTTAATATGAAAGAAAATCATATTTTTTATATTTGAGTTTTTATTGAGTTATTCTTGATGACTTGCAGTAATGGGAGATTTGCTTTCAAAGTTGACGACAATGCTCCAAGGACGGCAGAGAACATCGTGTCTATTCTTAAAAGGCAAGTTTTTTATCAATCTTCAGTTAATGACTCCATTCTGAAGTTTATTACTCGTTTAGTGCTACAAAGGTACATTGGACGCACATACATAATGTACCATCCAGCGTTAGCCTATTGTAATTAAATCGCGGGGAGTGTGAATTTAGCTTTAAATCTAAAAAAACTCACAGATACTCGCTGAAATCGATAAATTCGTGGGAATCGTGGTCGTAAGTTACTCGAAATGATTTTGAGCAAGAATAATGTTAGTGAGGTACTTGTCAGTCGGAAAACATACCAAAGGCCCGTTGTTGGTGATTGAAGAATTGTAAATCAAAACAATCCAGTGAAGCGAGACTGCGTCCACAATAAAATGAGACGTATTGTTACGTGAGCCCGGGTCGATAACGATGGGTCTCATTTCTACTGTGGACGCAGTCTCGCTTTAAGGGGAAATTTAAGCTTGCACGTACTTCTTTGAATAGTCAACGACTGTTTCAACATTTTTGCCTAAAAGGTTTCATAAGTATGACTTGACTGTTGATCAAGAGGTTTTGTAAATACATTTCTTCAAGGCTGCAGACATTAGATTTAGCATTTCTATGCGATGTCTCTTTTGATGTTTGCAGTTAACAAAATCAGCAATTTATAGTCCTAAAAAAACTCAGCTCATCAAAAATCATTATATTTTATCGCTGTTTCTATAGAAGGAAGTAAATAGTGACCTTTTTTGCTTCTTAAACAGTTCTAACACATATTCTATAAATTCTTTCAAGAAACCACTTTCCAGTGAAACACGAAATAGCATTATTACCAGATGTGGTTGAATCAAACTCACCTAGCAAACCTTAAAGGCATGAGAATAAAAAGTATGTGTGGTATTGCGTTCTTTCAGCCCTAAGGACCATATACCAGAACGAACCGCCCCACCTGTGGTCGAAAAAACATGGAGTGAAGTTGCTCCAGATATAACATTCCTCACAACATCAACCTTTGACAAATTCATTGAGAAAGAGAAATCGGCATTGGTGATGTTTTATTCACCAAGTGAGTATACTTCGATTTTTTGTACACTAAGTATGTTGAATTTTAGCTATAGTTCCCGAAGAATACTTTTTTTGTCCAATGTATAAATTGTATAAAATTGTATGAATACTTTTATACCTATACCTGACATGTCTGGGTAATTATGCCATTTACCGTCTTGTTTAGCACACCAAATCTGATTTAATGTCTTTGACACTTTCGGATCTCTGTAGTCAGTACAGTGTAATTATTTATTAGATAGTATAGAAGTCGACAGTGTCACTGAAAATATGAATAGGATACATTATTGATATCATGGCTGTACATCTTTGCTGTACACTACTCAATTTTAAGTATTTATGTTTCTACCTTCGACATCGGTCAAAACATGCTTAATTAACCAGCTTATTCCTTCTACCGTCCATATCATTGTGAGAAGCAACAAATCCCTTTTATCGCACTTTCGTGTGAAACTTCGAATTAATGAGCAAATACACGAAATTTACACTTCTATTCCAATAGAGGATATTCATGTTACCGAACTATAAAAGCCGTTAGTTTAGATTTCTTTGAGTGGCATTCTAGAAGTTACAAGCAACTAAGTACAATATTTATGGATGACAACTTCATTTTAATGAGATTGGCAACGGTTCGATTCAGATTCTTTTATCGTTGTCAAGCGTTCACGCGTACAGGAATCTGTATCGAACCGTCGCAAATCTCACAATAAAGAAGTTGTCATAGCGTTAGTTTACGGTTAACAAAACTTGGTATATGAAATAATCTCCATGTGTCGGTATTTTCTTGTGATTTTCTGGGTTGTTAATAAGCTACTGGTTTCATGCAACATTATTCACATAATGACTTTCATTTATTTATATTCATATATATACACCGTTTAAACTGATCATTCAAAATATGCGGGTTGGGGGTTGGGGGAGATAAGCAATCTTTCTGATGACTCTTGCTATTACAATAGCCACCTTTCGGAACGGAAATATATAACGTCCGTTTGATTCTCTAAATGGGGTTTGATGAAAGGACAACTGCACGAATGATAAATCAAGTTAATAAATCCTAATTTATAAGTATATATAGATACACACATATATATGGATTGTTATCTCATACAGAGTGCACTCACTCGAAGAACATGAGAGTACCCTACGAAGCAGCAGCGGTCAAGTTGAAGACAGAACTCCCATCAGCCAAACTAGCAGCAGTGGATGCTACCGTAGAGAAAGATCTCTTGAAGAAATTCGGCGTCGCAGTCTTTCCAACAATCAAATACTTTCAGTGAGTAGTATCTTTCTAACCAAAATGGTTAGTAGCCTCGGGGTGAGGATCAACGTACACCAATTGATGGATAGGTAATAAAGATGCAAGCTCCAACAGATATGAGATACGAGCAAGATATATAGGATGTAATAGGGTCGTACGATAAAAACCTACATAGGATAAATTATATGTATGATATTGAAATACTTCGTATATATGTATAGAACATATCTTAAACATTTCAAGTTGTAAGTTGAACATATACCATAGGTAGATAATGAATGTAGGAGAGGTTATCGAGCGTCTGTCCTGAGGCCTTGTTCTTGATCATTTATTATAAGTAATCGACAGTGCATTCATACTAACAAAGTCCTTACAAAAATACAGTATTATACGCTTTTATAACACTAATTTCAATAACAATAATTTCATTGAAAACTGCATTCAATAAGAATATAACTGTTATAAACACTTGCTTTGACTGATGTTTCTAATTTCGTTTCAGAAATGGTAAACTTCAATTCGACTTTTCTGGTAACCGCACTGAAGAAGGGATAATAGAATTTCTAAAAGCGTGAGTAGTATTAAATCATCCTGTTAAATGAATGGTTCAGGTGAATGGACATAATTCATTGATTTAAAAACTTATCCTTTTATATTTTATCTTTCAATAAAAATTACCTCTGGGTAAATCATTTGAGTGACTTTTTACTCTTTTTTTCAATTACATTTGAATGAAATGTTTTTAGATCTCGTAGTCAACTTTGAAAACAACTAGTTGTAAAGTACACTTCAGAACATACTACAAAATCATCTGAAGAGTGTCAACGAGTAACATTGTAATGTGATACCACTTAGAATGTTCACCAAATAAATAACATAAGCTTAAAAAGACTAATTTTTCGTGTAATAAAGCCTTTAGACTCCCAGATCCCAAAAGACTTACGAACTAGAATGGAGCAAACCTTTGAACTGAACAATCCGATTTTCTGATGATTTGATTTTGAAGTAAGGAATTATCAAAACCCTTAGAGTTCGTTACAAATCAAAGGCTTCACAAGCGCAGTTCACAGAAGAATCCGACTTAAACGCTGTACCCTCTGAAGTAGCAAATCTAATTTTAGAATAGATACAATCCTCCTAGTCCTTGCCCCCATCCAATCCAGTAAGTTTAATTTCAGACCAAGACACCACGAGCCCTGGCCGCTAAGGCACCCGACTGATACACTAGCTGGTCCCACAGTCTGCATTGAGCTATCTGGTTTTGAAATAAAGAATTGTAATTCCCTCTCTTGCCAACATCACTATAAGGGGCGCATCTCAGTTGGAATAGATAATCACCAAAACCTTGAACCTGTTTCAGCTCAAAGGCCGTACCTGTCCAGTCCAACGTGACACACCTGACTGAGCCACTTTCCCTCCGTAGTAAACCACATTGTTTTGAATTGAAAAAAGTCAAACCAGTTTGGTTTGGTTTGATTTCAGACAAAAATATCGTCCAGTCGATTTCATCAAATAACCTATTGAGCTATTTTGTTTTGATATAACAATTGTCCAACCCCTTGGTTTCCATTTCAGACCAAAGGCCCCGAAAGCCAAATCCACCAAGGAACCAGACTGGAACACTGTGCACTCTGCAGTGAACCACCTGACCAAGGACACCTACTCTGAGTTCCTGGAGAAGCACAAGGCAGTGCTGGTCATGTTCTACGCGCCCTGGTGCAAAATCAGCAAAAAGACCAGGCCGAACTTTCAGAGTGCTGCCGACGAGATGAAAGATAACTTGGACATGGCCTTTGCAGCTGTAGACTGTACTAAACATAATGGTTAGCTTGAAATTGATAATCAATTCCACTTCCGAATTTATGTTCCGACCTGCCATCTCCCGTCAAAGTAATTAATTTACTGAAAGGAAAAGACACGTTGACCATATAAAGTGACATCTCGGGTAACTTCAAAGATATATATATTTTAGATGTTAATTATATGATTTCAAGTAATCTTTCTTCGAAGAATATTATGCTAGTCAACAAATGTAGGATTTGGAGGATAGAGGATGCAGCATTAGATTTCTATTTCATTAAAACAAACATTTTGAAAAAGCTCCAGTATAAATTGAAATACTAGAAATATTAGAACGCTTGAACATGATAATCGATGCTACGCACTTAATCACTTAAATATTACATTTTGAAAATAAAAGATGACAAAAACGAATTAAAATAACGATTTTGAGTCAACAATAGTTGAAATTAACTATACTTATAAACTGACATATTTTGTATTTTTTAGCTGTCTGCAAGAAGGCCGGAGCGAAGAAATATCCAACGATCAAGCTCTTTGTCAACGGCGAATTTTCAAATGATTTTGATAGGGATCGAACCAAGGATGATTTTTTAGATTTTATGAAGAACGCAAAAACAGTTAAGAAAGATGAATTATAAAATATTAATTTTGAATTATTGTATATTCCCATTTGTTGTATTAAGTGCCGTGTTTGTCTTGTCATAATGTAAATTATAAATGTATTCAGTAAAGTAGTTTTTCCTGACTGAGAGCTTCGTTCACGTCGATTCGACAAAGACTGTATTTTTTTATTTTCCATACCCGGTATGCATGCTCTCCCAACATAGATGGCTCCGTCATAAATTCCTATACTACCCTATCCTAATACGGGCGTTTCTAATGCCTTAGTGATTTCAGTATGCTTTCGGAAGGCTTGATATTATTAAAATATGCACTTAGCACTTTCAGTCTTTTTTACAGAAACTAGTCACCTTATTTAGCGACTGCACCATTGCACAGGCATGTGTGACAACAAATGTGTTATTCATGCATAATACATTGCCTGAAATATTGCAAGGTAGCATATACTGCAATAGCTTGCCGCCAAGGGCAACCTGCCTGAAGTACGAGAAGAGCTCGTATTAAAAAATAGGTTGTATAGGAATTAATAACCGAGCTGCCTCTGTGAGGAGAGAATGAGCTGCTTTGTGGAAGGAAAGTAATAGGAAAGGGTATGAACCTCTGAAACACATTCTAAATTCACGTCTAAAAGAAAGGTCCCAATCAATTGACCACACTGAAAACTAATTCAAACGGACAATAAGCATGTTTGATATTCTATTTTGGTACAGTAGTACAACTGGATTTGTTAACAAACATATCGGGGTTGGTTCGACATGTGTTTAGAGGCAACCTTATCTGAGGAGGATCTATTTTCCTGTTTTCGACAACAAAGTAACAACCACACCCACATAACAGCATAAAATGTTCTTCGTGGCAGCAAAACGTCCACCTCTGACGTTTATGTTTGATTAGATAGATACGATGTCATGCCGAGTGTTCAAATAACCTGGATACATGTTAAGTACCCTTTGTCATTCTACTTGAATCAGGTCATTTACTGGTCAACAGAAGTGGTTGGCTTTGTTTTACGGGACGTTAAGCGTAGGTACTTAATGAGACATTAGAACAAGCTAGCCCAGGGAGGATAAACTATTATAGAGTTAATAATTCGTTTTATAGTGATAACTATTTAAGGTGTAGATACGTTCTATTGGATCATTGGATTATGATTAGTTGAACACTTCAACAGTAGATTATATCTGCTTGCATTACAATGTACTTCGATGAAAACAATGCATCTCAGGACATGCTTGCAGGCACCCACAAGACCATAATTTACGTTTATTTGGAAACTGCTTTGAGTTGATTTTCAAGGGTCAACATCATGCCTTCGAACATTCAGAAGACGTTCTTGTCAATACGCTGACATGGTGCCAAAGGATTTGCATTTCTGTTGACGTCATAGAGAATAACTTCACAAATTAAGTAAATGCCTAACACCCTGAGGGGAGGGTTTTAGTTTGACATTCTTTGGTCTGTCTGCAATCAGCCTGTAGAAAGCCTGTCGACCGTTCTTCCATCGCAATCCATGATTGTTCATCGTGAGTGTTTGTAGCTCCCAATTCCATATTACTCATTATTCGAGTTCTCTTCAAGTATTGTAAGGGCATGATTTCTTCGCTAGATGGTAAAGAACAGTTCTGTTTGTGTTAAATGCAAAAAACCCCAGATATTCAGGAGTTTATATGTGCGGTATCATGTTATCCTTCTAAACGTGCGACATTTACGTTACTTTCAGATCTTATTTGGTGGTTTTAGGTGTTCTCAAAGCAATATATAACTGTTACAACTTTTGGATGGAAAAGTTTAATGATATCAATCTTTGGGACGTTAATTTTGAGGGTCAATATGTGTTTAGTATACTTATCAATGAATGATTATTTTTGCTAACAATTGATCTCGGTTAATATTGTTTATAGAAGTTTTTCATGGTCAAAATCCTGAATGTTGAAATATAATTTTTTTGGCGAGCTCTGTACATATTAGTTATGTCAAGGTCAAACAAAATCGATTAATGTTTAAACCAACCAAATGCCCTCCTCCCTTCACATGCACGCAGTTTTCCCCTGAAAAATCTCACCAAAGATTAAAGTAGCTAAATAGGCTTATATTATGTACAGTGTTGAGCGAGAAGAATCATAACCCTTAGTCAAGCGATTTATTTAGCATACACGAAACTAATATTTAAAAAAGTCGTTTAAGAATCTTTCGAATCAGGTTACTTATCTCCTACTCATTGTGCTATTCGACCAAATTAGATGATGAAATAAAATTATTGAGAAAATTTCTAATAAATCAAAAGTGACCATGTTCACACATAAAGTAACATTTCGACACTTCAAGACGTAAAATGCAATAATCACTTTTCAACTCCAGTCCTGACATTTCTTCATTTAAATGTTTTCGCACGTTTGCAATCATTTTTAGATAATCTGATGATCGGACACACAAGGACTGTTGAATTTTAACGCATGAGTCATGGAATCAGCAAAACATTTAGATATTGAGTCCTAATTAGGACATACTAACTCCTAATTAGGAGATAGTTATCACCTAATTAGGACTTAGTGAACACCTAATTAGGAGATAATTATCACCTAATTACGAGAAAGTGTCAACTAATTAGGCAATAGCTATGTCCTATGTAGGAGCTATGTCCTAAGTAGGACATAGTTATCTCCTAATTATGTGATAACTAAGTCCTAATTAGGACTTAATTATCACCTAATTAGGCGTTACTATCTGCTAAATAGGATTTACTTTCTCCTAATTAGGTGATCGTATCAACTAATTAGGAGATAGTATCTCCTAATTAGATGATAGTATCTCCTAATTAGGCGATAATTAAGTCCTTTTTAGGAAATAGCTATGTCCTAAGTAGGACTTAGTTATCTTCTAATTAGGTGTTAACTAAGTCCTAATTAGGGGTTACTTATTTCCTAATTAGGCGTTACTATCTCCTAATTAGATTTTTTTTAGATAATTTGACTGTGGCACTAGGGTGCTTCCGTAGATTTAGCTTCTTCTTTGAAACTTGCTTGCGATTCGCGGCGAGAAGCTTTGTAATATCGGATCACAAGAGGCGCACATGTCCAACGTTATGACTGACTTTCACGGCCGCTACATTAAGAGCTTTAAATGCATCGCTCTTATTTTCGAGTACTACTTTTCATCCACATCCAGGGTTGTATACGTGGCGAGTCCACTCCGGAATTCGGGTAGCGTCTAAATACTACGGCCCCTTTCCGTACTCGTTGGCAACAGGAAGCAAGGATTCATGTCCATAAAGATCTGATTTTGAGATAGCATAAATAAGAGGGGGGAACATGTCGTGTGGGACCTCGTATAGCGTATGATTCGGATCCACACGTTAAAAGCGTTATTAGTTTCTTTTTATCGGATCTTTCGGAGCTGCGCTCTATGTGACTGGCAGTTTTAGTTGCGAGTCTTGTAATCATTTGTTAAAATCAAGGCTATCTGTGCAGCCAGCGACGCATCATTGGTTATTTTCATACGGAAAATTGTAAGGAAAACCGACTCTGGCAAGGACACATCCCCAGGTCGCCCAAATTCGGGACACTTCTTACTTGCAGTTGACAAACTTACTGAAACTATTCTCGTTATAACGACTTTATTCTCATAATCACAAAAAGAAATTCGTAATTGAAAGGTTGAAACAGAAATAAAGACCATTAGTACCACATTTGAAATTTGTTTTTTTGTCTTTAAAAATATCGTAATTACGAGAAAAAAGTCTTAATTACGAGAAAAAAGTCTTAATTACCAGATTGAAAGAACACATCTGTAATTTTTGTATTTTGTCTTTAAAAAGTCGTAAAATCGAAATAAAAGTCAAGAATGAAGTCGTAATAACGAGAATAATCTCCTAACGAATTTCATACATATTTCGATTTTACGACTTTTTAAAGACAAAATACCAAAATTACAGATGTGTTCTTTCAATCTGGTAATTACGACTTTTTTCTCGTAATTAAGACTTTTTTCTCGTAATTACGATATTTTTAAAGACAAAATACAAATTTCAAATGTGGTACTAATGGTGTTTCGTACTAAAAATCGATATTACGAGATTGTTCTCTTAACTCCGAATTTTTTCTCGTAATTACGAGTTTTTAAATAGAAAATACAGATTACAGATGTGATCATTCAATCTCATAATTACGAGATACTTCTCGTTATTACGAGTTTTTAAAGACAAAAAGCAAATTTCAAATGTGGTACCAATGGTATTTCGTGATAATGATACCGATACCTTGGTTAGTACTTCTTAATGTCTGAGCCCGTTGGTGCAATGAAAGCTCGCCTTTTGTTCGCTACTACAAGCAATTGTTATCTGCCAGTAATGTTGAACTTTTCGGCTCTGTGTAGACATACCTGCGTCACACTCCTCACGATGCATGTCTTCCTAATGTTAAATAAATTTTGCTTTAAATTTCTTCAGATACGTTTCGGATCCAGTTAACGGTGTTGAAACTTAATTGCTGAACATTTCGGATTGCTTCGAAGCATAGCCGAAGAGTAAGCAGAGAAATCCGTTAGGCGGACGAAGAAGAGCGCAAAATATGTGTTACAGTTGATCGAAACCGATCCGAGCAGGCCCTAACGGTAATCTCGGATCAAAAGTTTGCCAACACTTCTCAGCATTATTTCGGATCGTTGGTAAGCCGTAATCTGTTTGCTAGTTTTCCCCGTTTATTTTGTGACAACGTCAGCGTATTTTGTCACGGTGTCAGATTCTACAACGATCTCCTGCGTAGCAGAAAGTATCTACTTACATAGGAGATTATTTGCATAGTATGGAAGCACATTGTTAGTATACGGAAGCATCCTAGTGCCACTCAAAATATTTTATTTCTTTAATTAGGAGATACTATCAGTAGTAGATAGTAACTCCTAATTAAAGAGATAGTAAAGCCTAATTAGGAGATAAGTAACTCCTAATTATGACTTAGTTAACACCTAATTAGGAGATACTATCACCTAATTAGAAGAAACTATTGATACTATCACCTAATTATGAGTTATTATCTCCTAATTAGCAGATAGTTACACCTAATTAGGTGATAACAAAGTCCTTAGTCCTACGATCTTCTGACACAAAGTTTTACTTTCGAAATGGTGTCCCAATGATTGGGATGAATATCTCGAGTATGAGTATAGAAACGGATTAATATATTATGTATTCCAGGTAGTTCACGTATCTACATATCTATATATGTGAAGCACTAAATAAATAAACTGGGCGAAAATCAAACGGACCCAAACGTTTACATATTTTTGCCATTTGTTATCATCGGGGCTGTCATTCCGTGTGTTCTCTCTTTAATATTTCAGCTAAGATTCTATGTAAACCTCCTTCTCCTAACCGAGTTCGTGCATATCGTAGCGACGACATTCAATAACCTACACGATTTCAAATGTTTAGATGTTTAAGAAACAAGCGTGGACGTTTTTAAAGATGCGAGACACCAATATAATGGTGTCTTCGGATAATATTGTTCTTTTTCGGATCTGTTTAAAACATCCATGGCCAAAGTGTTCGTCCTGCTAGTCTATAAAACTGGTACTTACGGAACCCAAATGGGCCAAAAATATTATTATATTTCAATATTGTTAATACGTCAAAAATATTATCATCCAAGAAATTACTATTTTCCAAATTATCTAACCTAACTAACCCTCGACAACTGACACTTTTCTAGTGAGACAATAGAGACATAAGACATTACTACGTCCCTCGTAAATTAATGTGCAATAGCAATCTTGTAAGATAATCAAATTTCAGATGGAATGAGATATTTTTCACTATTTTTTGTATTCGGGAAAAATAGTTTCCTTTTGAGGAATCGGAAAGAGATGAGTGCCAGTTCCGATGCAAACAATCTTGTAATCTTTGCTTGAAAGTATATAATCCACAGAATCCAAATAAATATACATAGAGAACAAAGTTAAGCACCCCCCTATTTTCAAAATTGCAAAATGCATCTGTGGAGAAAAATACGACAATATGACTAAATGGATCCCCTTGACATAGAAACTAAAGTTTTTCGTGTCTTCGTATCTATAAAATCATCATACATGATGACATTTTGAGAACTTAAAGGCACTAGTGCACGCTTTTACGGTTTAAATTGGCTATTTTAAGGTTTAAGAGGACTTATGCAATCACTTAAGTTTTCTATCGATGCAATGAAATACTTAAAATTCTTTACAATTGACCTGCAATCAACAATGAAAAAATTTAGGCAGCCGCTGTCGGCTTGGACATATAACAAATCTAAGGTTAGCTGTGCACTAAACGGATAAATTATAGACAGTTGAAAGCGGCTGAACACTTATTATGTGCAGCTGTTGAATTTACCTAAACTCTGAACTGAGAACAAATCATGAAATACGTTATATGAAAGCAATGTTGTAAATTAACCGATTTGATAACACGGTATTAGCATTGTTATTAGATTGACCAAAGCGGCTGCCGTTTCCGCTTTTTTGGTTATAAGCAAAATCTTAATATTTCCGATATCGTAGTTCATGCGGATTTATTGTACCGTAACATTAAATACTTCCGGTCTTCAAAAATCAACTTTACTACCTGAATACGTAAATATTCGTTAAATAACTTACGAGGTAGATTATTTGAGTGAGGTTCTTGAATAATATCGAGAGATATGCAGTATCTGTGCATTCGTTGTGTTAAAGAAATATCGGTGTGCACTAGTGCGTTAAAGATCAAAAACGTAATGGTACTGATTTTTCACCCAAAATAACTATCGTCCGTTTGTCAAAAGTATGCGATGGATTCTGATGTTAGTTGTCATGAACAACAATCATGTTAACAGGTACAATTTTACACATTAAAAAATCTTGTATCCTTCACAATAAGGACATTATTGGGTTTTGAAATTTGATAAGAATTTTCCATAATTTTTAGAAAATGGCCATAACCAGACGATTTTGGAATAAAGTTGGTCTTCTTTAACTTTGATTCAGTAACCCTATACTTCTTTTTGCTTTGTAGTCGTTGTTACGGTTAAAACTGCCCCATTTAGTCCCTTTTTATGAAAGGGTTATTTTCCAAAAAATGAGATTTTGGAGGTCCATACTGCTGTAACTAGTGACTTTTGCTTAAGAGATCATGTGGTGATATAAAATCAAAACACCTGAACTTTTCATGTCCAGAAGACATATATATGACAAATACTGGTTTTTCTTGAAAATCTAAAAACAGCCTTATAAATGCACAGAGGTGTAGATATCAAGTCTAATATACATATAAATACTAGTTATATAACCTAACAAACGCTATCAACTCCTAACTGCCCTGCTGGCTGTTTTAGATAAGTCTCCAAAATTACGTTTGACTATTTGACGCGCGCCACTGTCCGGTTTTCGATCATAATTGCGTCGTTCTACCTTAATATTGTCACTGTAAAAAAAACATTAAGCTTTAAAATGAGTCTTTTTGATAACAGTCGATACTTCGCGAGCAAATGACACCATTGATTAAGTTTGGCTTTGACTCCAACAACTCACGGAGTGGCTCTTTAAGCATAATTACATCTTGCTATATAAGCTTGACGAGGTAGCCTGAACACTCCGAAAGATATAGCCTGGGCCAGTAGCTGACTGCTCTGCTCATGAAGTGATACTGCTGTTGAGTTCTGCCACACTCACCTAAAATAAAGTATAGATACTATTATAGTACATTATCGGTTGTATCGGAAAATGCAACGACAGTTTGTCCTTGAGGTCCGTCCGTTTGAGGCCGATTATAGCGTCCAACAAACTCTTCGTCTGGTGACTTACATGTACATGTCACATGGTCAGTCCATGTTTGTTTTTCCATGGACAGCGGGGTTTAGTGGTATGAAAGGTCAATTAAACTTCGGCCAATGTACTATCCAAACCTTTAAAGTAGTTCTTGTTAAACTTGTGCATTTGACGAAAACATTACATTATAATAAAAAAAACGACCAATTGCAATTTGGCAAAATTTACTCATTTCTCCACAAAACTAGAAAACTGAGTTTAAATTTTACTCCTCCAATACTTTTTTTTATAAATTGTAGACGCTCTGAACAATGCTCCTGAAAACAAGCAATCACAATCCAGTCATTAAAGCTTGACGTAACACAGTTTGTTGTAGTAATTACATTATTATTAGAAATTGATAAACTCGTTGTTGACACAGAAACTCTTTCAATGATTAAACAATAGACACTTTATATATTGCACAACATAACAGTTAGGTGCCATTTCAGTATTCAGTTCAAGTAGACGTGATTACACCCTCGTTAACAGTATTTTCAAACACTGTGTTTTATTTATGAACTAATATAATATAATATAATTAACGTGTAATATATCATTATAAACTGCATAGCCAGTGGTTACAGCATTATTTAGGGTTTGCTAGTGTTCAATCCAAACTCTTTTTTTTCGATGAAAACTAAAAGATGGTTAATTTTTACTTCATCCTTACCTGCAAACGTCATCTATCCCGGACAGATCTGCGACCTGTTGATGACGGGAGGAGCGGAGAGTCACGCCAGCAAATCGTCCGTACCCTACATGGTGGATGGACAGCGGTGGACTAGCTACGACAATGAGAAGAGTCTTCAGGAGAAGGTATCTCCACTTCTAGGCAAAGAAATTTAGGACTTTTAGAACTGATGGAAAATCATTGATATTGTAGTTGACAGCAAACCACGCCTTGACCCCATCGGCGTATCTCTAAGTGATGTCAAGGATGATTTTCACAGATGTACAGAGAGACAGATCTGCACTTACCACTAAACCTCGATAAATGATAATGGCCATGTACATGTACAACGATGAGCTTAAGTTATACCTCCAGCTTTCTTCTTTGTAAAATTAAGTCTCCCCCTACGTTGGATTTAGTATTGCTTTTGTAGGAGATATTATCTCTATCGTAGTATTTAGTTGACCAGCTTCTTGTTATCAACCTGACACTTATATGATTCTGTACCAGGGGCTCGTCAACCCTAGACGTTACAAATATAGTAAGGTATGAGTGAAATCATATCCTACAAATATTTGAGAAGCTAAAATGTCTTTCTTCCTTTCTACAACTTATCTTATGAAGTATCGGAGTATAGGATTACAATTCATTATATTCTCATCTGACAACGTTGAATATAATTCAGTGTTAAACCGACTAGACGCAGGCCACGTGTGCCACTTACATTGTATAATCTTATTCAGTGACACTGTTTCTAAATGTTTTATGTCAATTATCATTTCATCGTAATGAGCAAGAATAAAAATTGAAATCATATCTCACTGGACAAAATTTCTAAGATATTTATGTTATTTTAAAAACATTCATTATGATCTATTTCAGATATAGTCCAGATACCCTTACTTATTCTTTTTCAGATAAGTTTATTCCATAAATGAATTTTATTTTCCAATCAGGTCCAGTGGGTGATGGGACACGGATTTGGTGGAGTGATGATCTGGGCAATAGACCTTGACGACTTCAATGGTTACTGTGGAAAGAAATACCCTCTCATGAACGCCGTCAACAACGCCTTCGGTTCTATAATTGGCTGATGTAGATATAGAGATTGAAAGCATCGTGAAATTAGGGAATTATATTTGAAATGCAAACTGGTATAAATGAAACTGCTCAGTGTTTCCTGTGTTCCTTTTTCTTTTTGATAAAATGGAAAAAGATAAGAATAGGGACGAGGTTTTTAAAAAGAAACTGTGTCGTTATCGTATTTATCAACGAATCTATTATTATCAGATCTAATGATCTGTAAGGAGACGACATTGAATTTCCCTTGTTCCATTTGTTTTGTAATTATGGTGCGTTTGGTTACGGCATTTCAATGAATTAAAGGATTTTTTTCAATGTCGACAAATGACGTAACTACAATACGGCTGGTTATCATAAATTGTATCGGAATTTAAACAGATTTTCAATCACATCTACAAAGAAATCGCTAGTTGAGTTTTCTTTTAAGTTTTAGGTTTAAGGCATAAAAGTATTTGTAAAAACACTGACAATTTGGAGCCGACGAACGAAATGAAAAGGATCGAAGCTAAGGTAACTTAGGCATGATTCCTGCCGAGTGATATACTAGTACATGTTAGAAACAGCTCAGTGCTATCATACATAAGAAAAGATATAAAATATTCACGAAATAGATTTCATAATGTGTCCATTGGCTTATAACGAAGAGTGTAATTTAAACTGGTATGAATGCTTTAGCTCATCGACGGAATTTATACTACGGGCCAGTAGCAGGTCTTACGCAGAAATATAGTGATTTCACGAAAATGAAAATAAACGTTTCCATTTGCAAGACAATTATCAAAAGAAGCAGTCCTAAAATGACCATACCATGACCAGTTAAGCTATCCGAATCAACTTCCCTTCCTCAAATGGTTAAAAGTTGTTGACACAAAATTTGCCGCCCGTACTTTTTGCTTAAACATTGATTATTTATTCTACGACAACTAGTGATCGGGTTGAGTAATGATATGTTTTGACCCTCTGAAGCTAAGGCATATGTATGGAAGCGCATTGCTGCCAGCAGTGAGAAAAAAATACTAAAGTTCTAATTAGATGATACCTTTATCTCAATAGATGATATATTCATCTAATTAGATGATAATTTCAACTAATTAGATGATAGTTTCAACTAATTAGATGATTGTTTCATATTATATGATATTTCATCTAATTAGATCATAGTTTCATCTAATTAGATCATAGTTTCATCTAATTAGACATTAGTTTCATCATTCTATTCAACATCTAATTAGATTATAGTTTCATCTAATTAGATGATATTTGTTATCTTAATAGATATTACTTTCATCTAATTAAATGAAAGTATCATCTACATGTAATTAGATTTTGAATACAATGAAGAAACTAATGTCTAATTAGAAGAAAGTAATATCTAATTAGATAAAAAAAATATCATCTAATTAGTTGAGACTATCATCTAATAAGATAAAACTTTCATTTAAATAGATGAAACTATCATCTTATTAGAAATTTTGTAAATTCTTCTCACTACTGGCAGCAATGCGCTTCCATACATATGGGATAAAGTAATATACATCGGATAAAATCTTAAGAACTAAGTCCTTCAAAAACGTGCTAGTGTCGCTTTAAATTGAACTATCAAACTTAGTAAGGCAGCTGGTTTAGTATCTTAAAGAAAATCGACATAAAAAGATGTTTGTGACGTGTCACGGTTCAATGATTTTGTGTTGTCATACGTATTAGGCGGTATTGTCAAACTTTGGTATATTTGACCCCTTTGTAACTACATAAAATTTAGAAAGCATTACGACGAAGATATTTTCCGGTCTCCGGTCTCCGGTCTGCATGATATTTATCACATGAGGACTTCACAGTTACGGTATAATAAGTGTCTTCTGACAAACGCATCACCAATATGGAACTGGAGCAACGGCATCACAAACAACAATATGAGAAAGTACAGTGGCGGATCCAGGATTTTTTAATTGATATTGTTATATTATATATATATGATTTACTATAAAACAATTCTTGAATAATATAACAAGACAAGACCTTAATCTATAATTTAATTATTTTTAAAAGGGGGGTTCCAGTGCTTAAAGGTAAACTGCTTCACTTACCATGTAGTCAAAGGTAGATTTTATTCTAAATCTATTCTGTACACGAATATAGGGCACAGGGAAATATGCACCTTACTACTATATATGCTTCTGAGGACCGTCAGTAGTGCCCACGAGGCAATCCCATAGCTAGTTTTCGATTCTGATTGCTTAAAGAGCCACTCCATGATTTTCACAACATATTATATAAAATCAAAACATCTTAACTTTTCATGTCGAAAAGACATATATGACAAATACTGGTTTTCCATGAAAATCGAAAAACAGCCTTATAAATGCACATAGGTGTAGATATCACGTCCACTATACATGGATACTAGTTATATAACCTAGCAAACGCTATCAACTCCTAACTGCCCTCCTGGCTGTTTTAGATAAGTCTCCAAAATTACGTTTGACTATTTGACGCGCGCCACTGTCCGGTTTTCGATCACAATTGCGACGTTCTACCTTCATATTGTCACTGTAAAACAACAATAAGCTTTAAAATGTGTATTTTTGGTAACAGTGGATACTTCGTGATCAAATGACACCATTGATTAAGTTTGGCGTATATGACCCCAACAACTCTCGGAGTGGCTCTTTAATAGGGGCTGTGTTCATAATTTGTTGGCCAGTTGACAAAATAACTCATACCTGAAAGGAATATTTCATACTTATACTTTCATACTTCTAAACAATACTTGCAGGCTCCATCACTTGGACGTAAATGTCAAAATCCGGGGATTTACAAGTTACATCTTTCCAGGGAAAAACCATGTGATACCATGTCTTAAAAAGGCTGTTTTGAACGATGCATTATACGTGAAATAGGTTAAGATAGGGGAAGTTTTGTAGCAACATTTGTACTCATTGTATAATCGCATAAACACTTACTCTCTTTCTAGTTTGTTAGTCTTAAAACATAACTCAAAATCAAACTGTACTAGTCTAAATGGTGCTACATGCATAACTGCAGTTTCCTTTCAATCTTATTTCCTATATATGGGTGCAATACTACACTGAATTTCAGCGCAGTACCACCCATGGTTCGCTAGTTCCAGCCGATGCTCGCAGGTTTCACCGCAATGCATAGCCACAATGGTGTTGCGGACTTTCTTCGTGCAATAATACTAGCAGCCGCGATATAAGTGAAATAATCTTGAAAGCGGCGTTAAACCACAACTCATTCACTCACTCACTATTTCCTATATAACAGTTTCATAACTGAAGAACTGAAATTTAAGACGTACATGTAGTATTCCTGAATCTTTCATTTTGGTTTTGTATCTATGCAGTGACTCCTCCTGACCACGAAGAGTTGAAATGTGAGGTAACATGACTCTCTGTCTTATCGCCACCGGTGTTAATACGAAATACAGCTCTGGTTCAATCTCTTCTCACTGTATAGCTTTTTCTTATTTATCATACAGGAGGGCGGAATATTAACTATACGGGGATGGTCGTGTTTACCTTGAAAATTTAAATATTCATGCACACTTAAAGATGAAATAACTTGAAATTTACGAGAATTACCTGAGGCGAAAATGTTGACCTTCAAACAATGGAAATTTTGTATGCAAGAAGGGAATATCATCAGTCATAGCTGAAGGAGACATATGCCGTTAGACATAAGTAAGTACATTTTGGATTGTATTATCAATTAAAATTCTTGAGTTTTCTGAACCCACTTATTCTCCTTCAAGAGTGAAGTGTGTGTGAGATGTCAGCGAATGAGGGACTGTAACATAGACTGACGTCAGATGCGCCCCGTGTCTCGCCGTGGTTCAAAGTGAAGCTCACCGTCCCACACGTTCACAACACTCAGAGCGTATTCGGAGGGGTGTGAGCTGGCCGCAGAGCTAGGCTAGCATGGGTGTGATCTGCACGTGTATCAGCGTCTGGCTCCTACTGGTGCTTCTCTCACTAGCAGACAGCAAGCCCCAGAGACTGCTTCTGCTACTTCTGGACGGCGTGAGACACGACTACCTTGACTACGATGGGTTGGGACAGGATGGTTTCAGGCGGGTCTTCAGGGAGGGTGTCAGGGCTGAGTACCTCCAACCAGACTTCCCCACCAAGTCCTACCCCAACTACTACAGCATCATGACAGGTAGGCTCGACTAATGGATTAGTGCCTGCTCATACTTGTAATATGTGAACTTTAGATTCAAACAATGAAAACTACAATATTATGATAGAAATATTGAATATTTATCATGGTTACTAAAGCAAAGTCACGTGGGATCAACTGGTAGAAATAGGGATTATGTTTGAAACATAGCACGTAGTGATACATCATAGTGGTAGCCACACGTCGTAAAATACAGACACTGTATTAAGGCTTATTCACAATAGGATATATCTAAAATATTGTGCATAGAGTTCATAGTACTTCAGTATCACCAGCTAGGTTCAACACCCTGGCAGTTGTGTTCTTAGAAAGTAGTACTAATTAAAATCATATCGGAACTACCATTGTTTCGACAGGGTATAATTCGGTGACAATCATCGAAATCTCAAGAGATTAGTTTTATACCAGCTTTAACTATAATCGTGACATGAGACATCCACAAGTTGGATTGCGAGGTTGCTGTAATGTACACACGTTTCATGCATCTTCTAGAATCCACTACAGAGTCGTACACAAAAGATGCAAATCAAAACAAGGGAACTCCCGTTAAAACAAAGGTTTACTCGCACATATAGAAATATAAAACATGAAATAAAAAAATATACAGTTCACCATGGGTTAAAAAACCAAATAACAGCATCATGCTCTGTACCAGGCTAGACTGACAAAGAATCAGGTAATTTTCATTGTTAAAATGAAGTTATATAACCCTTATTTCCACCGCCACAATCTACAGTCACATGACATACAAACATTAGGCTTAGGTTTAGGAATTATAGTTACTCTTAAAATTAGACAGCGATGACATGTTGAACTTTCTTCTTTTTGGGCACATATTTTTCGCTATGCCATGTGTCATTTTCAATCGATACTGTCAAAAGTTCATCGAAACATTTAGGTGGAATTGAAATAAATCTTTGATGTGGTATCTAATACCACGTATGTAATGCAAGTATTTTCAAACGGATAAAGATTTTAGTGTAAATATTAATTTGGTAACATGAGAACTACCAAAACTTTAAGAGGGCTAAGAACATCTCAGGTTCGAGTTATCCACACTACTGTGCAAACAGTGTCCGGTTAAGTGAGTCTGCCTTTAGGACCTACGTGTATCATCTGGGTGTTGGATGTTGACATACCTAGTGGACGTATGGTAATACACCTAGTTTTAACTAGTGTTGACAAACCTGGACACTTCACCCACGTTCTTGAGAATCCTTGAAAGGTGAAAACTTGTAAATCATATCAGTCAAGTATCATACAGTGGCAACAAGATTAATGGATGCTAAAATATAGATGTATCAGCAAAATGTGATATTAAGAAATTAATTCAAGGCATTTCATGTTTGAGTTAAAGAGCCACTCCGTGATTTTCATAACATATTATTTACTTTTGATACGAACCTAAATGTCATATGTGGTGATATAAAATCAAAACATCTTAACTTTTCATGTCCAAAAGACATATATAAGACAAATACTGTTTTTTTCCCCATGAAAATCTAAAAACAGCCTTAATAATGCAGAGAGATGTAGATATCACGTCCAATATACATGGATACTAGTTATACATGTATAATCTAACAAACATTATCAACTAACTTCTCTCCTGGCTGTTTCAGATAAGTCTCTAAAATTACGTTTGCCTATTTGACGCGTGCCAATGTCAAGTTTTCGATCAAAATTGCGACGTTCTACCTCCATATTGTCACTGTACAAAACAAATTAGCTTTAAAATGTGTCTTTTTGGTACAAGTCGATACTTCGCGATCAAATGACATCATTGATTAAGTTTAGCATATATGACTCCAACAACTCACGGAGTGGCTCTTTCAGAAAATGAAGCATCGGGGATGTGTATCATTTTCATTATTGAGTTATTGTTTAAGGAGCCTAAGTATTACAGCCACAGTTTATGCCCTGCCGAAACGTTCTAATTTAACGTTGCAACACCACAGAATCATTTTTATTATTGTAATCATTAAAATATTCTGTGTAATTTCGTTGTTACCTTTGAAAATCCCCTGAAACGATAAAAATAGTAATAAAACAGTAATTTGTAAAAGTATATACAGTCTTGCATACACATTAAATATCAAACTTTTTACGTAAATAATGATAAAGATTCAAATTGTTATATGTACGCAAACTGTCAAACACCGACTTGTAACACACAAATCAAACTTGATGAGGATGGTAAATATAAGTACTGATGACAGTATTTGCTGGAGAAGATATAAGCTATCTAGTCGAAACAACGCTTACGCTTTATGAAACGTATAACAACATTTATCATTTACGTGAGATATGATTACAACTTAAGCCCTCATTAGATCTGTTTATTGAATTGGAATTTTGAAGGAAAAGGTCTGACTCTTTTCACTCTTGTACTTTCGGATCACTTAGCTTGTAGTATTCTTAATTATTCTCATTAGTATAATTTAAAACATACGCAAATACGCAAATCAAGACAAGGATATAAGGATATTAGGCATATGGGACAGCTATCAGTTGAATCATGTCACCATAAGTAAATTACTTCACCGCAATGCTTTGGCATCATCAGAACTATAAACCTGACAAGGATGAGGCGTCGTGAAGTTCATAAGAGGAAATTTTTATTTGATATTCCACAACCGAATCCTAATTCATAGTCACGAAATGTTCAAATACCTGAAAGTGCCACACATACATTCATAGCAACACTTTGCATTACTTCTTATTACTTTTACTTATTACTTTAAGCATTCCATTTGACGGAGCATCGTTAACTATCTCATGCAGAGAGCTTATCCGCATCCTCATTTCCGTTACAACACACACACACACACACTTTATGCATATATATATATACTATACAATTATACAATACCCTTAGTTATGGAGATAATTCGTAGACAAATGAACTCAGTGATAAGAGCACAGTCTCGCTGTGTGTATACTCATTTCGAGATGTCTCAATATCACTAACTTAATGTCCAAAACATTAACAGTAAACCATTCACTGATGTGTTTTGAATTGGTTACAAAATTTCGTCATGATGACAATGTTATGTTCCGATTTATCCTTCTTCTACTATGCATTTAAGTCAATCAATCTTGATACTTTTTTCTGAACTCATCTCTACTATAACATCTTTGTCATTCGAGGCACACTAGCCATGATTGACCCGAAAGCAGTACTATGAGCAGGTTTTCGGTGAAAATGCCTTCCTTCAAGAGATGCAAGCTTGTCAAATCAAAGTGTCCACGTGTCATTGCGAAGTTTGATTATTTATATGGGTCTCGTTAATTAATAGGCAATTATTTTTAACTTAGTGCGTAAATGTTTATTCAGATTCATTACAATGACATTAATAAATTACTTTTTGATATCAATGTACAACAGATTCTGTGGTATTTAGAAGTCGTGAAATGGACCGCAGTAACAAAGAACATAAACAAATACACATCCTGTAAATAACGAAACAAATAATCTGATGCCGGAAATAGATACTTGAAAATTAGCTTTAAGTTAGTTTCTCTATGCCTATTTCCTTAACTAAATTCATGTAGCCTTTAGTCCCAATTTTCAGTTCAAAGTTACCATTGAAAATGAACTTAACCTAAATTCATTCTCAATTGGTTTGACGTATACAAACGAACGCCTCAACTAACATCACCTCGAAATAGAAGCCGTCAATGAGATGGATGGACAAACCTCTGTTTAAAACACCCAGCAACAATCAAGGCACTCGTCAAACACGCACCTGTTTGGAACTCAATTGTTTTCTCTTTCTGATTCTAGTGTAATTGCTTCCCAGTGAAAAACAATGTAAATGATACTTTTGGGGTAAAAAAAAAGTTTTTCTTTTTTAACCAATCATCTCGATTTAGTGTTTTAACGAAGAGTGTATATATATATATATATAAGTTAGGAAGGTTAATGAACATATACGCTATACGAACGCAGGCGAAGACATCTTTTTCTTAAGCATAAACTGAAGTAGTCTGATTATTTTTAATTTGTCAGAATCTATTTCAATCGATGATAAGAAGGTTGCCAGGGAACTGACACAAGTTTGTGATAGAATGTATCAGGTTCTTAGATCATTTCACAAAGTCACGAACCTACATACCTTGTGAGGGGATCGTTAGAAATGAATATTTAGCATTGTAAGCTATAAATTTGTTACCATTAACTTACAAACAAATTTAAGGAATAAATTTAATTACATACTTAGTGGAAGGGGGTGCCGGTAGGATGGGTAGTAGTGGGTTTGAGACATTCCAGTCTGCTATATCATATATATCTCATCGAGCGAAGTAGATATTTATATTTTACCAGCGGCGCAAGATGAGATATATATACATGGTATTCGACGAGAAATGTCAAATGTTCTATCTATTATGGTTCCTAAACGTGGTAATGATCTTAACTCTATGAAAGGAGTAGCAAAATTGCTTTGTCATCTCATTACGTCATTCAATTGTTTCTTGACGTCGCAGATGAGGTCATATGATTGTAGCGTTATTTCACTTTATTAGTAGAATAGCATTGTTATTTCATTCTGTAAAAATATGAATTTTATTTTCACCGATAAACTGCATATTTCACCATTGGAAATATAATAAAGTGTTATAGCCGAATCGGTTTCAACTAAATAATATCAGTAAGTCTCCTAGCTGTTAACTTTATCATTGCTATCATTGCTAATTAATCCACCAATTAGTCTAAATATCAGAATACAAATGACTTGTCAGTCTCCAATCGACCATTAACAACTGTCTGACCGACACGTGGTGTTCAGTCGATCCCTCTCACTAACTGTCTGATCAATTCTCCACCCCAATACACATTGACATGGCCAGGCCGTACAATCACTCTACCTCCATCTATCTATCTAGCTCTCCATCATTCCGTCCATCTACCTGGCATTCACCTGTTCACAATACTTACCTTTGCCCACATTGCACTTAATCAGCGCATCTCGGAGGGAAAGTCGTTTACTACCAGCAGTTGGTGAACACTTCCTGCTCTGATGCAGTGGACCCTGACTGATCTCACTCTCAAAGACTGGCTGCATGTGCGTGCATCTATCTACACACGCTTCCTTTAATTACTACGTCAACTCGGGGAAGGAGGCACTTGCCGTGCCTACCATGCATATACAGAGTTGCGACTGTGCTTGAAACGGGGATCATACAAAATACGTGAAAGACAAATTTTTATTCAAGTCTCACCTCAACATGATACATCGACATAATACATCAAACATAAATATAATATAAGGTTGAGCCATTTCTTTCGGAATTATGAGAGACAATTATGTTATTTGAATTTACATAAGAAAAGGGAAAACCCCTAAATATTGCATTTGCATTATTGATTTCAACGCAAAGTACGGAGTGTAATTTAGAGTAGGCATATTGTAATATTTTTTTAGTAAAATTACATGCCAATGTTACAGCCGATTTATTAAAAGGAATCGGTAACATATTCAGAGAGGTTATAGAGTTAAAGGTTTTTTCAATTAGGGACTTCATGATTACCTGAAGCTCACATATGAAATAAAGTATATCATCCAAGCATTGTGAAGTGTTATTCAATGTCACTAACAACTACGCATGTTACCAATGTCAGTACCTATCTGGGCTTTGTTAAGTGACGTAACTGAGTGAACACTTGATATCAGTTAATTTCTCACACGTAATTCCGTACTAACTGGATAAACCGGAAGAAGTTGTAAAGTTGTCACCTCGAAGAATCGCGTAGTCCATCTTACTAAATATCTGGAACGCTTAGCGAAATGTTTTGTAGGTTTTGACATTTGTATTGTGGGTAACTCTCCGGAACTCAACACCAGTTTTACGTATTGGTGTTTACATTTCATTAATGGCAGACGGCGTCATTACGTGTGTACGTCACCTGCCAGATGGTAGGGCCGTGTTTGTGTCCATGTGTGTGGAATCAAGACCTAATATAGCAGATGTTTGCAGCACGCGTTGTGTATAGATGTAGCAGATAGATTACAGACTTCAATACGGTCTCTCAAATATCACTGAGACATTTTATAAAAATTACACACCTTTAAATTGTAAACACTGTAGGGTTCCTACATATATGTTTTCACAATGAATGACAAAAACTTTTTTAAAAATTATTATGAATTTCTATTAAATACTGACGGTGATAACAGTGAGACCGATTATACGGGAGTTCCTGACAATGATATCACTAATATGGTTCAGCGTCTAAGAGGAAACCATAAAGTAAGATATTTTCACGCAATCCAAACTTTGTAATAGCCAGACATAAATAATAAATAACAATTAAGGGAATTGAAGCCTGTAGAGGTCAATTTTGAAGTGAAGTCTCCTGTAAAGTCTAGACAGACAGGCGATGCCGAGAGAAGATGTTCCTGAACACCGGCACTTCCTCCTCTCACTGCGCCCTTTAGGATCTCCTGTCTTCCATTTCCGGTAACCCTCGCCAGCTGTTAGGCCACGTGACCTCGCCTTGATGACTTCTCAAGAATTCTAAAGTATTAACAGAGATGAATTCGCAACCAACACTTGGTATTGTTACGTAAACACGTGAATGTTCCATTTAGTCATCGTTTCCTCTGTTCATCCCTTAACGACGACCTGGATAATTCTGTAAATGTTGCTTTCATTTTGGTTAAGTTATTCGCGAAACAATAACTTGACCAATAACTTGAAATAAATCGAAAAATATTAGATATGTTCATGTACATATGATATCTCACTTCAGTTCTTATTGTATATCTGATTTTTTATGAGTAAAATCATGATAAACATGAGGTGAAGTTTATGCAAACTCTAATTAGAAAGCCTGTTTATTAAGGCAAGGAAAATTAAAGGTTTCCTTTTAAGGCTCATTGTAGAAAGATATTCTACTTATAAGACTTGATTGGATGTCAAAACAAAAGATCAATAAAAACAGTTTTCCCTAGATTACCTTTAAACCACCTACCTTTCGTTATCAAAAACCCAAAAGCAAATCCATTATCGTATGATCTCTGGAGCTCATTAGCGGACATACGTGTTATTCCTTTATTGATGTATAGTTCGATAGTATAACCATAACTACTGATTAGTCATGTATAGTCAGATATTATTTAACTCTTCAAAACAGTAAGTAATGCATAGCTTAGTGACAATAAGTTATCAATAAGATACATCGCTATGCTTGATTTGTAACAGGAAGTGTAGCTATTTACACAGAGAGATTCCACTACAGACAGTCGTTTTCTCATGAAAAAACTGACGTATTCTCTCCTGCCTTGTCCTACTGCAAATGTTTCCATTTAGTGTCATTTCGGGTTTACCTGTATTTCATCTTAGCTTACTTCAATCAGGATGAATGTGGAGAATCTTCCAAATCACCACAAGTGAGTGTTTATTTGTACACTGCTCATCTTACAAGCCGGTAATTATAGGAGGAACAGGTAGTCTCTCGCACCTGTCCAGCATGTGTTCTCTGCTCTGAAGGGTCATAGGTCATAGAAACTGAATCTTTAGATACTCGTGCATTCTTCTTGTAAAATGGGAATTCATCAATATGTTAGAATGTGACGCTCAAACCATGATAATAAATATTACATTGTCTCTTTCATCCAAATGCTTTTTAATAAATTCTAAGATTAAAGACTAGGCGAAACCTGCCCTAAGTCAATCAACTATATTCGTTGCAAATTATTTTACATTATAATTTCATTTAAAAGCTTATTTTGAAATAGATAGACACATAAGGTTTTTAAATAACAAGGAGGTAATCATATTGACGAATATACAAACAGTATTTTAGTTAACATTAAAAGAGGGTTCATTAAGTTTAGAATATATGTATATACTAGATAAAAATAATGAAAGGTTGTTAAAAAGTCAATGTATCAATTAATTGAAAATATTAAAAGATCAACTAATCGTCTTTTAGTCGAGAATGTTTTTGTTGACATTTATAAAGTCTAGGGCAATTGCTACAAGGACTATAAATCAACACTACTCCCTACAGATTATATGCGGCCACCAGGTTGGACCACCGGTGGACTTGGAGAGATAGGCGCATATTTGATTGCATCTGATATGTTGTGTGAGGTACAAAGACTGCAGATAATTTAGCTGTTAGCGTCGAAATAACAGACATTTGATATGCGTTTGATGGAAACAATACATAGGGCACGGTAGGGAGACATCTCTATCAGCTGGTCTTCTGATAGCACTGGTACCTCGAGTCTTCTGGTAAAGCTTCTGGTCAGCTGTGAACAAGAAATGGTAGTCAAAAAAACTGTGGTCAGTCCTTACAGTTAAAACTGACAAGTTGTCGTCATTTAGCCAATTTATCTTTTTCCCGTAATTGTTACTTTAAAAGTTCAAATTGCTGTAACTAGATACTTTTGAATTAAAGGCGGACACAAAATGTACCATTCGATTTGATAGAACGGAATTCGAATAACTTACATTACAAGAATCAATATTCAATGCTCAGTAAAACGAAACGTGTTTTTGTTCACCAGAATATCAAAATCGAATATAAATTCCAACATCAGAAAGAAGACAAACGTTATCATAATTAACATATTTACAATTACCTTTACTGACACATTGTCGTCATTCTTAACATTAACATGTGCTAGTGAATACGTGCGGTCCTTAACTTTTGTCCATGAGTATATATAGCAAGATTTGCTGTAATGTCCCTGTTAACACTGTAACGTGGATATAGCCATTCAAGCCATCAACTTTGGTTCGTTTGCTGACATAAACTGTCATGCATCGTCTTACATAACGCGAAATCGCATCCTCGCATTGTGCTTGACTAGACGTGAGCAATGTATCTTTCAAGAATTGTACGAGTAAACCCAGCTTTGGAAAGATCTAGTAGAGTCTTACCTCGTATAGTTTTATTTATACATGAACTTGAACATTACACCACAGCATTGTTCCATTGTACAATGCACTAAAATTACCTATTTATGGTACCGTTTTCGCCAAATTGGTTCCGTTTTCTCCAAAGCTGTTTGGTACCGTTTTTTCACGGTTCCGTTTTAGCTTTCACCCGTCTTAATCATGCAATAGGGTAGTCTTAGTGCAGTGCTCTCGGCTAGCATTATGGTTAACCTTTATGTTAGGAATAGTTTTAAAACTCTGAACAATTAGATGAAAAACAATTTTGTCTTCCTTTCGATATGTTTTTATGTGAGTACTTGAATATCTGTGTGTTGACCGCCCCGGCACCACAAGCTCAGTTCTGAATCATCATACCCACTCCTTTTTTTTATTAATATACTATTGCTATATCAGGGTTAGTTATAGACTGTAACAAAGTCTACTTCACCCTCTTTCTGCGGGCGAGAACTTCGGTGGTTGCAGATAAGAAACCCTCTTTTCAGAGGTTTATTTTCAACATCTGATCTACATATTTATATTTTTCAAACTTACATTGATTCACGATTCATGTCAAATTTTCAAATTTTCAAGCTCCGTCAGTGGACGGTATCAATCCATGATATAAAAAATAAATCAAAAAGGTTCAAAATAAAAAAATTCAGTCCGGCACGTTTTTACAGACTAAGAGCAAGTCAAGTTTTCATGTTATCGGCAATATACGAGTAAGTGAGCGAACATTTCAACTGTGTAGGGATTAACCTGCTTCAGTGTGATCTCACGAGCCTTATCTCTGACATGTTCTTGCCTTACACTGCCAGATGTAGAGCTTATGTCAGAGCACACCCAACACATCCTAGCTAGGATTCTTCATGCCTTTTGAAAATTCTTTACAGCATTTACTTTAGGAGAATTTTAGGAGACACAGATATGACAGGTAGAAGATGTCTACATTTTGTGTCAAATATAAAACCAACACGTTTAAGTGATCTTTTAGAAATTGTCCGCTGCGAAAAAGGTTGTTTCTGTTCGTCACTGCTCGGATTTATTAAGATGCTTACAGCTGATGTGACATTTAAAACGTACACGTCCAAGTCAATTCTGACATCCAAACCTTGAAATTTAAAAAAGGCCTTATTGAATCTATATAATGCAGCAAGTCTAGTTCATGAGCATTTAAACATTTTAAAATTTCATATCAAATATCAAAAAATATAATTCCAGTCATAAATCTTTTTGAGGGACTGTATATTAGTATTATCTAAATCATCTTCCGCCATTTGAAATTCTCAACGGCTTTTCTTGTAAAGAAGCTTGTTTGCTGCCATGCTTCAAATCTGATATGTAAATAAACACTGGTACTCCTATCTGCTAGCAGCGAGCGAGACCAACTGGCCGCTACAAAGATAGCTTAGCAAACGTGTTAATGTCTTTTTCACGAAATCTATCCGTAACGTTTCATGAAGAGCTGCTCAGCTCTTTACTCCTTTATATAAACTGTTTACGTGATGTTGATTTCTGAAATCTGCCTCCCACAGCAGCCTACGAGTTCATTACTAATCGAGGCCAGAAAATAGCGGCAGGTCTGGAAATAGGAGACTTTATTTGTTGTTTTGTAATTTTGTTTTTGAAATAAGTTTTGATTTTGAAATCCCGAAATTTCGATCTCGATAATTATGTTCAGTCTATGAAAACACTTTATCTCTTTACGGGTCAAAATGCAAATAAAGTTGTTTCAGAAATAACTGAATACCGAAGTCTTTTATTTCATTAAATCGTGAAGGAAATTCTCGATAAAGTTGGCAAAGTAAGAAAAAAGCTGTAGATTGAAGCCAGATATAATGGGACTGACGGTAATGTGAATTTCGTATGGAGTTCTCGTTATCTGCTTCAATAAATTTGTTATCTCTAACTGCAGATACATTCAACTATTGTTTAAGTTCGCCTGAAATCTGCAGATTATCCAAAAGAAACGTAGTTTTAGATACTTATTTAGGTTGTAGTTCTGATACCATCAAACAAAATATTGTTTTTGTTTTAGACTCCTTAAATGTTTGATGGTGAAATTAAAGGGTATACAGATACACTTAAATATCTTTTTTAATTTAAAATAAACACTTCAAAACAAACTTTTAACAACACTGTCTTGGAGTTTGAATTGATGGACCTTTCTCAGGTACACTCAATTAAATAAAGTCAACTATGTGAGCAGTAGTTTGCAACTCTATTTAGATGAAGAACAGGGGTGAAGAAGACGCAATGATGAACATTTATAATGCAAATGTACCACGTAAGCAAAACCTAGTTTATGCATGGGTTGTTGTGATCGAGATGCTGTAGACTGTATGTAATAATTATTATGGACAATCCACATTTCAATTAAAACACCTATGTTATAAAGTGATTGAACTATTTACTTTATAGATTATCAGAAAGTTCAGTTGAGTTCCAATGAAGGAATAAGTAAACGTACATTGTAGAGCTTGAAGTTATATAAACGTTACCGTGCCCTCCCGTGCGAGCTTGCATCCGAGGTCGAAGTTAATCATCAAACATGCAGAATCAAAACAGTTTAGCAGTTATAACTCATGATCAGGGCTGTTTTGTTGAAGTATATTGTTTCACGTCTCTTACTGTGAGAGAGACAGCGTTAAACGCACTAGTGCACACCAATATTTCGTTAACACAACGAATGCACAGATTCTGCATATCTCTCGATATTATTCAAGATCCTCACTCAAGTAATCTACCTCGTAAGTTATTTAACGAATATTTACGTATTCAGGTAG
This sequence comes from Phorcus lineatus, assembly GCA_921293015.1. NCBI lineage: Eukaryota > Metazoa > Mollusca > Gastropoda > Trochida > Trochidae > Phorcus > Phorcus lineatus. Next base: position 30,075,178 of record OV121091.1, read on the forward strand.
TAAAGTTGATTTTTAAAGACCGGAAGTATTTAATGTTACGCTACAATAAATCCGCGTGAACTACGATATCGGAAATATTAAGATTTTGCTCATAACCAAAAAAGCGGAAACGGCAGCCGCTTTGGTCAATCTAATAGCAATGCTAATGCTGTGTTATTAAATCGGTTTATTTACAACATTGCTTTCATGAAACATAATTCATTCTTTGGTCTCAGTTCAGAGTTTAGGTAAATTCAATAGCTACACATAACATTAGTTCAGCCGCGTTTAACTGTCTTTGAGATATCCGTTTTGTGCACAGCTAAACTTTGATTTTTTATATGTCCAAGCCGACAGCGGCTGTCTAAATTTTTTCATTGTTGACTGCAGGCCAATTGTAAAGAATTTTAACTATTTCATTGCATCGATAGAAAGGTTATGTGAATGCATAAGTCCTCTTAAACGTTAAAATAGCCAATTTAAACCGTAAAAGCGTGCACTAGTGCCTTTAAGACCAGGTAGCCGACAACACGTGGAAATGTACAAACTAACACACAATAATGAGTAATACATACACAGGTGATTTTAAGTCAGGCAATCAAAATTAATCTGTTGGATAAAAAAGGTTCCTTTCATGTTGACTGGTTCTCTCGGTGTTTCCTTTGTTATTGTGATTGACCAGAAACCTGCTGCATTGTCAGAGGAGCGTATTCAAGATTCAGATGAACCATCTGTAAATGCCCTATATGTTGATGTGTTGTACTTTATGAAGCAACTTTCAATAATGATCGTTAACAGTAAGCAGTTATTGTACGCTTGCCTGTCAGATGTTTAAGGCTAAACCAGGTGTTCATTGTGAACATGATTCCTTCACGTGTATTTACCAGACAATGTGACTTGGTATTTTTTTTATAAAAAGAAATACATAAGAGGACAAGTTACATGATTCTCTTGCCCGCCGAGTGCAACTATGCCGGTTAATATACTTTCATTATGGTCATGGGAATTTCAGTTTTTTTAATGAAACTCGAGATCTGATTAGCTACGAAAACTAGTTTTTTCCCATTCATTCAGTGACTCACATGTTAACGAGACGACAAAGCAAACATTCTTTTATGTCGTAATGAACATGTTGATGTTTACCTTTTTTGCTTGCTAGTTTGTTTTAATTGACGTATGATCCATAAACACTTTATGGATTACTGAGGCTACATTTTAATGCGCTATTGGAGACCAAGACATAATTGTTGTTTGTCGCGCATGCATTCAATGACAAGACTGTAAATATTTTCAAATTTCACTTTATGAGAATTACCAACTCGAAGCTCGGGTTTGCGGTTTATCTGTCCCTCAGGAATTATTGTTATAAATTCCTCGTTAAGGCTAGGCATTTAGCATTTACTCCACTTAGGACACATAAACTGTAATTTCTCGCATTTTGTTGATTATTCTTATATTCCTCAATTCTTAGGAACGTCCTTACAGTAACTCTTCTTCTTCTCCAGGACTGCACAGTGAGAGTCACGGTATGGTGGGCAACTTCATGTACGACGATGTGAGGGAAGAATCCTTTCTCATTGGTACAAATCCCGAACAGGCGAACGCTCATTGGTGGAATGGTGGGGACCCCCTGTGGATTACTGCAGCAAGACAGGTAAATTTGTAGATTATTAAAAGAGTTTTGTATATTCTTCGTCTTAGAATTCAAAAATTATTTTACATTTTTTTATTGAACGTTTGAACAATTTTATACCTTAAGGTTTTAATTATGGTATTATGGACTTCCCTTCATTGCTTAACAACTAAATTATTACATGAATGTAACATTACTCAAAAACAGGTTGTTGAAAAGGATTCTTGAATCTGTCTCTCTTCAGAGGAAGACAAGCTACTTCTACCACTGGTTGGGTTGCGAGGTCGAGATTCATGGTCTGAGACCAACCTACTGCCGGAACTACACAGGAGTTCCCTCCCTTGAAGACAACAGGGCAGCGCTTGAAGACGGGCTTCATCGTCTGGAGAATAACGCTGATATTGTCGGTTGGTCATCGTCAGATAGCTTATATGCGTTTATTTACAAGTTATGATTCAGAAACGTAGCAGTAACTATTACGTCCATCAAAAACCAAGCTCTAATTGTGGAAATTACAACTACGTAGCTTACGAGAACATGTCTTTGTAGAGAGTAATGCAAAAGACAGATAAACAAGTTATTGTCGTGTTCAATAACGTTTTAGTGAATTATAAATGCCTTAGTTTCCCTTTTTTTGCAAATGGAACTGTTTTTTGTAATTGGTACTTAAAATTGTATGTTTTCCTCCAACGTCACCTTACAGGCGTATACTTCGAGCTGATAGACAAATACGGTCACTTCAACGGTCCGTTCGGAGATCGAGTGAGGAGTGCGCTGCAGGAGATAGACCGCCAGCTCGCCTATACTCTCTCCGAGCTGGACCGGCGTGGTCTACATGACGTCAACGTTATCTTGTTTTCCGACCACGGCATGACGGATATGGCACGCAACAGGACTATAGACCTGTCCACGAGGATAGGAGAAGATGTACATGTCTACCTAGAAGGCGGACCAATCCTCTTTATATGGCCCAAGCAAGGCAAACTCGATATTGTAAGCTCACTCTATGACCAAAACGGATTATCTTACATGCATTGTTAGCATTTTTCACAGTGTAAACAAGTCAAACTAGACATTGTCAAGTTAGTCATTGGCAAACACATGGCTAGCTAGATAATGCAAACATTGTCCATGACCCAAACGAGGAAAACTTATGAGTACTGAAATCATCAATTATTTCTGATAAACCTAATAAACTTGACATCGTGTTTAGTTCATGTTAAAACAACATGTTAGCTTTTGAAAGCCTTTGCCTCAGTAGCATGAGACGATACACAATATACACCATTAAAATAGGGTCAGCGTTAACTAACACTCTCAACATACAGGTGTAGCTAAGATAATTGCGAATATCCTAATCCGTTTATTAAAACGACTCTACATACATGTATAATACGACATGTCTATTATTCAAGGGTGAAAAATAATTTAAAAGTGAAAATTTTAGACAAATCGAATTTGAATTTAGGTTTAGATTTTGAAGTTGATTATTGTCACTGGCCGCACCTGCAGGTGTTCAGGAGTCTTGTGAACTACCACCCGCATATGGCGGTTTATCTGAGGGACAACATTCCAGAGAGGTGGCACTTCAAGAAGGGTCGTCTCACTCCCCCCATACTCGCCGTGGCAGACCTGGGCTGGTACATTCTGACTGTGAGTAACCCCTCTTTTCGTTAGTTCCTCCTTGATGTAGCATATACATATGATATAAATACTGTAAATTTGATTAATACGAAGTTCCTGAACGTCAACTTAACATCAAGGATTCTTGACTCGAAACAGATTGATTTGGATATTAGTAAGTCAAAGAAGCCGGAAGCTCCTATGTTGTCACTGTGTGTCGTATTTTTTTTTTATAGAATGGTTTTCCAAACTTGCCTATACACCGAAGCAATGAAGGTTATGTCGTCTCAAGACATCCAAAGTCACCTTTTTCTGGAAGGAGCAAATTTAAATATTGATAATACATGAAGTTGGAACTTTTATGTATGTAACATTTATAGGATGAATAATCCTGAATCATGTTATAAATTGATGAATGTATTGGTATCGCCAGCCCCGGTCCCCCCACTACCCATCCAGTAAGGACATGGAGCCTCTGGTGGGAGACCACGGGTATGACAACTTCCAGACAGACATGAGAGGAGTCCTAGCGGCTGTCGGTCCAGGTCAGTTCTTCCCTCTCATCCATTGCCACTACGAATGACATTGTTTGATGGGGCACAGAGTATGATTTTAATGTGGTTCTAGTAAGAGCCATAATGCCTTATGACCTCAGTTCAGTCAATCACTTCCCTAAAATTTGCTTCTTTATCTCTAAAATTCCTAAATTATTATATTTTCTCGTTTTCAATGATAATAAGGATACAACCTCATAAAATTCGGTGTCCATTTCATTTGTATATTAGTTAAATGACCTACCTAAAACTATTAAGCTATGTTTGTGTATACTTGTGCCCGCTGTAAATAATTTTCAAAATTAAGCTTGAGTCATTGGCGCATGGCACTGCACGGTTTTCGATCACTTATCAAGACTTTTACCGGTTTATTGTCACCATTCTGAACTGATAAGCAATAGTGTTTTCTGATTTTCTGAAACAACCATATCATCTAGACAAAAAACAACATTTATGAAGTTAACATATTTGACTCCAACAACATACTCTGTGTCTCTTTAATGACAAATTATGAATATTTATAATGCACTCGCTAGATAAAACTAACATATTGCACCAAAACCGTATGCTTAACTTTTCTTCGAAATGAAGTATCATGTCGTATGTACAAAGCATGCTTTTTAAGCAAAACTTTATGGATAAACAATTCTTTTTTCTCTGGAAGCATGCATGTGCTTGACACCGACATTAGAATATAAATTTATGTCGCCATGTCGTTATCACAGAATAAAGAAGTTGCTTATCAATATTAAGAATTGTCCCTATTGTTCATCTCATCAACCTCTAGAATACCTATTAAAGAAGAATAATTGCTGGCTTTCGGGATGAATTGGCACTTGAATAACACGTAATGGTGACAAGTTAACGTGACTACGATGGGTCTTTTAAACACATTACTGTATACAATATTTACAAGAAATAACCGATACTAATTGGGGAATTTTGACTATGTAAATAAAACTCACTATGTCAACGTTACAATGACAAACCAGACCAGGAAGCTACAGATAAAGAAAGACACCGATGGCAAATTCATAGAAACTTATGAAAACTATCAGATAATCAGACATTATCATGACAGAAAAGGATATCATCCTGTAATCGTTATAATAAGGATTTAAGAGTAAAATGATTTTATCAACAGCGTTTCGGAGAAACGTGGTTACGCCGCCAGTTCGGGTAGTGGATCTGTACCAGATGATGGCTGCCATCTTGGAGGTCAAGCCGTCACCGAACAACGGCAGCTGGAGCAACGTCCAAGGGATGCTTAAATCTGCTTCTCTCAACAGCAGTTGTCTCCCGTCCTCAAATATATGGAAGTACTGTATTTGTATCTGTCTTATATTAATGAGGTTATTATATTTTGATGTGTCGTAATAGTTTGATGAACATTAACGTTATCATTAACTTTTTTTAAGGTTCTATTCGACAAATGATTATGATTTAGGAAATAATTTAGGAAACAGTTTGTTATTTTTGTTTTATTACTTTCAACTTCAGTTTTGTATGTCTCCTTTTCATAAAATTTAAGCACACTTTCGCAACTTTAACAGGGTGTCTTACTTTCACTGAACCATATTGAATTACAAGCGATTGAAATGTCATGCTAAATCAACTGTGATATCTTTCTGTTGCTCACTTATATTTTATTCTGTTGTCTGTATGCCGTCTTCATAACTCTTTATCTGTGTTTGAACTTCTTACGACACTTATTGTTATATTATATATAATGACTTTGGAGGTGACCTGTGTGATTCATAAATATCTGAATGCTATCAAATCAAGAACTAACTGAAAATTACACCTTTTTTTAAAAAAAACTAATAAAATATATATAAACTTTGATAAAAATCACTAGTACAATATTGTGACCGTATGATACTCAATGATAGACATTGAATGAACAAATCTGACCTCAATTGGCAACAATATTTTCTTCAGGAAAAGGGTTTGTAAATATTGATCTCAAAAGACCAAAGATTTGTTCAAAATCCAAAAGCTGTCTCCATTTTTCAAAACGTTTGGAAACATGGCTAAAAAAACAGTTCAGCAACGTTCCTTATTAGATAGTAAAAGTCAACTTGGTATAACATTTACTGATTTTGACACCAGATATTTACCTTGCGGTTTCATCCGAAAGCCTATAGTAGTATTTAACAAAATGCCAGGATCATCCCAATTTACTGAGCCATAAGTTGTTTAATTGTTCCAACGTTTGGTTTTCCGTGTATGTATTTTCTACATTAATCTGTTATCAATTATTGAAAATAGATATACATGTATGATTTTTGTACAAATCTGTGTTTGTTATTATCATGTAGTGTGTTCAACAACTAAATCCATTGATCCCATCAAGAATAATCAACGTGAGAATTCGGAACGTATGGAATAGAGACAGAAGGGGAGAATCGTCTTCCATTGCAGATTGTAACGTACAAAGCCAAGGCGACTAGTACAGTGCTGTCGGGTAAAGCTACGCACCTAAGAGATACATGTTTATTATTCCGGGAAAATTACAGTATATGAGATGAAAACCACATCATTGTTAAAGCAATGAGTTTCAATGATAATATTAATGTAAAATATACATGTTGAAATGTGTCTGTCAGTGACACTGAAAGTTCAAACGACTACCCCCCTATTCCCATAGGTCGGCATTTATAGGCTAAAGATACGCAGGCAGGGTTTTAATACAACTAACATTTCCATTATTATGATTTTAATAGATTTTAAAACAAACTGTTTTCTGAAGTTTAGTTAAGGGCAAACCGATTGTTGGATCAATATTTTGGTTTCCATTGACAATTGTTATGTGAGAAGGCAAACTGTTTGATTACGCCATGTTTGCTAGTATTTTTGTCAGTTTTTACGTATTTGTCAGTCATTTGTACCACTAATCAACATTTACGTCCTTATCACCTTTTAAAAAATTCATGATATCCTCAAAATTGCCTTTAGACACCAAAACCTAAATCTATAACAAGCTATCACTCATCCTGATTTACAAGATTTAATATTTTTTTGCGAGTACGTATCTTTACCCGACACGGTTGTAAGAGTTTGCTTGTGTTTACTGATAGCATTAGGACGGTTGCTCAGGCGACTTCCACATCTCACAAAAGTAAAGTTAGCTAACCATATTGGCAAATCCGGTCTGACTACGTTTGCCTTACTCATTAAGACGATCGATCTGAAAAAAATATTATAAATTTGAACGCCGGTTCGTCTGGCGCCCATACTACACTTACTAGAAAGAACAGATTCAATCCTAAGAAGTAAGCGCTAGTCAACAATTTCAGATTATATTTCCGGTTGCATTGACACGGCACAACGGTCAATTCATGCTTGAGTGATGATACTGATAAATTCATATCAATATAATATAGATACTAGTCATACACATCAGTTTATCTTCTTCTTTGCTTGTAGAAATGTCCTACCAATGGAAAAGAAAACAGGAAGGATTGCAAATACGATACAACATAAGAAGGTTAACATCCAAGTAGTGGATATAACATCTCTGGTATAGATCTGTTCCACTATTGCCCACGACCCGTTGTTAGGAGCTGGCTGTATGTTCAGAAGCCGACACATGAGTTGATACACGTGTATGTTGTCAAACGCATTCACTCGCTCTCCTACTCGGATATCTAATGAAAAATAACAACGCCGCTTGACAATACAGATAATAGACAAACTGTCTTTATAAAGTTGGTTCAAACATAGTACAAAAACTTAAATCTAGCACATTAAGAGTTATACAAATGATTTCTCGCCGTTTGTTTTTGTTAAAAATATCTTTCCTGGATCTAGCTTTGGTTCTCTCTTATATGTCTGGGGTTTTTAACCGTCTTTTTTATTCCATAAGAATGATACAAACAATGAGGACAAAGATACACCACTTAGTACTTACTCGGGCCAAGTGCGTAGAAAATGCCTCGCATGTCTTCAGCTGTGCTGTCGAACCCATGGTACCCATTGTAAACCTTCCCTCCAAACTTAGGCAGTCCTTCAGAGGACTGAAACATTCGTCAACAAATACAGATATGCATTGTACTAAGAAAATCCTGATATCGCGTTAAATTGCATAATTACTTTAGGAAATAATAGGATCTCAATAAGATATTTAACTATGTGCATAGGAAATTACAGAAGACATTGTTTTATATCATATATATAATGATTATATATATATATAATCTTCCCTTTAATATTCATGGCAATTATGTAGTAACTTGGTTAGTCATGTTAATAAGTTGTTGATGGATATATTAATCAATATACGACCAATATCGTACAAAGTGCTGCTCATGACATTATTTTCAGACTCTTTTTATAGTATAAATTAAGTCTATTTCATTTATTGTTCATGTCATCAAGAAGTAAAATTAAATTGGATTCCATATTATCGTAAGTAGATATTGGAAAACGTTGCATTAAGGGTTAGATAAGAATCCGTGTCAGAAGATTCCATTAATTTTGCAAAAAATTCAGTGTTACGGTGCAGTGTTCTGCTCTTACTTGAACAATCATCCAACCATTTTGAGCAAAACACATGATCGGTGCCACCCGGAAGTGATTCTTTAGCCGCCATTTTGATGGAAGATCGTGCTTCCGGTATACTGACATAAGACTTGAAAAGTCTCGGAGTTTCTCATAAACCTTGATAAAAGAAGTAGTGAATAGATTATTCGCAATGCCACAAAGTCTTCCTCTTCAGCCTTTTCAATCACAATATATACACAGGTATGGTGGGATCTTTTCGATGTCGGTTTTTCAGTTTCTCATTCACAGCATGTATTAAACATTATCCATTGCAACATGCTACGTATCAATAAAAGCAATATTTCAAAGCGTATTCATGATAAGTGATATGAACTGATCAATGTTTCTTCATAATGCTGTATATTACGGTAGCAATGCGGTTTTAAAATCTGAAATAACGAAATTCTATATATTTGACATCGTGTCTTGTACATATACATACAAGCGTACATTAAATATAAAAATGAATTTCCAAGCCCTATAGTTATACATATAAACAAGAAGATGTAGTTGAATTATGTTTGGCAAACTTTTTCAGCAGGTGTATTCTGTTAATGCAGTAATTCACACTAAGTACATAACACTATGACGTCACACAGGAACCTATGACGTCATAATGACCTGGACAAAAAGAAATTGTGATGTAAGATATATCATGTTTTGTCATTCAACTCTGGCGCATATCTATGAAAGAAATACCCTTTCAATAGTTAATCATTATCATAGTAATAATTCAGTTTATATATCGGGGGTAGCATGAACCAAAGTCCAGATACGGATGTGAATCTGTTTTCTTAAAGAATATATCCGTTGCTATGATACCTCCAGTATTTATCTTCACAATAACATCAAGAAAATCAAAATGATGGCATTCCATCGTAAATAACAGGGAGTACAGATACAGGTTCTCATTCACAGCATGTCTGAATCATTATTGATGTCAACACCCTACGTATCAATAAAATAAATCTTTCAGCACGGGTTTATGATACGTGATATGAATTGTTCAAGGTCATATCGACTCTAACCTGTCTCTCGAAGCCTTGTCTGGGCCATACACTGAGGACAGGCCCATGGTCCATCATTCGATCATACTCCTGCACGGACAGGATCATGGACACATCGATGACCCGGGACTTAGAGATGCCTGTCATACCATGGTCAGATAATACGATGAGATTGAGGTCAAGGTCTAAACCTCCCTTTAAAATCTCGTCAAGGAGTTGACTCAGTTGATGGTCCATCCATTTTACTAGACTTGCCACTTCCGTCGAGGCTGGACCGTGCAAGTGTCCCCAGAAGTCAGTTAATTCAAAATACACTACTGAAATATTGAAGGTTAGAATGATAGATATAATGCATTGACACAAAGACATACATTTTCAATGCCTTTAGGCAAATAGATGATTTTTAGATATTTACTTTAGGACTATCCATGCGCTGAAAATTTTCTAGCGAGTGAACAATACAAATATATTAAATTAAGACACTGTTTCATCAAAGCTAATAGATTTAATGTATAACAGACACAGCTTGACCTTGCCTTTCCCCCAGGTTAAAGAAAGGCCAACTTTAAGTTAAATTGGATGAATGTGGAGAACCCTGTTATAGCTGATTTATTGTATTGGCAAAACCTTATTTGAGTGTAAATGATGCACGTTTATTTTCTTCTATATTTCATTTTTGAACGAAATTAAACGGACAAGAACGGAAAAACCTGGCTCATTGAATAGAATTTCGAATCTATGTCTGTTTAACATAAGTGATTTGTAATGTGAATGAATCTCTCAATGACGGACGAATTAGACGTACAGCAGTGAGGTTAAAGTGGTTCATTTATGCTAACAATAAGTGATCACTCGACCCACAAACAAGGTCAGCTTCCCCTGACTTCAGGACCCTGAGTCCATCCCTCCACTGGGTCGTGAAGTTAGCTTTAGCTTCTTCCCCGTCCTCTGGATACCCGGGATAGACTAAACAGTGGCGTGGACGCTTGCCTCGGATCTCTACCTCGCACCCGGGCCAGTGGTATACGAAAGCAGCAAGGTTCTGGATCATGTAGTATACATCATAAGCATCGGTGACCAAAGAGCTATCACTTCCGTTTACGTTACAAGTGAAAACATCCCGCTACATCAGTGTATTTGAATCCGTTAAACTCCTTCCAAATACCCTGATCTCCTTCAGCCTCGTATAGCTAGCTATCTGATCATCCAATGAGATGACCCGGATGATAAAAATCCATGCAGATAGCAGCTTCAAGCTCCTTGCATAACTGCATTTCATTTGTTGAAAATATAACAGGGGAAGAAACCCACGAATGACAAGCCGCAAGCCATACGAGGCATTTGTCCTAAAAGAGATCAGGGTATTTTGAAGGAGCTCAACTCTCAACTCTCAAGCTCAAATACTCTGATGAATCAGAAGGAAGTGTAGATTTCTGAGAAAGCATTATCAATATGAAATGTCCTTGTGATTTTTACAAAAATGAACAACTTCAAATTGTTCAAAATAGAGTAACTATTTTGAAATACACAACTCACCTGTCTGCCAGCAGTCACCCAGACCGGCTCCCCGCCGTCCCACCAATGCGGGTGGATCTGATCCGGGTTGAAGCCGAAGTCGAACGTTTCGTCCTCTCTCTCGTCATACATGTTGTTACCCACCATCCCGTGGGACTCGGGGTGTAGGCCTAACAACGCGTGATTTTAAGCACATTTTCGTCAGGAGAAAACTAAATATTTACTACTTTACCTGCTTTTCTTTACTCCTTTCTTTACTATCAACAACTTTCGAGTTTCAAGTTTTAGCAGGTCTTAAGAGATTAACAAGGAGGCAAACGAGAAGAACTAAAACAAAATGTCTTCTCTGAGTGAAGTTTATGACCCGTCCTAACCCGAATACGAACCGAATGGATGGATATTGCGGTGACCTACCTTTCTAAATGTCATGATACATAAGGCGGTGTAACATGCACAGCATCACATTAGGAGATAAGAGGAAGAATGGGTGGCTTTTTTATTTTCCTGTTTCTTATATTCAACGGCAAGTATATGCAAAGGGAAAGTAACAAAACCACCGTTATGATGCTTTCATATGTTCTAAAAATATCATTGGAAGCAGTTCATGTTGCACTGAACAAACATTTATCTTAATAATCAAATGTTAATTAAGCACCATCCAAGAAAGTTTCAAAACAAGAATTCGTTTATAAGTTAAAATATAACGAATTGATTGTCAATTTCATTATGGATTCAGCCATTCAACTGAACAGAGACTTCACCTGAATAATTATTTCAAAATTAACCCAACGAGAACAAACCACCTGCAAATCAATGACAATACTGATTACAGAATGTGACCACCTTACCAGTTAGCACAGAGTAGAGGTTTGTGTAGGTTACAGACGGGAAGGCGGAAGTAATATGGTCTGCCATTACCCCTCCCCGAGCCAGACGTGAAAACCCTCCCCGTCCGTCTGTCCGTTTGTCCGTGTATCTCTCCACGTAATCCCATCTGAATCCGTCCAGCATCATGACCATTAACTTGCTACCGGCCACGACTTGTTGGGCAAGCAGCGAAAGCAGACACAGTTGAAACAACTCCATGTTAGGATGGTCTCTTCTGACCAATGTGTCCATTCTTTTGTAAAACAAAATAAAACCAGCTGATGACCATCTGATTTGAAAGACATTAGTGCACACCAATATTTCGTAAACCTAAATAATGCAAATATAATGCATAACTGTAGATATTATAAACAAAGCACACTCATTTAATATACAATATGAGTGATTTTTTTAAATATACACGTATCCAGGCTATAAAGTTAATTCTAAAAGTCTGCTGAATACTAATGAACAGTATGCGAATTAAAAATGTTTCATACATCCTGAAAAACGGGTGAAGTAACAGATGTCTCTGTTATATTTTATCCTTATCCTCAGCTCAGAAATTTATAGCTATATTCAGAAGCTAGACAGTCGTTATTTCAGAATTATGCACATCCCTTCTGACATCCCTTTGATCCCATAATGATTCTCCCGAGCAATACAAGTTTTTAAATATTTACTTTACTGACATTCGAACTCGTTCTGTCTATAGCTTTCCTCTTCACACGGTCTGTTTATATCAGTTGGCATCTTTTATATCCAAACTGCGATGAAAAGAACGTCATGAAAATAAAATTATGACATTTGTTTAAAATTGGCATTTGCTTAGTGTAATATTGCATCATGCCATCGACTATGATCCAATTTCCTCCCATATATGACACGTGAAGTATTCAATACGACAATGAAAAATTTATGTAATTATTTTCGTGCTTTTGTTACAGCTTACATAATGATTGTTTAAAATATATTCAGATCACGCCATGGAGTGATGCTACAACAACCGATATTCAGATGATAAGAAGACACTTTACAAAAAGGGTCTTTAGTGTTCTAAATGTTTCATGCTTGGATAGAACTACAATATAGTTCTCTTTACAAAAATGATAAAAACACATTCACTCGATATCTCATGCTGCTTTGGTCTTTGGTGAGCCATTGGCTCTGTAGCTCAATAGTCTTTCTATAAATCACTTTATTATCAGTCACATGGTCACCATATGAGCTTTCACCAAATCCATTAATTATAATCCTCGTCAGCTTAAGAGACTGTACACAATATTTTAGCTTTTTTTGTCAATGGTTCTGGAGAAGAAGGTGAAATAGTCCAAACTTCACGAACGGAAGGTCGGGCGCCGGACTACATGACTTGCAACAAGCCCATTGGGTCTTTTAGGCCTGATAAGCTAAAATATATTAAAGTTTGCGCTTCTGCATATAACATAGTTATGTTACATGAATCTTTTGCAGCTTGTCTAATGCTTCCTTGATATACAAAGCCAAAAATTACAGATGTCAAAGAAGCAAATAATTTTACAATAGTAATGAGTAAAGAAACTAATATTCTTTCGGTATGTTCAATAAAAAAAAAACATCAAATCTAAATGCATTTAGGTCACAGAGAATATTGCATTACTCATCTAATCTCCGTGTTTATATGACTTGCAAGTCTTCATAACGCTATAACTGAGCGGTTCATATCCTTGTGAAGTTTACAAGATTGACGCATTGAATACATATAATCAGGAAGTATTTTTGTGTGTTATTAGGTTATAATAAGGACAAGAAACCAATTTGTATTTACCCACCTCTACTCAATCACGAATAAATCCCTGATGTTAGATAGATGTATGTCTTCCTCGCTCCCGCTAAGCTTATCGCCGACAATTTTGCTTGTTCAGGTCCGAGAAGGCGATCGTGCGCCAGAAAGTCAGATACTCGGGTTTTCAGGCCTGATGTTTAAAAATCTAATCATCGAGTACATATCATATATCATATACTCTAAAATGTCAATATCGTGAACTAATGCTTTCTAAGACTTCAACAAGTTCAATATCTCTCAATGCAAACTTACTTATATCGGGGCCTACAAGCACTAAGCGTCGAAACAATGCTTCCTGTGCAATATCATCGGTAACGTCAACGAGTCACGTTGGGTTTTCAACCAGCGGTATGGTCAACAGCTAGTGTTGTAGCGTTTGTATGAGAGTTTGTTATTTATTCACGTTTGTGAATAAAATACTTCACGCGTCTTCCAGATTGAATAAAATGATACTTCTTTGTGTAAACCAAGGCATTAAAATGTAGCTGAAGCTTACAAGAAACAAGTTTTCCTTTAAATGATTTCAACATTGCAGAAGCTTTACATGTCAACCGAGTAGTATTACGCAGTGTTGGGGCCAATATTTCCTAGGATTTCTCAAAGGTGAACCCCCCTCCTTTTTTCCCTAATTCGACCCGCCACCAATAAATAACAATAAATAGATTTAGGTGTAACATTTTTAATAACAGTTATAACGAATAATAACATTCAGTTGGTATCACTTATAATTTTTTTAACTCTTCCAGGCATTGTAAGAACAAATATTTATACCGTATATCGAAGATACCCTGTCCACTGAACATCGCTTTATTGACAGGGCATCTTCGTACTGTATTGGTAACTGACTAATAGGAAGAGTTCGATTTGTCATAAGATGCCTAGCTTAACGCAGATGATCACATGAATAACCCTACTGTTGATGAAACATTCACATTGTAGAAAAGCTGCTACAAGATGAACTAGTCGGGCATAGCTGAGTTGATATGAGGTTGACAAGTATTCGTTGACTAGGAAGATACATAATTCTGTAAGTATGCTCACTTTGGTGCAACTGGCAGTTGCATGATTCGAAATTTTATTTGAATTTGATATTAATTTCATCAACTTTTCTATTGTTTCAAATCAGTGTTGAATTTGAACTTTAAAAAGGCAACAGTACTAATGGTAGGCATCTTTATCGGCAAGTCGTACCAGAAGACCATGTTGAATCTGAAACTCTTTCTGAAGTCTTCAACAGATTGGAGTTTTTTTAAGTGTAGACATCAACCAACAGACATTCAGATTCTTTTCGTACGCGCTTCAATTTCGTATCCTCACAAACAATATGCATGATTCCTAGTACCAAGGTTTAAACACATGGTCCTTATTCTGACACTCAAATGTTTTGACGATCTACACTTCTTTGCTTTTGTCAACAGGTTTCCGGAAGCGGATGTAGTACACTATAAATCCCACTAAGAGCAGGGCAGCAACAGGCCCGTATGTAAATGTCTTTTTCCATGTTATAAGCGGCCGGTAGGGGATGCTGATGAAGGCTTCCTGTACTAAACTCCATGTACCGTTGTTCGGCGCGGCAGTGATGCGGAGTATACGACACATCAGCTGGTAAATGTTCACGTTTTCCATACCTAGCAGATTGAGGCCTCGCTTTAAGTCTGAAACATACAAGCAGAGTTAGTTATTTCTTAACATTTAAACATTTACAACAAACCTCGTCATACATGAAAGTCAACAAATCCTGACATGACATTCACGACAAGTGACAATAAGATCCTAACAGTATTGTTCGAAAGGAATTAAATAGCAAAAACTGATTGATTTGAATAACTGGTAAATTGAAAGAAGTTTGTCCATTCATATTCACATTCATATCTTTTGTATCAATTTGAACTTCAATGTATAATCATAAAATGGTTCTCAAAACTTAATTTTGCTATTGTCTTGAGAAATGACTATACATACAATTGGTATTCACGTGCGACAAGAGTGCAGAAGTTGACTGACTTGGTTCTCAAGGGCTATGTGTAGGAAGTTGCTTACATGAATAAGTCATCTTGCTCATTAATGCATAATCCTCACATATTGAGCTTAGCTAATGGGGACAAATCTGCACTTTGCACCATGCCTTTATAGCATACTTACTACTAGTCAAGATGTCTTGTTTCCATTTTAAACCCTTCTTTCAAAATGATTATGGGCAAAGCGTTATTGACACTCATGTGTTCTCGCTTGCTGATGAGGGTTAAGCGTGCAACATAACGCTGTATCACATTTTGTAATGCATCGGTTCATCGTATCATCGTGATATTGTAATACATGTGCACTTAAGATAAATAGCTTTTCCATCTTGATTAACTTATCTCAAAACACCGCTACATCTGCATTGAATTAAATGTTTGGCTTGTTCATTCAATAAAAACTAAGACAATATTAGGCACGTTGATAACACTGACTTTGAAGTGATAATCTGTCTTAATTTGTCATTTTGTTTTGATACTTGCCAAAATACCATATGTCATGTTTTAACACGTTGGAAAAATAAGGTGTATATTCATCCCGCAAATGCCAAATATACGACAATTTCTTGTTTTTAATGAAAGTAAAGCAACGCCAATATACATTTGTTAATTCGAAATTACGAGTAAATAAGCTATCAAACCCTACCAATCCTTATGTTTATGTTGTCTGCAATAGATAACTTCCTGAACTTAAGTTTGGTAGATTGGCGCGCCATTCACAGTAAATTATTTGTTTTTCGAAAACAAAACTTGAACCATTAAATTGTAATAAAACGGAACGGACAAGCCAAGCCCAAGGACGTTTGATCAAAAGGAACAATACATTTTCCCCTGGTTGCATCTGTTACGAGAAGAGAACTTTAAGGGCTTAATTACCCAATCTTGATTTTTGTTTTACCAAGCTGAAGCTGACGCCTTGAGTCTTGATGGGCCCGACAGCAGTCAAAAGACTGGTGTCGAGAACCAAATACACATTTACATCGAAACATTATCGGAATAAAGACGTTGCCATTCATATATTTGTTTCTTATCTGATTACCAACTTCTATAATGCTACTCAAAGAAGTTACATATTTTACAGCCTGATTTGTATCTCTAAGGTCAAAAAAAGAATCGTATAAACTCACTTGGTCCAAAGCCGAAGAATATTCCTCTCATCCGAATTTCGCTATTGTCGTAACCATTGTTACTCTTCATTTTCTTTCCTTTTCCTCCAACTGGGAAACCGGCGTCCGGCTTTCAAATAGAAAAATCTATTATTACCTCCAGGAGATGCGTGTAAATTTTAAAACTATAAATAACTATATATGCATTCCTTTGGCACACAAATTCAAAATGGATAATAAACTTCTAACTTTCAGAATCATACAGTTATTTACAAAAAATATAAACTTGATCAGAAACCACTTCCAGGCAATACCTGCACAAAGCTGACATCAGTCTTTGGGGTCATGATACACGCTCTAAGTGTCTATTCTTTCAGCGGGATACCGTTGTTAAGATAATTTTGATAATGATATTAGGACCTACATCTAGATCACTAAGACAATTTGAACATAACGAAAGTTCAAAACAATTAGAAATTGAAATTCTGAGCATGGTGTTGATTTTGATTGGGGTTTTTTTAAAATTTTATTTATCAGCCTTGTACTTATCAATTGAAACTCACCGTGACAATGTACCAACCCAGTTTGGCAACGAGTGTTATGGGTGCTACCCGGATATTGTCTGCGTAATGCCACCTAGTGGGGAGATCGTCCTTCAGATAGGCCGTCATGTTGGAATCCAGGTTCTTCAGCTTGTCATACACCTTCAAACATGCACAGTTGGTAAGCAGTTTATCAGTTATCACTTAATGGCTTATTCATAGAGTCAATAATGCTTGTTCATTAGAATCGAATCGGGTTATTCATGTGAAAATGTTGTCTAGGGGACATCCCGGCTTATACAACTAATGTGGATGGATATAGAGTTAGTTACAGAGGTTCTACCATTTGTATATTATAGATAACCATATATTGTTTCATTGACTTTGACAAAATATCTGCACTATTCTGGTGTCAGAATATAGAATCCAGAGTGGGTTTTTTTTAATTAATTCCTAGAATGTGAGTTCAAGATTGTAACTGCAGCCCGGCTCTGTGTTAAAATAAAGCGGACTCCTCGAGGTTAGTAGTATTTCAGGAAGGGGGTGTTCAATGTGACTCCCACTTTGTAGACCACACTCGTATCTATTTGCTTTCAATAAATGACATAAAGGAAATAACTAAAACATGCATTAAATAGGCAAAATATCCGTTCATTTACCATAAGGTTGTATTTATTGACAACCCCTCTCCGCCTCACCTGATGACCTATCCCCCTCACATTCACAGGTCCTGTCGGTGCCTACTCTGTTATAAATAAATTCAAACCTAACTGTGCCTAAGCTTATAGTTATCATGATTTTCACCAGTTGAAATGTTCATGTTTAGTTGAAGTTGGTGCCTTGCACGAGAAGATTGAGTCATAATGGCAATATGGACATCGCTTTGACGAGAATTGGACAAGAATAAGGCACCCACCTCTTGAATTTTGTCGCCCCGGGGCCAAACGCTGACCGTACCCCCCGACCCCAGCACCCTCTCGATGTTCCCCTCTTGCACGATGCTCGTGATGTTGATCACTTTCTTCCTAGAGATGTCCGTCAGTCCGTGGTCCGAAACAACCAGCACATTGACGTCATACTCCAGATCTAATGAGTGAATTTCGTGTAGCACATTCCGCATCTCGTTATCCAGCCACCGACTCACACCTGGAATAAGGAATTGATACAACCATGTGCGTTCTTCTTTCAAAAAGTATTGCAACACCTGTTTCATCACTTACGTTGATTATTGTTTATCTATTTATAAAGATCCAAATGAAAGTGTAAAATAACCAGAAAGAAAAAATCCTAAAGTAATTACCAAGTTTATCATTCTAAAACATTTAAGAAGGAACAGGTCAAATTTTATAATCGGAAAATGTTTTAGCCATTAATGTAAGAGCAGTGTTTTATAAGTAGAAGTTAACATTGGTGCCAATCCATTGTTAATGCATTTGTCAGAATAGCTCCATAGACATACCTTCCTGAAAATTCTAATGTGGTTATATCGGTTTCAGAACATAGACAGAAATCAGGGGAAATTATGTTGCATTATTTTCTTCCAGACGGATATATAATTATCACACATATATGAGGCTAGACATAGATGTGGCAAACGGCGCGTGTTTGTACTTATTAATAGTCTTTTACAGTCAAAAAATCATTATTAACCACTTATGCGTACAAGAATGATATTTCTAAAATATTAATGCAATAAATCCCCCTGAGTCATGATCTAAGTGTTTCTTCCTTAATGGTAAATAATAAGGAAAGAGGTTATATAGAACAGAACAGAACAGAATTTATTTCGTATTTTTTGGCCATGAGACCAATAGTACAGTGGTCATAAGGTTTGTGGTGATAAAATATACACAAGAGCGCTTGAGCTTTTCAGAGTTTCGTAAATTAAACATTTTTTCACAAAAAAGAGCTAGCTTAAATAACTGTTCATCATTTTGCGTATTCATGAGTGATATAAACTTAAACATTGATGGATAGTTATGATAGTATGTAGGTAAATATCTTGTACGAAGATGGTGATAAGATGGACATATCAACAAAACATGGTATTCATCTTCTTCCCCTGCACGATATAAATCGCATAAAGCGTCATTAAAATCTTTAACACATGTATTTACTTTAAAATCATTTGAACACCGAAATTTCGTTAAAGGCCTTCTCAAATTTGATGGATGAATGGAAATTAAATATTTTTCAGGTTGTAGGAGAGATTTAAAAGTACAATATCTTGTTAAAGTAGATGATTCAGAAATAGAAGTAAACCAATTTTGAGTAAAAACATCTATATTATCTATAACATATATTGTTATAGTGAGGAATTACTTAAATAAATTAAAAGGGTTTAAAGGTAAAAGCTCGCTTTTGTGACCTATAGAACCTTTAAGTCACAGTGGAACACAATTGATGTTCTTATGGCAAGCACTAGGCACATACTAAAATCAAGTTGAATGATTTCATTGGACCAATTACTATTACTATGTTTTCAGATCGAGCCTTTTTTCTATGATCTATACAGAAATGGTCAGAAACTTAAGGAGAATAATTGTATAACAAACAATTATGATAGGAAAACAAAGAGGAGTTGATCTCATACAA
Organism: Phorcus lineatus; assembly: GCA_921293015.1. Classification (NCBI taxonomy): domain Eukaryota; kingdom Metazoa; phylum Mollusca; class Gastropoda; order Trochida; family Trochidae; genus Phorcus; species Phorcus lineatus. The sequence goes on from OV121091.1 coordinate 30,094,987, forward strand.
AAAGCCACCCATTCAAACGGAGAGCGAAACTTGTACCAGAGAGTGAGAGACAGTACATGTAGTGATGGCCGATGATGTTACTTAGATTATGATTATAATTGTGAGTATAGTATATTCATTCCTGTTATGTCTTTCTTGGATGTTAGTCCATTAAGTTAGAATGCATGAGAGTGTATAAAGTAACGGTACGTCTTGACTAAATGCTTAGGCGATACTATAATCATACCCCTCCCATGTATCTCGAGCCGGTGTTAATTAGGTTCTAACAAAACTGTATAACGTGGCTCTCATTGAATTGTTTATAATCGCATCGTAGGCCTCATATTTTCACTGATTGATAAACATCAAACATAGAAAATGCTAACATTGTGCATTGAAAAGAAAGAAACACGACCATGATTTGAATAACTGTGAAAGTTATATGCGAAAGCGGATGTGACATGACGACAGAATGTATACCATACCAAGTAATGGAGTGTCTACCAACCTTTGGACTCCAAACTGTTTGGGGAATACAGCTGGGTGACATACTCGGACACATCGAAGAAAATACCTAAATAGTGAAAACATTGTATGTAAATACGCGATAGTACATTTAAGAAGGTAAATTATTTTCATGAATGTAAAGAATGATGCGTGACTGTTTCTGGCCAACTGTGTCTGGCATTTCTTCATATACAATTTTCTCTAAAGTCAAACATATGTATCAAAAGTTTTAGTTTCACTCATTATTTGACAAGGATCGAACATTGATTTTTTTTCATAAATCATATATGAAATATACTAGTACATTATGCATAGAAACTTATATGAACGGAATCAAATAACTATAGTTCCATATATGAGTATCTAAATTGAAATAGTTTTCCAATGACGTCCGTCCTCATTTTTCCAATTCTAATTTAATTTCGCTTCACGATTTCATTTACTTACCAACAAACTCCGCCGATTCATTTTTCAAAAGCTCCAACCCTTCACGTTTAAAGTAGACGAACTTATTGAGATCAGGAGTGATTTCAGGCGAGACGTCAGTATATGGGAAGCACGCTGTGGGTCTGTGACCACGGATAGTCGCGTCACACTGAGGCCAGTTGAAGAGGTAGGACTTGCTGCCCTGCAAGAAGATCAGAGGAGCAGTTCTTTAGTTCTGCTTACCGTGTACAGAGTCCAAAGTTAAATAAATGGTTAATGACTGCTGAAGGACAGACAAAAGGTGGGCGTTTACTGAATCCCACAGTTCTACATACAGGTGAGTTAAAAAAGTTTAATACGTTTTCTCTGGAAATATATAACCATTCTCTTCCGACATGCCAAATATAGTACTACAAATCCCAGAAACAAAAGTATTCCTCAACCCAGGACATGCAGCTAATAAAAAAAAGCAGAGAAAGTAATACCCGTCTCTAATGCTTTTGAACATATTGAAATCAAGACTAAAAACCTAAAACATTTTTTTAAATAAGAATAAGAATAAGAAGTCTTTAGACTCAATATTCAAACATAATATACATTTTTTAATTATTTATTGTCTCGCATTATTCCAAATAAAACGAACCTGCTGAGTCGCTGTTATCCAAATTGGTTCGCCGCCATCCCACCAATAGGGTTTAAGCCTCTCAGAGTTGTCTCCCCTACTGAATACCTTCTTCATTTCCGGGTCCCACATTTCTTCGCCAGTAACTCCATGATTTTCCGGATATAAACCTTGATTCGCAATATAAAATGAACACATATTGTCACATTTACTGCTGGTCTTTTTATTATGATATTTGATGAAATATTGACATGCCCAACAAAATTAAAAAGTGTCTACATACATGTAGATCAAATCCTACCATGTTAGCTCTCAAGCTACAACCACTTATTCCACTAAAATCGTTATCGTCGAACTAAAACATTACTAAATACGAAGAACTTATGGTAGAAAGCTGCAGGTCGGGTTTTGATATATGGTAAAGAGATTTAAAAATAGGAATAAATTATGGATGCGTCATCTACCTGTGATCGACTCATGAGATGAAGGCCAAAATGACAACTACTCACCTGTGGCGATAGTGTACAAGTTGGTGGTGGAGAGGGTGGGGAAGGAGGGGGTTAGATACTCCGCCCTCACCCCCTCCTCGAATAAAGTCGTGAAGCCGTCAGACTCGAATGTGTGTATGTTGAAGTAGTCCCAGCGGAATCCCCCCAGTACTATCAGCATTAGCTTCTCCCCCGCGCCACCCCCAACACAACACGTCAGTAGTAAGAATACATGTAACAACCACCGCATCCTCGGCCGTTATTTGGGATGCTGTAAGTCACTTGAGGGGGTCAGGCTAATCGGTTGAGCGGTTCTCGTCACCGTGGTCAGCTGCGATGTTACTTCTTGTATTTCTTAAAGTGGGTGTTCCAGTAATCCCACTTATTACGGTGTGTATGGGATCACAGATCACTTTCCACAGATTTTATATTAAATAATCTTGGATCCAGAACAGCTTCAGTAAGTTAACATAAATAACTACAACGACTGTCTTCTTCTCTATGTCAACACTCCACGTGTTCTGTCGTGCAGAATCGGCGTATAATACCCTCGGTAGCTTTCACCCTGAATGTATACAATGTGAGGATAGCTCTCTCAATACAACTGTGGACATAAGTTGGGTAAAGAAAACCAGTTTGACTAGGATGAATGAAACCCATGAATAGACAAAGAATGCAGCGGTAAATGTATAGCTGGGGAGGGACTGGTCACGGGTGCGTGGTTTCTCTGAAGCCCCCTCCTACGTATAATGTCATGTGGATGAATGGTAATGTTATGTAATAATTCCGATTTATCGAACAAGGTCGGATTGTAACTATTGATTACAATTAAATGTTCACTTTGTAGAAACCAGTTCTGAAGGAAAACTGTCATGGTAGAATATTGATAGAGAAATTGGGAATGTTGACCTCCGGATGTATTATTCGTATAGTAAAAATAGTCAGAGTTACTGAATGTGTTAGCAAGATCATTTAAAATAATTGAATTAAGAATGTGTATGTTTTATTGTTCTGCACATAGAAATCAAACGAATAACCTAAAACGAAATATATAACAAATTCTGGATGTATTTTTGAATGAATGAGATGATATGAATGTAACGGCACAAAGCAGGTCATATTAACTAATGCAATCAGGACATGCAACAAAAGCCTTAGCGTTATCTCAGCATATTGATTGGAAAGGTAAATAAAAGAATGTTTGTGTTGAAGTCTCATTTGATTTCAATCTCCATAGTCATAATAAACATTTACATATCAACTGCTCTAGGAAGATACAATCCTAACCTCCTTGTTATGTGCACTGCATATAAACAATATCGTGAGTCACATGACATTAAATAGGTAAATACGTCCCATCATCAATCCAGTAATTATCTACTTGTTAAAAGAGGCATATCGAACTAGTTCATAATGAATAATCAATTGATGTTAATACCTTCTGGAGTTGGATCGGTCAGCTCACTTGCACCTGATGATAACCTACGTGTCTGCCTGGGAGATCTGGAGAGATCTCTATGCTGCACGTGTAATTGAGTATTTCTCTGTGTGATTGACAGCTATTGACACTGTTTTGACGTGCAATCAGAGATTAATACTCAAGGGTTTGTTAACATGTAGTCAATTCAGTTGGTAAAACAATTTTTCATTTGTTAGGTTTGTTTTCATTAAAGTGCAAACACTGGAGTGTATGTATAACATTGTCTTCATAAATGTTTCGTCAACTCGAACTGTGACGTGGCTGATCTGTGCACGTGAAGTTTCTGCGACTTCTTGAACTGAACATGGTGTTTCATATTATCAGAGAAAATAACGTATTTCTCAAAATGCGCGTCAGCGATCACTACCATTTAGAAATGAGTTAACTTGATTCGATAATTACAAAATCGAAATAAATTACGTTCATGTTCGGATCTTTTAGGTTGGATGATTTTGTTTCAACCAATGAAGTCATAACTAGTTTAATGATCCGTCATAACAGACCTCAATTGTGTTTCAAACGCCTAAACAACCTATTTAGCCAAAAGAAGGTTATTTTTTTCATGTGCATGTGTTACGTGGCAATGAGTCCCTCAAATGTTCCTTGAAAAGAGATATGTCTTGCAAAAAAACATTTGAATGTTTATTAAATCAGCAGGAGCGGATCCAAGGGGGAGGGGGGGGGGGTGTTTCGGGGGGTCCCGGGAGGGGGGGGGGGGGGGGGGGGGTTTTCAGGGGGTCCGGACCCCCCCTTTTGTAAATCAATTATAGATACAATAGACCCCCCCCCCCACCCCCCCACCCTCCCCCCCCCCCCCCCGTTGACAATTTCTGATTCCGAACCCCCCCCCCCCCCTTTCAAAAATCTTGGATCCGCCACTGATCAGTAAGTGCTTTTTAGAAATCTTTTAAAATTGCTTTCACGTAACTATGACATGATTATATAGGACAACCATCAATATTGATTGATTAAAATTCGTCTAGAAGGATCGCGGCAAACGAAAGTGAACATTGGATAACATGAAAAATAACAATCAATGTAATTATCATTTACAAACTTTATTTTATCTCAATCGACAACAAAAGGACGGAAGGAGTGAATGACTTACATGTTTATAGCAGAAAGAAACAACGATAATCACTAATACTGAAATTAACCGGTACTAAGATCGTCATCACATGCATTCACATGAATGTTCAGAGGCACGGAAGTATAGACAAGCGACTAGTCAGCACTTCCATCGCTAGTCCGTACCCGCATGCTGTAGACCTGCCCCCTGCTGTGAGCAGCTTGCCCTTGCAGCCGATCAGCGCGACCCGTGGTCTATATTTGAGGCCGTGCGCTTGATTAGTCCTATTGTGTGCCTAGTTTGCAGAGAACAATAGAAGCTGTTAGACGCGCCTATCCGCTAATCGGATTCACTGTTAGATTCGGATCTCTTCGCGGAGAACCAGTCGTTGCTCTTAATTTCGGATCTGATGGGAAATTACGGGAAACAGGCTGAGCATGCGGTATCCGCGCTTTATGCCTGCGCCTAGTTGTCAGAGAACTCCCGTTCCGTCAATCTTTCCTCTTCAAAACTGTTTAGGCGCAGAGAGGAGCGGCGACTGCTGACGCTTTGTAGATAGTAACGGTTAATCCGAAACTCGTATACCTTGCGTTGTAACACACTGAACGGTTCCCCTTGTCCCCACAACCGGGGACAGTTATTGAATCATATGGTAATGGTGTGGTCACCAGCGACAAGCGATCCGAAATTAAGATCCATTGCGCTCAGTACGAGCGTGTTGAAACGTTACAGCTTCAAGCCTGACTGTTTGAAGACAGGTAAACACTGAAGAAAACGCAACGCTTTCAGATAGAGATTACCATTGACGTTGGTCAGATTTCTATGCAATCTTTTAATCTTTGAGAAAATTACTTGCAGGTCAAATATCTCTTTTCTGGTCTAATGCAAAATCCAACAACGGATTCTGAAATGTTTACCATATGTCGTCAACTTAACGTGCCATTTGCATAATAAATATCAAGCACAACAGCAATGTATGAATAAGTTTCAACGGAGAATCGCTTGTATCGAATGCAATCGACTGGTAGCTTTCAACGCGCCATTGTACAGCGATCGCAAATAACTTAAAGTATATGGTAATAAACACGAGGTTTTATTTTTCAACTTTTCAACTCATAAATGAAATTAGTTTGTTTCGTTTAGGTATCGTCTCTAATAACCTGAAACCACACTGACCTCTGAAGTATCCAACTGAGCATTCTAAAAAACCAATAGTCTGCCTATTTAATTGATTTAATTGAGAGCATAAAAATTGAGATAGCTTTGCCTAGAAAGTGTGGCGGATCCAAGGGGGGGGGGGGGGGGGGGGGGGGGTGTTTTTGAAAATCAATGATAGATTCAAGTAAATCATTTATAACGTAACAAATAGCCCAATAAAACAGGAGCCCTACGATGCACCTATCAGTTTATATTTATTGTTCATTACTAATGTATTATAATTTATCACTTGGAACATACAGCACACGTCAACTCCCAGTTGTCATGATAAGGCGGACAAGGCAACGATCCACATTTGCCTTCAACCGAATAGAGGACCTGACCATTATCATTAGCTTCACCTCCAGGTATCGATTCCGGATCAGAGTCCACACAGATGTATTCCCCTGATGACCAGGCGTCTCCAGGTCCCATCAGATACCCCGAGTAGTCAAGTCTCCAGCCTGGATAGCATACATCGCGTGCTGCAACCATGACTGACTGACTACTCTCACACACCACACAGGGCATATCTTCATTATACATTTTGTTGAAATACATATTTGGATGTCGTGAATCGTACTCAGTGCCATAAATGGTAGAGCCGAAACCAGTGTCAGAATGCCCTGTTGTGGTGTAGTTAGCGTAGATAGGCTGGTCTGGTAGACATAAGATGGAGGCTGCTCCAGCCCCTTTGGCGTTAAAGAACGCACCTCCCGCGTAGCCTGGTGATGAATGAGACGATAGTTTGTAGTGAATGCTAATATCAAACTTGATTCTCTCAATTGATATGAAAACAAAGTCTTCGATTTTTAACTCAACTGACTTTAACGTGTTCTCATATTTTGTGCCATCCGTAATATTTTCAATGATTTCATAAATTAACATATTTCGTTAAAGCGGTCGTCTACATAAGAAAATAATTTCTTTAGGACATGTTTAATTTTAGTTTGGTTAGCGTAATCACAATCATTTGTTGTGCATACTTTGATATAGCTTTTGCATCGAGACATCTGTGAGCAGAGTTCTTGAGTATAAAGCAGACGTATTAAACAGTAAATGGTTATGTACCAAAGCGATTAATAATTCGAGCATTGATACCCATACCTTTGTACACAATCTTACTATCAGCAGGACAAGATGTTCTTGCCCATCTGGTGAAAATTGCTCCTCCTGCGAAGGAGAAACCAAAATTTTACATTAATTTTATACATCGGTGTACAGTACTGTTATGTATATGGTTGTTTCTGATGTCCACATCTTCATGTAAGCTGGATTTCTCGTATACCGGTACCAACAGCAATAAATCTCTCAGTGACGCTATACATTTTAATTTTCGACCTATTGTTATGCATTAATGCATCTGAAAACCCTTTCAGGTGAAATCAGAATTATTTGAACGCCCAGTGGACATATACTGGAAACTAAAATTGCACCTTCACCTGCGCCAATATGCAAATGCCCTTAAGATTGGCACTAACGCAGGCGTCATAACCCTTTTCAAATAGTCAGAAGTCCTTAATGTTGAACAATTGGCCAATTGAAATGGGAGAACAATTTGGGCAACATGTTGATTACCTGTTTTGTTTCCAAGAGACTGATGATGATCGTTAGCACTCCCAGTACCCTGCGAACTCTTCACAACAGCTATTTCTACATCTACTTTCTTCAGATCGGCCTGGGCGATTCTCAACTCAGTGATTGTAGTTTCCAGTTTGGTCTTGAACTATGTCACTTCCGTTTTAGTTTCTGACAACTCTTTCCGAGAAGCGTCAAGTTCAGATTTCAACTGTTCCATTTGTGCCGCAGACGCCTTGGTTTCTATGGAATGTTCCACCAATGCGAGATGACTCAGGAGACTGGAGATGTCCAGAGTTCCATCTGATTTAGTGATTGGCATAATCAGTCCAGTTACAGACCAAATAACCAATGAAAGGACATTTAGGGGAAGACAAAACATAATTCGAAGTCTAACACCATGTAACCAGAATGTACAAGATTTAGATAAGTGCCGAGCAGATGTTGTTTTGATCCTTCTTTTATCGGCTGTTGATAAGAAAACAATGTACGTCGTTGTAAGGTGTTTTGTTGGTTTATTTTAAAACATTTTTCTTACTTGTTCGAAGCAAATATATTTGACAACATATAGATGTTTTGATTATCGTTTTCAGTGTGCAGTGTTAAGGGTCCGGTTAACAGATTTTGCCTGTGCTTTGTTGATATCATTTCATTTTGTTGATTTATCATGAAGAGTTCAGCTGTTATTTGCATTAATAAGAAAACTATCTAAAACACGTTTACCAGCATTAGGTTTTGCCGAAAAGTTCTTTACTTTTGAAAATTAATGGGAGACTGAATATCCTTATGTTTTCAGAATGACGGATTAAAAACCTAGAAATCATATTTATATCACATATTATTCTAAGTCATTCTTACTATTCTCAGGTTGAAATTTTAGCACAGAGTCATGTACTTAAAAACTTTATCCGGTTTCCTTTTTACATAAACATGATATCAAATGATCATGAAGAACTCTCGAGAACCAGCAGAACCTCATATGCAGAGGTTGTATTCTTCATATGAATGGAACAGTATTTGTAAATAATTGTTAACTATTTATCATATAAATACATGATGTTTTCCCTTTCTGGCTTCAAATTGAATCTGCCATTTGCATTGATGGGAAATAACCTTAAACTCCTCTGTCAACATTAGTTCATGTAAGTTTTACACATTCAAAGATACATTTATTTTACCTGAGAAAATATAATGATTTCCGTTGCAAAAAGCAGGGTGTGATAGATATAAGGCTTTTCTTGAGTATCTTCCTCGTGTTCTCTTACCAACCAGGGATGCCTTTCAGATAAATGTACTACTTAAAGTTTATATAACCACAAACATATTTCACTATTTTCTTTGGAATATATGAATGTCTGATTACAATTTTGTATAGTGCGTCAAAGGTCGCTACTCAAATATGTTCAGTTTGATAAAGAAAGCCGATTTTGAATACCACATTTGATTGGCAGTTTAAATCTATCTGGCCACAAACCAGTGAATGCATGACTGGTCACACGCCCTTTTTGTGAGGTCATAAATAGAATCATTGCCTCGTGATCTGCATATACACATCTATCGTAACAATATCACAGAAAATAACCAATGATTAACGATTTTCAGGGAAAGTTTTCCACTCAGTCAGATAAATCATTTAACGATGTAACACTATAAAGCGTTTGGTGTGTAAAAGGTATCCACATCAATTCGCTAGTTTCACAATAATTTTCGACTCGCTGTGCGCATGCGCAGAACGATATAAACATCGACTGGTGGAGTTCCGGTTTGGCTAATAGTAAGGATTTCTTAGGAGCTTGACAGATCAACAAGCGTAATGCTCGTTTTACAAATAATTAGAATGATAGAATTTTTTTTCCTGTGTCTCTAGGTATTGAGACACCTCTCACGATGAAAACTGTCTGTTGTCAAGCAGAATTACGACCGATTAATCCAAGTTACAGAACTTCTTACGAAGCAGACAACTCGTCGATGATAACTTGATCGGATCAACATAGACATTGGTTTTTAAATCTTTTTAGACTTTATGTAAAACCTCATCTTTTAAGAACCAATTGTGAATGAATCATAGTTCCATCTGTCGATCTTGAAATTATTTGCAAGAAACATGGAAGACCGTTTTTTGGTATTTTTTTAAATGGTTTTTTTATGGTTATCATATTGATAAAATTTCATTCAATTTCTCTTTTACATAAGTTACACACAAAAATATTATCAATAAGAAATGAATAAAATCGAATAAAATTAAAAACTCATATTCACAGTTTGTTTTTATCACTGTAGTCTTCTATTGCATAAAATGTTGAAAGTGTTAACCTCTGTATTGAATTCTAAGATGCCTGGCGGTTAGAACAATCGAAAAAAAAGTACTTTATGAAACAATAAAGGTATAGTTTTTTCATGACGTAACAATTGAATGACGTTATATCCGCTCTTCCCCGCTGCCCCCTCGTGATCACGCGTCCATGGTAACCTTTCATCTCGATTCTTCGAACAACATGGCTTATCCCCCTATCAAGGTCTAACGACATAATCGTATTAATGTTTCTATTAATAGAGACAAGTTTCGAATCATCTATTTCTATTTACCGTAAAGAAGAATGGACAGAAAATGCTTGTAGACCTACCGTCGAGTGACCGCGTTGTTTCACGACAGGTCACAGCGCCCCGTGGGACTGTGACGTTGGTTCACGTCAACCGTCTCTACCAGGTTCAATGTGATAAGGTCAACCTAATAATTAAGTAATTCTAGGTGTACAGCCCCAACAGTCTGCTCATATAAGAGACTAAAGCATCACCTTCAACGTTTATGACAGCAGCAAAAAAAAATAGATGTCCGGATCCAGTCCGCCATCACGCTTCCAAAACAAACAATACCCATAATTCTTTGTGGAATGTTAACCACGTGATAAGCCCTGCATAATCGCACGACACGAGTTTGTAAAAGTAAAGGGTTTTTTTAAAAACAAGAGGTGTTAATTTGTTTGTTTAAGTTTTTAAAGAAAAAAATAAGAAGAAAATATAATTCAAAATTGAATAAATGAAAAAGTTTAAGTGCAAAACTGCAGTAATCAAAGCTTTAACCAACTAAATGTCGTTTTAAACTAGGGGTTGAGTTCCATACTTGGAATAGCGAACAGTTAGCCCTGATCATGGATTATTAATGTGAGCAATGTAAACACTATTTTTTTTATTTCGAGATGATTAAAATCAGAGTGTTCCCCGTATAGATTATTTTAGCATCTTAGAAAAGAAATAAAGTTCGCTCTACCCCAATGTGTTTTGTAATAAAGTATAGTTTTCCCTGAACTATTATAACGTTAAAGCACTCGGACTACCGTCCTCATGCTTTAACTATAATAGTTCAGGGCAAAACTAGACTTTATTACAAAACACATTGGGGTAGAGCGAACTTTATTTCTTAATTAAAAAAAACTGTTGAAACATTATCTAATAAAATTTGCTTTTTAATTTCTTTTCTTTCACTTATTTTTAAAAGACCTTAAAATCTTTTTTGTTGAAAAATACACTTTCTCAAAACTCTTTCTGACTTCAATCGACATGCTTTAGAAAAAGATGGAACATATTGATCTCACCCCAAATGTTGTATTTAATTCTGGACAGAACTGCGACTGCTTTGTAACAAGATGAAGTCATATAATGCTATTGGTAATAAAAAAAACAAAAAGAAGTCATATTTTATATATTTGTAAAATGACAATAGTAACACTGGCAAACTGGTTATATGTTTACAATTAATATGTTTATATTTTCAAATTTAAGTATATGGCATGAACATGAAAAGATTGCCATTACTTTTGGATTAGATAAAAAGTGAGTTGATGAAAAATATAATTAGAAGAACAAAAAGAATCCTTAATATACAAATTGATAGAGAATGTTTAAAACTGTTTTTATTTAACTTAATTTTCTGAAAACCTGAAAAGACCAAGGACATCCAACTTACAAATATAATTTAACCAAATTTGCTTTATCAACTTATATGTACAATTTTTGGGGGTCATACCTTTATACCTGTTGTTAAAAACATCTCCACATTTGTACAGGGAAAAAAAACTTATTTCCTGTTACCTCCTGGCATGGAAATAAAAAGGTGCAAGTAATTCAACATGATTTTATTAAAACCAAACCACAAGTCAAATCTTATTAACTCTTATTTATTTAGTACATTTCTATACATCTCATATTAGGCAAGTTGGCATTTTGCACATACATTATTCATGAAATGTCTTTGCATATACATGAGTTCCACAAAGCATAATAAGTGATGACCAGAATGTTTGAAAGATTATGTTTGCAATCTTCAAATATTTATGAAGTCTGATGCTTGATAACATCTTAACATATCTTGTAAAGGTTTAACATTCGCACACCTTTTTGATATTCCATGTGTTATTCATGTCTATTGTGATAGGTATATTAACATTCAAGGGAATGTCCTTTTTCACTTAATTAAAACAAAAAAAATTCTTCAATGATTAATATTTCCCTTTGAATAATATTTCCCTCATAATTTCAAGCCATTCTCCTGTTTACTTACATATTATTTTAGATTATTGACAGAGACATAATAATTTATGTTATGATTTCTATAATCACATAATGTTTTGCAATCAAAGTGTAGTAATTACTGGCCCCCACATATTTTGTTCATCTGATTTTGAAGCCTATAGACATGACAACAAAATAACACTTAAAATACATCAAATTTACTATCATTTTTTAAATAGTTTTCAAGGTAGTTGATCAAAGACAAATTATCTTAAAATATCGCTGGTTATCCAAAAAATTTATCTTATATATTTACAAAAAGGATAAATATTTCATATGAAATTTTTAATTATTGTCCACACAAACAAGGTTAACAATCATCACATTGAACAAGTGGATGACATGTCGAAGTGAGAAATGGCATCAGAAATAAATATTAATTTCCAAAAAATTAATCTTAAATAAAATACATATATTCCATTGTGTGTGTTTCTTTGTGTCTATAAAAAAGAAAAAAAACCGATAAGATAAGCAAGACACTGAACTTTTATTTTGTGTAAACTACTCTCCACGAGTGCCAAATCTATCAAAACCTGGCGATCTTTTGCTTCCAAAACTAACTCTTTGTCGTCATCAAATGTCAATATGGCGCATATGTTGGCAAAATTCATTATTTCGTTAGTTTGAATACTCATTTTTAGGCCATTGTCATGCTCTAAACATTGACTTTGCGATGGTTATATTCTGTATATTCAACTCGATAATACAGCTGATTTACACTAGCGACCTGCATAGCGTCAGACCGGAACTCCACCAGTCGATGTTTACATTGTTCTGCGCATGCGCACAACTAGAAAAAAATTAATGTGAAACTCGCGAATGGTAATTAAACAATTATTTAAGGCGGTATTTCAGTTGATATAAAGGATTCAGTCCCATAAGACAGAATTCCCAAAAGACAGAATTCCCAAAAGACAGAATCAATCACAACATTAATTAACTGAGTAATGCTGACCAACCCTCATTAATCAATGGACTGACCCAACCCGCCTTATGTTCTAGTATCGACATAATTTGAATTAGACTAATATTTAGTCTATGAAATATTTTAATAATATACTGTACCGTCATCCATTATATTTTCTTTCGGGCTCCTAAATTGTGTTTGCAGTCAATTCTAGACTTGCTGAATTAGGACATAGACTTTATTAAAGACTTCTAATTATACACAGTCATGAAGCAAGACTAGATCTGAATGAATGATTCCTAAAAGATATCAAGTGAAACACCATCCACTTCTACCATTTCTAGGCAACAAACTACCTTGTTTTAAGAAAAAAAGGAGATACATTGGTAACAGTTTGGACAATTAAGGTTGACGAATTAAATTCATACTTACTTGCTGGTGTCTTATTTCTATAAAATTTGCTGAATCTCTTTATTTCATATCCTATCACTATTACAGGACACGTTACACATTGTAGAGGGTGATTTCTTTTTAAATTAATGAAACATCAACTGCACTGTTAACATAAATGATCTCTAATTATAAGCATTATTTGATTATACATTTTTATTATGTTAATTTATACAGATTTTGTGAACATATATTCTATGACCGTCACCTCTGGACAGTGTAAATCTGTCCAGATTTTGACCCTAAAGCAGGTTTTATCAAAACTTTCCAAATGACAGGTATAATTGTTTTCTTCCTAAAATAACCCTTTTAAAACAAGTAATTTACAAAAAATCTTAATTGGGCAGAAAATGCTACCAATTTTGAAAATAACCCATATATGTGTTAACAGAGACCCTATGTGAATTGAATTAAATGGTGCTTTGTGTTATAAAGTTTATTTATATGTTAATATCATCCATCGAGTGAAAAAAAACAACTTTTGTATCTTAATGGTGTCTTTTGGGAATTCTGTCTTTATTTATCTGGGCCGTTCCAATATTTTAAAAGGGTAGAGCCCATGTTACACAAGATAAGTCAACCATGAAAAGTGTTGTTTTAAGCTTTCTGTCTTTTGGGAATTCTGTCTTATGGGACGATACCATATAAAGATGCCCCACTCTGTACAGTCTCTTTATTACGTCACACCCGCGCGAATTTTATGGCCAGGTGGTTTTTTACAGCCTATAATTACGCTGTCTTAATGAAAGGCTAATTAAAGGTGTTTTTGTTTACAAATTAAAAAAAATCAAGCCCAGTTCTTATTTTTTTGAAATGTCTTTGAATGAAAGTCGAGAAGTGATAAAGTCGAGGTTACCGGTTGTTGAACTCTGATTATTTTGTGAATCAGGCCAATTAATCTATTGAAAAGACTGAAAAATACATTCTGTGTTACTAGGGCGCCGGTCTATAAAACTGCTGACTCAGCTATCTAGTTGAGATAGGATGATTAAAGAACAGTTAACTACGTAATGTTTAGGGTCTCTTATCTCAGTAAACTTTTTAATGATCGTCTTCGTATTGCTTGATCTCTTTCCATATGGTATATTGTTTAACATACACATCCATCATCCATGAAAAAAATCAATATTTTGTATCAATAAGTACATCAAGTTCAGTCTCTTCTCCTTTTTTAACTTCTACGAGGTTTCTGTCCCATGCCGATTGCAAAAGATTGTTAATTCAATTAGCAATAACAGTTGGCGTAAATGAATTTGGAGCACTAATCATTCGACATGTTATTGAATCGTTTTTACTCGTTATCAGAATAAATAACATCATCAATGATTGGTACCATGGTCATGAAATCCTCATGAAACACGTTTGGTGTTACTGAAACTATCGAGTGGCCGTCAAATGTTACTAATTCTTAATGTTTAAAATATGAATGTATGGTTACAATTTAATTGTAAAACTATCTAAACTATATCGAAATTCCTTGGTAAATTTCTTAATATAGTATGATTAACTTTACACAAGGTTTTGTAATACCAACTCAAATGTTCATCCTTTCAATAGTTCATTTCCTTACTGTTGTGAATATTTAGAAACTCATTCGTATTTCACTTCCTAACAAATATATCGATGGAACTTACTGTATCCATGATCTATGAACCAGATCTACATACACTTTATCCTCGTGCTGGTATATATAGCTTGTACAGTAACAATTGTTTCTACTTTGTAATCGATTTGAGGAAGATATCTAAGTGTCGTCGGCTGTAAAAGTTATCGTTACAAACGCACATTCCCACTGTAAGATCATTATTATTAACCCTCAAGTTGCCTAGTTCTCTGAAAGCTGCAAACAGATTAGTTCTTGCTTATACCAGATATCATAATTTTTTATTAACTAACGTTGCTCAAGAATTGTTACTGTGAATCTTTCGGCTCTACAGACAAAGACAATCACAAAGTTGCCGAGCCGCTGATTCAAACCCTGATATCGAGATTTGAAGCATGATGTAATATATTAAGGTTGTGATTTAAGAAACATTAACACAGAAAAAAAAGAGTATATTCTTCCATACAGATATCACTTTTATTTTTGAATAAAGAAGTACATTCTTTAAGAAAATTTTGGTCTACACGTCATTCCATCTCAATTATATTGTAGAAAGCTTTCTAATACTCTTTTAAGTTGAGTACAACCTATCATGAATTCAACGAAATTTCATGTTTTTATTTATAAAAAAAATATATAGAATAATCTCATTACACGCCCATCGTTACTATTCCCTCTCTTCAGTTTATTTTGGTTACAGTCTGTTATGATGCTATGCTTGAACTGATATCATTTTGAAAAATTTAGACAGTATATAACTGTAATTATACATTTACATAATTTCGTTAGAGTATGTTTGTTTGAAGTAATATTGAATATGACTTCCCCCAGACCAATCTACACTCTCTTTGGAATGGAAAAAATGTCATCCAATAAAATTCATTTATGCCGATTAGCACGCCGCACTCATGACAGTCACTATTTGACATATTCATTACCAAATTTTAACATACGTAAATCATTAATGTTCTTCTGAACGACTTCTCCATTCATAACGTTAACACGTTATCTTTCCATTTCGGTCAAAATTAATTATGAAGATGTCCTTTTCATAATAACGAACTCATCTAATTTCAACGCTTTACCTTTATATAATAAACTATCTATGAGATCGGCAATATGGTTTTAAGACGATTTATTGAATAGCTTCAGCATTGGTTTTAAAGAGTTACCTCCCTTGGCATAATAGTGTATATGTTGTCAAACATTTAAAATACACAGGGAAGAGAAAAATGTGACGATACTTTAATCCAAAATATCATGAAAAAATATATATGATTTAAAATATTATTGATTTTCTAAGTCTTGATTTTCTAATGCAAATTGTAGATTGAGCAGGAAAGTGTATTAACAAAGATTTACTCTCATTTCACTCGTTTCAATCCCTCTCTAAAATGTAATCTACTTTCTAACTAACTTCTGTTCTTATACGAGCACCTACGTGTTCCAGGGGAGATTAATAGCCAGTTGCGATCCAATGAAAACACTCTCTGAATGGAAGGCGTGCTGGCCATAAGCAAGGCCAATGCCATTATTTGGTCGCGATATGCTGTGGAAGTATTCTGTCAAGAAGACTCGTGAGTGCATTTCACTGTCGAATAAATTCAAGTTTTCTCGAAGCATACGGAACGGACCATGGTTTGTATACTGTTGAATCTGCGTCGCAGGTGGAACAACTAATTTTCATGGCTTCCTCTCGGGCTTCACCCTTTTAAGTCCGAGAAGAGCTCGCAGAACAAAAGAGAAAACTCGGTCAGTTTCTAGAAGCTACCGCTCTGGGGAGAGAATAGAATTATTTTGCAACTTGCTTCTGACTTCGTAGAACTGCTGGTTTTAGTTACTCATGTGCTATGTGACAATGTTGGAACGTTCATGTATAAACGTGTTGGGAAATGTTAAATCCCCGAGGTAAATTTTTCAAAATCTGATGTACATGTATAGATACTTCTCATAACTACTTTCTTTTCTTGAAATAAAGTACCTGGAAAATATGCAAATTTTCCCATTTCTAATTGATAATTGATAGTGTTACATCGGAAACTATCTCATAAAGTGTACATTTCGAATTATAATGGGGTCATAAAATGATATGATTAATTAATAGAAATCCTTATTTCAACCAATTGCCTTTTCACACCGCATTAAGTTATTTCATTCTTCTGGCTGAGACGTACATGTAGACTCAATATTAGATTGTTGTGAAACAAATGTCATGTCAAGAACATGTACTGTACCTGAAGAATAATCGAACAGACGTATATATATGAGTTTGTTATTTTGTAATTACATTTAAGCCTGTTTCAAAGTTCAGTTTCACAACATTTCACAATGGGAATTGGATTAAAATGATACAATGAAATATATACAAATTTAACCCATGCTTCTAGTAAAGTTAGATTCATATTGTAGTGTATATAATCTCATTAAAATAAGGTATAAATTGCTTCACTACGTTACGCAGAGCGTAGCTTGGTGAAGTAATTTACATTTCATTTTAATGGGATATTGAAACTAGGTTACAAATTAACGAGGTGTTCCTTGACATTTAAGAAAATCAATAAACGCTGTTGTATAAGAAAAAACACATGACCATTCATTATAAAACGATTTAATGAAGATATAAAATTCATATGTACAGTATGACTTACATGTGTATATTTACAGAGTTAGTGTGTACATTTATACAGTAAGTACTACTATCACAGTCTGCTGCACTCAATAGTGCTTCAGCTTTAAGTATTTCATTTATAAATGCAACTATTATGAAGTAGATAGATTTCATTAGAAAATCTGCATAATAGACATAGCAGCCGTTTGAATATACTCAACAAAACAAAAAGTTAAGGACCAGACGTTTTTCAATATCAAAGAACTAGTATTCTCTAGTTCATGCAATGCAATATTATCAGTGAATGGTGAATTTTGGAGTGGTCCGCCTCTTTTTGTTGAATATTATTATCAAATCGATCACGTTAAACAACACTTACAATGCACTGTTTTGATAATGATACCAGGTTTAGAAACATTTCCAAACATATATGAACACTAGAATTATTTTAAGCTAAAGGCACTTAATTTTCAAGATTTGGACAAAAGTCATCATCATTATCGTGATCTGCTTCCACAACAGAGCCGACTGCATGAGTCAGGTAACCCTGTGGGAGAATATTTCATAAACGACTGGTAACAATGAACACGCCGCTTGATTGCAGCGGCATGGTGTGAGAGAGAAAAGAAGAAGAATGGACGTGGAATCATTTGTTAGGGTGGCCTCAACATAAAAAAACCTAGTTACAAGTTTTTTATTTTCATATATAACTTTTTCGACTATGACATTAAAGATGAGTGTTTTGGTGTTCCTCATATACTACATGGAAGAAGAATGGACGTGGAATCATTCGTTAGGGTGGCCTAAACATCCAAAACCTTGTTACAATTTTTCATTTTCATCCATACATTTTTCGACTATGACATCAAATATGAGTGTTTAGGTTTTCCGCATATACTACATGGATGAACAAAGGACGTTGAATCATTCTTTACGTGGCCTAAACATCAAAGACCTAGTTGCAGTTTTGCATTTTCATATATAACTTTTTCAACTATGACATCAAAGATGAGTGTTTTGGTGTTCCTCATATACTACATGGAAGACAAATTTACGTTAAATCATTCTTTACGTGGCCTCCACATCCAAAACCTAGTTGCAGTTTTTCATGTTCATATATACATTTTTCGACTTTGTCATCAAAGATGAGTGTTTAGGTTTTCCGCATATACTACATGGAAGAAAAATGGACGTTGAATCATTCATTACGTGGTCTCAACATTAAAAAACCTAGTTGCAAGTTTGTATTTTCATATATACATTTTTCTGCTATGACATCAAATATGAGTGTTTAGGTTTTCCGCATATACTACATGGAAGAAAAATGGACGTTGAATCTTTTGTTAGGTTGCCTCAACATAAAAAAAACCTAGTTACAATTTTTTATTTTCAGATATACATCTTTCGACTATGACATCAAATATGAGGGTTTTGGTTTTCCTCTTATACCACATGGAAGAAAATTGACGTTGAATCATTTGTTAGGTTGCCTCAACATAAAAAACCTAGTTACAATTTTCTATTTTCATATATACATCTTTCTACCTTTCTACTATGACATCAAATATGAGTGTCTTGGTTTTCCTCTTATACTACATGGAAGAAAAATGGACATTCAATCATTCGTTAGGTTGCCTCAACATAAAAAACCTAGTTACAATTTTCTATTTTCATATATACATTTTTTTTACTATGACATCAAAGACGAGTGTTTTGGTTTTCCTGTTATACTAAATGGAAGACAAATGGACGTTGAATCATTCATTACGTGGTCTCAACATTAAAAAACCTAGTTGCAATTTTGTATTTTCATATATACATTTTTCGACGATGACATCAAAGATGTGAATGCGAGATGATGACGCGTGTTCTATTTGTTCACCGTTCCATGTGGAATATCATTTGAACACCAAAGGATGAAACAACATCATTAAAAATAAGGAATATTGTTGTTAGATATATGGTTATACCAGTTGAATTATGTCCATACAATGAATTTCCCCGGTAAAAATAATGTCTCTCCTTATGAAAATTGCCCTATGTACATTAAGTAACGCTAAAAAATTCACCATGTGTATATCCAGGTTCTACGTGCTGTTTTTTTTCAATTAGTGTCTCCTTTGAGATTAGACCCCTGTACAATAAAGTGTAAACATAAAGAGCAAGACGTACGTATTTTCGTATTTGTCACGTCGATGTATGAGTTATCAAGTGCTCTAGTGTCCTTCTTGATCATCAAAGCATGTTATGGCGCTCTAGCTGAAATAGTAAAATTGGACGGAAGTCAGTCATCGTGATATTCAGATTCATTAGAATCAAGAAACAATCTTGCTGTTCAAAAACATCTTATTCTCTTTACATTAATATCCGAATTGGTCAAACATCATACCTTCTTCTAAGTTATGGTAAAACTTTACATTTTAAGCTTATTATTTTACTATTAAGGATTAGGCAAAAGAATATATATAATATGATATCTAAAGCTTTTTAGTGTTTAATCATATTCACATATAAAACGATCACGACAAGCACAAAATCCTAGAAATCCGTCATAGACTTGAACGAATCAGTACAAATAAACGTTTTCGTCAACTAAATAAGAGATTAATCGAAAAACAACTGTTTTAACAATTGTAAATTTTGGGATATCCTTTTCTCTACTGCTCCTTTTATATATTTTTAGAAACTGAATGTTATTCGAATGATCGCAACTGACCTTTGACCTATGTATTTGATTTGTTCCTCGTAGAGGGCGAGGAGCAGCATAAGCAGGAAGCCGGTCAGGATACCAACATTGTGCATCAGGAACAGCAACTTCCGGTGGTAGGATTTCTGGTTGACCAGGGTTGGGAGCTGAAGATACATGTATACTTAACTTGTGACACTTTGAGAAGCTGTATCTGTCAACTTAGAAAGAGCTGTATCGATCAGTGTTTAGATACATAACGTGTAAAGTATAGGATTTAATGTTCAAAAACGATTACAACGTAACAACATACTGATGACCTTGGAAGTTGAATACAATAGAGAAAGACTAATCACAACTTAACAAGATGAAACCAAAGAAAGTTTGCCGATGGGATGTAACTTTACTTATAGCATGTACAGTGTAACTTTTTTTTTATATCATTTTTGCATCAATTAATTGAAATATTTGACAGGC
Source organism: Phorcus lineatus (assembly GCA_921293015.1). Taxonomy (NCBI): domain Eukaryota; kingdom Metazoa; phylum Mollusca; class Gastropoda; order Trochida; family Trochidae; genus Phorcus; species Phorcus lineatus. The sequence goes on from OV121091.1 coordinate 30,115,633, forward strand.
GTTAACTATACAGATAAATATTAAAACAAACTAACAACAGAAACACATTTCTACAAAGGGGTAAAGCAGATATGTTCAAAATAAAAGAGATGGTGATTAATTTAGCATAGGACATACAAAAGGTATGAAATTGACGAAACACAGATGGTATGTATACATATGAAAAGTAATAACTTATATACCACCACTGACACTCCATGGTCAGCAAGCACTACAAGTAATAACTCGGGGCAGTTTCACTCACTGGCCAATTGCACACAAATAAGTTTTCTATTTCATCTCCAGGAGATTAGTGACAAGACTATCAAGTACAGTCATGCTGTAGGGAGGGTAGAGAAAACTTGATGAAAGGGAGCATGGCTTATATAGCAAGTGTTGGCGCAAGTCCTGCCTTGCCGGGGATATTTATATTATATCATTTATACTCACGAGGTCAACAAGAGCGATGTAGAGGAACATGCCGGTGGTGACCGCGAAGATCCAACGTCTAGACCCGGGGTCGTCCCCTATTGACAGACCAACGTACAGACCCCCAAACGCTGTCAGGGCTGACACGAAGTTCCATACCAGGGCCCTCTTCACCGACATACCAGTCTGCAGTAGCACTGCGAAATCACCTGGATGTAAAATGTGTGTATATTAGAACAGAAAATAATTTATTTGATAACAGTTATAGTTTCTCTGTTATATAATGTTACACCTCACAGAAATCCAATGTTTCGATTATTACAGGTTAAGGAGGTCAAAGCATTTCATATACAACACAATTACAATACTGTACAACCAAAATGTAGCAGCAGTGTAATACAACATAGAATGATAGGATAAGCCTTTTAGATAAACACAACTGTTTTCCTGAATTCATAACAGATAACACGTTACCGTGCACGTTTGTGATATATATATCACATAAAGAGTGTCCTTTCTATCTTACAACCATGCAGGTTCTCTTAATGGTATTCCTGTTGGTACTGCTATGGGAAATCACCATGCAATATGTTTGAGGCGACTGTTAGTTGAATTATTACTCTTTAGTTTTCGTATATAACATAATGGCAATGAATAATAAATCATAAAGAAGTAAAGAATTATACTTTGCATGCTATTAGCATCAGTAATATAACTAGGTGTGAGATCGATTTCATTGACACAAGCTTCTACTGTTATAGAATATATATATCATCTCCTTATTAATAATTAATAACATCCATGTGGTCTCTTAATTTACATAAAATATGCAAGAAATATGAAAGAATGATAATATGTACGCACAGATACATGTTACTGCATAACAGTATTAATCAAATGCAACCAAGGATGTGCATCAGTCACCATTACAACTATAACACATATGTAACCTATATAAATCGAGAACGTAGCTAACACTAACGACTTGACACTGACAATGACTGGCCAAAACGTAATGAGACACTAATAAATTACATTTAAGAGTAAGGTTTATGGTCCAATGAATGTAAGATAATTACATTAATGTTTAAATGTAAAGATTTAAATCACGTCACGGAAGTACATGGGTAACGTCATTCTAGGGCATGGTTAACATTCCTTACCAGTTCATTTACATTGATATGTGTCCAACTGCTGCTAAATGCATTGATACTTTGAACTTAAAGAGTTAAGATGACGTGCAACTTTCCCAAGGATTTTGAGTAAACTGAAGTTCCAATTTTCTTGTTAGGTGGATTAATCACTAATTTGGAACTTAACATCGTTAAATATCAAGTGCGATTTCCGTCATGTGACATAAAAATGTCTCTTAGTTTTTAAATAGACGTGTCGCATAGGCATAAAGGAACATAATCTTTAATCATGAGACTGGGTTATGAAATCAAATGATATACAGAATCGGATAACTTTCAAACATGATAATGCTCGTTCAAACATCATTATGCAGTGTCTACCCGGTAGTCTAATGCGTAAAATTTGAAACACTTTACACGGGAAATACGATACCATAACATCATTTATGTCAACAATTAGACGAATCAAAGTACAGCAACAACATATTCCAAATTCATATTTTAAGACATTTGGGTGGCTTGGATGTGTTCCCCTCCTACAAGTGACATTACGAGTAAATTTAATCGAAAACTGGCCTATAGAATTTCAACAAATCTATAGACCCGCAGAGCTTATTTTTCAATCGTCCTTTCTTTTATAATCAATATTTCAACTCACAAGAAACACTATAACTGTAGCAGATATAATAAAAGGCGACATAGAGATGGACACAGAGAGACAGGGTGATACAGATGTGTACAATACGAGTTTAATGAGTCAAGCCCTGTCAGAAGAATGAGACAGTAGCCTGACAGACAGACAGAGACAGATGGCCTCAGACTCAGGCACAAGTGTACATGCTAGGAACAGAGAGGAAAGACCATATAGAGGTACACAGATTGAGCAAAGGCGAGATTATAGGCAAGGACTGGTTACTTTCTAGAAGACTAGTATGTACCAGCTCTGTTGGAGAAGGGGGTAAGGGATGGTCGAAGCAGGACTATTCGTGGGGCCATTAAATATTAAATGTAACACAATTCAAAATGAAACTGCAAGATCCAATTTATCCCTATAATATATCAAAAATTGAAAATGTTATTGCAAGCAAAACTCTATACGCTACCCTATTGGATTCCAAGTACAGTAGCTTGGCAAGCTTTTCAAAATGGGAAAAAGTCCTACACTGTAATTAGGACGAAAATGATTGGAAAATTTATAACATCATTGCAAATAAATGTTCCCAAAGCACCGACTTGAAATGGTTGCAATACAGAATTATTCACCATATCCTACCAACCCGACAACTTCTGTTTAAAATTGGGTATGTACCTTCACCGACATGTCAGTTTTGCAAAAAAGATATAGAAACAATAAACCATGTATTATGGGAATGTGAACCCATCTTAAGACTATGAAAAGATATGGAATCATGGTTGAATTCAGTGCAGTTAAGATTAGAATTTACAAACAAAAACATTATTCTGGGAATGAAGGGAAAAAACAATAATCCTGTTAATGCAATCATTTTATTAGTCAAACAGTATATCTATAGGTGTAGCATAAATAACTTCAGTCCAAAGATTGATTACTTAAAGAAAGAAATTGTTAGAGATTACGATAGCTCAAGATACGTGTTCCTATCATCGGGCACTGAACAAATGTTTTTTGAATACTGGTCAACTCTACATCTGTTACTTGGAAAGAAAACACAATAGTCTATTATATATTACCATAAGCACACTTTTGTCATTGCCTATTGTATAATATTTTATCTGTAACCGTGTCATTGTCAATACCTTTTGTTTGCCTGTATTATGAAATAAGGAAAATAAAAAAAAATAAAAATAAAAATTCGTGGGGCCGTAGATCGACATTGTTATTTTACCTAGTTCATGTGGCAGCTCATGACAAAAGACTGCTAGGCTGGTGGTGACTCCTGTCATGTTACTCTGGGTAAAGGAAGCGCCAACAGCTAGCCCATCTGCGAAGTTATGGATTGCGTCACCGATTATCACCATAAATGCAAGCGTTGAGCATTCTGAAAATGGAAAATGTTAGATTACATTTTTTTCTCCATCAATAAATAAAATTTAAATTTGAAAAGATTTGCGTCCTTTTTATGACATCAGTTGATTTACATAAATTAAATCAAATTGAGGTATTTTCGCTGTCGTTCTCAAGGTGACTTGATTACATGCCCTTACCGTGGAATATAATATTTGGACTGACATGGATAAACATTGTTTGAAAAGAGAGTGGTAAGATAAGAAGGAGTTTCATTTCTGATTTTATGTAACGAAAAATGCAGGACATATTAAAAGGGCGGTTAGGAGAGGATGTCGGTTTAGAGGTGTGACGGATTAGAGGGAATACACTGTACGCTGGTGCTTCATGTCGACTGATGTAACTGGATACTCACTGACTTCCTTCTTCTCGCCATGTTCTATAACAATTGCAGCTCCGTTCTCAATTGTCTCGGTCTTCACATACTGCAAAGGGAATACATCATGAGACCGATGTTAAAATGGCTACAGAATACCATGATCACTGATCAATTCTATCAGTAAAATAAATCTTCTCTCTGACTAAATCGGCGATAACCTTTATTGATATCTACTGAGTGGCGATGAGAGGTCGCACCAATGCCTCAATACAATTAGTAATTATACTTATCACAGATTGTGTAAAAATATAAATACTTTACTGTACCTTTTATGTTTACAGTAAGTAAATCTGGCACCTTGCTTCAAACATACCATTCCGTACAATCGCAAGAGCGTACTGCAAGATTTCCAAAAGACCATAGGATTTCTATGATAGCTGTTTATATGAGGCCTAAAGCAAATCACATCACTCTGTGACTACCGTATGGGATGATAACGAAGCGTGGCGCTAAACCAAGATGCTCTCAAACGTATTACAGAGCGTGCGTTAGGCTCAATACTTACTTTGTCTCCTTTCGCTTCATATTTAGTCAGCTCCGTTGACGAGTGGGAATGGGAGTGCTGGAAACAATTACAGTCAAACATTTAATGATCATGAAATTATTCACGACTCAAATCATCATAATAGAATGTTGATTTATCCTTTTGTTTTTTGTGTGTGTTAGAATATCGAATACTAAACAAAATAGGTAAGGGCCAAAGTCTCTTTGAAATATCATAAATACTATGATATATCACGGTCCACTGCTTAGATATTGAATATGGGCTGTTTATTAATACAATTGACAAATGATAGATGATTTCTTCTTACACGCCGAGACAGTCGCCGAAATAGGCATATCGACACAGTTTGAAGCTATATATGTGCCTTTGTAAATGGTTTACAAAATAATTTATGTATTGATATTATAAAGCCAATTATGTGAAGTTTCCAATTTAAATCTTACCGAATGATCAGGTCCAAAAACAACCATTATGGCCTCGACCAGGTAAAACAAGTACACACCTGTGAGGAAAACGAAACAGATGATAGATAATATGTACAAAAGCGATACAATCGAATGAAGAAACAACTCGTATAGATCACAAAAATAGAGTTATAGGCTGTATGGCTCATTGTATTGTTTGCTTTTCAGGACTATGTTACATAGTTGTGCAAGTGAAAAACAACAGTGTCAATTGTCAGAGCATGACACAAAGATGACATAACATCTAATTTGAAGGAAATCGATCTGACCTGATCCTTACATCATGGCACAAAACGGGAAATAAATTCTTATTTTTAAAAAAGCTGTTTGGGAGTAAACACATTTTGATTTACATACATATGCACATATTTGCTCTTATGTATATATTTGCTCTTATGTATATATTTGCTCTTATGTATATATTTTCTCTCAGCACAAATGTATTTAAAAGCAACTAAAACATATAAATCTTACCAACATCCTTCCTCCATCCTCCACATTCTGACCCCTTTTGTCAACCACCAATCCAAAACTAACATCAACCAAAATGACACTATATCTCCTCTTCCCATACCCCTTCCAACAAAACCTTTAAGATCACTCAATACACTTCGGCTTGGACACAGAGACCACCTAAATCTCAAGGCATCAGGTGTATGATACCCCAACCAAGATATCAGATTTCCAGCTGCTTGCCCTGCACATGAGGCTTTCATGTCGTGATAATTTTTCAGCGCTTAAATTGCGTTATATCGCTAATACTGAGATGCGAACTGATTTTCTGGCCAATAAGATAACCTTAAATATTGTATCATCACTCAAACTTTTACCTAAGGGTACATCACAATATACATATTATAGACTAATAAACTAATAATCTAAAAACATAAATAGTACTACTGCAAAAAGAATACAACAATCAAGATCAAATACATTTATGAAAATAATCCATTCCTAGAATCACTGGTGTCTTGAAGACGTTTTGGGATGGATATAAGGAAATACCTACCACGCCCTTATAAGAAGGGGAGGGTGTTGGGTTCAGAACCTTATCTAGAAATTTGGGTACCCTAGTTACTTACTAACCCCCTCTCCCTCTGAAGGTCTAATTACACTCACCGACCTTCGATGAACAAAATTATTCATCACAATATACGGCCTACTGTTTGCTGAGGGTCTAGCCCAATGCACCCGTTATCGTTAATGACAACATTCATGCTTTAATCAAAAACATTTTACCTCTATATTTTGCTTATTCGTCGAGCTAAAAACATGACCTTGGGTTCGTTTTGATCCCCATTACCAAATATCAATGGCTGGTTTGCACAAAAAAGTCGCGGTTAACAAGCTTTTTTTATATCTCACCTCCTAACACTATAAAGGCATACCACGTGTAGTCCTCTATGACAGGACCGGAAGCGTGACCGTGAGCATGTTCATCATCCTCATGGTTGTGGAGACCAAATGCCTGTCAACATATAGATATCTTCAGAAAATCTCTAAACCTTTATTTGGGTCATGAGTTCCTATGATAATTTTTCAACTAACACTTTCGTTAGTGACAACGATGAATCTATGACATATAATGTGTACCATTCTTCACAAGCACGGGAGACATCGATACAGGTCATATACAATATACAACGAGGCAATCCACATAGACATATCAGGCTCCGATATATGTGCTGTTATAAACATACTCATAAAGTGACATCGGTAAGTATCACCCGTAACATATTCATAAATGACCAACCTCCAATTTTAAAGTGGAATTACGTATGTTAATTAGAGTAACGTTACTTCAATTAGTGAAAAGCGAGTTTTATTGCGTCATCGTAAGACGGAAGTGCCCCGATCGAGGTAAAAAGCCTCATTCCAGATGCGACCTTATATAGCACATATATCGGAGCCTGATATGTCTATGTGGATTGCCTTGTTGTATATTGTATATGACCTGTATCGATGTCTCCCGTGCTTGTGCCATTCTTAGGTCAATGCGAATACAGTTGAGAAATGCGACGCCAAGAGAACTCAGTTTTTATTAATTTATAAACTTCAATGGTTAAACAGTCATTATATAGATTGACTAAAACTGTATGTAATGAAATAGAGTAATATCTGCAACTACTCTGACCATCGACAATGGTCTTAGTAGTTTGAACAGCACAGGGAGCTTTAATCAGGGTTAAATAACTTATTTAGGCAAAAATGAAAAAAATAATTATGATCAATTTGCAATGAAAAGATCCTTGTATCATTGCTGCTTGGAGTCTTCATTCAAGTGAGTACTTAAATCTCAAGCACTTCAATGTACAAAGGGAAAACCGGTTATTTTATCCTCGTTGCATATTTCGTTGCGCTACAATTGGCCCGTGTGTGCAAGTTACCGTTGGCAGGAGGTGGAGCACAGCGTCACTGCTGAGGGTCCCGACTGCGAGTCCAAGGAAGACAGCCATGAATATCTCGTAACATCGACCCTTGGAGAAGGGGAAGACAACCACTCCCACTGTGGAGCACAGGCAGATGATGAGGATTGCCAGCGAGGAGTAGCCATAGCCTGCAGTAGAGAAAACTGAGTGCAGAGTGAGTGTATAGGAATGCCCCTACAAGCGTTACCTGCAAGAAGCTTGTGTTCACATTTTGAGTATCATGACCATTATGTGTAAATTTTTTAAAGTTCATGAAATTTAGTCTCTAAATACAACGTTTGCTCCCGTTCCGTCCTGTAAAACAAAGTACAAGATAAATCGTTTGGACTTTCCTGCACCATGTAGGAAAACGTTTTTATTCTGAAAATTAATTGCAAGTTAGCTTTAATTTTTCTACATGACCTACGCTTCTGTGTTTTTATGATTTTCAGATTCATATGTCGTTACAACGTATCAAAAGTTCCCTATCCCTTTAAATTTGTAAAAGCTCATATATATGGCTAATTTTGATATTATACAGAATACGAAGGTTACAGAATAAAGGTCATATTAATATCACTTCCCAAATTGAAGGTTGAAATGCAAATACTCGTGACCCCTTATTCATACATATACTTCAACTGACAGTAGCTCTTTCTCCGTGTAGCTCTTTCAGGTGAAAGAGCCCGAACACTTAAATCGTGAACGTAATAATTTCAAGTGAACTTACGTTCTGCCATTGAAGGCGTTCTGATTGTCGTGTTTGATACGACAGATACAGGTGTACACGAGTTGGCTACCTGCATGTAAAGCAGAGTGGGGCTCAATTCCAGGAACTTGCTCTCTGTGATGACGTCATCGTGACGTAAGTCGTGGATGGCCTTGATCTGATTAGCTGTGTAGCAGTTCTTCGTCACCTGGAGGAAGATTTACTTTGTTGATGCAGGTTTTTTTTACATAGCTGGATTTATAATGTATATTTACTCATCTTAATACATAACCGTTCTAAGTCTACTTAACCAGAAACAAAGAACCTACTGTAGCTACGCTAAGTTGCTAGCTGGTTTTTTAAAGTATAGAATGTTACTTTTACCCTTCCGCTGAAGAATTTTGTAAATAAAGAAACCATCAGAAATAGATTACAACTTCAGTTTGTACTTAAGCAAAAACACAAACAAAGGAAATTTTGCTCTTCTTTAAGACTGTCATTCGATCGATATGACCCTACCTCTGCGACGGACCCATGGTTGTGACCATCATCTGCTTGTCTTTTAACTCGTCTGCTGAGATCTTGCGCACTTCGCCTTTTCCGCTTCTTGTGGTCATGTGCATGGTCTTCTTCATCTTCGTTATGCCCATCTTCAACTAGGCCAAGTTTTTCAAGCAGTTCCTGAAGTTCTATAAGCAATAATGTTAATTTATTTCGAGAACATCGATCTTCGGTAACCCAGGGCTGAAAGTTCCGGTTCTTTACACTACCCATAAGACTTCTCTTCAGGAAAATTTGCATTTATAACGCCATTTCATGATTTCATTTGAGTGTACCTATCAAACGCATAGGACGATTAGACCGGAGAGCCTCTCCAAAGACATGCTGCAACCAAGTATTGTCTTTGGTTGGAAACCTTTACTTCATACTTTAGAATTAACACCTAATGGGATGACAAGTATGTCTTCAAACTTTCAAATTCTAAACCTTGAGCCTGTGCTGAAAAAGATGTTTTAACACCGAAATACCCAGGTACATTATTCAATCATCTCATGTCAATACCTGTCATTGGTTATTCTTTCTTAACAATATTCAAAGGCAGTAGATTTCAATACAGATTTTCTTAATGTAAATTGCCAGGGGTTAGATGTGAAGAGTATCTGTCCTAGGCTACTGAAACAGTAAACATCCAGCTCTCCTTTCCCCGGCAGTTGCTGTAATTATTGTAATGAGTGAAGACTCATCAGACAAATCCTATGGAGAAAAAAGCTATCGAGCACTTTACATTATATAAAGCAGTCATTGATGATAATTCGACCACAGTCAGCAAGACAAAGTTAATGTGCAATTTATTGTAGATCTGGAGTAAAAGGGTTTTGGAGCGCAATCAGACAGAAAGTAGAATGACATCACACAGTTTTGAGACAATGACATAAATGCAATGAATAAGTGAAGTCAAACATAGGAAATATTGTTTCAGTGTTTCACCTGTTCCTGTGAGAGTATTGTTGGTGGCGTGGAGTATTGAGTAGAGACCAGAGAGTATTCTCCTCCGGGAGGGGAGCAGTCGGCACTCTTCCTTCACTGAGGATCCTGCACGCAACAAATCATATATATATATATATATATATATATATATATATATATATATATATATATATATATATATATATATATTATATATATATATATATATACATATATATATCTGGGAAGGGGGAATGAGCATTGGGAACAATTCACATCTTAGTCCAATGAATAAACTTAGTTCTTTCCTAAGTATATACACGAAGCATAACACTCCCTAACCGCAGAGGTAAACACAGTTTGTGCAAACACCTCTTAAATACATATTTTTATCTAGGATAATGAACATTAAATCGAATTTAAATTAATTTACAGTTATATTGCTACTGCAATCCATTTGGTATACAATATATACCACTGTATTCGTAAAATATTCAGTGACTCATTTTGCCTGAAATTATTGTGAAAATTGTGGCAAATCTTCTACCGTATGTTAGATGTATATGTGTATATATCAGTGGTTATTATTATATGATTCCTTCAACATATTGTCTGAATATCATATTACATTTGTATTCATTGTACATGGGCCAATGAACATCTTACCGAAATAAACTTGATTCAATCTGTTAGGAAAACAAGCATCCATTTCCAGACAACATCTCCAACATAGAAGTACAATGCACATACCTATCAAGAAGTTGTAGATTATAAATGACGTCACTTCCGTTACGCGGGTAGACTCTATGTGATCTTCCTCTTCTTGCAGTTGGTAAAACACAGAATCAGGACTCAGACACTGTAATGGGAACAGAACCACTGATGGGCAACAGCAAGTATCTACAACGGTTATTACAAACTCTTTCTTGTAAACAGGACATTTCACCTTTAATTACTTTATTTCCAAATTATTTACTTAATGTCAACTGGAGTTGTTACAAGCCAGACAACAATTCATTTAGTTGATGAAATGTTGTTGTTTTTTCAAAACATTACCTTTATCAGCCTCCTTTCTTTATACTGTCACTTATCAGTTTGAGAGAAAGCTTATACTCACGAGCTTCTCGATAATCTGAACCTCTTCCTCATCGTGTTGATCGTCTTCAGGATGATTAGGGTTATCAACGGATTCGGTTTCATGGTTGTCATCATCAAGAATGTTTGTCAAGGCCATACTTCCATGGTCATGGTCATGGGCACTGTGAGATCTGACCAGCGATTGGTCTATCCGTTCTAGCACCGCTTCAATGGCATCCCCTTCAATGTCATCATGACCTTCTGTGAAGACATCGAGGACATTGTCATGATAGTATTGATAGTTGTTCTGGCCGGGATCGACTGTCTGTTTGCAGTTGTTGCTGATGTTGTTCATATAGTATAGGAGAACAACGCTGACTTGTTGGAACTGATCCTCTGTCAAAGACTCCTGTGCGCCCACCACTTTGAACAGTCCGCCCACATCGATGCACTGGAAAACAAGAATCGTATTTACAATACTATAGTATATAGTCTACTACTTTCGAGATCAAAGACTCTACCTTTCCTTTATTTCTTTATCGACATGCTACAGAAGTATAATTAATATATAACATCTATGTGCATTTCAGCACTAACTAACGGTATTTGTTATAATTTACAATTCCGTTTCGATATGACCGTATGTGACTTATCGAATACATATGGATATGAAATAATGAAACGTATGGATGATAAAATTCGTTGTCAATATTCCATCGTATGATAAGGTTACTGTTATAAAGGAGACACTTACATAAACCTTTTTTCGCGTCACAAAGTCGCTTCAGTAAAATCGATTATGTTTCAATTAAATCACATAATCATTTTTCTCTTTGCCTAGTTTCTAGTGCAAACAAATAGCTCAATAGAAAGCGTTCGGCGGTACATTCAAGCGTGACACGTACGTGTCCGGTTAATATCAGCATAGAGGTATCAAGAAGAATCTTAATCTTAAATCAGTGCGTGGATTACATAGTGATTTCCTTTCCATAGAAGTGAACCGTTTACAAAATTCTCAAAGTGTAATCTGCATCGTGGAATGTCATCTACTCTGCTACGAAAGTGGAAATTAATCCAACCGGTACCGTATTATAAACAAAAAATATATTTGTGAACAAATATTTCAAGAGGATTGAAAATGGCAATTTCTATCACTGAAATGAAATTGAAACCAAATAAAGGAAGTTCACGAATTTCATCAGCAAGATAAATTCTTAATATTATCTCCATGCGGGAGGAAATTAAAAAACACTTTGATTAAATTGTGTTCTTGACAGAACGATGGTGATGCAAAATAAGAGTTTTACAGACGACAGAAGCATAGCTAGAATGCGTTTTCAGGAACCATAAATCACGCAACACAAGTTCATTTGAAAGCAAGTATTGCCGCTTACCGCAAGACATATGTATGTTATAACTGTAATGATGTAACATTTAGCCTACGATGTAATAACAGATATACCCACAAACGTGGGAAGGTATTTATCTATCGATAACAATGATATGTTGATACCATTTCATAGGTTTGTTTTTTTTGTTACTTAATGCGTAATGTGTTATGTTTGCTTGTTCTAGTTACATGAAAACCTTAAATCCTGTTGGAAAACCTACATTTAAAAGGAGTAGATACTGAAAATAAACGTTTTATCTTATATTTTCCCATGCAACGGTCAATGAGAAAGTATTCTTTAATGATGATATTGACATGGGTATTGGAATGACACATTTTCAAAGCTGTGGCGTTTGTATTCATTACATTTTCACAGGTGATAGAACCTGCCAAAGCTCAAGGTCGATTTCAATGCCCTTGTTCGATGTGAGGATCAATTATCCCTTTTAGATATGCGGTCGAAAAGTTCATGTCTGAAAGGTAAGTAATCTAGATGGTGACGACTGGCCGGGTGCATTAAAAAAGAAACTTCTTTGATATTTGGTGAATTGGAAGTTTGGAAGTAAATATTGAACATCGGGGCGGGTATTTTCATAAGTTAACGGTTGACCAACTCGAAAAATATCAAATGTGATGTGAGAAATGTTTCGAAATGTCAAGAGATGTTTCATTATGAAATAAACAAATAGAAAATCACAAATTGTAAACAAAGTATTTCAAATTGAAGCAAATATTTTTAAAAGGGTTTCTAGAGTATCGAGAAAATAAAGTTTTGTAGACTGAATACAGTCTGAAAGAAGACCAAAAAACGAAAACAGAATGACCACGTAGTGTGATATGATAAACGAAAAAGGACAGGGGATAAATCCGTATTTTGATATGTATGTTCATGGGGTCAGAGGGTGACTGCTATAGCGAATCAGACTAGTTGAGGGACGACGTCTATATGTCACTCCCCAGCGCGTACCTGCCAGTCTGGGGTATATACTGCGTGTTCGAATTAACCAGGGACGGAAAATACTTCCTTGACTCAACCTCCTTCGCCGATCTCTGATTGGATAGACGTTTTTTTTAAAACTTGCAAAACAGGATAATTGGGGCGCTTTGACCTAACTAAATACCTGTGTTCTCACGGAAGGGTTGAGGAAATGATTTTAATGAATAAAAATGATGTCAACCATAATAATGAAGTTTTGACTAAATGTAAAGATTGTAGAACCATCTTAAAGCTCTTACGTTGCCTGTAGCGTTCATTATATTATTTATTTATATATTATTGATAGGATTCTAGATGTGTCATATTATGTAAGTAAATGATAGTATTCCACATTCACTTCAGGCATATTCAAAGACTGATTTCATTGAATATTTTTCAGCAAATATGTACATTTCCATGTCTATATAGTTCCATTTAAAGAAGTCAATGAGATAAATTCTGGTTTCAGTTGAAACATTCATCTTTGATTTCGAACTGATCACGTGAAAATCATGTTAACAACTTTCAACGCTGATATATATAAAGATCTGGCTAATTCATATTTTGATAATCTTATTGATCAGAAGAAAGTCGTGCATGTTTCGCAGAGTGTTACTTCGTGTATTCATGCTATATAGATGCAGATGCAAGCATGAAACAAAACTATCAGTCATAAAATCAAGAGCATACCGGTGCAGAAAGAAATGACCTGTTATAACAAAATAATAAAAACAGGCGTATAACAGTGGTGGGTTATAAGTTGGTCACAGAAACCAGTCTCACCCTATGGAAAGTTGTGAATAATAAACTTTCTTAGATGTTTTAAATTACAGCTAATGAAAAATACATAACGAATTTAGAGTTGCATGGTATTATTGTTAAATATACTATAGAAAGTACTGTGGTTACAAACAGCTATTCATTGACTGTGAATTACAATCTTAATGTAATCTGTCAAGTTTTAGATTACAAAATACGGAATCAAACAATCAAAGTCAAGGTTACTTTAGCAATAGCAAGATTGAAAACAGATTTCAATTCAAAATCTCCATATCCATTTCCATGCAAACGATCAAATCATATATCATCACTACTTCCTACCTAGCCGTCATTATAAATGACAATGTAGATTTACAACAATTAACCTATTTTCTACATTTACCCAAAAATGAATAAAATTAAAAACAACATAAACCAAGTGTCAACTTATCGTTTTATATCACATTAAACTAAAACCGCCATCAGTAACATGCAAATGAAATTCTTCGTTGTTGAAAGTGAAATTAATTTTGAGTTCTGTGTCATATATATTCAACTAAGTTCTGATGCATTTAAGTATACATATGTAATTCAAAGAGATGAAAATTTAGAAAAGTTATATTTGATAACGTGACCTGTTAGGTGAATGCAGAGCCCCATCTTCCTATGCAAAGCTTAACTATTGCCAGTCTCGAACTGTTGCGTAGGAAGATGGCAGAACCCTATTTCAGCCAATGTCTCCCTACAGGATTGTAATTAATCAGAGATACTAACATCCAGTATACTTATAGTTGTAACATTATAGGATTTAAGAGCAACATATAATGTACCAATAAAAAACATCAATTTAAATCTTTATTTCCTGGCAGGAGTGGTGCCCAAGGATTTATAAACAGTTTACATTATATCAGACCTCAATGTTTCAACACACCGAAACTGATCAGCTACAATACCATGATCTTTAACACCGAAACTGTCAGTTGAATCGTATTGCCGAAGTTAAAATTTGAATGCCAATAAAAGAAAGAGTTATTCTGTGAAAATACCATGGTAAACAGTTTATTGTAATTTAGCATACTCGTCTTCATGCATGGCTTTGAAAAACATTTACAATGGATTTAGAATGGTTGTCCCTCTGCACAATTGATATTTTAGGTTTTCGTCAAATTGAATGGATTTGGTTTTCATATAATCGCGTTCACTTTAGAAAACCGCCTTTAAAGATGTGTTACGATAACTTATACTTTCATTTTAATATATCTTTCAGTATTCATGCTAGATGATATCAATGAGTCCAATCCCTGGGGAGCGCTCTATTCAAATAATGACTTGGCGCTCATGGACAGACTTCGAGTTATAGAGGGAAACATGCATTGCTCCTTTCTGTTTACGTATATCTGTATGTAAAGGGTATTGAAATAACATAGTACATAATACTTCAACGCTGCTATTTGTAGAAAGCATATTATACGAATCTCTCTGAATTGCTGTGCTTACATGAACTCGTACTACATGTTCATTGTGCCGTGACGATACATGAATTGTATTCCCGATCTACAAATAATGTTTCTTCGAGCTTCTTAAGCCATCTGAGTGGAAAGGAAATGATGAACGTACGATGATTAATTTCTCCAACGAAAACTCTGTCATCAACTTACATAACGGTTGTGTATAAACTCACGAACTTTACTTCCGATTCAGATGTGTAGTAACTAGATAGTAGATAGTAGATAACTAGTAAGTTGATGTGTGAAACACTGAGGGAAGTTGAGGGTGATGGGGGAAGTGATTGAATGCAATGACGTAGGTAGATGAACAAGCTGTAATCCTGTGTTAGTGGGAAGAGCTTTGTGTGGGGACACTGTATCCACTCTCTAACTTGTAGAACAATCCAACGATACATCGCTTCAGTCGTCAACATGTCACGGAACAACCACGCAAACATCGGCGGAAGTCACCTTTATAACCTTGACCTTTTACCTTTGACCCTGGAGAACGTGACAATTGAAGAACGTAAGCTCTAATGATCGTTTTATTGGGTTATCATTTCACGTTATGACGTCATCCGAGGATTATCATGTCGTCAACTCTAATGTAGGAAGTTATCCGATTGCGTACTTTACGTGTACCTTTTATCCTATTGAGATGAATGTAAAAAATAACCACATGGGTTTTTTTTATAAAGTTCTCATGGAATCATGACCACGAGTTGGCTTAATGACTTACATAACAATTATGATCTTAACCACTAAAGACGATTATCATAGCACTACACTTAACAAAAATTCTAGAAAAACGTTCTCATAAAAATTTAAAAGGATTTGGTATCGAGAGGAAATGTTTACCTGTTCCAATGACGTAACGGTAAAATACGTATATGCAAATTATTTTTGTTCTGTGAAAATTCTAAACCTGTAACGGGGTAACTGACTTAAGATTGTCCTCTGAAGTTATAATAGTACCCGGTATCTTTAAACGGTATTCTGGATGTGTGTCAATCATAAAATTACAATAAAATGTCAGTTGTTACGTCAAGTTTCAGGCGCGATGCCCTGTCACATTGAAAATGAAACTCCGGCTCCTATTTGTACAGCAGGGACATTCTAGACGAGTATACGACATATATATGAACAATAATGAGGCTTTTTATTGATTCATGGATAACTACTAAATTCCATTTAAAGAGAACATATAAGAACATGAGAAATTTATTCCATAGAGTCTGAACAATAAGATCGGGGCAATACGTGTGGCTTGATTCATTTGATCACTGTACCCTTGTCACATTCATACGTAAGAAAAGAGCTAGGTACACTCTAATATTCTCAAGGAAGTCATGTTCCCTGTAAAGAAGGAAGTATTGTCGTTACAGAACAAAGGAAACAACGGTTTAGCTCAAAGATAAATATCGCTTTCCCTCTGAAGCTTTGTAACATTTTCACAGCTCAATAACTTAAGAGCGGACTTAAGAAAGCCTATTGTTCAGGAGCCTGTACAACATAAGTCCTGTTTCTTGTTCGGCTATAGGTATGTAGACGTATTGAATTGAGCGGCGATAAGTCAACGTTAGCCCGTATCCGACACGGCCGTATTACGCGGCCTTGCATCTGAAATGAGTTTAATGAGTTGTAGGGCAAGTAGCACAAGCACTAGTGTCCGAATGTTTACATAAGCCGAGCTCAATGTCCGAGATCCACACCGAGAGATCGCCGGCTTCACACAAACTTTGCCTTTCTTCACTCACTCACACACAATCGGATACAATCGCAACTTCTTATTTGCCCACAAAGATTTTACTTACTTCACAGGTAAATCTGGTTAGCCTATTATCATAAACTCGTTATGTCAAGTTTAGACTACCTTTTTTAAGACATCAAAAGATATTAATTATGATTCATCTATTCAGCTAGACGATGAGTCAAGACATTTATCATTTTTCTTCGAAATAATCTTGCATAACTTTTCCAAAATTTAGTTTTGAAAGTTTGCATTGGTTGTCAATTTTCTTTGAACTTTTTTCGTTTAAACGTCAATATGTTTTTATGAATAATCTTTATTTGATGTTCGCGTCTTTCCGTGATATTTGTAAAAGATACTTGTCGAAATGATGGAAAAACTGAAAGCATTTGAGAGATTTTAAAACAAGAGCATGAATAACGTCGCGATGAATTGCAATAAACTTGTTCTTGAATATGGAGTGACTCATTTATGGGCTTTAATATTTAAGCTCTCCTTAAACTGAACCCGTGATATTAATCTTACATTTAGTCTAAACCTAAGACTTAAGTTGATAAAAATTTTAACCGTAGATTATTTCTAGCCCGAAAATTAACCTCTTGCAAAGAAAGTCCAAAAAAATATGAAAAAAATATAAAAAATTAAAAAAAGTAAGTCAAAATATGGAATTGAAATTCAATTATCTGGGGCTACTTTCTTAAAGTCATATAGAATATTACTTTTTGAAGGTCACGTAGTAACTGAACTGAACTTTATTACACTCAGGCTGCAGACAGCAGCATAATAGGTTCAAGAGCATATATACATATATACAACAGACATTACAATACAAATATTATAAAGATGGACTTGATTGAATAGAGATGTATTTGAAGGTTATATGGACACTTTCTCTTGAATAAGACATAATAATTTTACAAATATTGACAGTTTTGTTAAAGTTCCTAGCTTATTTGTATTAAAAGGATGTTAACTTTTATCACATTTGGTCTGCTGTAATAATATTTGTGAATGTATCTTTCTCTTTCAAATTCCAATTCGGACATAAAATAAAAAATGAAATTCATCGCAAATGTCATTTAAATTATAAAGTGTACATTCCCTATCATTTACAGGGATTCGTCGCCATCTACCTGTCTCAATAGGGAGAAAATAGTTCGGAAATTCAAAAGTTGTCTGTAAATTAAATGTAAATGAGGCTTTTGCTATAATAGTTTACACGTCCCACCTCCAGGTTTATATTTTCCTGTTTATTGCAATTCAGTTAAAGTATTTATTCTGTAACCTTGAGGGCAATAAAAACACGTTACGCATTCAATTGTCGGCCAATCAAATGGAATTTATGACATAATTCAGCCTATCCGGGATGGAGTCTCTTACTCATGGTAATTGAAATTTTGTTTGTGGAACTTTCACTCTCTCGCACAAGATTGTAGAATTTTTTCTAGATACAAAAACCCCATATGCCTTAACTACCGTATATTACAGTGTATAAAGCGAGTTTTTTATACCAGAAATTGAGGGGTACATGCTTAGCTCTAATCCAGTGACAACCTAGCTTTCATACTGACCTACTAAGGCTTACTGATAAACATTCCGAGTTTTTGCAATGGAGTTTATTATGATTACTATTCCTTAGTCGACTGTATTTATTAATCGCTTCCTTTATCGAATATTGTTATCTTCCTTTAGGAAAACAATTACTCACAGAACAGTTTTAATTTCAATTGCCTTCAATAAATTCGCTACATTTTGCTCCAACGTTTCAACATAACGGATTCGAGGCAACTAACTCAATTTCGATAAAATCGGAAAGGTGAACAAGGTTATAAAAAAAACAATTGCTGGCATAGAATTATACAAATATGCTGTTGAGGGATATTCATAACATTAATCAATGAAATTAACCTATCTTCAAAACGAAGAGGACCCTCTGAAGTTGCTTTTTTTTAATTCAGCCCTCCCATCTTTTAAAGACTTTTTAAAATCGTATTTCAGGGCAAGTAGCACCTCCTAGAGATGCCCTAGCCTATTGCATACTCTCTCTACAAATGTAAAGTGAGTGCGGGGTCACTACGCCTCTCTTAACCTGAGACAAGAAAATTAGAACCAGCATCAGGAGTTACGTCACACTGGAGTGAGCAGTGACCACTACATGGAGGTCAAATCCTCGGATCATTGTTGTGATTGATATAGGTCACAACTCACTCAGCAGTCAAGTGTCTCAGGTCAGTTAGATTGATCTCACATACACAGATACATTCCCTGATTACTCGTAATTCATGTGACAAAGGGAGTTGAGTCACATGTCACTTGTCTAATGATGTCATACTTACAGATCTATATTCAAGATTACTGTTGTAATGAGTGTTGCGAAGTGAGGATGATCATACATCACCTGTCAAGTGATGTCAGAGGAATCTCGACTATATAATTGTTGTAATGGAGGTGTCGGGTTTGATGTATACATGAGATAGGGTACACGCATCCATCAACGTCTATAAGAGTTCGACATAATCATTTATTAAACATATCAATCATTTAATTCTCGAGTGGCATTTTCATTACGTGAGTCATTAAAGTTTCTACCAATGTTATCAGTGAAATTAACAAGTTCAAAAAGGAAAAGGCAAGTCTCCTAAAAAAACAATGAAAAGTTAATGGAAAAGACTCTTTGTATTTAAAATCATTGCATATCAAAGTATTAAAGACATATACTCCTTGTAATACTTTTCAGCCTGTTTTATCGTTGCGAAGTGCACATGATACACATGAAAATCAACATATAACGAAGGAAAACGTTGTACTAATATGTCACAAGCCTTGCATTTGTAAACTTACTGATATACCGATGGTCGAATATTTTGGTCTTTTTACTAAACGATTTTTTTAAAAACGAGTGTACATCTTATCTCATTAGAGGTATAATGTGTTCTTTATTAACAATGAAAATATATAGAATATAGTTATATGACGAAGCTGAAATCTCACAGTCATAACAGAATAATAATTTACTTTCTGTTAATGTAAACCATCCTTACAACTTTACGTGTTACAAGGAAGTATATGAAACGGTCAACAATGAACATCTGAAATGCAATAAAACAAAAGATTGTTATCCGTTTCACAGGTATAACAGTTAATGATGCCATATCTCAGCAGGTAACTCTCATTAAAGGTAGATCAGTTTAGACTACAGGATATAGGTGGTACGGGTTCAAGTTGGTACTAAACCACTGAGACTTATCTCCCGTTTACAATATGGTATATTTGAGTCTTAAACCAGTAACTTAAATCAAATCGATAGCAGGATAATTACTTGCAGCATTCAAAACCGTCTCTTAATCTTGTTAACGATTCAAATGAAGCCAGAACGATGGACCGAACATCGGTAACGTTTGATGAAACGTTTCACGGGGGTCATTTTAATTACACTTTCTTGCTGCATACCGGTTTATAGCATCGCAATTCACGTCATATGAGGTTTGTATGTATGATAGCTGGTTCATTTCGATTATGGGCTACTTATCACAATCCAAATCATTATTGGAATGCATTGCAAGCACACGTCACATGTTCCCGCTGTGTGAACCCTACCCTGAAAATATCCACAGGAGGAAGATCCTGATGCATGTACATTTCATCCTGTGAATAAATGTCAAATGCACAGGATAGAATAAATTACGATCTCAGATGAGAATATTGACAATCCTGTAGTCAGATATTTTAAAGACGATCGGCGTTGATTATGTCACTTTGCTACTTATTTAACAAACGTACATAATAGGGAACTGGTAGCCTAATTGTATTTACTTTTTCAAACAACACATTAGAGCCAACTTTCCTTCTGCCCATTATATCAACAGCTAACAGAGTATCAACTGTTATGCATTTTGCTGTCAGTCTTAACAAATTAACACTATCATTTATTGTGAAATTAAAGATTTGATAAAATTTGAATGACCCCATTACAATTATCACATTATCATAAAATGATAATAAAAACATTTAAAATCGATGTTTTCTCTGAAAATATAGAACATGGTCACATTTTCAGAAGCGAAAAACATAATATTCTCAAAATATGATGTATTTCAATACGCTAGTCTGTATAAACAAGGATATTCATATATGTGATTATTTTCAAAATTTCTTATTTAACTATGATGATATGCGTAGTTGTTTTCAAGAAGTTTTACTTTTTACGAAAATTTATCCCTAAGTCAAGACAGCTTAATTACAAAAATGACTGCTCAGCCCGGTGTTCAATAGTTACGTAACTGTTTGACTTCATCAAAAAGGTCTTCCTGGTGAGAGAGAGAGAGACTTGATAGGTGATGGATGGTCTCCCATCACCGATCAGCTATCTTGTCAAGCAGACAGGCATCAGACAGGCATCAGACTTAACGACTTGTTTAGCCAGATAGATTTACACCACTTCGTGACATTGACCCTTTCATCTTGAAAAATGTCCATCAGTTTGTCCTATGGGCGGTTCATCTATTTTTGTTGGTATTTACATTTCAGCAAAAAATAATCACCTGATAAATTATTTAGCGAAGAAAAACAACCTATCTGACAGAACATGAGTATTGCATTAATTTAGAGTTATAAAATATTATGATCAATATCAAATCATACATGTGTTCAGATAGAATATACATGTGTTGAAAACAGGTTGTCTTTTTTGTCTTGCGAAAGCTATAAGCTTTTTCCTTTTATCGTGCTAGAAATTAATCTTGATTTTACAATTCATTTGATATCATCACAAAAATCCTCGATCCTTTTATGTATATTTGCCATCATTATTCAAGAAACGATGCTTAATGATAAATCGTATGCTTTGATATTGACACGTGATTAAGAAATACAAATTTAGTTTGATTCGCATATTAAATTAATTATTACAAAATTTACACATATACTAAATTATCACTTCAATTGTTTTTTAGTTCTTTGGACGAAAACAACCACAAGAAAGGTAAACTATATAGAATGTAAATAATCGTGTTTGAGAAAGAAATTTAACTTAATACGCTGTATGGAAACGATTCCTAAAGGAAGGCATTAAAATGTGGGACAAAAGAGTGCAAAACAATATAGAATTACGAAGGGGAGAGTAATCCCATCAAGTTGAAGAATGTTCATGCATGTCAGAGACGTCAGGTGTGATATAGCGCGTCAAGTTAGCCAGGTGAGGGACAGGTAGAATGCCCTTGGCTGAGACGGGTCTTATTTCTGCATTATAATACAGACACTTTTCACAAAACATTGTCCAATGATTAAATAGATCAAAAGCTAGAAGTTTGATGTATATCTACGACTCGTTTTCCATTTTAAGATTAAGGAAAACATCGGTGAAAATAGAGAAACTTTTGAAAATACTATACACGGCTTGTCATATCTTAGTTGTCTTAAGCTTATATGAGTTTATACATAATTAAACAGGGGTTTCTTATTTTGAGAATTCATGAACAATGCGGGCGGATTTATTCATCATTTTTCTCCATAAATGATGAATAATGAAAGTTTTTTTGTGAACAATATTTAGATTTAAATACACACTTACCATCGCATCTTCACACTTTCCATCTGGAGACGTTGTGTCACATTGGAAATTATGGAACAATTTTTCCAAAACAATTTCAGTTTTTAGTCGGGTTAGGTTACCGCTAGTTTCATTGACAAAAGCAAGTACTTCGTGAAACACGTCCACCCTTGCAGTATGTTCTGCGTGTCCATCACAGTTTACAAGTCGTAAGGTGTTTATTACACTCAACACACACACAACTCCATACAGGATTCGAGCCATGCTAACCTCGTTTGTACACCTGCGAGAAAGCGTATATACTGACTTAAATCAGAGAGGCTGAAGACAGGTGAAATAGCGCCGTGTGCAAAGCGATTCACAAATCAAGATGGCGGCCTGAGCGGTGCGGGGATATTAGAAATGTGAATCAGTCACGTGTTCAACACACATACCCCTTCACAGCTCAGTGGGTGGGTTGTACCAACTATGGGTAGCTTTGTAGAATGTGTGTCGATTTCTGACCTCATTAAAGGGACCATTCGAGCGGCTTTCATCCGCCATCTTGAAATGTTAGCATTGCGAGAAATCAAATGTGCTGTATTATGCTAATTCATTGACAAAATTAAGAAATAACTAAAAGATTGATAGAAGAGGGGCATATTTACAAATAATTCATAATAAAAGTTGTCAGTTACGACAATGTTTTGTCGTAGTAATGCATTCCACATTCGTTGCTCCGATGATTGGCTTCATTTCACGAAGTTTTTTCTTTTTTGATCGATACACTTGATTCTTTGTCAAATTGTTAAATCTTGAACAACTGAAATGTTTACCTCAGGTGCATATTCGAAATTAAGTGTGAAAATAATCATGTAAAAATCATATATATTTGTTTACTGGAAAGTTTCATGAATTTCGTTTCCACAAAAATACCCCGCTCGAATGGTCCCTTTAATTGAGATGGATGGGAATTAAGGCGTAAATGAAACGATTTGAACCATTTCGACGGAAGTGAAAGAAGAAAGACAGAAAAAGAAACCAATTCATTCTGAATGGAGGACTCAAATTGTAGTGTCAAGTTTTCTTTCGACCATACGAGATAAGCAATATGTCTGTAAACAACGCCCAATTGGATTGACTTCGAACAAATAAAGAAGTCTCACATTAGGAAATTAATGACATGATAAATTTCTAGATCATCATTCAACGGTCTTTTTAAAATATGTTCTGTTCCTACGTGTTTCATAACGGTAAAGGCTCACTGTGCTCACATGTTAAGTTACTTCAGCACTCAATGTTGGGACTAGCCTTATCACCAAGTTTTGTGTGTTTCCATATCTCCTACAGTATAGAGGAGGCTTCTGATACAATGATCTGATCGAAACCTGTAGTAACTTCATAATATTTCAACCTTAAATTCCTTCCAGCCTGAGACATAAGCAAGACTAGGTAGTAGATTTTGGATTTAACAAAGCTACGGATGTTTTATACCTTTAAAGGTTACAAGAGCTTAGCAGAACCAATTACTCTTGATGAAGCAGGTATTATTGCAAGCTTCCCGTGTATTTGCTCACTGACATTTCAATATATAACTTTCTTAATTTTTTTTTTTTTTTTTTTTTTTATTACAAGAGAATGGTACAAACATATTGTATGATTTCAACATATGAAAGTTAAATTGTTGATAAATTGTTAAGACTGAGATAGAGATAGAGATAGAGAGGGGATAGTGGACAGTTACAGAGGGCAAGAGTAAAAGAAACTCACGGTGCAATGTTCAAAAAATACATGACCATTTTTGTTTAAATTTGGGGTCTTCCTCCGAATATATGTACTTTTCTAAGTGATAGTGATATTTTATGCAATGCATCAGATTGTTGAAGTTTAAAGCATTGGAAGTAAATCTAGTTTTACTGATATATTCTTTTGTAATAATGTAAATGTGATTTATTAATACATTTGCCTTTGGGTCCCCGAGTAGAAATTTTGTAATTTCAATATCAAGGCTGGTTCTGGTTCTTGAGAGGTACCATGATTCTAACTGTGAAATAAGGTTTTTAGTTTTCTCACATGAATAAAATAAATGCTCGAATGTTTCAATTTCTCTACCGCAAAAGGTACAGTTATTGTCCTGACATATGCCGACTTTAAATAAAAAGGATCTTGTTGAGACTATTCTATATATAAACTTAAACTGGAAATTCCTTGCTTTATTTTCGATTGTAGTAAGGTTTATTGCTGCAAAACAGTCTGGTAAATAATTTTCAGGCAGAGTGATATTGAGCTTAGAGTCCCACTTCATTTGTAGGTTATCCAAGGTAAGAGCTTTGTTGGCACACAGCTGGGAGTAGACAAATTTATCATCATTAGAAATGCATATTTGTTTAAGTATAGTGTAGTGCGTATTCACTCCTCTGTCAAAATGAGCTGTTGTCTTATTCAGATTAAAGTATTTTTTCGGTATGTATTTCAGAAATCTGAAATAATGCAGATATGTGTGTTGAAGATTAAATTCCTCTTTGAGTGTTCTAAAAGTCTTTACATCACCATTTAGAGATATGATATCCCTAATCCGTCGCAATCCATCCCTATACCATGATATAAATAAGGTCATATCAGTAAATGGAATAAAATTGAGAATTGGAAGGGATTCAAACTCGTCAAAAGTTGTATTCTCATTTTTCATTACACAAGTAAAACACGTTACAACATCTTTCCAAAAGCAGTTTGTAATGTTTTTGGCATATAATTGCAGTCTTTCTCTTTGAAAATTAAACAAGTCGATGTTTCCATATTGTGACAATGATTCAAATGCTAGGTACTGCCATAGTCCATTTCCTTTGAATAGTCTCTTTATCCATTTTATCTTCATATACAAAAGGAAATTATATCGATCATTTTCAGCCCTCCTTTTGCATAATCGTTGATCAACATATTTCGTTTGATTTTATCACGTTTCCCTCCCCAAACAAACTTAAAGAGAATAGAGTTTAAACGTTTGAAAAAGTGTTTGGATGGGTTGGGAAGCGCTATGAAAAGATGTGTAAAAAGGGGGATAATCTGAGACTTAATAATTGTAATTCTTCCTCGAAGAGTTAAGGATCTATTCGACCAAAAGAATAATATTTTCCTGATTTTGGAGAATTGTTGCTCAAAGTTCAAAGAAATAATTTCGTTTAGGTCGGTAGAGAATGTTATTCCGAGAATTTTGAACGGTTCTTTGGACCAACGAAGTGGTATATGGGGACAAAGTTGCTCATTAGAATTTCTCTTGGAGCCAAACCATACAGCTATGGTTTTATCACAGTTAAGATTCAAACCAGAGACAGTAGCGAACTTTTTAATTACATAGATGAGTTCTGATAATCCCTTTTCTGATCCATCAAGAGTAAAATTGGTATCATCTGCGTATTAAAACATAATATATTCCTTGCCTTTAATTGTGATGCCCTTAATGTTATTGTTTCTCCTAATTGCAATAGCTTTTACTGCATTCGTGACTGTCGATCATTTACCAAAGATGTTCTAGTTTACAGCCGCGATAACACCGGTACCTTTGTCCATTCTGAACATTAAAATCATACGAGCCTAAAATATTGAAAATATATGGTTTTGATTTGCAGGTGCTTGTTTTTTTATGTGATTATACATCTAAATGTTTTGAGTTATATAACCTCGGGCAGTTTAATAGATATTCACACTATTTCAGAGGTTTAAATGTAATTTTAGTGACATTGATAGAATTATTTATTCAGTCATCCAAGAGGTAATGTTGAGACATGCATTCATGCGTGAAGCTTGTCTATCTTATTTTAACTCTCGGCTTGTAAACTGCGCTGTGCATATTTTAATGATTACTTCAAGAAAAGAATAGAAATCGCACTATTGTGTTTCCTTTCAGAAGAGTCCTGAGTTTCGGGGAAGCAACCTATCAATCCCCTAGGCTTCCCATATGGAATTGCTTTGCAGTGACGTTTTCTTATAGTTTGTCTGCAGACTTGACCATGACCGATGTGGCTCAATATTTATTTCTAAGCTCTCACTTGAAGAGTTGATTTTGAGAAACACCCTTCAATAAGCCAGGGCAAACATACCAGTATATCTCCAATTATATATGGACTCATCAACCTCTCTTGTTTATGTGTCTACGAAGGGAAGTCAAGCGTACCAACGAAATGGACAACCGCCGCTTCATATGTAACATTACGGTACGAAACCCCTTACGCACAAGCTTGGTTATAAAGACCCGCATGAAAGGCTACAGTCAAGGGGTGTAGTAAGCCAAGGTTGTTAATAAAATTACTATAAAATGTGCAGCAAATGCCCCGGATGCATCTCGTACATCTACAGGACCGTATACTCTGATTCTTGTTGAAAATCCGACATTCATATAAATGTAGCAAAATATGGCTATGACAGACGATTGTATCATGGGCGCGGAAAATCCTCTGTATTATCGTATCATGGCACAGAGTAAGCCTCTTTTGTACCATTTCATTTAGTATGTATATATATTCTCATAGAATAATATTTGTGATATAACATTCCTTTGAAGATTTCTTCTTAAGCCTTTACCAGAGGATTTACTTACTGAATGGCAATCTAGCGAGGGTTAAGGGATTTGTAGTTTTATTGTAATATTGACCTAATTGCGTAAGAAAAAATGTGCAGTGTCACTGGAGAAAGTGTAGCGTAGAGTGGATACAAGCCTGGTACAAAGAAGGCTTCATCCTCCTGAGACATCGTCGTTTTCCTTAAGTAGTTTCAGTAGTTTGGAGCTATCTTGCCGAATCAAAAGAACGTCTCAACCACATCGAGGTATGATACTCATCAACTTGTCAAGCTTGAGTAACTCTCACCAATTAAGGCACATAGCTAGAGTGATTTGAACGATCTTCAACCCACCTTTATTGATGAACGTCAGTCGGTGTTTTACCAGTGGGGTAAAATTTCAAATTATACTTCACCGCTTAGCATACTCAAAACCTTGATCCAGCTGAATAGACAGAAAAGTTCCACATTTTTGTCGTTGTAACGCCAATGCTAAATCTTTCCGTTATCATGAAGGGTTCTCCCCAGTTTTTGCCATGAACTTTGCAAACTCATCTTACAGGTCGGTGCAATAACTGTAACGCAGTCACACCTTTTATTACATACTCACTCTCCAAGTGGCTCGATATATACAATAACAAGTGTCGTTGAATGCATAGAAAGTGGTACGTGCGTATATCATGTCATCTGGGCGGTATAGATTTTTTGTTTGAAGGTTTTTGACAGACTAAGAAGCCATTTGTATATAAAGAATGATATGTGACACTTTATGGTTCGGCTGTTTCATTTATTAAAATTGTTCATAAGTGTGTACGTGAGAGATTCAGTGTATGTGTGAGAGATATTTAATTGTCCCTCAGAACTTAGGTCACGAGCTATATCACCAAACAAATAATATGATTGTACTTGAGAGATATATAATTGTTTTAATGACATTAATCAAAGATAAAAATATTTTGTCTGTTCAGCAAGGTTGAGGATGAAAGGGTCGTAGAAGTACATTATCCATTATCCATCTGTTTTCATTATAAAATGATAAATTTTCATCACATAACGGCAGAATATTGTTCATGTATATGTAATTTGTTATAATACTTCATATTTTTCTTATCATTTGTATTTCTAAGGAGGGAAGTTTCTGACAATAATACGTGTCCTTCTTGTCTCCACGAGGAGATTTTTATGATGACTTTTATTGTGAGTAATAACTATATTAATGCAGTGAATCTCAATGACATGGTTAAGTCGACACTCTGTGAGATTCTGGACTTAAATATGTCAAACTTTACGAATGGTGTCATTTGTTCAATTTTGTCAATCCTAAAAAAAACGGAAGTATTTTATAAAACCGCATGTAAACAATATCGAAGCAACCCATGGGTCGCTAGTTTTCGCAGGTTTCACCGTAATGTATATCGCCTCACCGATATCGGAAATAGTCACTATTCAGCTCCAATGGTTATACAACATCAATGCTAATTATGTTGTTTGTAGACATCCTCTAAGTTCCATCACTGCTTTGATAAATAACATTTCATCCTTTCTTCTAAGCTAAGAGATTTAAGAAAATTCAAAAGCTGCACTGTTACGACGTAAATTGTAATAAAAACGTAAATTGTAATACTTGCAGCAAATTGTAATAACACTTGACGTATTTTGTAATAAAAACGCAAATTGTAATAAAACTTGACGTAAATTGTAATACGCAAATTGTAATAAAAACTGACGTAAAATGTAATAATATCATCTTGCGGTAAAATGTAATAAATATTTACGTAAATTGTAATAACCGAATTATCAAGGGGACCTTAATTAAACTACCTCAAAATCCCCTTCACTTGAACTTAAATTTCATGTTAACACATCAAAAAATATTATTAGAGAAGTCCGCTTGATTAATTTTACGCAAAAACATACATGTTTAGGGTTACATACGTTCTCGTTCTACATAGATTTGTACCGTACATTGTATGCTTCTAAATGTTCTATTGGCAAGCTTTGATCGGATATATTTCACAGCAAATACAGACGCCAAATAAGGGCTTGAACCTGCTAATTTCATATAGAAATTCATAGATAAGAAGACAAATTGAGTTGTACTAATTTAAGATAATATATGGCGAGGGGGCTGGGGTAAGGGATATTTGACCAGCTATTATTACACATTGTTTTATATCATTTATTATTATATATATCCAGAAATTGGTAGATGTTTTGGAGACAGTATTAAGTTACAAACGATCTGTATGCCACCCAGACAAGTGTCACCCAAACCAAATAAAATGAAAATATTTTGTTAACATTTATTTATTCAATTAATTTCATGATGGCAGTAACTTATATCTCAATTAGGGTATTTATATAGCGCCAAAATTCCAAATTCTAAAACTAAGTCAATGCAGAAGAACATACTTTTCAACAATGAATGTTTTCTAGTTATGCTGCATTAGATTAACAGTGACACGGCTGAATGTACATGTAACCCTTATATGACACCAGTCATGTCCGTCAAAGTACATTTTTTACGTTCAATCTTATTCTCCAATTTCATTAGACAGACGTTAATTTATAATTATTGGATTCATTCATATTTTTATTCTATCATTTACACGCAACATTATATATCCTCTCAAGATCGATACGAGAAACAGGTTAGGGCCCTGTGACTGTTTTGCGTATAACAAGTTCGTATGGCTGTTGTAACCCTTACGCTTACTGGGGCAATAGCACGGTTTTTAAAAGATTTTCCCGATTTAATAATTTGTTTATGCGAGATATATTTTCAAAACGTCTCATTACTCAACCCGATTATCCGTAGTCGTAGAGGAAACAATAAGAAATAACTACTGGCGGCCATTTTGTGTGAACAACTTTTAATCAATTGAGGTATAGAAATTGGTTCGCATAGTTTAAACGATCATGTTACGTTCGTTTTAAAATTGCTTCTTTCATTAAAACACATTTTCTTGCATTTGAAAACATTCAAATAACTGAGCTTCTTTTAGAGCGATGACATACGTTATCAAGTATCACAATTACATACGAAAAAATCCCAACTTCGCCAGCACTCGCCTTTTGTGTATTTATAGGAGTTGTAAGCCAAAGGCTCAAATATAACAAATCTTCATCTTAATATTAGATATCAAGGATACGGACACATTCTTGATTAATGATAGCTATTGAAAAAGGATGATGTATGTAGCTTGGACTTTTCGCGTTTAAAACCTGTTGAAATATAGTGCTATCTGAAAGAGAAAGATATACTATAAAACAGATTTCAGTGCTACTGTGGCTTCAAAGTTTACCTATAATATTCATACAAAAACTCCCTTAACCGGCCATGATGGGTATGATCGTAATGATATACACAAAAAGGACAATGCATTTTCTTGTTGTTGACATTTGTTTGAAGTTCGTTCAGCAAGCACATTCTATCTGGTTCAAGTGCGTTTGTGTAGTTCTGTCAGAAGAAGACCATTTGCGGACAAGCGTATTGCGTATAAGCGTCCTCACCATAATTTGAGCATATCCAAGACCGTCACAACGTACAAGAACCAACCTTAGAACAACAAGAAAAGCCTTTAAAAAGGCTAAGTTGGAGGCACCCTTGTTAGGCTAGGAAAAACTGCGAAATCATAGGGTACAAATAGGATAGGATTTTCATTACAGCAAATAAGTAGATTAAAGCCATTAATAGAACAAAAGACCTTCATTTTATCTTTTATTTAGAAAAAGTTATACAATTATTTGTTCATAGCATCAAATAATAGAATAGTAAGGCAAACTTGCAGTTAGAAATAGATCTATACAGTTCTGTTTTAAACAACGGTCACCGATTTATCCCTTGGAAATAGATCTATTTTTAGAAAATAGGTCACAATTGATAGCGTCCAGCACCGCACAAAGTGTTCGACTCTTCATAAATTCATAAATCCATATGTATCACTAATTGTTTCTCGACTCTCAAAGATTGCCAGTACAAGATATATAAAATTAAAGTCTAAAGCATAGTTCACTACCTCTATCTTTGTCTGTCACGAAGCGATATCCCACAAATTGACTCTCCTTAATTACATTCTCTACTTATCGACTTGTAGCCGCTTGTTTCTCGCGTGTGCCGTTGTAAAGGAGAGTTTTTACTAACATGGAATAGAGTTTTATAACCTTCCATGCGACATTTACGCGTTTAATTTAGTACACGTGCGGTCATGAAGAATTGTACTGTCTTTTTTATTCTTAAACACCACTGTTCCCTTTAAATTTTGAGATTTTCAGAGACAATCGTTTTCCGTATTAAAGGTTGCCAATTATTTCGGAATACCCACATGGTCACGTGGTTCTAAATTTGATACAGATGTGTTCATTGGTTTACGATATTGCCGAAATACAAAGAGACTAAATATGATTGGTTGAAAGTTCCTTTGAAAATTCCAACTGTAATATAGAGAGAATTTCAGCTGTTAAGATGGTTGGAGGCCGTTGGGGCCTCCAACCAATAAGCATGTCTATGAGGGTGGTATATTGCATGTGCATTGTATATTTAATATTTCGTATACCTAGACTTGCTTCGTAAGGTAATGTCGAGGTCAAATTATCATTAACTACAGTCTCACTACAAGATTGATAATGTGTGGACGTTATATTACATTAAAAACCAAAAATAATTAACACAATTGTACCCAAGGAAAAATGACAGGGAAAAAGTGCTTTAGTCGGAAAGACCTTTAAATGTCTAACAGAGACTCGTTGGCTCCGTAAAGCTTGGGTTGTATTTCAAACCTATTGCTCCAAACATTAAAAAAATATAGCAGTGCTCATGTAGTTGCCATGTCAGACAATCAACAAATTTAAAATCGGACAATTACAAATTCATAATTGTTATTATGGCCATCACTCCAGAGATACATTATCTGTTTTATCAACTGGTACGAGTATGGTTGTAAACTGGAATCGTGTAATGTTAATACCCCACGCATAAATACTCAGAAAAGAGTACTAGTATAAATGAAATACCATTACATCCTTTTTTGTTTAAACCACACCAAGATCATATGTATATAGTGTTGCATTATTTCGTTTACTTTCATGATTATGTACTGAAGGCCTTTAGGTATTGAGTAGAGACTGAATCGGATACATAGAGTAACCACAAACAATTTCAATATGTTCAACTTTTACACTTTAAGAGAGAAGTAAACAACAGCTTTTAAGCATGAAACCTCTTTTTTCTGTTACTGTCTTAAAATTCTTGTGTTATTCAACTCGAATAACACCCTCTCACTAAAGGACTAAAGCTCAAAATAGCATTGAAAGCGGTTTGTTACACGATATACCAAACACAACCCCCCTGCTCTAACCAAATCTTCTATCCAAATCGTAACCCAACTCTGAGAGATATTACAATTCATACAAAACGATTTTAAAACGAGAGTGGAATCGATAATTTCCGCTTGGTCGGGAAAATTCAAATGAAATGAAAACATATTTATATGAAAACAATAATTTTTGTGTGTAAAATTGGATGGAAAAAACGTAGTTACCTAAAACAATCCATCCAATCTTTCACAAGATCCTGTTTTCATGTAAAACGCTAATTTTATAAAAACCTAGTCCTGTCCAATGATCATGATTCATGAAGTTCTTATTCATTAAGTCCATATTTTATTGGTAAACAACAAGACAAAGAAATAAACAAAGAAAAACATTTCATTATTTTTCGTCTTTCCCGTTGCTAGTCTCTCTGTCTGTGTTTCTGTCCCTCTGTCTATTTGCAAGTGAATCAGTTCGTCTATCTTTTTTGTCACTACTTTTTCTACTTGACTTGTTGCAGTAAAATGCAATCGGTTATTACAAATTACGTAAAAAGTTATTACATTTTACCGCAAGTAGAGATTATTACAATTTACGTAAGTTTTTGTTACAATTTGCGTATTACAATTTACGTCAGGTTTTATTACAATTTACGTTTTTATTACAATTTACACCAAGAGTTATTACAATTTGCTGCAAGTGTTACAATTCACGTTTTATTACATATTACGTCGTAACATGCACACATAACTACATGTGCTATTTTTGTGCTCAGCTGGTCGTATATGCTTTGTATGTGAAACGACTACGGTCGTGTTAATATTTTCATTATTAACTGCACGTAAATTATAAATAATAATAATACGTATTTATATCATAGTTAGAAAGAAATGAATGCCTATTTCCTTATATGCCTTACGAAAGCCCACTTTAAAACGAAAATTCGTGTTATATTGCCTTTAATATGGCATGTATATGTACAGTGCACAGCTGAATGGTATATACCTAAGTATGTTAATCATTATAATCCTATTTTATAAAATCTGCCATGGTTTACTGATACTTTTGCTGTCCTTTACAGTGGCGTTAAGTAATTCACACTAGCAACAGAATTAAAAAAGATGAAAAGAGAATCGTGTTAATAATTATGACTGATATTAAGATATATCAGAAAATCCCTAACTGTGACTCTGCAAATAATAAAATTGAGAATTGAAAATAATGAAACCGATCTACCTTCCCTATAACTAGTTATTCTAAGACTTCATGAGAAGGGAAAGGTCTTATTAGCAACACGCTGTGCTTTAAAAGGAAGGAATATGAAATTGCGACTAGAGTTCACGGATGAAAGGCAAACATGTCTTTTTTGATGACCGAGATGTCTTTTCAATTTCGTTAATTCTGAGACACGCATTCGAGTAATCGCATGAAAAAATCACAACGAAATCACACAATCGCGAAAGGAGATTCTTAAATTAAACTCAAACTGAATTTCATTATTCCTTTTTCTAACCTCTGCAAATATACATTAACGTATCTTACGTATCTTGTCCTTCATATGAAATTGTCCATTTATCGGTATTACGGGAACTTGAAAGGAAATATGTTTTAAATACCGTATACAACTTAAATGAAACAAATTTGTTTCTATTATTTTGAGCATATATAGAAATAATCTTAAACATATTCTTCACCTGTATGTGAAACGTTGCATGGCTGAATAGATGTCACACAATATGATAGCCATTGGAGCCTTATACATGTTAAAAACGAATGTTAATGAAACGAAGAATTTATTTCAGTTTGTTAAAAGATAATTATCAAGTGATAATTGATCCAAAAACTAGATATACCGTTTTTTAAAACGCTAAATTCGACCGACGTACTAATTATAACCAGGGGCATCGTCATTCATCACTTCCCAGAACGATTTACTGTGTATGGAGCTAGCGTACCTCAGCCTCCTGATCATACTCGTTCCTACAGAGATCCTCTTTTTGGCATCAAAGTGAATTTCTTTGCTTATTACAGGACATTTACGTGCCCTATAGTATAATACGAAAAACGGCCAATGAAAAATAAGAGAAAACGGCCTCAGCCTTAGAGAAAACGGCCACTGCGACAAGAGAAAACGGCCATATATGAATACATGAATGAAGTATATTGTTCTCAGCACTAATTATAAACATAAAATTGATTATTTTGAAGTGAGAAGCCTAGATAGCATATTGTAAGTGTCGTCATATCTTCAAGGAATTTATTTTGCGAATATGACAATGAAGTTGCTGACTATATACTTAGTTTCTACAACGGTTTCAGACGGTTAAATTATAACATGAGTATATTTTCATTCATCTGACAACTAGCTAGAGGAATAATGTGCAAACTCTGTTTCGGGGCTTTGCATAGGACTCTCCGACATACGTGTAAAGCGTATGTTGGATACTTCTTTAAAGACATAAATTGTTGTCTTGTGATAAATGTCATCTAACATAAACTCATGAATGTTGATGTATTTGAGTTAAACGTCTGTTTCCAACTCCTGATGATGTCGCCGACGTTAATAAAGCTCACTAAAAGTGTAAAACTTGTTTTATAGAGTACATATTTTTCGCTACTGCATATCAGGTAAGTAAAGATTACTCCTTATCCAATTAATCTCTAATTAAAATGTATCAATCAATCAATCAATCAAAGGTTTATTTATGTCTCACTTGTGCACCTAAAAATTACGGGTACATTCATAAAAATATAATTTGGGTAAGAGTACACAACCAATCGCACAGCGATTTATGAGAGACAATAACATGTTTAAAAGGAATGCAATAAGAACGCATGTACAGCTAAATCACATCAAGGGTATAAAAGAAATCTCCGTTTATATAAAATTTCATTGCAGCTTCTGGCTGTATAAAACATTACATTCGGATTTGAACAAACATAGTAAAATTTCTCATAATCTTGTAAAATATTAAAATTAGGAGTAAATGTAAGTCTTATTACCCAGAGGATAACGCTAATGATAATCCGTTCCAGTTGACTGCCTCAGTCTTTAATTATGTGATTGTTGAGGAATAGACAGTTTGACTAACCAAACAACACTTTTTGAGTAGATTTACAAGTATATCCATAACTTTTTGAAAGTGCAGTTTCCTGATGGCCACATGCAAGTTTCAAGAATTCCATATTGTTCTCTTTAAAATTGGTTTCAATACTTCCCAACTTTGTACAAACATCTTATAATATCACGCTTGCTGAAAAAATATCGATTCAACCGTTATTCCAACAAGGGTTACAAAGTATAAGGGAGTGAAGAAAAAACTCATTATATGTTTTTGAAATCGGTTAAATTACAATATTGCTTTGATAAACATTATTTCATCCTTTATTTGACTCGGAGTATAGGTAGTAAATTCAAAAGCTGCACACATAACTAGTTCAGCCGTTTTCAACTGCCCATATTTGTTTCATTTAATGTACAATTGTACAATTGTATATTTGTAAGCCGACTGAACTTTTTCATTGTTGATTACAGGTCAGTTAGTAAAGTAAAAAATAATTAGTATTTCGTTGCATCGATAGAAAGCTAAACTGAGTGCCTATATCCTCGCATGCCTTAAAATAGCCAATTTGAGTCGATAAAGTGTGTTAAAATGACTTTACCTATCATTTGGGTTTGTAAGCATTAGCAAGATTTGCTATGCACATAAAACGAATGCGAAAACCTAAATTCAATAGCCATTTATCTATAGAAAATCAACCTCTTGGAAGTTTCACATGAGGGACAAGTTTTCATTGGCTTGTGTAGAATAACGTTAAGAAATCACACGTCAAAGAGAGAATACCTGCTGAATAATAAGCTTGTAAACCATGCAAGCTCATACATAGTATAAGGCGTATCATATATCAATTTATGTGTGCTGTGTGGTGATGCATAGAGTTTGAAAGAAACAGCAGCGCTCTTACAATGATCTTGACTGTTTGAGTTTTGCTAAAGCAATAAAATTTGAGTAGACCTATTCAATTACCGTAATCAATTTTGAAAGCTTCCTGTTCTGAAAACGCACTAGTACCCGTAAATAACCTGTTGTTGAACAACAATTAGTGTTTGGTCGGTAATATGAATGGGGAATTTATTCTAAACATAAAGAATTTATTCAAATTATAAAAAAGCGAACATTAACTATCAATAGCTACAAGACGAATTCAAATGGCCACTCTCGGCTAAAATACGTTTCGCTCGTGCTCTTGCGATTTCACGGTTTCGTGTCGCTCTTTCACGAGTTCACGTCTCCCCAGAAACAAATGTCCCCTCTCGGCCACCTTACCTCCAGTCCTGATTTGTTAAAGCAAACACATGCCTTCATACAAACTGAGACTATTGATAGGTAGTACCAGCGACGTGTTTCATTATCTAACTTGTGAAGATAACTAAAATCCTGGATAAGCATGCTCCAGCCAGGTCATGTGAAGTGACAGTCCATCCTCAAACAACATGGTATAATGACGACATTCGCCAGGCTAAGAGAAAAAGGAGATCTTTGGAGAGACACATGCGGAGAACAAACCTTGTCATCAGCCAACAGCTTCACTCTGAACAGCGCAATGTTGTGAATCGAATGATAGAGGAAGCCAAATCAAAACACTTCACATCAGCACTAAATCAGGCTACGACACAAAAGGAAGTGTTCCATGTAGGCAATACCCTTCTCTTCAAGAAGAAAAGTAACACGCTCCCATCTCACTCCTCGAGTAAAGACCTTGCTGAGAACTTCAGTAACTTCTTTCACAATAAGATCTCCAATATTCGCGCTGGCTTAGAAGATGAGGATAGTGATACAGAATGTTCGGTTCAAACAGGTAATGTGTCCACAACAATCCTAACAGAGTTTCATTCTGCCACTGAAGATGAAATTGCCAAAGTCCTCACTAAATCTCCAAAGAAGTCATGTCGCCTGGATCCTATTCCATCTTGGCTCCTGAAACACTGTTCAACGGCCTTTGTTCCTGTCATCACAAAAATTGTCAACAGCTCCTTATCCAACCATGAAGTTCCGGAATCACTTAAAGAGGCTCTCATCACACCTCTCCTCAAGAAACCAGGATCTGATCCGGACTCTTTGAAAAACTACAGGCCTGTCTCCAACCTCTCTTTCCTATCAAAGATGTTAGAAAGAGTTGTGGCCTCTCGTCTGAAACAACACATAGCAGACAACAACCTAGGCGAGCCATTCCAGTCAGCATATAAGAGTGGACACAGCACTGAAACGGCTTTACTGCGAGTCCAGAATGATTTACTATGTCATGTGGATTCAATGGGTGCGGCAGTCCTTGTTCTATTGGACCTGTCGGCTGCCTTTGACACTATCGACCATGGCATATTACTGAACCGTCTCCGAGATGAGTTCAGTATATCCGGAGGTGCTCTTCTCTGGATAACGTCCTATTTATCAGGACGACACCAATCTGTGACCGTCGAACGTGATGTGTCATTACGGAGAAAGCTATCGTTTGGTGTCCCACAAGGGTCTGTACTTGGCCCTATTCTGTTCACCATCTATACAACCCCATTAGGAGATATTGCCAGGAAACATCATCTAAAGTTTCACTTATATGCAGATGACACTCAACTGTACCTTGGCTTCAGACCACTTGTGTCATCGTCTGTGACAGACACATTCCAGGCAATTACAAACTGCATTGATGATATCAGGTGCTGGATGAGAACAAATTTTCTCAAGCTAAACGATGAAAAGACAGAACTACTCATAATAACACCGAGACCAACAAGATCACCAGTATTCTCACATCACCAACTGAGATTTGGCAACTGCAGTATTGCACCAAGTGATTCAGCAAGAAATCTAGGGGTTGTATTTGATTCTGCGATGAACTTCCAGGTCCATGTCAGGAAAATATGCAGTAAATCATACTACCACATCAGGAATATAAGTCAAATCAAGAAATATCTGACTGAAGATGCAGTTAAAACATTAGTTCAAGCTTTTGTAACATCCCAGCTGGACTATTGCAACAGCCTATTGTATGGCATACCCAAGAACCAACTGGGCAAACTTCAACGAGTACAAAATTGTGCTGCTCGAATGATCACAGGAACCCGGAAGTATGATCACGTCAGTCCAGAATTAAAAGGTTTGCACTAGCTGCCAATGAATGAACGGATACAGTTCAAAGTCCTGCTATTGGTTTTCAAGGCACTGCATGGGCTCGCTCCAAGCTACATCCAAGAGCTCATCAAACCATACAGACCAAGTAGGACCCTAAGATCCACATCAAGCTTGACTGTGTCTGTTCCAATAACTCGAACAGCAAGTTTTGGTGATCGTTCCTTCTCCAAAGCTGGTGCAGACCTCTGGAACAAACTCCCGGAGGATCTACGATCCATAGGGACCCTTGAACATTTCAGAGGAAAACTGAAAACATTCCTCTTCCAGAGAGCATATGACTGAAGCGCCTTTGAGCAGAGTTCTGGAAAAATGGCGCTTTATAAATGACTAGTTTATTATTATTATAAGAGGAAACTCACAAAGGCGTTGGAAATTCAATAAATCGTGAAAGAAAACAGAATTAGACCATATCAACATTATTTATATGTACAGTATTATCAATTCTACGAACATTCTCATCTTAACTCTCTGACAACTATGTGATTAGAATTAGTAAATTCTTCCTTTTCTTAAAACAACTCCTGTTGTCTCCTGCAATAGATCGTGTCAAAAGTAAAAAAATTAACAGCAGATGAATCTGACTCCAAATTGCGCAATACTTTTTCTCCGTCTCTTTTTCTCCGACTTGTTGGTTGAAATGTTACATAAAAACTATTTCTTGTCTTATTGCTTCACATTAGAATTATGTACATTCTTTCCAGAATTTATGTCCAATACATCTCTGTCATATGCAATGTCATCACCAAGGTTACGAAAAAAGTGGATCCTGTTCAACTGTAAATTGATGTGAATTTGTTTTACAATCCCCTTTCAAATGGAAGAACATGTAAATTATTAATGTTGATGTATGAGAACAAGTTTTGTACTTAATTTGTTATGTTAGTCATGCAGATCTAACAACACAGAAAAGATCCTTTTGTTACGTGTCATGTTGACTTGTAAATGGAAAAATTTACATAACATATACATATAAGTTAGTGAGTGAGTTGTTGTTTAGCGCCGCTTGGGTAATATTTCAGCCAATAGCGGCGATACATACATTGTATTATAACATTGTGTACCAGGGGCGTAGGAGCGAATTTGAAAGTGGGGGGCTTGAATTGAAATTTTGTAACTGGAGTCAGTTTAATTCCTTGTTTGATTGGATGTTTTAGTTCTTCCCTCAGAGTAGTTTTAGAACTACCCTCAAAGTAGTGCATAGTAACTGTTTTGTAACAATACTAGACCAGCTATTGGAAAATATGTAATAGAAAGGGGAAAATAGTCATTTTGAAAAAAAAAAACATTTCGAAAAAAAGTGGGGGGGTTAAGCCCCACCAAGCCACCCCTGTTCCTACGCCCCTGTGTACATATATTTCTTCCTTTTTAATAAATATAGCAATAACTTAAAGTATTAATGGTATTTTACATGGCATGTCAACTTTTTATCATATGCTAATAACAAGCAACAGCGACGACCCATGTATGATCACAGATAACGCACCAGCTTCATCTGCTTCCTTACCAACAGTAACATCCTGGAAAATGTAGTTAGGATATCTTGCAACAAGCCGTGTGGCATTTGTATTTGATCCGTTTGCAGAACTGTGTATCTTAAAGGAGCACAGAGTATGTTGTTAGGGTCACATATGTCAAACTTCATAAATGGTGTCATTTAATCGAGAACTTGTGGTCGGTTCAGACATTCAGAATCCTACTGTTTATCTGTTCAGTGAAGTGACGATAAACGGGTTGGTGTCGTGATTTGTGATCGAAAACCGGACAGTGGCGCGCGCAAATGATTCAAACGTAATTTAGGCAACTTATTTACAGTAGAAATGGCAAAATACATGGTTTGGTTGGGGACTCGCTTATTAGCTAGCGAGAGGTACACTGAAAAAACACAAGAGAAGTTTTTTTATGGTTTTATTACAAAAACAGTTACAGCATCTTACATCAACAAATAATTCTTATTCTTACTCCCACCTCCCTAACCTAACTTAACCCATACTTACTCTACTCCCAAATACTTTACCAAAACTTCATCCTAGCCTCTGTTTCACCCGGTCGAAGCCCCTGTATTTCTCCCGCATAAGCTGTTGTTTTTCTATACTTTTCTTGTCTAAAACTCCCCGAAACTACTCGTGCATCACCTTTTTAACCCATCTTGTCATTAATCATCTTCTGTGTGTGTTTTACTCTTGACCAATCATATTCCCTATTTCCTCTTATGACAGCAGTCACTCAACAGTGCTGGTTTAACCTATGACCTCTACCTACGCACCGTCACCTCTGTACTAAAACCCTTGTGACGTCACTAATTACTCTCTATTGGTTTATCCAATTTCAGACAACTGCTCAGTTATTCATAGTTTCACGATACTGCTTTGGTTTCTCTATCTTCAATTCTTCTTGTCTCGTAGTATTGGACATCTGAAATGACTCAAGCCAAATGTTACAATAAATAATATTGACAAATGCGTTCCAAACGTCTACCCTTACCCAAACTCATTTCATATTCGTGTTTCGCCTATTCAATAACCCAATGTCACGCGTTGTACTGCACTAAATGTCCTTTGCTCTATTGTTTCTTTTTTCTACACGTTTGCTTCTTTCAAATAATATCTCTCTATTTAATCCTTATTTTAAATATAC
The DNA here is from genome assembly GCA_921293015.1 of Phorcus lineatus. Taxonomy (NCBI): domain Eukaryota; kingdom Metazoa; phylum Mollusca; class Gastropoda; order Trochida; family Trochidae; genus Phorcus; species Phorcus lineatus. The sequence continues at coordinate 30,156,802 of OV121091.1, forward strand.
TAAATGTTTCCCAATAAAAGCCTATTCTAACTTATTCACAATCTCTCTACATAGCACAAAGACAAACATTGGTTGATAGTATCAAGAAGGTCTAATATACAGGATAATTGGAGACATATTTTCGAATTCTTAACATCAAAAAGGCCGTTTTACGATTATCGGTGAAAAAAAAGAAAATAAGATGATCATAATTTAAGCATTTTAGAGAAAAAGATGCAAGTTTAGGGAGGCGATTTTAACTTAACTCAGATCATTGGGTATTTGGGCTCTTACTAATGCCACATTAAAAATCATGAAACATACTCTGTGTCACTTTAAATAGCGTGTATTCACAGAAACATTTAAAGCTTCAAAAATCGTTTGTGATAATTGTTGACCGTCCTGCATTCGATACCATCCAGCCACACATCCGGTTAGATAAGCATTCGCACTTTTTTACCTCAGTCTGTTACCAAAGCTAAGTGACTTAGAATTATGTGCATACATTGCATACCTAAGAATCAGGGATATACGTAGGGGAGATAACTTTAAAGAAATTGAAGGGTGATAGCGTGTAAAATCTCTTGGTATCACACACTTTAAGGGACATAACTCATAACTTGGTATCTCGCGCCGTTCTAGATTTTATTACCAAGACGTTTCTTTAACTTTGCATCAGAAATCAAGTGAATGATCATTATCAATGTCATTTTAAATTTAAATAGAAAATGTTTGATCATAATCCCTTTTAAGTAATGTGTTTTAAATGTTTCTCTAAGAGGAGCTGGATTAAAGTTGAGTCCCTGAAAATAATTGTGACTATAAATTAATTTTTAATATTTGGTATGGAATGTTATGAAAGTAAGTCCTGAGCAATACTTATTATCATTTCAGACTGATTCAACCAGACTTGCCAACATTTTCTAGACTTCAGACATTATCATTAGACGTTTAATGTTTTGCCCTAGGGTCTGGATGACAGACCGTAGAGGAGCCAGAAGTGCTGGTAGTCCTGCCATGAGTGTAGAATATTGGAGTCTACAATACCATCTACGTCTTTATTTAGCAAGTCTAGGTTTTTTTCATGTTTAAAGTGGGTCTCCGGCCATTATTTCTTACCAAATATTAGATACATCAGAAGCCTAGAGTGTTGGTTGCGGTGATAGACTGGGGGACCGGAAACTTGTGGTATTTTCTTTTGGAGAATATCATATTATATCATATATCAATTCAACTAGGGCATATTTGAAAAGTTTCTTTCTTTGTCAATAAGTTTTCATATTGTTTATAGCCAAACACTTACATTCGATGTTAAACTTAATTTTCATTTTGGATTGAGTGTAGCAACTAGTCTACAACTTTTACTCATCAGAAGAAGTTTTCTAAGGTTTGTTCATTCATTGACTTTATTGGAAAGAGTAGACTCGTATTAATATGTTTAAAATGATATATATGATATATGTTTGATATGTTAAATATAGTGTATGTCGTGTATCAACCTCCTCTTGGCGTGAGATGTGTAGGCACGGTAAAATACATTTTTGAAAACGTTAAAGGAACGCGACAAAATAAAATCCTAGTTTTGCGTCAGTTAAAACGAGATGATATGTTGATATGTAAAGAAATCTGTAATGGAATCAAGATTGAGAAATCATCTTCCTACGCAAAGCTTAACTATTGCCAGTCTCGAACTGTCCAAGTTAACCCTTGCTGCCGACATCAGACTTTCCTGTGCTAGTTCTCTAGTTCACTGCAAAGGAATTAGATAGTCCAATCAGAAAGCTCCTAGCAAAAGCTAAATCCGGGCACTCGAACAAACATGGATGCGCCCATGTCGCAGTCCGTCGACTGAAAGATTTGTAAAGAGAAAGTGCCGCCTCCAAAGCGATGAACAATATATTCAAGTTCATTTATGTTTATGGTCAATTTGCGTTATTATTTTTCTACAACCCTATAGCGGACAGCAGCCTGTCAAAGAATTTATTCTTAAATTGCTTCGGTAAACTAATCAAGCTCGATAAACTTGACCATGATTTGAAGCACCGACTCGATCCACTACGCCCGGCAAGACTTTATTTCCTGTCATCGTACAATTGTTTTATCTTTTGTGCTTGCAAAAACTTGATTGAAAACCCGTTGAACTGAAAGATTGATTAAATTTTACATAAATTAACCGATAAAATTTGAACATCTCGCGATGTCATAACACTCGAAATGTAGTAGCCTGTGACCTCGTTGTATCGCGGTAGTAATTAAACGTTACTCTCAACAAACTTTACTTCTTGCAATCAAAAACCAGGTATGTTGACGTGTACCATTTAAATATCATGTCGTCAATAAAAAAAATTAAAAAAGTAAAACAATTGTTATATTTACTTCCATTTTCACTGATTTGATTGGGTCATTTTCATTTTTGAAAATATTTCTTTGGTTACTTCGTATGTGCTTTGATATAAAAAATATTCTCTCTCCATAAAATGTTTCCCGTTTGGTTTGTACGTGTGTTTGTGAACAGTTGGATAATAAAAAATGAGACTAAGTCTTGTGCACATGACGAATATAGCCAGCCCCCCCCCCCCCCCCCCCCCCCACTTATTTTAGGGAAAAAAACTACTCTTTTGCTCTTTCAATGTTTGAATGACAAAATAGAATATTTTAAGTTTCTTGAGGCATCTGACTCTTTTCTGCAGATTGAGAATAAAACTGTATTTAGTCTCACCGACGTTGTAGGCGGGTGTTTTTTCTTAAATCTTAAACCGATGAGCTAGCAAATCTCTAATTTCAGCCCCCCACTCTCGAAATTGGTGCTACGGGCCTGTATACTATTCATTGTATGTCTAAAAATATTTTCTCCCCTATAAATTTGATTTTGACATATTTTCCAGGATAATTTTTCAGCTATTTAAAAAATAAACAATGTGTAAACTGTACTTATTTGATGAACAAATACAATTATATAATGGAAACGACCACGATAAATGGGCCTACATACTTCCATTTGAAAAAATATAAGGGGCGCAGTCATATGTTATTTATTTACCAAAACCGGTCCTAATAACAACAAAAACATCTTTTCCGTCCATCAATACATTTATAAACTGAATCGTCTTGTTTGAAAGGTTTGCAATGCCAATGTCTTAGTAATCTGATCGATCAGGTCACTCTCTATGGGCGCAGCCATTTTGATTATCACGCAAATGATACGGCGTCACCGATTGGTTAGGGTAAGGGAGGTAACTGGAGATTACTAAAAATCGCCAGAGGGGGCGCTAGTATCAGCACAGGAAAGTCTTATGTCGGCAGCAAGGGTTAACTTGGACAGTTCGAGACTGGCAATAGTTAAGCTTTGCGTAGGAAGATGTTGAGAAATATGAATACATAGAAGGGTTTTTTTAAAATTATATAGTATTAGCAAGACCGAGCGAATATACACTGGTTTGCACAATACAAAGAATTGATTAAACTAGATTTTAAAAAGAGTAAATGTGAATCCTATTTGTATAAGTAAATGCGATGGTTAGTATCGAGCAAGTACCTGTGGTCGTAATCATTACGTGAGACTTTTAAATGCCGCCACCTACAGTTTCCCCCCACTGACAATTGCTGTGAACAGTACGCTCTACTGAACAGAAGGATCTCAAATTACCAGATATCATCAGTTTGAAAATATAGCCGATCATTAAACTAATGTTATCGTGAGAGCTCGATTGTAGAAAATATGCGAAAGTGCTCCCATTAAGTATTTATTACATCAAGTTTTATCTTCTGAATATAAAATTTGAACATCCGCTTAGTAAAGTTGATGCTTGCACGTGCTCATGAATTTTGATAACTACTTAGTGTGCTTGTGATGGTCATTCATGATTGTAAATCTTGGTGTAAAATATAAACCTTTTGTTCCATATCTTGCAGATCATGAATTAAGTACGTTTTGATTAACCATGATTTAAAAAAAAATTTCCTTTTGATGTATCATAAAAATCATGAGACATAAGATGAATTCTAGCTAAAATCAAAATTTTTAAACAAAAAATGCAAATATTCTTTTGAATAATGTTAAAAAAATTGGGCGAAAATTGATGTCCTATCAAGTTAGGTTTTGTAAAAAAAAAAATAAATATTTTCATAACTATCTTATTAACTTCATTTTCAGATATTGAATAAATGTTAATATATGTACAATAAGTGTTTTATTTTCCAAAATATACGTATTGCTTAATGTAGGACCAAGCGAAATCAACCAAAAGCTTTAACCCTTCAGATGACCTGTGACATAAAACCCGCTTGAAGACCCGGGCTAAGTAAAGGGGTGCAACTCGACTTCTTCAAATACCTTGAATTTATTTTTCTGTACCAATTTTTTACTGGAAAGGGCACCATGGTACATCTTTTAAATGCAATGTTTTTAGATTTTACTATTAACCAATAGACCTTATTCACGGAACGCCATTTTGCTAACGAGAACGAGGCTATCGACATAGCTCCCATTATCTTTAATCATAATGTAACGTAAAGGTTGCTAGCTGCTATTGATCTAAATAGGTATGAATCCATGGTTGAATGCATCTAAATAGGTATGAATACATGATTAAATGCATCTAAATAGGTATGAATACATGGTTGAATGCATCTAAATAGGTATGAATACATGATTAAATGCAACTATCAAGTTATGAATTTGATATGCATAAATGTCTTCACATGAATTAAAACAATTTAGCAATATTTTCTGGAAAGGGATAGAAAAACTACGCAGATTTTTCGTGCACTCCCTGATTGTCACTTTTACCGTCAAACCGGCTTGCGTTCCTAGCCTCGCTTTCGTTTCAACATGGCTGCCGCGTGAATATGGTGTATAGATGAGAAATCTAACCCGGCACGTATGCACAACGTTATAGTTTTGTCACAAATCAAGGTTGCAAATGGTGAAAAGCACTTATTTATCTCAAATAGCATGGCTTTTTACAGAGCTAACATAGGTGTTTTGTATTTCAAATGGAACCATGGGTATTTACAGTAAAATATTTTTATTTTTTTTTATAAAATGAAGTTAGTTTATGGTTTTTAAACCGTAATTAGAAGAGTATTGTTTATATTCTATTGATCTAGTATATTGAAGACGTATATACATAGAGAAGGACGGAAAGCATTGTTTCGTCAAATATAACTCGACTGGAGTGGGGTATAAGTCAGATAAACCCACACTTCCCTCGGTGCATCACTCAATACACCTCCTGTTTGAATCGTGGTTCCTCGGCTTCGCTACGCTACGCCTCGGAGACCCACGATTCAAACAAGTGTGGGTATATCTCTTACATAAACTAAATAAACTAATGCGGGGTATTTGAAACACACTAAGCTCACAGGTAAAAAAAAATTGTACAGTTAATTATGAACACAAGCTGTCGTTAATAATGTTTTCGTAAATGTTTGTAACGGATGCAATTTTTAAGGCAGGCTCTAAGATGTTTTATACAATGGGCAATGTTTGGGCAAACATTAAATGAGAAATTGTAGAAAATGTGAACATTAGCATGATGTCAAAGGAAATAGTTACTTTTGAAAGAGATAATATTCCTCAAAGGCACTAGCGTACATTAATATTGAGTAAACACAACGAAAGCACAAGTACTGCATATCGTTATTACTTAAGTAAACTACCTCGAAAGTTATTTAGAGAGAGAGGCGGATTTAATGCAAGTTTTATGTTATTTGTATGCTTATTTTTAAATCGGCAAATGTATTAGGCAGTTGTGATATTTTCATTGCAAATAAGGATATGCCGTACGTTTGGCATTATATGTGTGTATGTACAACTATGTTCTTCTTGCAATTTCCTTGTAAGAGCCGAGAAGACCAATAATCTGCCACTTGGCAGCCTCTGACATTCTAAAACCAGGCATTCTGGGTTGTAATGGCTTAAACGGCTTGTATAAGCATTTTTATATCCGAAAATGGTCACCAACCAACCAACCACGTGTAGCTTGTCGCGTTTGGATGAAGAATACCACTACAAAACCATTATAATACCAAACCTATTACATAGCACATTCATAGTTCAACGGGGGCGAATTAAATAAACTTTTATTTTAGGGTGCAACACCTTTTTTACTATGTATTTATTCCCGTTCTTCATAGTCGCGCTTATAACAATCTAGTTAAAACTAGATGTATTGATCCGTCACTACATCTAGAGAATTACTCATTGAGGTCATGTTCAGCTGACCTTTGACTAATTTTGGACCGACCAATAAAATGAAGGCAGGAAGACAGCTTGCAACCAATCAAAGACGGGTTTCTTCTGCATCTTGGTTAATGTCACATGCTGACGTTTACCCTACGTTTGTCTATATTTATCCTCTAAAACTTATTTTGTCATTGTTTGACCTAATGTGTTGATTTTCTTTTGCACAAATTACCTAATATCCAACCCAAAACTATTCCTTCAACATTATCAGCATAGAATTAATGCTGTCATCATATTTTTCTACACAATTCACTGCGAAAGATTGGTAACATACGGATTTTGTAATCGAGGTGCTTAAGAACGGCGAAACTATCGCATTGACCCGTGATTCGAAGAGCCGGGCCAGCACTCTTTTGATTGGCTGGTGTTCGCGCCTGCTCGATACGGAATAGACCTGTAATTCGCTACATGTATTAACGGACTTCGGGACGTATTATATTACAGCTAGTTTTAACTAGATTGCGCTTATAAGAAAATAGGAAAATATAAAATATATTTGAGATTCACATTAGATATTTCCATATTCAAGACGAGATATTCTCGCGCCATTTATATTCATTAATCATTTTTTTATCACTCTTTGGTGCATCAACTGTATCATGTCAAATGGTAAGAAATAGGAAGTGACTTATGAGTAATAACGCTTCATCATTGCATTTTTCCGGTTACATTGGAGTCGGTGAATGAACTGTGCGACATCAGTAATGGCATATAAATGCTACATGTTGAAAGGCTGGTAAATAGGGCATGAAAAATTCAGTTGAACACATAAAAATAGCCACCGTCGGCGAATAAAGACATGAATAATGAAAGTTAATACATGAATTGAAAGAACATACATTGAATTTCAATATATAAAATGATTGGTGACATTTCCTAAAAATACATTTGATGAGAGGCGGGAAAAAGGAGGCACGCTCGAACAGCGTGACAGTTGTCGTTTCTTGTTTTTCTAGAAATACACATATGAATTCAAAATTGATTACTTAATTGGAAAGACAGACGAAAACCGAATTCAATACTATTCATTCCTGTATGTTAAACGGGCAGATCCACGTTCTTTAAAACTGGTTTCTTCACATTTTCCCCAATGAATATTATTTTTGCCAAATGTATCACCTTCAGAGGATAAATCATCTAATTACAAACCCCGTCATCCGTGGTCGTAGAGGAAACTATCAAGTATCAAGTGAAAACTACTGGTGGCAAAACTATATTTCATCCTTCGTTCTAAGTTCAGAGTTTAGGTAATTATAAATTAAAAAACTGCACACATTCCTTTGTTAGCCGTTTTCGCCTATTCACACTTTTCCGTTTTGTGCACAGCTGTCCATACATTTTTCTATTTCTTTGAGCAGACAGTGATCGTCTTAACATTTTCAGTGCTGATTACCGGTCAATTGTACAGAATCATAAGTATTGCATTGCATCGATAGAAAGCTAAAGGGAATGCCCATGTCCCAATATGCTTTATAGCCAATTTGGACGGGAAAAGCGTGCTATAGTGCCTCCTTCCCTCTACCTCCATCTCTCAAGACAAAGACGGGGGGATTGTTGAGACACTCATTAGCACGCGTTCACACTGAATGGATTTATATTAGCTGTATAGATTGTCCTCCCAACAAATCTCGGACATTTACGATTACATATCCATAACGAGGGATCAATAACTGGGGAAAAAGTTTACATTTTAACTGGAAAGGATAAGATAAGTCTTTTTAAATGGGCCAGTATGATAACGGTGTTGGTCCGGGTCAAGGTCTGATTTAAACTAAATCTATATACAGGAAATAGTCATCATGATTACGTGCTTATATGAGTTCTGATTCTTGACATCGAATATCTCATTCTCATGATAATAATTGACATCTTGGGAGTATTTATACGTCATCATAATAACACCTCCCCTTTCCGACCGGAAGTGACTCTCAAGGTTAGCGACACATTGATATACCGCCAATCATTATAACCTCTTCACTTGTCACCACACATCTTGTTTCTCAAACATGGGCGATCGAGTGAAAATATTTGTTGTATTTGTTTTATTCGGTAAGTCTTTCGCATCATAAAAATATGCATATACGAGCCTTTGCTAAAATGTCTTGAAGTTCTTTTGTTTATGGATAAATAGAAGTAAAACATAAAACCCCCAAATGGGTGCATCTAAAATATTATGTTTTATATATATATATATATATATATAGTTGTTAACCAGTAAATGCCGATTTATAAACTATATATTGTCAGGTACTTACAGGTCACGAAATTAAAGACCTTCACGAATTACCAATGGCAGGCAATATACCATCAATGTTCACTTTCTATTGCCGTTATTTTTACCATGTTTAAATGAATACTAACACTAACAGATCTTTCGTCCATTGAATCTTCCATTATACTTATTCACTTGATTTGTTCTTAATGTAAGATACCATTGTTTGTTACCCGTAATGTTGATCTTTTCCTTCCAAAATGTTGCCAGTGCCAGTGGTCCCTTTCATCCGTTAGTTTCATTGTATTATAGAATATCGTTCATTGCCAGCTGTTGATTTTTACCAATTAAGTACCAATGTTATTCACTTTTATCCTAAATGTTAAAGATTTTCTCCACAATGTAGAAGACAATGGTCATTATGTTTATCTTACTTTAAAAAAGGCCTATTCTTAGCCACTGACTTACTGCAATAGGCCTTTCCCGTATTTTTCTGTGTTTGTCCTTCAGGCTGCTGCGACAGACCGCGATAGCCCAATGATAATTCATATTAGAATTGAAACTTTTCGCCGAATAGGGCGCTACACTCGAATTCTTACTGGTTGGAAGCAAGGTTTAAATTAGCCAATGAAAGAGACTTGTGCACTTTAAAGCATTCGGGAAAATATGACAAATGTTATACTTTTTGTTCATTTTATTTCTGGATATTAATTTTGAAATGTTCGCTATATTCGTCCATAGTGCTCATAAGTTACTGATAGTATTTTGTAAAAAGATCACGGTGTTAAGTAATTATGGGTACAGGTAATGAATTCTCCGATTAAGTTTATCTATCAATGTTTTAGTTTTTAGTTTTCCCTAATGTTCGCGAGTAACCGATTAAGTTCAGTTTATTATAACCATTATTCAATCTATCGTTATCTAAAAGGTTCACTATATTCTTCCATCACGTTCGGTAGTTAATTTCGACGTTCCTTATTTCTTGCTCAATTTTCAATAATTACTTATTGGTTAACTTGTTTTCAAGTCATTTTGTTCAAGTCACCATATCATTGTTTCGTTCACTGCGGTGAAACCTGCAAACTGCGAATGGAACTAGTAAGGCTTGGCGGCACTGCAATGAATTTCAATGGAAAATTAAATACACAACTAGTATAACTTAAAATAAAACTTTTCAGCAAACATGAATTACATAATTGAATTTGAATTGCTGTCATTTCATCGGCATTTGAAATAGCTACTCATAGTGCATCCTCATATGTGTGGCATTTTACATAATAAAATACTCGCCCATATGATTAAACGGCTCGAATACAGCTTTGATTTCTCTTATGCATGTGGTTAGTTACTCTATACGTTAAAGCCGGTTGGTCATATGTCTTCAAACTACATACATGTGGCCTTTCTTCCCACATATAGTCAGTGTCAAGTGGTGATATCCTGTGAGTCATTTGTGTAACCGTTACTATTAACATCCACCGATAGCATCTGACTATTGTTTCCCCACTCGAATTGTAACCGAGTTTCTTCCACATCAACTGATGTTTTGGAACGATCCTGCAATAATAGCACCAATCCATTTACTTTTTGCTAACGAGCTGGGGCCTAGGTAACGTCCCAAAAGGAAGAACTCCATAACGCAGAACGGTTAAAACAACAACATTTACGGTTGGATGCACACACGTGACCCCTCAAACTGTAATTGAATGTACCTTGTGGAGTTTGTTTCAAGCTAAAATATCAGACTTGGTGATTGGGGATATATATATAGACTGTGACGATGTAGACTTAAGTGTTACATTATAGGCGTAAGTGTTACATTATAGTTCCGGTATAACTGAATTCCGTAATGATTGTAGACTTTTAATTGGAAGACTTTGAATGATTGTCAATGTCATGATCATGATCATGATCTCGGTTTCCCCACATACGAAAGAACGTTATTTTCACCAAACAGTTCCAAAAGACAAATTATTTATCACATGTGAAGTTCGGTGTCCTTTGCTTCATTGAGTTGGCAATCATCAAGTGACAGTCAAGAAGTACCGCGAAGTTTATATTGGCACGATTTCCCGAGAGTTCAAAAGTACAAAATCTAATATTGGAAGGCTATCGCAAAGACGTAAGGCTGTTACGTCGGACTTAGCTGTACGGTTACAACGACTTGGCTGTGCATGAAGCGCAAAAAGAATGCGCTGCTAAGCCTTGCGTAGCGCTCTACATCTGGCGTAAACTACGCCTGAAATGTGCATACGGCCACAGTTTTATACATCCTCTTAGTAAGGACTTTTTTCTTCTAGTGTAATTGAATGTGTTGCGAGTTAACCGTCTATAATATTGCCAAATATTAACACGTGATATAAATCGACCTCGTAATACCTCATCATTGTACTGCATTGTTTCCTCTAGTGATAAAGCCAGTGTTCTCCCAGTGTGGACAGATGACATGCGAAAGACCCCTCGTCCTTGACAGCACCGTGTGTTCCTGCTACTTTTTTAGTAAAGACGTCGGGTACACCTGGAAGGAGGGAAGAAAGATGTGCAAAGACATGGGCGGGGACCTTCTCGCCATCAACTCCGACACAGAGGAGGTGGGCACTAGATTTGAAACTAGAATGTGTTTTTTTTATTTTCTTACAAATTTCTTACCGTTGACGGTGTCCTTTCAACAGTTATTTATTAAACCATCCCTTTTACGAAGAAGACAAATTTTTTTAATTCCTTTTTTTTCAAAATCTTACCGTGTACCGAGGAATAAAAGATTGAAAAAATGTCTCTTTACTGGGATACAAACTAGACCGGCCGGGGGGTTTGTACTTAATGGTTTTAGAACAGCTGCTATAGTTGTATGTTCTGACACGAGTTTGGTTATCCATTCAAAAGAGCTGAAGTTAGGGGCTAAGGAGTTAAGTAACTCCTGTAAATCATTCGTCCTACGTCATCGTGGCCATCCGATATTTAGACGTTATAGGTCGGCTAATAACTAATTTTGACTGACGAAACCAGGCATCAGACAATTCATCTATACGGGAGATCGTTAAATCGCTTTGTGAGGAAACCAACACCAGACGAGTTCGTATCCCGGTTTGGCAGTATTTATTCCTCGGAGTCTTCTCAAAGTAACCGCCAATAAGATTTACCTTAGAGATAAGATATCCCAGTGTATTATCCGACTTCAATCCCAATTTTCATATAAACAATACATTCAAGTAAATAAAACACCAACAGCGTTTCGATGCTTCATTTTAATTAAATAGATATAACGGTTCAAAGTGCGTAGAAATTGGTTACATCGAAAGCCTAATTGAAAAAAGTCCCAAGAGCGGCCTGAGCTCTCCTTCGGCGGATGTGACGTCATAGTCAGAACTCACTCCGCGTTTGTCTGTTATAAAGTATATATACCAAATGTAGATATGGGTCGCATTCGTCTACGTTTTCCTTGCGAAAGAGATATGCCTTCTTCCTGCGTTGCTGCCAACTGTACTAATAAGAATCAGGAGACATTCTATTGCATCGGGTTCCGAAGAGGACAAAGTTTGTTAGTCAGAAGTGGAGTCCTAATGACAGGTCTGTCATCTGCTCCGATCATTTCACAGAAGACTGTTATGATCTTTCCTACGATTTCAAAAAGGACTGTGGACTTGCCCCACAAAGGAAAAGACTCATCAAAAATGCCGTATCAACAGCTCATAAACAGATGAAGATGAAAACAGGCCCGCTGCCCGTCTATCTAGCTGGCCATGATGATATGACAGTCAACCATATCGGAAGAGACAACGGACGGAATACTTTGAGAAGAGGGAACGAAAGAGGGTGAGAAATTTGGCAAGAAATGTAGGGGGAGGTGGGGATAAATAATCATGAAAATTTTGGGGAGTTGACTATAATTGATGATTTTGCAGACGAATGTTGAGTTTTTATCTGCAGTATGAATTTATGTCTCTTTAGATTAGTCGCAGAAATTACCAACTCTAATGTACAAATGTACAATGTATTACCTAAATGGAAATGTGCCATTTGCTGAGGTCATTAACTTTATTGCTTAATTGGCATAATGCACAGGTGTGTGGCACTATGTTGTAGACTGTTAGGTAATAACTGAAACTGAAAAAGTAGTGTTAGGTAACTAATTAATGTCTTTTGCAGGATTTGTAAATGGCTAATCATCATAAACTACACTAGTCACCATGTCAGTTACAGATGTGAACATTTCGTAAGTATGTGGCAATTTAGTTAATATAAGTGAGTTCAGATGTGTAAGTGTTGTAAAATGTATGATATACTACTTAGGAATGATAACTATGATGAGTTAGGTATAGACTCTTATGCGACCTGCTTTCCCTACCAATATTTAGTAAAGAAAATTTGTGAACTGTTAAAAGAATGATGTTCTCTAAATATACTGGAATTATTTAGGAATCAATGTTTTTGTTTACAGTCGAACGAGGCGAAGAACTCGAATGCAATGGAGAAAGAGGGGTCCATTCGGAACAGTGTAATTGTCAGCAGACTGTCAGTTATTGAAAATATATTTTGTTAAACATAATTGAAAAAATGTTGTGTTATTATTGACAATATTGGCCTCAGTTACTCTAAATTGGTACTACACTCTTTATCTCAAACACTGACCCTTGACCCCCATACAAAACAACAATAATCTGTATCCTTACTATGCAAAATACACTAGTACGTAACTCTAAGTTCTTATGTAGGTTCCAAATCGCGAATCAAGAGGTCACATCAAAGATGTTATCTTCATTATCACTCATAACTGGTTAATAAGGCCAAAAACATCTGCTCGGAACCGTTGTATCCCAATTACCAGGTCCGTAAGTTGCCGAGAGGCAGTCCATCGAAAGCGAGATCTCATCGTTACAGTCATGCAAGACAGAAACACGGATTTACGATATTGAGTTGACACTTTAAAATGTCACAAAGTAGTAACAAATAATCTACATATACTATGGTCAATCAGCTACACAGGGGGATAGTCGATTTATTGTTTTTAATAGCTTTGGTGACTTAGAGGCCTTTTTTAGTACAATTTTTTAAAGTATATACGTTCACGACCGCTGGAATCTATAATGTAAACAATGACACAGATCAGTCAGTCGTAAGCGAGTCCTGACTGTGTCGTCACGTCTACCCTAGCACCTGATTGGCTAATAAAACGTTTGGCGTCTGTTTTTCGGAAGTGTTTGTAAAACATTTTTTCTTCTATTTTCAGGTGGATGTGAACCTAAATAAATGTTGATATTCATTCTTAACTGTGTTATGAATTATTTCCGCTAATCGTACCCCCTCTGTAGATATGTTATCTTTAACATCCATACTTAAACATTACACAAGTTTAAAAGCGATCACATTAGTACTTTTAGAAAGGATGCTCTGATAGTGAAGGTACGGTGGGTCCAAATCATAAAACTCAGATTTGACAATTCTGAAGTTTTGATATCTCTTTAATGGATAGACCGCAGTGATATCATTACTATTCTACGTTGTACTTTCTCACTAGATTTAATAATTTATCTACAATTCTTTCCACTAGGACCAAATAGCATGGAATATAAGGAAAATTATAAACAGAATGAACACGAGAGAAAAAGTGAAGAAGTGGTGGATTGGTCTTAATCGAACCGGAGGGGTGTGGCGGTGGGTTGATGATGCACCGGGAAATATCCACCGAGTGTAAGTTTTTCTACGTGTCTCTGTATAACCTTTCGTGGGTTGATGGAACCCCGGGATTTATCCACAGTTTGTAAGTCATTCTACAGGTCCATGTATACCCTTTCAATGGGTTGAGGGTACCCCGGGAAAAATCAGTATGTAGTTCTTGTACAAGTCCCTGTTTAATATTCCAATGGGTTGATGATGCACTGGGACATATCCTCAACGTTAAAGTTATTCTACATGTCCATGTATAACCATCAATAGGGTTGATGGTGCCCCGGGAAATATCCACAGTATGTGAGATCTTCTACATATCCCCGTATAAGCTTCCATTTAGGTGTTGGTACCCCTGGAAAAATCTACAGTGTTTAAGTCTTCATTTCAAGTCCTTGTAAAAACTTTGATTGGGCTGTTGGTACCCCTGGAAATATCCATAGAGAGTAAGTTTTTATCCATGTCTCTTAACATCCTTCCGCTTTGTTCGTTGTACCCCGGTAAATATCCACAGTGTGTAACTCTTTATTAATTGAACTCCGAGGTAAAAGAAAGTTTTTTTCTGTATTACGTGCAAAACTTGTTTTTGAGGCATGATTTTTTTGCACGTACAGCAAGGTTGCATAAATACCCTTGTTGGAAGAGCAGACATTCAGTAACATAAAGAACACCAAATGTATGCCAAGACTATCACAAGCACAACGTGATCAAACGATCGGTATGTCCACTATGGGGGCTTCCCAGCGTCAAATGGCAAGAACCTGCAACAGCAGCCAAACCAACATCAGAAGGCTATTAATACGCTACCAGCAGAAAGGCAAGACACAGGACAGTCAAAGATCGGGAAGACCGAGCGTAACAACTGCAGCCGAAAATCACTACATCAGGCAGATTCACCTCCGACTATAATGCATTAGAGGTTCACCCGTTTGAAGTTGGAGGCGTCATGGTGTCGGGAGGGATTTGTGGCCAAATAACGACGCCGCTGGTTGTTCTGCGAGGGAATTTGACTGGCCAGCGATACAGTGATCTATCGTCGTTGCTTTCATCCAACAACAACCAAGAAGATTGATATTGCAACACGACAACGCAAAAACCCCACAGTTGCCCGAATTGTTAGAGACTACCTCGAGAACGCCAACGTCACTGTGTTGCCGTGGCCATCCAACTCACCAGATATGAACCCCATTGAACACCTTTTGGATCACATTTACCGCTATTTGAGAGAGATGGTGCCACCTCCAAAAAACCAGCAGGACCTTAGCAAGTCTGTTAAATATATGGAACAGGATCCCTTCTGACGTCATACGACGCTTGGTGACTTCAATGAGGAGGCGTGTACTGTATTACATTGATGCCCAGGGTGGTCACATTGACTCCGTGATATCTATGACTACTGAGAGTTTCTGTGCACCTGTCTTTTAACTCCACATTTGTGTAATTTTTAATATTGACACCCTGTCTCTTTCTTGTGTATTGGGGCAAATCAAATTCCGATATTCGGATGTTTTTTAAAGATAATATTGGAAAATGAATTCTGTTTACAAACCTATCGTCAGAATTCTCATATCTGCGTTCTCATATCTGCGTTTGTTTTTATTTCATAGACTTGAAAAACGATTGAAACCTTTCTTTTGCCTAGTAGTTTATTTCTAAACTATCTAAATATTTCCCGTTGTTAAGGCTCCGGAAATATCCACAGTTTATAAGTTCTTCTACATGCCTTTGGGTTGAGGGTAACCCGGTTCATATCCCTAATTTATCGCATCTTTTAAATCTCCATGTACACCCTTCCTTTGGGTTGATGGTGAAATATAAACAGTGTGTAAATTCTTCTACATGCCCCTGTAGATCCTTCCATTGGGTTGAGGGTACCCTTGTGAGCGTTCAAATGTGATTGTGATTCTATCCATCGTTTTTAATTTTGCAACTCAGTCCTCACATGATGAAAGAAATGCAATGCACAAACAAAACAACAAATTTTAAACGAGGATTGCCTCCCTCTGGTGACTAGTGTCGCATGTTCTTATTCTCAATCTAGTTAACTCTAGATGTATTGATCCGTCACCAGATATGAATCAATACCCGTCAATACATCTAGTGAATTACTGATAGAGGTTATGTTCATTTTGAATCAACCAATAAATTGAGGGCAGGAAGACAGCTTTCAACCAATCAAAGACGGGTTTATCTTTGTTTATGTCACATGCTGACGTTTTCCCTACGTGTGTCTACGTGTGTCTACATTATATTTATCCTTTACAACTTATTTTGACATTGTCCTAATTTGTTGATTTGCTTTTGCACAAATTACCAAATAAACAACCCAAAAATATTCCGTCAACATGATCAGGACAGAATGTTTGCTGTCATCATATTTTTAAACACAATTCACTGCGAAACATTCGGATTTTGTAATCGAGGTGTTTAAAAACGGCGAAACAATCGCATTGACCCGCGAATCGAAGTACTCGGCCAGCTCTCTTTTGATTGGGTGATGTTCGCGCATGCTCGATACGGAATAGACCTGTAATGCTCAAGATGTAATAACGGACTTCGGGACGTGTTATATTACAGCTAGTTTTAACGAGATTGTCTTATTCTCAAATGGATTTTTTCTTTACATGTTTTCTAAATGATGATTTTGCAAAAATGTTTTTTCAAGCAAAGTCAAGGCTATAAGTGAATCGTTTTTAATGGATGATGTTTACAATTGTACAACTTATGATGTATTGGGAGGAAATATAAATTAAATTATTTTGGAATAAATTATTTGTAAAAAATGCCTTTTTTACAGTAGTCCCACATTTTCAAAATTACTTTTTGATTACATCAGTCTATTCTATAACCTATACATAAGGCATACACTTATTGCTTACTTACACGAGCATACACTGTATATAGTCAATACAACCATCACTGGCTGAGTCACATTGACAATCCCTTATGGTGGTACTAACATCTGATTCTCGTTAACCATTAATTCCTTCCCAATATACAGACTCTGGCATTTCGGTCAGCCTGATCTTCCCATGGAGCGAGACGTGTGTGTTGAGCTCCGCCATACTCTCCTCAACGACGTCAACTGCTCAAATAGACGGAACATCATCTGTGAATCGAAACCTATCAGAAATATCCGCCCTTGGTCATCGCCAACTCCATCAACGTCTCAAACTTCAGAACAACCTGCAAACAACGAACTGAACACAAAAAGTATATCCGTTTTAAAATTGCGACTTTGAAAGGTCGAAAGCCTTAAGGAAAAATTGCGTAAAGTACGTAAGGGTCAATGCAGAAAAGTGTTTTATGAAAAGAAAGGGAATATTCAGATTTATTTTATGTTTGTAAGGCGGAACCAAAGTATAAGTTTCAAGAAGAACGTAGATTGAAATAAATCATTATTTATCTCATGACTTCAACGGAGAAATATTAATGTGAATTTCTATTCCAGGAAATCGATACATATTCCTGGCGATCATAAGCAGCATCGCACTTCTCGCTCTGATTGCTGTCGTTACTGTCATCTGTTTAGCCGTAAGGTAAATTGTTTCTTACCTTTGATGAAGGGGCAACTCAATATCATGTCTTATTTATGAAGATTTCAATAAAGGCTTAATCGTGTTCATTGAAAATTGAAACATATAATGAAAAAAATTTAAAACATTATAACAGAATACAGAATAAAGCAAAAAAGCAAGATATTTATTTTTGACAGACAGGCACATTTTTTATTTGTATGGATGACTTGAGAGCAACAGTATATCTAAATTCAAGTTGACAAGCCATCCGTTAATTGGGCGTTGACATTAATTGAAGCAGACAAATCTGCACAGCTGCGTGTTCAGGGGGATACATCGTAAACAAACAAGGAATAAAAATATAAGATATACTGTTAAAGGCGCGTTGGTTTCAAAATGATGTTAAAGAACCTAATTTACTGCATGCTCTTCCTGAATGGGATACTAAGATGCACCGTTTCCTCTGTTCTAACATAGAGTTCGCCGCATGAAGCGGACGTACCAGTCGACAATGAGACAGTCGTCTTTCCATGTAGACAGTCGGGACCTCACAGGCCGTCCACCGGTCACACTTCCAAGATCCGAACCTGGACCCAGGCAGTTTCCTCTGAACCCTCCCGCCTATGCTGAACCGGAAGCAGAGCCACATCCGGGTTACGAGAAACTCCGACGTTCCAACCCGCATTATATGGAACTGTTGCAGTAGTTCCTCGCTGTTCTTATTTTATTAGAAAATAATCTGCGGTGTCAACTTAAATTTTTTTTTATAAAACCCTTATATGTCTAGATTCCTCCTGAGATCCTTTCACTACTTAGCTCAAGACCATGATCAATACATTACATGGGCCTGCCGGGGAAGTACTCAGGTTGAGTCACCTGATGTTGAAGAACTCGACGGTTTCTAGAAGTTAGCAAAAGTTATGTCTCGAAAGGAAAGAGTTTGTTGCAGGGCATGATGAACTTTGACGCACGTTTCCTAAGAATCAGGAGTTTTTGCAGTGTTCTCCTCATCTGTAGAATTATTTGTTGTATTTAAAAAAAAACAGGAATAATTTCTCATTAGGTCTTATTATGTTAACTCAAGAACAAAGAAATGTTACCATACAAAGTGCGAGATATTTTGATCCACGATTGATATATGGAAATGAAACAGAGTTACACCGTTTCTGAATCAGCCAACTAAACTAAATTTTAGATTTTGAAACAATATCTTCTGATCTTTCCTGAAAAACGCACTTTTAAAAAAAATCATTCTTTTGGAATGTCCTTATCTAGGCAAGATTATAGTCTAAAATGGACTTATGGCCCATTTTTGGCGTCCTACATTAATGATGCTTTATCAAATTTAAGTCAAAGTAGATTTGATATGTCGATAACTTCTTGTATTAATTAAGTTTCTTCGTGCCAAAAATTCTGGCCCCTAAACCTACTTAAAAAGCGATTTTAGGACCCCAAGTATATTTAAATACACATAAAAATAAAGTATGCCACTCAGATCTATAAAAGTGTAAGTATTCTTTTACCAAGTATTTTCTATAGTAACATTCCAAGTCAAGGATGATAAATTGGTTTTGACTCCGTTGAAAATGTGGTGACGTTTTCGTATACAACCATTGAAAAGAATATGAAAAAAGACTCCTTTATGCATTTGCCTGATCACTAGTTTGATTTGCTTGCTTGTGTGAGAGCATTCCTAACACGAAAACATCAAGATTATCCTCTTGAAATGTTTTTTCAAACTTTTGAATTTAGAATTTGTCATGTTTCCTTCACTCTTCTAGCAACAGCGACACTGCCCGGATGCAAAATCCGTAGAATTCGTCATATTTGTAACGACATTTATTGGCAGAAAAAAAATCCATTCTTATCATGGTTTTGAATAACCACCCGTCAGCTATGCGAAGCATTGGGCCCGATATATATTAGATTGATGAAGTTGTCTTTGTTTGTTTTTGTTCTGTTTACGGCGTATGTGTTTAAAACTAAATGTCCAAAGCATGTAAGTGTCATATAAGCAAAGGATATCTGATACACCGTGCATATAAAATGTATACTTTCCTTGGGCAAGGCGCTTCATCCAAATTGCACTCAGTCCACCCAGCTGCTAAAATGGGTACCTGAAAATGAGGTTGTACGGACCTATACGGTCGCGCTTAGCAGCAGCTTTGAAAGTACACTTCCCTCAGGGTAATGATGTAGGTAGCGCTTTGAGCATGTCTTAGGACGTGGAAAAGGTGCCATATGAATATCCACATTATTATTATCATTATATACATTATATTCTGAATTGTTGTAAACATTTTCATATTATTAGATTATTTATCACCATGTATTTGAATGATATTTCATGATTTCCTTGCAAAATTTCTTATTACATAATCATTTATAACCATCTTTTTTTATGATACATATTATTCACAAAAACAATTTATAGTACATTTTTCTAATTTTAACAACAAATTAACCATGCTTTGCGTTGCACGTCATACCTAAATGTGTCATGCTAACAACCAAACAAGGACAGTATGCATCCTTGACCAAACTAACAATTGTAGCTAGGTACACGTGGGATTATCGGAGAAACATAAACATATGAAAACAATTTCATATAAACGCACTTCGATATTTCTTTTTCTTTATTTGTTTGAATGAAGGCTCGGCATTGGAAGCATAGAAATACGCCATATGTTTTAGTTTTTCCTTGATATCCTTCATGAAACACTTTAAACATAAGATAATCTTAATATAATCAGTAGGAATATTCAGTTACATTCAAGTTTAGATATTTTGTAATGGGCAGTCTTTACCAGCTTGTGGTAATCATCCTTGAAGATCTACAGAGTTACCTCCCTTTGTGTACTTTGTCGTTGAAAATTGATGTAGGTATATCCACTTTTAAATCGAGGCTTTTTGACAGAATGAAACGGACTGCTCTTTTACAAGTACAGTTTGTTTGATTTCTTATGTTTTATTCTATTTTTGTGGAGAAGGAAAACAACAACATAAGCTTACACTAGAGCTCTACGCATCCAAGATGGATGTAATTAATTGATGGAAAACATCAATGCAATTAACACATTGGTACGTATGTACACGAAATTTTTTTATTTTTGAACGTGCAGTATATCATGTATTCAAGATTCAAGATTCAAGCTATTTTATTTGTACAAAGGCCAAAGACCCAAAGTACAAATGATATTACAACAATATGTTATCGAGTTTCCTTTTTTCGTTTAATACATTCCAATACATGTTTAGGAAATTTGCCATATTCATAAGAAAAATATTATCATTCTTAAAATTAGTAAGGGAAGAATTTATGTTAAGTAATGTGAAAATGTAAATTCAAAATTGCAAGTATTTGGTACGGAAATAAAGAATGATTGAAGTATTTGGCCAAATGTGATACAGTACAACTATATACAATCTGCCCATGCATGACATTAAATTGTACCAGTCTATATTGGAAAATGGATACATACATGAATATGTTTTCTGTTTACAGGCCTATAGTATATTCAGGTGATAATGTTAGCAGTAATGATCCATTTCGGGTCGAGCGTGTCAGTGGAGTCTAAAACACTTCTGAATTGGTCTAATTGTCTCATGTATTTAAACCCTCTGGTCATAAAGAAGGTAGGTGGAAAAAAGTTCGACGAGGATGGGATTCGAACCCACGCGGGGAGACCCCAATGGATTAGCAGTCCATCGCCTTAACCACTCGGCCACCTCGTCCTATGGGTGCGGCGCACTTTCCTAACTTTATATACCTATTACACACCGCTATTTTCGCTTAAAATATATGTCGATAGTATATTCAAGAGGCAGATACAGATACTTTGAAATACATCTTTGATATAGCCACAGATGGAGTGTTATATTCCTACATAACTCGCTCTAATAACAACATGGCGTCAATCGATGGTAACTCGCGTGGGCGGAGCTAACATAGAATGCACATTGCGCATGCGATCGATAATACATGTATATCTGCTGTCGGAGATTCTGATTGGTTACGTTCTACCATATATGATTTAATATCAACAAAACTTATCGGAAATGACAGGATTTATATACACACTTAAGTAGACTCCAAAAATCATGTTACATTTTAAAAGAATCTAATGCTGTCTATGCCTACAATAATGCCTGTAATTAAAGGAGGGGTGATTAAGCCTGAACAAGCGAAATATGGGGTGCCAAATTTTAGTAAGCTTACTAAGTCGATTAAGTAAGCTTATTAATTGAATTTAGTAAGCTTACTAATTCAATTTTAGTATAATAGATTCAAGGGGATATCACAGGTACAGTAGAATTTTTTTTATCCAAACTGACTTTCAATTTCCAAAACAAGTTCTGTCCAAACCATTTTTCTGGTTCAGTGTGTTCGGGATATTTGTTGATTTTTTCACTTACTTTCAATGTCGATGAGTGTAGTTCAATATGAATGGGAGTGGCAGGCAATATCAATGAAACGGGTTCTCCCCAAAACCAATAGAAAGCTTTAGAGGTTAAGAATATAGTTTTTGCTACATGGAGATTAAGAGAGCTAAATTACAACGCCATCGCATTCAGTTCGTAAATACGCTAAATGGATACGTTTGAAAAAAAATAAAGAAAAAAGTTGTAAATCTAACCAGACTACGAGAATAAAAGTGTGTAACAAATATGACTTGTAAAAATAATGTACAACTACGACTCAGTTTTCAGTTTTTATATTTTTAGGTAATAATTAATGGCCCATAGTATACAAGATGTTACATGAAATGGAATTCTTCTTTTGCCTTGCTCACAGTATTTACAACAGCTTGTCAAGTATTTATCCAAGAATACATTGACATATTGGTGTACATATAGCTTGATAACATATGACATAACTGATGTGCAACATTGTATGATTATATCATGAACTATAGCTTCATACATTATGTTTCGATGTGCCAAATACGTACAGCCTTAAACAAAAGTTTATTTAATTTGTTTAGGAGTTCCTAAGTAAATCTTTTGGTATCTGTTAATTCAAAATGAATTACCATTTCTTTGTTATTAATATTTTACCATATTTTTTTTATTTTTTTTTATTTAAAAACTATAATGTTACAGGCCTATTAGTACAAAAGAAACCACATCGATGCAGACATTAGAATGTCAACTAAGGATGAACAGGAAAATATTTTCTTAATATGAAAACGTTGTTCTTCTTTTTTCAAAAGCATAAAAGAGATATTTTGCAGTATTCAAATACATTTGCAAACTTTGGGATAGAACAAAGTGTTGAATTTTGCTATTGTTGGACAAAGATAGTAATAAGATGATACATATTTGCTTCTTAAATTCTTTTTTTCTTCATTTCTTTGTTACTTATAGTAATTTCATCCTCTGAGTTAAAGGGGGCTGATGAAAAAGTATGGAGGTTTTGTCTTTACTTGAATAAATAAAATAAATTGTGGAGCGCAAGTTAACATGGGTGGCATTATCCCGTATCCCAAATGTCCCAAAAGAATGTTATCAACAACAATATCACGATTAAAGCAAAAGCAAATATTTACGAAATTATTATCACTTTCATTACAAGATCATGATTATACGTTATGAAAATAATCAACAGAAACATAAATCGAAAAGACATTTGTAGCAATTTGTTAGTGAACATTGATAGAAACTTTCGTCATCCATATAGTCACATATATTTTGTGGAATTAATGACGAAATCTTTTTGATGATAGTGAGGTCATCAACACATGTATCACATACAGTACCTATCTGAACATTTTCTTCAATGTTAACACAAAATAACCATTATTAAAAAGCCTTTTTGTACAATTATTCTTAACAACCCCTTAATTGTGAAAGTCACGAACTTATATATTTATGGAGTATATGCTATCTCCTTCTTCCCGCCTGATGAAGGTGTATAAGCATAAAATCCGAAACATCGTGACTTTCACAATATAGAGACATTTTTATCCAGGAAAACTTGTTTTTAACGTCATCTTAAAGGTAATTTCTTACAATGCTTATCATTAATTGGTTCGCTTATGAAATCAGTATTACACGTACATAAGTTCAATAAAGGGCAGTACCAGTGTCAGTATCCGTGTTATTTTCAACCTCATTACAACGATATTGTAGAAAAGTCAGTAATTGTAACACCATCATGAATGCCAAAATATCAGTATTAATAGCTTTCTAAAAAGGAAGACATCTTTTATCATTGTCACTATACTTTCCTCAATCATCTATCTAAAGTATAAGATCTTATATAGCTGACGAATAATGCGAAACATCAACAATATAAAGGTAAACAGCCACAGCTATATGAAATAAATATGATCCTTAAAAAAACTCAAATAAACACGTACATGGACATCAACATGGACACATTTTTTACTACGTCTTCATCAACGTATACAGCCATATCCACATATACAAATCTTAGTCTACCTGTTGACCGTGGTTGGTGTAAAGCCTTTCAATAGTGGCGCAAACCCTTCTGACTGTCGTGCAACCCCTTTCAACCGTGGAGCAACCCCTTCCAATCGTGGAGTAAACCCTTCTGATCGTGGAGCAAACCCTTCTGATCGTGGAGTAAACCCTTCCAATCGTGGAGTAAACCCTTCCAATCGTGGAGTAAACCCTTCTGATCGTGTTGCAAACCCTTCTGATCGTGGAGTAAACCCTTCTGATCGTGGAGCAAACCCTTCTGATCGTGGAGTAAACCCTTCTGATCGTGGAGCAAACCCTTTGAATTGTGATTCAAATGCTTTCAACCATAGATCAAACCCTTTCTACCGTGCAGCATACCCTCCTAACCGTGGTGCAAACCCTTTATACCGTGCAGCATACCCTCCTAACCGTGGTGCAAACCCTTTCAACCATAGATCAAACCCTTTCTACCGTGCAGCATACCCTCCTAACCGTGGTGCAAACCCTTTCAACCATAGATCAAACCCTTTCTACCGTGCAGCATACCCTCCTAACCGTGGTGCAAACCCTTTCAACCGTAGAGAAAACCTTCTGACCATGGTGCAAACCCTTATGGCGGTGGTACAAACCTATTCAACATTCGTTGAACTACATTTACCATTTCAATTTAACCATTTAGAGTAGAATGAAACTATGAATTATCATAAATCTGTTTAACACTGGATACTGAATATTACAAAATCACATCAATTATCTTTTAGTACAGGCTTTGAGGGGTTTTTTACTGCCTATATCTTAAATCTTATAAAATCACAAATCAATGAGTTCAATTAAACTTTATGACCGAATCGGATCACCATAATGAAAGCCTAAGAATAGAAGAAATGACATGCGAAGTAAATCTGCATATGTACTCAGCACTAGTACAGTCTGGTAAAGATAACTGTTATAGGTTATCGTCCTATATAAATAACTCTATCCTAGTCTTAACAACTTTAAGATATCATTGGACGGCAATATTACTACTAAACAGTCGAAGATACTGTTGCGTTCTGAATAATTATTTCCTTCTGCCCTTATAAGGAGATTGATTTTTAGAGCAAGATCAAGGATTTACATAGACCTTTACACGTCCTTGAGCAAAATTAATGTTTAAAATCTTAAACAAAAATGCACCTCTTTGCTATCGATATCAATCTCGACTCCTTTAGGGTACAAACAAAAAGTTTCATTCTTCGTATATAAGTTATTTAAAGGCACTGTCGCACGTATTGGCTCAAATTGGCTATTTTAGGGCAAATAAGGACATATGTTATTCATGACAATACCTAATATTCTTTACAAATGTCCTCGAACCAATAGGTACAAAGTTTAGTCCCCCGAAGTCACAGGGATATCAACAATAGTTAGAGACAGTTGTATCCAAATTTTAAAATGTTGATTGTTGGACACAATTTTACATTTTTTCATTATAAAGTTTCTATAAATATTGATATGAGGATGATATCTTTAAATCTTAAAGGCACTAGTGCACGCTTTTACGGTTTAAATTGGCTATTTTAAGGTTTAAGAGGACTAATGCAATCACTTCAGCTTTCTATCGATGCAATGAAATGCTTAAAATTCTTTACAAGTGACCTGCAATCAACAATGAAAAAATTTAGACACCCGCTGTCGGCTTGGACTTATAACAAATCTAAGGTTAGCTGTGCACAAAACGGATAAATTATAGACAGTTGAAAGCGGCTGTACACTGATTATGTGCAGCTGTTGTATTTACCTAAACTCTGAACTGAGAACAAATAAAGAATTATGTTTTATGAAAGCAATGTTGTAAATAAACCGACTTAATAACACAGCATTAGCATTGCTATTAGATTGACCAAAGCGGATGCCGTTTCCGCTTTTTTGGTTATAAGCAAAAACTTAATATTTCCGATATCGTAGTTCATGCGGATTTATTGTAACGTAACATTAAATACTTCCGGTCTTTAAAAATCAACTTTACTACCTGAATAAGTAAATATTCGTTAAATAACTTACGAGGTAGATTATTTGAGTGAGGTTCTTGAACAAAGTCGAGAGATATGCAGTATCTGTGCATTCGTTGTGTTAAAGAAATATTGGTGTGCACTAGTGCGTTTAAGGTTTTTAATTTCAATTTGAAGTAGCATTTAATGTTAACTACCCCTTCCTTTTGTGAAATAAAATAATTGAAATGTATAAAAGTATACAAATTTAATTAAATACACCATTTCTACTCTCAGCGGATTGTCACGGTCTGGGGGAAAAGAAAAGATGATAAGTCCCGGATTCCCTTTTACAAATAAACTATTTAGCTAAAATGTACGCGAATTCTCGATAATAAAAACAAACAACAATAGTACAGAGCTCAAATTTACGCAAGTGCTACACAGGGGGTACTGAGATGATAACCGGTTTCGCACCTTTTACTACATTTTAAACTGTACAGATTTTAAGATAGATTTTAGCTCTCTGTTCAGGATAATTATTGACAGTATTTTGTTTAGACAGAAAAAGCTTTATTGTATCCTTTAAGGCAAAGTAAATTGTAAGTTATTTTTCCCGTTCTTATATTACGATGATTCAATGTTCCTTACAGATTGGGTTGTGGTATCAATATATTATACAGCTAAATCTTTCAATCACAGTGATACACAAAAAGTCATGAATTATTCTTTCAATGACTTTTTTTGCAGCCGGAATGCAGAATTTGTCATATAAATACATGACGGGTGTTTTTATGTCTGCTTCAAGCAAGGGAGGATCGTTGCTCCTGTTTCAAGTGAGTAGTTGGTATTTACTGAACTAATAATGGGTCTTATGAATAAGGGATTTGCTTGAAATTGTTATTTCACAAAAAAGTGGATATTTTTTAAAATGTGAAGAGAATCTTTAAAGTAAATGCATTAGATAATTATGTGAATCTTTAACGGCAGGGAATAACGCAAACAACCGTGAACGTGAAACAAGAAAACTTTTTTAAGTATATGTGGATAGAGATTATTAGTCCAAGTGTAGTGGTTTTGTAAAGGCCCTAATTCCTCAAAGCTCACATAGTGCTTGGATATCCTCCGGCCATTGTCTTATCATTCAATTATAAACAACTTGATGCAAAGGTTAAGATGAAAGTTGATCCGGGTCTTTATACAACATTTGTAATAAAGGAAGATAGGGCATTGGGTTTGTAGCTCATAAGTTGAATATTAACGTTACCCATCCGATCATTTTAACGATACCACAAACGTTATTGCATTAATTTGGAAACAGACAGTCACAAACATTGAAACTGTTATTGCATTAACTTGGAAACAGTCAGTCACAAACATTGAAACTAATTGCATTAACTTGGAAACAGTAAGCCATAAACATTGAAATTATTATTGCATTAACTTGGAAACAGTCAGTCACAAACATTGAAATTGTTATTGCATTAACTTGGAAACAGTCAGTCACAAGCATTGAAATTGTTATTGCATTAACTTGGAAACAATCAGACATACATTGAAAGTGTTATTGCTTTAACATCAAAATGTTGGTCCATCTTATTCCGTTCTCAGAAGAAAATATATTTCTGAACTGTTATCTAAACCACTTTCTGTTGCCTTTACATACTTAATTGTCATATGGCCTCTCCGACATCAAACTACAAAGTCCCAAAACTGATCCTACAGACATGAAAATGAACCCTTTTAGTTAATATCGTTATTCAGAATAGTGAAAGTATTGTTCATTTTGGGTGAAAAGTATTCAACACTGAAAGAAATGTAGCTTTTGGTACGCGGATTGAAAGAGGCTGGTCTATCGGCTACGGTCCACCATGTTATTTTATAGTTTTTTGTAATTTTACATAAGCATAGCAATATAATGTGTGTGTGTGTGTGTGTGTGTGTGTATTATATATATACACATATATATATATATATGTGTGTGTGTGTATATATATATATATATATATATATATATATATATATATATATACAATATATATGTATCTAACAGATACAAATGATTTATGATAAGACTAATCAACAACCCCGACGAACGACTTTACTTTTATCTTGTGTGCGTTCTCATTTATCTAGTTCTAAATCTAATTCTAAATCCAAATCAACAAAAATATTTCAACCACGTTATGCGTTGATTATGTAATAATAACAAACGTGTGTAAACGGAAATGTGGCCTTGAATTTCGTTTCCACAAGAAAAATACCCAGACAGGACCTTTATCCAAGATGGCCGTCATTTTCAAATGGCCGCTAAAATATGTATAAACATCAGTATGTGGTTTGAAAATGCATAAATAGCTCATTTGCAGCATAAAATGTTACTAAATTATTGCTCGATTTAAATTGAAGTCACTGAAAAATACAAAAAATAGACGCCATTATTAATCAAGGTGTTGTTTACATGTTTCTAGGACATATGGCTCGAATTCGAATTTCGTCTTCTTTCAATTATGAACTAAACACACGCGATGATATATTTTAATTGTATTTATATTTTTGTCATACACTTAAAAATTACAAGATGGCAAATATCTAAAAAAGTCAAACTCGAAAATTACTGAAACATTTTCTTTGTTATATAAATTGCTCGTTTAATCATAGATTATCAAATCGTTTCATTGTTTTTGTTAAGAGTCAACAATGCAATAGAATGATCAATAAAAAAATTCACGTCAACCTTCTTCTCAACGTAGTCCTCAACGGGGCAGAAGCACGATTTTTACATATTTGTCAATTGACAATTACTCCTACGACTTCAGGTGACCGGGTTGAATAATTAGACGTTTGACCCTCTGACCAATAAATACATTTGGAATCAAATAATCTTTATTTGGGGAAATTTAAGAAATTGAATTTCAAAAAAGGTGCTAAGGGTCCCCTATATCAGGATTTCTTTTAACAAGACTTTAGTATCACTTGTTATCAATGCAGAACTTTCTTTATTTCTATGATTATTTCCAATATTAAGAGCACAATCTTGCAAAATGAAACACAATAACAGGAGTAGGCTATAAATGTGGCCAACCTTGATAAGGCATGACAGAGCATTCTTTTATCTAAGGATTAATATTTATGAAACTATCTATATCCTATCCAAACATAAACCCTATCATTAATAAATTAAATCCTAAAAAACAGAAACATTTTATCATTCACGTAATGCGAAAACAAATCAAAATGATTAAATACCAATAGAATATTCTGTTAAAGTTTAAATGTTGACGATGTCTTCACTGTAGATTTTATTTTCATTTTACAAGAATATTCACTACACTTTGTCAGACACTAAAGACAATGCCATCGGCCAAATATTCTTACTAGTTAAAGAAAAACTTAAACAGCCCAAAACAAATTTAAGTTATCCATTTTAGTAAGGACATTTATATGGCGCTGTATACCGGTATATCCACTGGTACCTGCATTTGATTTTTGCCATATATTGGATGTTAAGTTCCTGTACACGTAGAAAGACATAAAAGGATATCAATCTTAAAAATGGCGGCCATTATGAAGATGCTGTGCCAATCCCCAAAGCTGAAATTCTAGGCGCCAGGGTGTCTTTGAGCGTATGCAAAAAGCACGTTTTCATTTTGATCATTGCAATTTAATTTTAACTTTTTTAGGGTTCTTTGAGGGGGCCGGAATTCGAGACCAAAGTACAACCATCTAACCTGTACCTTCTAATGAGTTTCAGATTTAGAAAAAATTATGTTTGTTTATACATACACTTTAAAACGTTGACATTTTTTGCCAACATCTTATCTCTTCTTAATCCATATCTTTACATGACTTTTGATTGGACTGTTAAATCCTGTTCACTCCGTTAAAGGGGCAGCACCACGATTTTTTAATGCAATTTGTTTTGTTTTTATTAAAAAAACATTGCCTTGAAATTCGTAACATTACTTTTGTTTTTGTGAGATCACTTTTTTTATCTATGAAAACGTGCTACTGCCCCTGGAACCGAACTGCAGCAAGTAAGGGGTTAAGATGACTCTTGAATTAGTGTAAAATACTTAGAACATGAGGTTATACCCTTTTTTAAAAACACCAAAAAATCGAATCATTGCCTGAGGTAATAACCATCGTCACACGATTCGGCAAATAGTAAAATCGGAGTTTTTAAAACATCATGGTTACAAAGAATATTCTCTATCAGTGTTAAGGAACGTACATATTTCTTGATTGGCAAAGAAAATTGTAAGTATTACATTTAGCGAGTGCAGCTGAGAAAGGAATTTTCATACTTAAGTAAATGATTTAAACTTGTTTACAATTCTTAATGTGTGACGCATATTTTACATTATCGTGATGAAGTCGTGCGTTACAAAACTGAGACATTAAAACTCACAAACCCATAATACTTAAACTAAACTATGTATTTGTAATACAATCATGAATTGAGACATCTGCATTTATATTTATCCTATCGGGATAAAAAAAATGATAGATTATTTAAACAGCCACCGATTTGCAAAATGCGTCCTCGGAACTATGTGTATCCGTAAGTATCCAGTTATTTATAGTAGTATCAATTTGCCTTACAATCCCTATACCCTGAGCAAGTGGATATAGAAAAAGATGTTTTATTCAAAAGGCTTATTGAGATAAAGAGACCATTGCTGTTAACATTAACATATTTTTCCTTTTAGCAATATACGTTTTATTTATATAAAGTAGTATCAATTTGCCTTACAATCCCTATACCCTGAGCAAGTGGATATAGAAAAATATTTTTTCTAAAAAAAAAGGCTTATTGAGATAAAGAGACCATTGCTGTTAACATAAAAAAATTCCTTTTAGCAATATACGTTTTATTAACATATAAAATATACAAATAAACATTCGACATGTATTAGACAACATGCAAATAAGCGGAACAGATGGGGAATATTTACCACCCAAGCGTACTTTAATGTTTATTTAAACGGGCATAACATAATTATTTTTGGTGTATTAAGGATCGATGAGCGCAATCCTACTTTGAACCGTTTATTTAAAAAAGCCACGTTCATATTGAAAATCTCAAAGTCAATTGACAACAGAGAATCAGAATGGTTATCGATGTCAAAAAGGTGACTCGGTAGTAAATTGGAATGGTCAACAGAGGACGTTGGTCATTGTCTATATATGTCACGTCTATTGTAAATGTGATTAATATTTGATTTATGAAAACACTGTTCGTAATCAACTTTTTTTTGCAATATCAATCATTATTGTAGATTTGAATTTAGATTTAACTTTGAAGATTCCTATATAAGATATCCTCAATAAGACAGGATCTTTTGATTAAGCTGCAGAAAGTTCAGAACACCTCAGCTAGATTGATATAGAGAAGCAAACCCTTGCGAACCTTTTATTGACCAGCCTTCACTGGCACCAGCTGCTATCATCATCACTCATCACGCTGCCCCAGAGTACTTAAAAGGTATTCTCCAGAAGCATAAGCCAAGCCGATAACTAAGATCCCACTATCAACTTCTACTGACTACTCCACAAATCAATCTCAAATCTTTCGGACAGCGGTCTCCTTTCTCCTATTGTGTTCCTTCTCTTTGGAATTATTATTATTATTCCTTGCATAACTGGCTTCTGGAGAACAGTCAGTGGATATATTTGTTAAAGATAAAAAACACAGATTTATACATGTTCGAAAATAATGTGTCCAGTCAAACTACTTTTTTCCCAAGATGTATTTACTTACGATGAGAAATTAATCACACGAGAAACATGGTGTTCTGTGCCTTGAAGCGGACTTCCACTCTACACAAGGAGCGCCGCGTTGTGATAAGAGAGAAACTTTGTACACATATCTGGACAGTTTGGATAAATACGAGTGAGAAAACAAGATCGTAAGTTTTACAATCACTGTTTCAATGTCCTGTTATAAGAGAAATTTACAAACATGTTCTGATTTTCTCCAAAACTATTCGACGATAATTCTTCATTTTACCGTTACGAAATATTGTGGACAAAGGACTAAACGATTCAACACTATATCCGTTTCTTGATTTTATGACAAAAACAAATTATATCGTTTCTAGTTATAGAAATAAATCATACATGATGAATGTGTGGTATATATTAAGTACATCGAAATCTATGTATAGGTCTATGCTAATTGACCTCTAGATGTTTGTAAATGAGTTAAACAATAGTAACATCTTAAAAGCGGAGATGATAATAATATACTCGCTATAATTCAAAGCTTAACTGGGCCGCTGCAGAACATAAACATTCATCATCAGCATTTCAATTTTTTGTATGTGTTTGTTCTCATTCACCGTATCCCATATTTATTTTCATTTTAGTCAGTACTCATTGTTTACATGTATTGAACACGTGTCCTGCCTCATACTTGAAATTAGAGCTATTGGTTCTTTAGCTCATCATGCTTTCTATGATTTATGACGTATGACGTGTTAGAATGAAGGTTTAATGGACAAAACCCGAAACTACCACGTAACAAGTATTTAAGAAATATCACACAACAATTTTAGTAATAAAATTGGATTGAATAAAATGCACGATGAGCTAAATTCAACTGGTTACAATATATTGGTACACACAAATAAACAACAAAGTAGAAAAAAATTAAAAGGGCGTAACAATATAAGAATATATTCACAGACATGGTATAACTGAGAAGGAATTACCGATCTGGTATATGCGCAAAATCATCTACAACTAATTCACAGGTCGTAGACAGCCCTTTCTAATGTTACAAAGTAAACATAACAAGCGGACTGTACCAAAATATCCACGTTTCTTAGAGCTAAACAAAGACTCCTCAAAAGAGAAGACACGTACTGAATTAAGAGAACAATGCCCACAGAAGCTAAACTATTCGTAATCACTCTATCTAAAGGAATACTATATTTTAATATACCTTAAAATACATGACATTACAATTTATAATCCTTATCTGTCAAGGTGTACGAAACATTTTATCTCTCTTGTGCTTTTCGTTTTAAAAAAAACCCTATGTTTATCACGATCACAGAGTAAAACTATCTACAGCTTATTAGGTACTCAAGAATACAAGATCTTTGTGTATTTCAATATGGAATAGAAAATGAAAGTAGCTTTTCAGTGTGTGACCCCTGTTGTCTTTTCGAACCTGATAAGCTTTATACTGGATTCTTCATTTCGCTGAGAGGAATTTAGAAGTTGGTAGGATGAATAGATACTTGCTTGATAACGGTGTTATTATCTACACCGAAACTTTTCTCTATTCATTATTATTGAACGTTGATTAAATATACAACTTTCACTAATATAATATTGACCAGTTTGGTCAAAATGTAAATCTAAAATTCTAAAGCAGAAAATGTTAGTTAAAAAACATAGGTACTTGACACTTTTCTTTATTCCACAATGCCAGAAATATTAATTTTCCAGCAAGCTACCTATCTGTCCATTGTATTTATATCAAGAGCGCTGGAAGGTTGATCTAATGTAGATAATATTTGATTCAAGGTAATAATACCAGTGTACAGTACAACAAACAATATAATGTGTAATGTTCGGCTGCTTTAATCGTATTTGAAGCTGATAGCAACAGGTTTCATGTCAAGGTCGTCTAAAAAGACGATATTTTCCGAGAGGCACTATAACAAACCCAAACATCTGCAACTATCAACTGTCAAAATTGTTTCAGTTTACAATGAAGATGCTGTTACCTTCAAAGATTACCTTTGATGCCGTCAATTTCAAAATGTCCTTCGTTGCAAGGCTCAATGCCATAGTGCCAATTACATAAGTTAATATTCAACCTGGTCAATTATTTCCAGATAAGTGGCCCGTGGTTAATTCTACCAACCCTCTGATCCTGAAGAGACCTTGAGCAACACCAAAAAAACACAAGTTCAGCCCAACCAGGCCACCAAAATAGTACAACAATTCATCCCTGTTCACCAATGAAAAACATATTTACAATATCTTACACTTTGGAACCAAACGGTCTACCCACGTCTAGTGATGGCGGGTCACACGATGCCGTCAAACTAGAAGGAATTATTCTCGGGGAAAGGAAAGAAGAAGAGCATACACCATTGTCAGAGTGCAACATTTCGCCCAGTTGGAACATAACTAACACTGCCAATACCTCCGATACAAAGCCAGTGCCGGACGGGGGCTGGGGGTGGGTTGTGGTGATCTGTGGGTTGATCATTCTTGCTATAGACTATGGGATCGTGGCGTCATGGGGGCTCCTTTATCCAGACATACAGGAAAAGTACGGCTTGTCCCTTTCTTCCGCCTCATGGCTTGGGTCTATGTTTGCTGGAATTGGCTTCGTAGCAGGTAATGTATATCAGAAAGTGTTGTACTCCTATTTCACAGATTTAACATAAGAAGACCTATTGTAAGTACGAGATTTGAACGTGATAGATAAGGAAGCATATAATTATGTTATTGATTTCAGAATTTGTGCAAAGGAATCACATGTCTACTTGAATATATGGTTTATGTAAATCTGTATGATAAAAACAGACAATCCACTCTCAGTAGAGCATGTGCGTCCAGAAAACATTTGGTCAAAAAGTTTCTTGCGTGAAATACCAACATTTTGTTACCGTCAACCAATGGCAAGTTCATATAATAGCTGGAAAATACAACAGTATTATTTCAAGTCTGTATTTCAAATGCCCACTGTCCAGTTTTAAGCTAAATTGACTATGTCTGTTGAAGCCAGAAACGCTGAAGAGAACTTCACGAATTTACCTCTTCTTTTCTTCTAGGACCACTTATCTCGCATATGCTGCAGAAGTTCGGACATCGGATAACTGGTAGCGTTGGCGTGACCCTTCTCTCCGCCGGTTTCATTTCCTCCATGTTTATCGCCAACCCCTACGTTCTCTTCCTGACATCCAGCATTATACCCGGTAACTTTAATAACACGCATAAAATTAAACAATAAGTTATTATTAACGGTATGCTACACTTATCATTTTTATTATCAAAACAACTGATGACCACTTACCTGCCTATAATACATTCTATCATTGTTCCGGTAAAGATCAAGGGCGCCGCCCATCCTTTATTCAAGGTAAAGTATAGTTTTTGAATGACATTACGAAACAATGTCCATGACGTCAATAACACTAGCTATGGCACTAGTCAAGATTTTTTATTTTGGTTAAAGTTTGATTTTAACGAGTTTATCTAATTTACATGCTAGAAAATACGTAGAGAACTTTTTATAGTCATCTCCCCTTACGTTATAAGCATTTTGTCCAAAAGTGTTTAGATTTGCAATAAATAAATGTAAATGATGATTTTATATTTCATTTAACGAGTGAAATTACATGCCACATATTCATAATTAAATTAGGCATTAAAGTCTCAGAAACAGCATATGTTTAAGTTGAAATGTGTAAGTATTCAAGCTCACTGAATTGGTCTGTCACAGGTATTGGACACGGGATACTCTACTTCGCCACTCTGAGCATAGTGACTGAATACTTTGACAAGAAGCGGCCCATAGCACTAGCCCTTACCATGGTGGGAGGGGGTGGGGGGACTATGGGGTTTCCCCCTCTTGTCTCCTTCTTCATTATGGAATACACTCTGTGGGGGACCTTCTTGCTTATCGGGGGTATCATCCTCAACCAGTACTGGTGTGTCCTCACCTTCAGGCCTCTAAAGCACAAAGGTATGACATTTTGGGGCGTTATGAGGAACCTGGGATCCATTTGTGTATATCACTGAGCTGCTTCATTTTCCTGTATTAGCGGAAGACAATTTTGCCGCAATACAAGACATAAAAAGGTTAAGTACAATTGTTCTGCTATCAGATTGCAGTGTTGTGAAATCTGATTGCCAACTAACCGCCGATGAAAGCAATAAAATTCCAAAACTGGCAAAAGATATTTGAAACCCTTTATATTAGTTAAAACATTGAATTTATTCTTTCTTTTCTTGTACAGATTCATAGATCACATAGATTGTATAGAATGCACTCAATCTGATATTTCTGCACCTAAGTGCTCCATCAAGAAGCCAAGACCAAGAAAAGTGAGACGACCAGTTACATTAGCTTCCTCAGTGACCTACGGTCTGTAGTTCTCCTCCTCAGCGAGCTCATGATGAGTGTATCCGGCTTCCTCTTCCCTAGCTTCATACCAACCATAGCAGCCATGCAGGTCCAGGGCTTGTCTCTCACTCAGGTACGAACTATTGCATTCCTGCAAGTCCAGGGCTTGACTCTTACTCAGGTGTGAACTATTGCAATACTGAAGGTCCAGGGCTTGTCTCTCACTCAGGTATGAACTATTGCAAATTCTGAAGGTTCAGGGCTTGTCTCTAACTATGCTACGAACTATTGCAATCCTGCAAGTCCAGGGCTTTTCTCTCACTATGGTATGAACTATTGCAAATTATTCAGGTATGAAAAACAAACAATCAAATTATAAAATTTCTGCTTTTCACATGCAACGACTTTATATCAAGAGCCTTTTTGGTGCCAGCAGTCACATGTGATACCCCATTACCTCTCATGATTACGTTCAGATTCGAAATTCAGTTATCAGAAGTTGTTAACTGTCCGCAGGTAGGAGATGGTGATTAGTAAATGCGATATAGAGGAATGTCCAGCGGAGAAAATCCAAGACAGTCTGGGTATCACCTCAGTGTAATCCCATGTTTGGTACAAAAACATACCAAAACCAGGAGCGAAAGGCACCTTCCCTTCCTTAGTTCCCTATCAATGAGGAATTCCTGGAATTCCCTCCGGAGGATTTCCATTTCAACCTTCATGAATCTTCGGTCTAGACCCCTCAAACATGTGAAATAAAGAGGACACATTCCTCAACTATTGATGAGGGGTTTGGCGACACCATTACACCGCCTAACAGTCACACCCCTGGTCCAAACAACTTATGAGGGAAGTGGTGGCTCTTTGATGATATTGGGAAGTGTCTCGATACAAAGATTTTGCGATTGGATTGTTCCTGGTTAAATAAACACGGAGAGATACCAGTAAAACACTTTTTAACAAAAACTTTGCACGATACTTTTTTACATATATGGCAATACAAGACCTCATAGAGGAATAACGTTAACACAGATTCTACAGTGAGAAGAACTATCCACACTTGCTGGTCCGATCTGAACCCAATAGAACATTTACTTCGGACTTTCTTGGGCGTTGCATACGCGGTAGGGAACCTCCATTTTAAACTGTGGGTGCATCATTGTACCAAAAGTGGCGACAGGTTGCTCAACAGACACTTCAGATACATTTTTATTGCGTGTCTCCGAGTGTCAATCAACTAATGCTTACGGACCAGTGATTCGCTATTACACGCTTATTCACTTCTATTCAAAGTCCACTTCTGTTTTTTCTAGATATCATTTCTGATATCATTACACAGATTGATCGTTCGGCTAGGAAATCATGGTATAACACAATGGGTATGTGCATAGTGTGTGTAAGGTTTATTTTTAGATAATTTCGTTCTTCATTACTTACTGATATGACACCTACGGTAATAGTAATCGTCAATGAATGAATGAAGAAAAATACGTTTTTGTATATGTATTATGTAATTTAGCCTATCAAGAATAAGTGCGGCCATTCATCTGTTATCCATTTTGTCAAGTGAACATAACTGTCAGTTATCATGAATGATAATAAGTTGCGTTCGAAATCTGGTGGCGCATAACTTATTGATCTAAGTAAGTAAAACACAGCCTGTGTTGGCATACGCTTCAATTGCTTCTGTATATTTTTGCAGACCTCATTCCTTGTATCTATAAACGGCGTAACTGGTCTGATCGGGCGGCTGGTGTCCGGAGTGCTGACCACTATACTCCACAAGTACACGGTGCAGATGTTTATAGTGTCTGCCTGTATGTGCGGCACTCTCCTCTCCATCATCATCCTCTGCAACTCCTACCTCCTCCTCATGCTCGCTAGCGGCTCCTATGGCTTCTTTAATGGTATGATTCGTCTATTTCTTTACCGCTTTAAGCAGTTTCAAGAACGACATTTTACAAAGCTTCCTTTGAAATATTTGACAAAGATTCCTTTGTTGTAGAAAACACGCATATTTTCATGAATTACAACATCAAGACCGACCTGGGCATATTATCAATATTATTGTATTTGATCATAAAATCTCCTGATAACCTTCACGGCATTCCCCTCCTATCTTTGAAAGATGGTCACATATCGCTCCACACATCACACACTGTTATGTCAATACAATGTCGTTATACAAGGAGGCTGAGCGCATCAAAACAAAATATCTCAACCTCTTTGATGCTCAACACAACCAGAATTCCTCTATTTTGTCCAAATCCACAAATCCAGGTCAACTTCGCTATAACAAGATCGCTGACAGGAATATGTCTGCTCTTCCGTCGACTGTATAGACATGTGCTTCCAACACTACAACGGCTGCTTAAAAGCGGAACCATCTTCAGTCGGTATTTAGGTCCAGTTATATCGCAGGAGGTTCCTTTACAATTAATGTGAACAATTATGCTACTGACAAGCGTTGTAGACCTGTCATTGAGAGCGACAGTGAGCATGATTCCCAGTAATCCGTCCACCCGCCATCCCGGCTCGCATGCTGTTGACTGAATGATGGGCTCCAACTTCAAAAGTCAAAACTCCCTCCATATTGTTAATAAGTTAAAGTAAAAGTGCTGACGTAATCAGTTTTTTAGGTGCTGCAGTACCTCATATTGACGATATAATCATACGGTTTGGTGTCAATGTGCCTACATCCCAATGCGCCTACATCTCAATGTGCCTACAAAAAATGTGTATTTACTTTGGGGACTGAAAAAACACCCCCTTCTCAGAAAATGGGTTTGACCTGTAAGTCAACATGTGATCCCAGTTATTTGTAAGTTAGAGTTATTCGCATGTCTGCTCATCGATACCCGCTGAAAGCATATGAAATGATGTATTCTTTAGATATTGCTAATCGTCATACATATGCTTCTTAGTTAAGCATGTCTTGTATACCTATTGCTTTGGCTACGTCTGGATGTTGGCTACATACCCACATTGCATTGCGTCTAAGACGACAATTGTTATGAATTTATTCAACCTGCTCACTGTTACCTGTTAAAGAATTTGAGTAAAGGGCTTTTGCTTTCAAGGTAAAGCATTATCAGTAAATGTTAAAGGAGAATGTTTTTGATAAATACACAAACAATTTTCCACTAGAAATAATTTTATATGGACCTCCTTCTCTAACCATTGTAACAGGATCTGAAATATTAAAATCAATTCTCAAATTCATGAATTAATCCAAACGTTTTGCTTAAATGCTCATATTATGTTAGTGACTGCAATTGTCACAAATGCATTTCACCATCATTTCTAATACACCTTGGTTTGTCATGATTTGATATTATTTGTACCATGGTCGCTGTTATTGTTGTCATGTTCATGTTCTATAGATATTTGTTGTTCCAGCGGCCTTCACATAAGTTCTGTTGAGCATGTAATAAATATGTTTAAACCACACTGGAAGTGCGTCGTCAGAGGATGCAAGGGACTCTGTAGTAACATAGTTACTCTAGTTACATCAGTGCAGCCAAGCAGTGTGACATGTGTAAAACCACATGTATGATAGGAATAATTTGTTTATGAAATAAATATCAAACTTCATCAAAATAAGAAGCGTGAAATGTCATGAAAATGAAATGTGCAGTAAAATTTGTTATTGTCATTATCAAACTTCTCTCAAACAAATTTTGTTTTACTTACTTGAAATGGATCAAGTGGGAGAGTCCATTATCAAACATAGGTTGGAGGAACCCAATACACAAACCACCCATGCATGGATTTGTTTTGATAGCAGTGTAGGCAAACTGGGCTGTAGGCACATTGGGAACATACCAATCATACGCTGGACCGAAGTAAAGTTTATGACAGTTCGAAGTTTGTGTTTTGGTTTTTTTTCTAAGTTGTAATTAAAAATGATATTGGATGATAAATAGAATCTCACCCTTGTGTCTTCAGATTTCAATTATATCAACAATCGTTGATAAAAGTTCAAAATATCCTCGGCAAGCCTTGACTATTTGTATCCTTTATTAACTCGTGTTGATATATTTGATATCTGAAGACGCATGGGTGAGATTCTCTATTTATCAGCTCCAGTTGGATATCAAGAGTAAAGAGGATACAGAAGTAACAGGCGAAAATGACAATTGTTTGCGATTATTCTAACAGGTTGTGTGATTGCCCTGCAGCCTAACGTGTATCTCAAGGTGTTCGGGACCAAGGGCTTCATCCGTCTGTACGGGATGGTCCTCTTCATGGGAGGGGTCGGGCTGCTTATCGGAGCGCCGCTGGCAAGTGCGTGTCTCTGCATTTTTCCCCGTGTTACAATGCATAACATATTATTCTTGTGACTACGGAAGATGTTGTCCTGTTCAGAAGTCGGCCAAGTAAAAGATACAGCATCAACATCAGGTAGATCTGATGGAAGTAGGCCAGCATGATGTTAATTCAAATCCTATCCATCCTTAATCGTTATACATGTTTAAATAGCAGTCATCAATTTAAAGACCAAATAAAACATGGTTTGAAAATAGATAAAAGCAAAGTGCATTCAATCATGTCCAATCCAAATTATACAAATTGAGTAGGTCAGTGTTTAGAAGACCATACTCTAATTGAGATCATTTCAAGGATTGCAATTTCTATATACAGGTTGGTTGGCAGAGATCCTGGGAGACCCCCGGACCCTCTTCTACACGGGTACCGCAGCGTTCGTCCTGTCTGCTCTTATGCTGGTCCCGCTCTTCCTCATGAAGAAACAGAGCGATGGGGAGCTTGACGAAATGAAGATAAACCAGCCAAAAAAGGACTCTGAGTAGACTGCCATACAGGATATTCTCACATCTTTCATGTCTTAAATAGAGACTCTCTACCAGTCGCAACGCATATTTCATCTCCCTCCTTCATCGATCATTGAACTTATCAGGGACGTTGACGTGGGGAATAACGTGTAAGGTTGTACATATCCATTCTCAGGACATCGTTTCGAATACAAATTACTCTTTCTAGAGCTATTAATCATGCTGCGTTATGAATACAAAGAAATTAATTTAATATGCCTGAAAGAGCTCCGCGAAAGATATGTGCAATTCAACAAAAACACGATCCAATGTCATAGCATAAAAACGCATAGAAGTTAAATACCAAGTCTGGTTGGAATTCCGAGGGACAGCTGTAGGAATGGTCTGACGATGAGCTTAACATGCCCACATCGCAAGAACCTTTGGATGCACCCGTGTATGCACCACCGGGATGTTTCAACGTCTACAGCAGATTGGCCAGACAGCAGAAAGGCTGAGACTTTGGAGACAACGAATGACTATGCCCAAGATGCATCTCTACAACCGGAAAATCTACCTCAGGAACATGAATCTTTTTCCATTTAAACATCAACAGCAGCAACAGGCTCTCAGACATCATATCAGTCGACAGACAGTGTCGTTACGTATAAATTTAGAAGAGGAAAACGAGAAAAATGTTATAAACTATTGGATATAATTATAACAATTCACTTAATAATTAAAAAATAGTTTTAAGGTACAATAAAGACTAATACAAATAGGTAATATAATATTAAAAGAGTCACAATAGGTTAGTAAAAATTTAATCACGAAAGTCCAAAACGATTAGCACGAAGACGCAGATTAATGATTGGAAAGTTACATTTAGAAACCAGTAACAAGCTCAATGTGTAAATAAATGTTTTCTAATAGTTGGCCTTTAAAAGTAGAATACTTGATACAGTCAATCTAGTGAAGCAAAAGTAGATATCTTCTTCTAACGGTCTGTGAGTGGTACCTGCCATAAGCCCTAAAGAAGGTCAAACTTACTAATGTACTTGGCTTTAACATGGCTTTAAGTCACGTGATCAGGTCATAGGTGTTGTTCAATTCTGTTTGTCTTTTTAATAATTCATTAGGATCGGTAAGATAAATTCGTTATAACATTCCGTCAAGGGTGACATAGGGATATATTATTCCCGCGAAATGTTTTATGCAACGAGCGTAACGCGAGTCAAACGTATACTACTCGCGGATATATTATTCCCGCGAAACGTTTTATCAAACGAGCGGAACAATAAGGGCAAGGGAATAATATATCCATATGTCACCCTTGACGGAATGTTATAACTTATATTATCAATTAACACTCAGTATTGGGTAGGCATCAGGACGTAAAAGTGCTTCGACATGTTCCATGTCTGTACGGCAGCGTTAAACACTTGGTCCACTCTTCAGCATAAAAACGCAGGGTGAACTCCACGGACTATCATTTGGTTCATTTATATTATTGTCCAGCATGTATTTCACTTTTTCCGTTGAATTTCACTTTCATAGAATTCAACCTGGGAATTCCACAATTTAATATCGGTGTTGTTTCACATGCACAGTATGACCTGTAGATCTATATCATGGCTAACAATATATGTTCCACAAGGCGCATTAGGAAACATGTGCGAGAACTCAGCACTCAAATCTGACATTTGAACTTGCTAATATTTGTAAAATGAGATAATTTCTCATCAAAGTGAGTTAGAGTATTTCTTAATTTTGTTGATATTTTATCACAAAGATCAACAAACTTCACATTGCTAACAATGTCATCAACATGTACATCATCATAATTGCACAGTGCAATTAGAAACTGGGGAGAGTGTAGCAATACAACTAACCATTTTAGGTTTTATTCTGACATTATTTTTCTTAATCGTGTGTACATTACATAAGCGCTTGTGTGTGTGGGCAAATTTGTGTTGTTAACTTTTTTGTCAATGAGGTATTGAACCTGATATCTAACTCTAAGTTGTTGACTTGGAATGGGAAGCAAGACTAACACTTTCCCCAGGCGAAATTTCTTTCTTTTGACTTTTTGTGATCATTTATAAAATGTTGGCTCGTTTTGCTTAAAGGTTTTGACTTGACAACTGACGTGCTTTTGAAAGTCTGTTCCAAAATGTAGAAACATAATCCGTAAAAATCCATTTATGACAGCAGACATGTTCATGGTCAACACAACTCGTTTGGTTATCATTACCAATTTATCA
This sequence comes from Phorcus lineatus, assembly GCA_921293015.1. Lineage (NCBI taxonomy): Eukaryota > Metazoa > Mollusca > Gastropoda > Trochida > Trochidae > Phorcus > Phorcus lineatus. The sequence goes on from OV121091.1 coordinate 30,199,950, forward strand.
AAAATCTATATCATCATAATATTAATATTAGCGGTGGTGAACTTTGCTTTGTTATGGGCTAACACTTGTTTGAGACGACTCGCTCACTATAACCCAGAGATATACAACTCTCTCAAAGAGATGAATTGTTGACTTGTTGGAAAAAGTCCCCATTTTGGTCCTTAACCCTTTTAAAAAAAGGATCATTAAGTAGGTATGATAAACGAAGTTGTCTTATCTCGTAAAAGGTTCACAATGGTTTTAATGATCTTCTTCCTGACCCCACGATGATTAAATCTTCATAGGATTGGTCGCTTATGGAGTGAAGAACGACGATTTGATGGTACATACTATTAAATCTTGCATTTGTAATGATATATTGAAAAGAGAATATCTATACATTGCATCTATACATTTAGACTAAAATTTAGTCTATGAAAAATTTTGATAACTTACTGTTCCTTCATCCATAATATTTTTTCTTTGGGCTCCTAATTTCATGTGTGTTCAGTCAATCTAGACTTGCTGAATGTGGACCTAGACTGTATACAAGGCTCCTTTATATCCACAGTCATGAAGCAGGACTACAAACTACATTGTATTGTATTACAAGAACGTAGAGTCTTCAAACATCTAACAATTAGCAAAATGTGTCCTCAAAACTAAGTGTATCAGGATGTATCCAATTGTATGGAGTATCTATTAAAATACCTCATAACCAACCCCTTTACTCTGTGCAGGTGTATGTTGACCTAGATTTTGAAGTCCTCGGAGGCCTTAAAGTGACACAGAGTATGTTTATGATTTTTCGATGTCACTTAAATGCGAGCGAAAAAAATACCATATATCCTGAGTCACGCTCGAATCGCCTCTTAAAACAAACATCTTTGTCTCTATTTGTCTCTACTTAAATGACCTACTTAAATCCAAACCAAACCATGTATGTGTTAGCGCTTGCTGTAAATAATTTTTTTAAATTACTTTTGATTCATTGGTGCGCGCCACTGTCCGGTTTTCGATCACAATCCACGACTTGAACCTGTTTATCTACCCCATACAGATCTTATAAGCTTTATGGTACTGACTTTCAGAGACAACCACTACTCCTCGATAAAACATAACCATTTATAAGGTTGACTTATTTGACCCCAACAACATACTCTGTGCCCCTTTGATTGTAAGAAAGACACCATTGCATCTTATCATATTTTCCTATCAACAATATTCGTTGTATAACGATATTCCAATTACCTCAAATACAGGTTCATCATACAACTGACAATAAGTGACAAGCAAACAAACTCAGGAAAAGATTGGGGACGTATACCTTTATGTTTGTCTTAACGGGCCATAATATAATTATTTCTAGTGCACGGCCTCAATTTACTTTTAACCTCCTATAAATAGCTATGTTCATGCAGGAAATCTTAAAGTCCTTATCGATGTCAGAGGATCAGAAAGGATATGCTGTCAAAACGTGACTAGGTTTTAAATTGGGACAGTCAACACTCAACAGAGAATGTTGGTCATTGTCTGATAGATGTCACGTGTCGTTGAATAATCACTCTCATTTTACCCCATTGCACTTTTTACTTTCAACACAAGCAGGGTAAGTCCTTAATCAGGTTACAGTTTTACAGGGTTACACATTAGTGTCTACTCTCTTAACGGCATTCTAGAAGTTGTGGTAGTAATGAAGTTCTGTACTGTTTAGCAATAAGATAAACCACATAAGAACTTTATATATATATAAAGGAGGAAGTATCAAGTCTGCAATCTTGGAATCTCTAGGTGCAAGGTGCCAGCAGAAAATCATGGAGGATTTGTACAAAAGGTTACATATGGAAAACGAAGGACACAAATTGGTCCCACTTCGAAAATTTCACTGACTATGAGAAATTAATAACACGAGAAGAATGGTGTTATATACCTTGAAGTGCTTACGTACCACAAAAGGAGTGTCGCAATGTGATAAGAAAACACTTTCCTACAGAGATATGACTTTGAGTTTATATAAGGAACACAAATGCAAGTTTCCCAATCATTGTTTCGATGTCTTGTTGTTGTAAGAGGAGGTTACGGTATCGGAACTTACTGTTTCCTTTTGTGATAATTCTTCAATTTACACGAAAGACAAAACAAGAATGAATGACTACATACAGACATTGTGACCGACAAAGTTTAAAGTTGGCCTATTTTTCAAGTATCGGAAACAGTGGTGTATGTACTTTTATTTATTGTATGTTTAGTATATCGACATTCTTCATATATTTGTGAAACAATAGAAGCATCTTCAAGTTAGAGTCTCTACTTTTGCAAGGCAACAAAAGGCTGTGCAAAAAGTTATTTCCACGCCCGTTTTACAGTTCAGGTGACGCCACTGAGGGGGAGATTTTATTCTAAGGGAATCCCGCCAGGGGCTCGGCAACTTTGTCTGCAGTAGAGAACTGTTCTACACGCAGTCAGGTTTGGGTGCAATGCTTCACTGAAATTCAGCGCAGTACCACCCATGGTTCGCTACTTCCAGCCGATGCTCGCAGGTTTCACCGCAACCCATAGCCACAATGGTGTTGCGGGCTTTCTCCCTGGAATAATACTAGCAGCCGCGATATATGTGAAATAATCTTGAAAGCGGCGTTAAACACCAACTCACCTCACCTCACCTTATTCTAAGGGGGAGAGAAATAATTCCGCCGTTTTATACCGGTATAAAATCTCCGGGGAGGGTTTGTACCGTTACAAAATCGCCGGGGGAGATTTCACACGGGGGCGAATTTATACCGGGACACCGGCTCAGTTTAAGTGCACCGCCTTTTTTATCTTCTTTCTGTATTTGAAAGGGTAACCATAAGCTAAATTTATTGCATGAAAATGTCATGTGTTCTACGTCAACATTTTTTGCGAATGACATGATCGACCTTTTCGCTCACCAATTGACGGCTACAGACTTTGAGGGTTAGAATGCATGCAATAATCTGAAAATTGCAAGGGGAAAGATTTGATTGAGTGATAAACTATTTGTCCCTCGTGCATCACAATTTGCCTTGCAAAAATGAGCCTATGACTTGAACTAAATGCCTGGAGTGTAGATAAAGTTTTCTTGCAAAACTGAGATTATGACAAACAAATTTAAGTTGAGGGATTTAATGAGAATTACATCGCTAATATTTAATATATGCCATTTTCAAACATCTACTGTAAGATTTTATTAGTTGTTCATTCATCGTACCCCTTAAAAAATGTTTTAACTAAAAGATCATTCATTTCTTACAGAAGACTCTTTTCCTATACGATATACTTAAATATATATATAGTTTCATATCTAGTAGGAGCAGTTTCGTAATGATTAAACCACCTGTGTAAAATGAGGATTAGCAACTAACCAATATCTGTCACCAGCCCTTTGGGTTAAGAAGTTTAAAATAACTTAGCTCACAACAACCCAAGTAGCCCAAGAAAATTTTTCAAAGCAACAACAGTAATTTGCATCACTTTCAAAATGGTTTTAAGTTTATGACATGTCAAGAGAAATTTCTTAAAGAACAGTTTCTTTAAAAAGTATAATATGGTGACAAGATTATGATAAGGTTAACCATAACTCAGTACATACATCCACTGTTAAGTGCTCACTTAACAAACAAAAAATCAGGTGTTACTATGAAAATCAATTGAATGAAATCCAAATATTTCTTCAATGGAACTTTTTAAAAATATTTTATCACATTTGGCTACAAGTGGGAATGGACTGGGTTTCCTTTCACAAAGCAACATTTCCTAAGGTTAACCTTACTCCCATTCTTTAACATTGCACTAAGGTTACCTTAGAGACTTACGATCACCTAAGGGCTTCGTGAAAGGTGGCCCTGGTCATGTTTTAAATAGCAAAGTCGTAATTGAGCGTTTTTGACTTTAAAAACCATCCCCTAAAAATCGGAACAATCTAAATACAGTTTTAATTGGTCTGCCACAATCCTCAACTCTTTCGTCAAACGTGTAAAAGCTCTTTTTGTACGTGCTAATTAATGATATCACCAATATCCAGCTTATTTTTGCCGTTGTTAGAGATATGCTGTTTAAAATTATTACCCAAAATGGTTACACTTTCCTACGTTACGCACACATCTGGTGACTTATCTTCCAGATAAGAGACCCTTCATTAGTTCAACCAACCCTCTGTTCATGGAGATACGGTGGGAAACATAAAAGGATACAGAAAAAGAACAAGACATAGACAATAACTAACGAGTGACGGGGAATGACAGATTATCTTTCCCGAGTTATCTTAATTTCGTAATTCTCGAGCCTTGGCGAGAGAATTACACAATAATATAACGAGGGAAAGATAATCTGTCATTCCCGTCACGAGTTGGTTATTGTTTATATTACCTATATGTTTTTTAAAATATTAAAATTCGAATATGATAGAAAGAATCATTCCTATATAAAGTATTAGGGTTGAGAATTTCCAAATTCATACGCGTGTGCTGTGGTTTTGCTTCACACTTACCTACGCACGGCTAAATTGTAATTTGTGAAAAAGTTTCAAAATGATAGCTAAATGTAGTTGTTGTTGAAAGTTTAATCCTGTTTTCATAACCGTCATTCAAACTAATTACACTTGACAGTTTTGTGTTCATTTGAAGAGGTCAGCGACGCCCTATAGTAATACTACAAGACGGCTGAATTTCTGACGTAACTGATGACACTGTGACGTCATAGCCGCTCGTGTCTATGACGTCATTACGATAGAACGGAACCAGGCGCTTCATCGCGACTGTTAGCTTAACATGATAAAGAACTAATTTCTATGCTTTTGTGCAATGGGGCAGGCTTATTCCACGTTGTTTGTGGCGGCACATCTATGAAATGACGACTGGCAACTACATGGAATAAATAAACATTGTTAAAATTCAGTCAAAGGGTAAACAAATTACCAGTCGGGACAAGTTTGAAAGATGAATGAAATAGTCCCGGCACTACGTTCATTTTCAATGGTTAACAACAACCAATCAAATGCCAGGAAAATGTGTAACTCCCGTGTGACTTACAGGAAATATATTACCCTGTGTCCATCTTCCCATATGGGTAATATAAGCCAATCCACCACAAAAGTACAACAATACATCAATGAAGAATGTATTGTCAAGAACTTACACCTTTGAACCAATCGGTCCGTCCACGTCTAGTGATGTCGGGTCACACAGCGACGACCGACTAGAAGGAATCATTCTCGGGGAATGGACGGGGGAAGAGCATACACCTCTGTCGAAGTCCAACATCTCAACAACTTCCGATGATAATAATGGTGTCACTACTTCCGATATCAATTATGTGCCGGACGGGGGGTGGGGATGGGTGGTGGTGATCTGTGGGTTGATCATTCTTGCTATAGAGTATGGGATCGTGGCTTCATGGGGGCTGCTTTATCCAGACATACAGGAAAAGTACGGCTTGTCCCTTACTTCCGCTTCGTGGCTTGGGTCCATATTTTCTGGGATCGGATTTTTAGCAGGTAATGTATTTAAGTAGGATACGTCTTCCGAGAAGGATTGGAAAGTTGGAGATTTAAGTTCGAGATTTAAGCGTGATGTGTAATTTATCATAGATGTTAGAGTAAAAACAGATTAGAATTTGGTAAAAGAATCATAGATCATCTCTACAGGAAACATATAGCTTTCTGTTAATGAAAAAAGGCCAAGTTAACTCTCGATGACCATATGCGTCCACGACCAATTGGTAAAAAGGCATTATCGTTGCACTGTTATAACATCGGGAAACAACGTGTTTAGTGATCACACAACATACAAGTTTACGTAAGTTCATTGTTGAATGCTTTCAATCTACAATGAAGGGTTAGGAGTAATTGACCAGTTTAATGCTGGACTAATCAAAAACAATATCTGATTTAGCAAAAACCACTGTACACGATTTCCATAAATTTCTGCATCTTTTCTTCTAGGACCACTTATCTCGCATATGCTGCAGAAGTTCGGACATCGGATATCTGGAAGCGTCGCTGTGACCCTGCTCTCCGCCGGCTTCATCTCCTCCATGTTTATCCTCAACCCTTACGTCCTCTTCCTGACATCCAGCATTATACCCGGTAACTTATATAGTGGCATTCTACAAGCCTATCATAAATGACCATTTGGAACAGTGTTACACTTCTCACCTTCATCAACAAACCTGAATTACTGAATGTGTGAGAAGTAACTGTACGAACACAACACCTCATGGCCATTCGCCTATCATACAAGCTCACAAGTGCAAATTTGTAAAAACCCTTCCAGACGGCAGCCTTAAACGGCAGCGACTCCGATTGGTGACATTTGAATCAGGTAATTCAAAACATTTCAGTAACATAAACAGATTTCATATGAATAACAAATCAAGTCAAAAAGAATAATCAATGTGTCAGTAGTAATCTAATTTTGCAATTGTCTCTTTAAACCAACTTGAATACAATTTTAAAAAATTAACTTGTTTGCCATTTCAATTCTGCTGACGTCACACTTACGCTGTCTAGCGATGAATACTGATCACACTTTGTTGTCGAATCGATGCTTGATCCGGGCTATTTTCAACGTTAGTACATTACTAAGAGTTTTGACTTACGAGTATATTCGTTATAGGAGTAGTGTGAAGCCACATAACGAATCGACAGGCAAGATATACAAGATAACATGTAATGGATATGAGATACTTTTCCACGATCGAGCGAAGTCGTGAATTAGAGGACGTTGACCAAATGGCGCTTCTAAGTCATTTGTGGGAGGGGATTTTATTATCTGTTTTTTTATATTACTTAGATTTCTGTCCAAAATTCGTGTAATATTAAGTATGACACATATTAATCAGGGAAACTATGAGATACTTGATTAAGAAGAACTTTGTATCAGCAGAGCATCGATTTACTCCATACACAAACATGTGTGCTTTAATATTTAAGCAAGTTGTTACAACAGCTACCGATATGCATAAAATAAATGTAAATATAGATTTTAAAGTCCATCTTTGAAGTGACGCACTATATCGAATATTTATCACCCAATGACCGTTAAACTCTTACTAAGGGCATAAAGATGCATGCCATTAAGATAGCGAACGAATGTTACACAGGTATTGGACACGGGATACTCTACTTCGCCACTCTGAGCATAGTGACGGAATACTTTGACAAGAAGCGGCCCATAGCACTAGCCCTCGCCATAATGGGAGGGGGTGGGGGGACTATGGGGTTTCCTCCTCTTGTCTCCTTCTTCATTATGGAATACACTCTGTGGGGGACCTTCTTGCTTATCGGGGGTATCATCCTCAACCAGTACTGGTGTGTCCTCACCTTCAGGCCTCTAAAGCACAAAGGTATGACGTTATAGCGTTATGAGGTATCGGGATCTGTTTTCAATATCAATGCGGTGGGTTTAATGAGATTAAAATATGACAATCGTCAGGTTTAAACACAAGCGCAATTTGAAATATATACATCATTTAACAACATTTATCATATCAGTTTGTAGTGTTGTGTAATTTGATCTAAACTTTCTGGAGATAAATGTAATCAAACCGCAATACCGGCAAAGATATCTGAATCCCTTTTCAGTTCAAAGTTCAAACGTTGATAATGTTGTTGTTGTATTGATCGCGAACTAAATGCCGTTTAATGGCTTCGGTTCAAAAGTCGTCCAAATCAGCTATTCGCCAATGCCAATTTCGTATTCATTTAAATCTCTTCTGTTTGCAATCAAAACCCAAAAGGGAGCCTCCAAAATATGTCTGAAGTGCTTATTTCCGAATTCATGTATCTTTTTTTTCATTTCCATTGGCGATCATGCAAGTTTTATGGCCGTATAGAAATATTAATAAAAAACATTAAGTGCACGTTTGGATTGTCATAAAGTTTCATGATGGCCGCTGTCACGGTCTATTCGTAAAGATCCTTTGAGAGTAACTTAATGACACTAGTTTTTAGGTCATTAATCACTTAAGGAATGAAAGTGATTGTATAGATCTATTTGATGGGAATTCTAGAAGTTGTTATCCATAAAAAATGCCTTCGTCAATCTTGATTGTATAGATTGTTTTGATCAAAGACATTATATATCTATAAATCACACTAATCCTTAATAACTTCAAACTCTAGAATGCATTATAGTTTTGATATCTCTGCACCAAAGGACACCAACAAGCCAAGAGCAAGAAGAGTGAGACGACCAGTTACATCGGCTTTCTCACTGACCTGCGGTCTATCTTGCTCCTCCTCAGCGAGCTCATGATGAGTGTATCCGGCTTCCTCTTCCCTAGCTTCATACCAACCATAGCAGCCATGCAGGTCCGGGGCTTGTCTCTCACTCAGGTATGAACTACTGCGTTCCTGCAAGTCCAGGGCTTGTCTCTCACTCAGGTATGAACTACTGCATTCCTGCAAGTCCAGGGCTTATCTGTCACCATAGCAGCCATGCAGGTCCGGGGCTTGTCTCTCACTCAGGTATGAACTACTGCGTTCCTGCAGGTCAAGGGCTTGTCTCTTACCCATGTATTAGATATAGCAGTCTTGCAGGTCAAGGGCTTGTCTCTCACTCAGGTATGAAATATAAACATCAGTCCTGAAGGTTCAGGGCTTGTCTCTCACTCAGGTATATCTATAGCAGTCATTCAGGCTCATGGCGTCTCTCTCACTCAGGTATTAAATATAAACAGCAGTCCTGAAGGTCAAGGGCTTCTACCTCACTCAGAAATAAACTTTTCAGGAAGCAAAAGTAACGTGTGATATCTCATTTCATGTCATGATTACATTTGGGTTCGAAATTCAGTTATGGGAGGGGGGGTAAATTTAGAAAATGCGAAATAGAGGATTGGCCTGTGGAGATAATTGTTGGGGTATCACCACAGTGGAATCACAAATTTGGTAGAAAACATGCCCAAGTCAAAGACTTTAAAGATCGTGTCTGATCTGGACACCTGGAAATCTGTAAATGAGAATAGAGTATTGCTTTCAGACGCAAGACAACTCCTCTCTAGTGCCTTATAGGAATTGATGAACGATATATACTTTGGTTGGGATTTTGCCTCTTTTCTCTCTCTCACTGCAACCTTGCTGGAAAAGCGCCAGCCCTGGTAGGAAAGGTAGTCAAACAATAGTGTCTTTCAAATATAGTGCCTATGGTGACATGACAACTTGCAAGATCCTAGAAAAGCATGGTGACTCAACAAACTCAATGTCTCAATTTACACCGCCCTCCCCTATTCGACATTTTGACAATCTAACTCTTCGCAGGAGATCAGTTTAAATGTATAACAATACTAGACCAAATATAGCGAGAGATGTGACATAGATTCTACAGGGAAAAGAAACAACCACGGTACCAGACCTGATTGCAGTCTCGACCAGAACCCCATAGAACATGGGTTTGTACATACGTCGTCCAGGCCTTCATGTTTAAACTGCGGTTACGTTGGGTTCAACATTGCACCAGGAGTTGAAGAAGATTCCTCAACAGGCCATTTAACTTCTTTGTGGTTTGTCATCGAGGGACAATCAATTTGTCAATGCTCACGGATCATACATTCGATAATGATTTACGAATGGTGTAACCTTTTCATTTCGTAGTTATGTTTCCTTTTATTTATCTTCCTCCTCTGTAACTGACGTATATGGCACCTATGCCAATAGTTTTCGTCATTGAACAGCTAAGGAAAATTACATAGTTTGTTTTTAGGCAATAAATTCTATAAATAGGAAAATATACGGCTTTGCGCCTATTGTCATCTTTGTCTGGTAGACATTTTCATCAAAACTTGGTACCAGCATTAACCTTTCTGTTTTCAAAAATGAATGTGAGTTGTATTGATTTTGAAATAGAGTGGCACTTAAGTATACATATATTCACTCAAGGTCCGTTTCTACTAAAAGTCCACTACTGTTTTTCCAGTTCAGAAATAGATGGATCGATCTGCTAGAGAGGCAAGGTAGAAGAAAATAGGCATGTTTAAACTGTAGGTCAGCACTTTGCTTTTTTAGGTGTATATTTTTGCAGACCTCATTCCTTGTATCTATAAACGGCGTAACTGGTCTGATCGGGCGGCTAGTGTCCGGAGTGCTGACCACTATACTCCACAAGTACACGGTGCAGATGTTTATAGTGTCTGCCTGTATGTGCGGCACTCTCCTCTCCATCATCATCCTCTGCAACTCATACCTCCTCCTCATGCTCGCTAGCGGCTCCTATGGCTTCTTTAATGGTAGGATTCCTCTATTTTATAATTCAATCATTACATTTCTGGCAAACTTTAAGCAATTACTAGAAGGAGATACTTTACAAAGATTCCTTTGATAAAGAAAAACGTGTATTTTCTTATTCGTAATAACGTCGAGCTCATATCATTCGCATTATTGCATTTGACCATACATAATTTCCTGATACCCTTCTTGGCATTCCCCTTGTAGCGTAACAGCTGGTTACTCATCGTTATTCCAAAATGCCGAAATTAAACAAAATTATGACAAAATATCCTGTTAGAGCAGGATGTCCGTACAAAAGCTGACATTTTTCTGAAAAGTTACAGTCTTCTAATCATTCTTCATTTAAATGAATGGCCATACCAGAAACAAAATAATAGAAGCACGTGCCCTGAAGGATAACTATTTTTGATGTTTTACTTACCCTTGGTATTAACCAGTGTCAGTGCAGATGGCAATGCCAAGACACTTATCAACATTCATGTTACAATAATGAAGTACTTTTCAGTGTTTACCATCCAATTTGATTAAAATTGGAAAAGGGGAGAAAGAGGGTATAGAGGGGTGATAAGGGAGGAGACTCCCACTTATATCGCCCGCCGGCGAAGGCTAAGAGAAATGTTGTCGTGACGCGGTCCGTCTGTCTGTCCGTCCATAACGAAAAGGGTACCTTGTCTTTCAAAATCCTCTTCTCCTAGGGATTTTTATTGTTCTTTCTGAAAGTTGCTTTTGATATAAAATTATGTCAGTATTGCTGATCTTACCTTTTCAGCTTAATGCACAGAATTGACCTTTGACATAGAGAAGCCGACTTTCAGATTACCTGTTATGCCTAATCAAATGCTCCCACAGTTTTTGCTAAATATCATGGAACCCTTCACATGTCTTAGTTTTACATTATTGGTACGCATATAGACATTTAGGGTGCTTGCAATAAAATTTGTCACAAGTTGTAGCGATTGAGATGATGTTTTGCCGTTTCAGTCTGAGTGAAACTCGATATAGTTGAGACGTTAGCCAATTATCGAGCTTGATCATGAAAAGCTGAAAACTGTTGCAATCATTTTACTGCAAATTTTACCCACACGGCAAAACACTTCTTCATTCATACCAAGATATAATTTCAAATTTTAGCATTCCAACAGTACCTTCTCACTCAAAGCGACAGAGGAACACCTTGCCACGCCCAAACTAAAAGAGTGTCAAGACCAAATTTATTCTTCATTTGGCAAGATGGATGTTTGACACAATCTGAGGTTGACATCAGGATTTACCCGGGTAGGATAGAAAGCAGTGGATAGAAAAGAGACAGACGAAAAACGAGTTTGTTAATAGTTCTAAACCGTCCATGCTTGTGTTCGTCTGTGCAGGTTGTGTGATAGCCCTGCAGCCTAACGTGTATCTCAAGGTGTTCGGGACCCAGGGCTTCACCCGTCTGTACTGGGATGGTCCTCTTCATGGGAGGGATCGGTATGCTTACCGGAGCGCCGCTGGCAAGTGCGTGTCTCTCCTTTTTTTTTGCAATGACACTAGTTTAGTTCTTGTGACTTTTGAAGAATCTTGTCTCAGTAAGCTGGCAAAGATGCACATTGACCTTGTCGAAGATATTGCATAAACGCCAGATAGATCCCATGAAAGTAGACCATCATGATGTAAATTCAGTGGGATTGTTTGATGTTAAACAACATGAACAGTGAACAAAAGAACTCTATATAAGATCATAAGCTTTCTATACTGTCCCCTACAGGTTGGTTGGCAGAGATGCTGGGAGACCCCCGGACGCTCTTCTACACAGGTACCGCAGCGTTTGTCCTGTCTGCTCTTATGCTTGTCCCACTCTTCCTCATGAAGAAACAGAGCGATGGGGAGCTTGAAGAAATGAAGATAAACCAGTAGAAATCAATGCAAGAGATCCTCCCATTATTCCCTACTTAAATAGAGGATATCCACCAGTCGCAATCCATATTTCATCTGCTTCCTTCATCATTGAACTTAACCTTGATGTGGTGAATAAACATGTACATATACCTCATTGTTGTTTACATTGGAAGTTTAAATCAACGTTAATGCGGATTTGAAGTGGACATTAAATGAAATAGTTTTTCAAAATAAACTTGCACAAACTATGTCCATTTATCATATTAATGGATGTTTCATTTGAACTTGTATCTTTAATTGATTATGAGATTAAGAAAATCTTGCAAGTACCTTGAAAATAATGCAAATGTTGCCAAAATCGACTGGGCATTGCATATTTCCAATAAGAAGCTTTGTACAATATATTAAGGATAAATTAGAGAACCGTTCTTATAAAATGTAACTGTCAATCTTTACATGTAGGTTTCCTTTGAGAAAAAAAATCCAAATTTGGCTGTGAACTTGAAAGTAACGTCAAGGTCTCCTAAATCTACTGGGCCCTATGTCTTCCCAAATGATGCTTTCTGCCAACTTTTAACTGAATGTAGTGAATGGTTCTTGAAATATTTCGCTGACAAGCATAACATGCAAGTTTCAATTCTGAACATTTTGAAGACTCTCTGACCTTGAAAATAATGTGAAGATCACAATAATCGAATGGACCAGTCATTGTCCTAGTGAAAAGGTGTGTGTAAGTTATGAAGAAAATCCTTCAAATGGTTCATGAGATATTGGGCTGACAAGTTTAACATGCAGGTTTCAATGCTAAAAGAATCAAATCCTTTCTGTGACTTTAAAAGAATAAGAAGGTCACCATAATGGACTGGGCCTGGTGTATTCCTATATGAAGCTATATGTAAGTTATAAAGAGAATACTTCTAATAGTACTTTCTTTCATTAAGATGAACAAACATCTCAAAAATATAAAAAGAATCCAGGCAGCCAGTTTTAAGCTATTCCATTCATACGTTTGTACCTATGAACGAATACTGCCCAACACAATATCCCTGCTTCAGGCTAAACATAGAGCAGAAGAAACAACAGATCTACAATTTAAGTTTCCTGAATGTTTATTATCAATACAGTTCAGTTTTTAGAGTGGCAACTGAATAATGACATCCCTTCTTTATTTATTGATTCTTAAACAATGAAATAAAACTAATGAATGAAATTTCATGTGTTCAGCAAAAAATCATTATTTCAAAATATATCACCCTGAACAATTGAAAAAAATCTTGAAACAGAATGCAGGATGCAGATCAGGTATTTCTTTTATTTCTGAATTCAAGCTTCAGGTTCATGAGTGAAACATCGGATTTGACAGATTAATTACATGATTAACCTGGGATTAGGCAGCCGTATGTTAATGTTTATCTAGCATGCTGTATAATAGCAGAAAATGCACCTTTAAAAGCAGTAGACATGTAAAAGTGTAACCAGCACAATCCCCCCACAAAGCATAACTGGCACCAGTTAAAGCCTTACTGTTGAGCACAAAACTTTGTGGTTGAATGCAGGTGCTATGCAGCAATCTTCAGAAGATTCCTGAATGGACTATCAATGGTTGCTGCAGTACGCTAGGGCACTGACAAAGAAAACCTTTTTGAAATGCTACAAGACTTTAATGAGTTGGTGTAAGGGAATGATGCAACTTTTGCCATGTGGGTTAGGTTTGAAGACAGATGTGAAAATAGGCAAATTAATTTATTCATACAATATATCTTATGTCTTATATATATCTTTACATTGATTTGCAGTAATCTGGTTCCTCTACAGGAAAAAGTTTTTTTCTTGCTTTATGAAGCTTTATGTGTGTTTCGAGGCCAGAGGCCAAAATTTAGATTTCCTATCTTTCTTTGGGGATACAGCAATCCTGGGGGAGATGTGGGAAACATGGAAAGTGTAATGAAAATTCTGGAGCTATATATTTGAAATATTCTCTATTTAGTTATGCATTTTCCTCTTAAAAAACAACAGGTTATTTATCTTAGGTAAGGATACCAATTTTTCATGTCATTACAAAATTCAAAAACAATATGTATCACTGTTTGTATCTGGACGGAAATGACTGCTGTAAGAGGCACAAGAACAACCCTCAGCAATGATGTAAAATAAATTTCTTAACATCACAAAAAAAACCCACTATTTTATATTGGTCCCATATCAAATGTCTAAAATACACAGTAACATTAAAGAATGAAGATATTCTGTGAATGGACGGCAATAAATTACACCAATATGTACAAATATGCATCTTTATAAAGTCTGCTAAGATTAATTTATTACAGGAAAAAATGTAATAGATCACAGTCACTAACTGTAAGAGTAAGTGAAAAGTGTTACATCATATGTACATACAACATATAATAGGCAGTTGGTCCTTAACATTCCCATAGATTGAATTTCTACAAAACATACATTACTTTATTAGGGAATTAAAGCATACATCTTAATTTCAACAACGATAAAGTTTTGAAAGTTGAAAACTTTAATGAATCTAAGTCATGCTCATATTTGTCCATTTAAAAGAAATGACTATGACGTTGAGCCTGGATAGAACATGAGCTGAAATAGAGTTTTACCCGGATGTGAATAACATCAAACACTTTGTACATTTATCACAGTTCAATGTTTTTAACCAAACCTTAACTTATTCAATTTTTTTAAAAGAAACTGTTCATCTTGTGGCACAAAGCATGTTTGATTTTCAATCTTTAAAGAATTTTCCAACAAATAATCATACACGAGATTTGCATAATACGAATGGTTTAAAATTGATTAGAACTGCTTAATGTAAAGGCACTGAGTGATCCTTTTAATCAGTTACATTTATATCAAATAAATAATTATTTCTCTTTTACTTTTTGGCAAAATCTAGAACAAAATGTCTGTTTCTGATTTATTATGTAAAATAATCCTTACGTTAACGTAAAAATCATGCAAAAATTAAAAAATATTAATGTGATGAAAGGTTAATTTCATGATACATCCAGTTCAGATCTCTTGGTCTTTTGAAAAATAATTCCTTGTGTCATACAAACACACTGTTAAAAATGTTCATCGGTCTGGAAAATAAAACAACATAAGTGTTGAAGATTTCAAAACAAGTTCTTCATACATTATAAACAAAATGCAACAAATAAAGCATTTGTGATTGGACGGATACATGAATGTTACATTCTTTAATTGGTTGGAATTCTGGGAATGTCGAGTTCATAGAGTGCATGTGTATATTTGGTTGTATCAAAAAGCCCCGGCTATTACCCTTAGTACTAAATAAGATAAAATGGTTCTTGTGTCCACTTGATATTACTGGAGTATTAAAAAAATTGTATCATTAAAAATTTACACTTTCCCTATTTTTTTTTTTTAAGTGCATCCCTATGACAAATTCTAGTTGTTGATTTGTTATCTTATTATGATTATCCTTAAATTGATTTCATGAATGTAATTCAATGTCCTGTCATTCAACCTGTAATTTGAAGATAAGATCTTGGGTGACTAATTATTCAATACAAGCTGTACACTTGAGTTCTTGGTGTTGGACTTGAGCATAGATATGAAATGACGATTTCATCCCTCAGAACTTGTTGACATAGTTCTCGAGGAAGTCCTCCTCTAGTGTCTGCACCTCTGTCAGCTGTCTTATGATGTTGTGGACCTCCGTCCTTCCGTTGTCTAGACCCAGTAGCTGCAGACAGACAAACACACATCTCCATATGAAGGGGGAGAGGACATTATATCAACAATTATATCAATAATATTGCTCATCCAGCAAATCAGGGCCAAACATTCATTTGATGCCATACTTACAGACATGTCATCTTTAGGACTTATGGTCTTTGATATTTCATATTTCTATGATGTAATATGCCAAAATATGTAGACCGTGTCATGGAATCCTGATTTGGAACGTGACAAAACATCCCAATCTTGATCACAGTAGACATTTAAATATATTTATTATTGTGCAAGAGGTTAAGCTTGTGCTTAAGTTGAACTTTAAGCTCTGTATTTGGTAGCTTGGGTTAGATTTGGGTAATGTTGTGTTTGCCTTTCATGACTAAACTGTTGATAAATCTGCTTTATAAATACCCCAATTATTTATGCAAATACCCTAGCTAGTAGGTTGTCTATTGTACTTCATGGCTAGTCAGTTAAAGAGTGTTGTATGTTAAGACAATAACGTAGAGCTGTTTCAGGTCTACTCACCAGCTGAGCTCGAGATCCTCCTCCCTGCTTCAGATCGTTGTTCAGACTCATCGTCACAGCTCTGCAACATACATAGTATTGTGAATCAATATTAGGGAAAGTGCAGAAGGGATATCTTTTCAAAAGTAGTGACGGCAGTAGCTTTTATATAAGGAAAAATAGAACCATTGGTACTGTAGCTCATCAGGGTATCTATAATTTATTTTACAAATGGTCACAGGATCAACATTTGAGGGCCACAGAGTCATAAAATTTATCATTAGCTAAAAAGTATGTACACAAGGTTTTAGCATTCTAGGCCTTTATATAGGGTCAAGGGTAAAAAATCTATAAATCAGAATCCCTATCAGCTAATGCATCTGTACACAAATTTCAAGCTTGCTAGGCCCTTTTCTTCTGAAGAAGATGAAAATAGCTTTTTAAGTATGGTGTCCATGTTGGTTTAAACATATTTCATTCACAAGAAAAGGATTGGGGACAAGTTATCCAACTTAAAATGTCCTCTCCTAGTATGAACAAAATTGATTTACATAATACATAGTGAACACAGACAGCAGACAGCGAACAAGAGTAGAGTAAGAGTATCAAGAAGAAAAAAAACATTATTGTAGTCCCTGATGCCCTTGTTAGGGATCAAAATCTTTAAATTAGATTCCCAATCAGCTTAGGATTCTGTACACAAAGTTTCAGCTATTTTTTCTTAAGGGCTGGACTACATGCCATGCCATAAGCCCATCAGGCCTTTCAGGCCAGAAAAACTGAAAATACAGATGAAGTTTTGTTGTTTGACATTACTGTGTAAGATTTTGAGAATTGGGGGACAAGGAAGATATGGAAACAAAGTGTTTATTTCAACTACTGACCTGCCCTGAGTGATCTGATCCCTCATTATAGGCTGTGAGTCACTCTCCAGGAGATCCATCACATGTATTGTTGACCCTTCGTCCAGGACAAAGAACACTGTGGGTCGACTCCTAGACCATCGCACACACCGAACACCACACCCCTTGCAGAAAACAGGCCATGATATCAGCGGTGATGCTGGAAAATAGAAAATCAGGTCAAGATTAAATCTCAAAATCAAAGTTGTTAAATTTTAAGAAATGTGGTTAAAATCGTAGTGTCTTGAGTTTTTTCTGATAAGTTCAAGGTTATATTATATTCAGCTGTATAAAATGCTTACAACCCTATCTGACCAATAATCACCATAGCATTGGGCTATAAATATTGTTTTCCTTAAAAGGATTGAGTAAGTTACTATTTATGGCCGCTTCGGCACCCTATGGAAAAAGAAAAAGAAACAACATTATTTAATGACCAATATTATACAAATCAACCACAAATTCAAAATGAAGTGAAAAAATTCTATTCCAAACTTTACCATAAGAAACATGACGTAACAGATATTGACCTTGATAATTTATTAAAAGACTACAGCGTACCTAAGCTAGATCAAAACGTATCATTGTCACTAGAGGGCAAACTTGAATATGATGAAATACTTTCAGCTCTTAAGTGCTTAAAAAATGACAAAAGCCCTGGACCCGATGGTTTCACAGCAGAATTTTTAAAGTTCTTTTGGTCAGATATTAACAAATTTATAATCAGATCAATAAATCAATCATATGATAAAGGGGAACTTTCTATTTCTTTAAAGAGGGGACTTATAACTTGCTTACCAAAAGGTAAAAAACCAAAGATATTTATGAAAAACTGGCAACCGATCTCTCTTCTATCCGTGTTTTATAAAATAGCTTCACTTGCAATCTCTAAAAGAATAAAATCTGTACTTCCTACACTGATTAGCGAGGACCAGAAAGGTTTCATGTCTGGAAGATATATAGGTGAGATTACGAGGCTCATTTACGACCTCATGGAATATACAGAATCACACCAAATTCCTGGACTCCTCCTGCTTATAGATTTTGAAAAAGCATTTGATACAGTCGATTGGTCATTCATTGATAAGACACTTGCTTTCTTTAATTTCGGAAAATCGATACGTTCGTGGTTCAAAACATTATATAACGGAATAGAATCAAATGTGCTGGTAAATGGTTACGGTTCGGCTATGTTTGAGATACAAAGAGGATGCCGACAGGGCGATCCACTGTCGCCCTATATATTCATTTTATGTGCTGAAATACTTTCCATTTTGATTAAGAATAATAAGAACATCAAAGGGATAACAATAGGTAATATAGAATTCTTGTTGAACCAATTTGCAGATGATACAACGTGCATTTTAGATGGCTCCGAACGCTGCCTCTTAGCTGTATTTAATGTACTTAGCTTCTTTGCCAGATTCTCAGGTCTAAAAGTTAACATTGAAAAAACACGTCTCATATGGATCGGATCAAAGAAGCGATCGAAAATTAAGTTATGTCCAAAACTTAATCTTAATTGGGACCAAGGCGACTTTGACCTTCTAGGCATAACTTTTACCCACGATCTTGAGGATATCGTAGAAATAAACTATAGAGATAAACTTAGATCATGCGAACGGTTAATGTCAATTTGGTCGCCACATTACCTAACGCCGTTCGGAAGAAACACCGTTTTAAAATCAATATTTATTCCAAAATTACACCACCTCTTCAGCTCATTACCAGATCCGAATATGGATGTTATCAATGAATTTCAAAAAACATGTTTTAAATTCATTTGGCAAAATAAACCTGACAAAATTAAGAGAAGTCAAATAATCTGTAATAAAAAGAACGGAGGATTCAAGGCCCCAAATATCAAAGCAACAATGCAGGCGCAAAAATTATCAATGTTAAGACGGTTTGTCACCTCCGATTCAAAATGGTGTTACCTTTTTAACCTCAACCTCCCTAAGTTGGGCTCGGATAGCTTTTTGGAATATAGGTGTGACTATTTGAGAAACGAACTTCTTCCACTTACAGTAACAATGACAGCCGGGGCTGCACTGCGGGAGATAGGCTGGGATTTGAACCTTGGAGGTGACCGGTTTCGTCCTTAAAGTAGGACTCATCAGACAAAGGAATAAAGTGTGTGTGTGGCCTTTTATAGACGAATTGTCTGGTGTTACTGGTGTTGCGGGGGTACTGTGACGTCATAGCCGTAGTTAGTGAGGGCGTCACTAGTTTGTGACGTCATCAGCTCTGTGTCGTGTTGGCACTGAGCCAGTTTTAATGTAAAGACATTTGACTGGTGTTAGACTGGACGATTATGACGTCACAGTCAGTTTCCCGTGTATGGCGGGGTGCCAATTGCAGTGTAATCACACTGTGGCAAGAGATACCATTAGGTTATGTTATCATGGTGCTAGTGGCTAAGGAACGAGCCATCACTATTAAAATAATTTAAACAGTGGTAGGTAATTTTTACGTGAATACACAAATCATTAATATAGATTTATTAATGGAGATGTACATACCAGATTTGATATGTTAATGAAATTGTAAGAATAATTTATTGAATAAAGTCGGATTGACACTGGTGAGCTTAAAAGCAATTTTTAAGTTATTATTACGTACGGAGAGGCCCCTGCTATTAGAGGCTCTGGGTCCTCTCCCACCGGGTTGGTAAGAGAGGAATGAGTAAGCAACACATACGGTTTAGACAACAGTGTATTGGTATAAACAAGATTGGTTTACAGAGTAGTCTCAAGCGACTAAAGTGAATTAGGTGTACACACAAAAAGTAAATTAAAAAACGTTAAAGTTTTTTAGTGCACACAGTGAGGAGTTCACATAGTGAATAGGGTTCATTCAAGATCACTCGCAATGTGAAAATGTGTTCAATTTATTGACACAACGTGTGAAAAATACAATTGCAAAATCTGCAAAATGATCAATGCCACAGATCAATTCTCTAGCTCTGTAACCCACCAGGTTTTCCGTAAACGGAACTACACATGCCAATCTCGCAATGTAGTTTACCTACTCACGTGCAAAATTTGTCACAAACAATATGTGGGAGAAACCAAGAGATGCTTTCATGTTAGACTCTCAGAACACTTTGCCGACATTAGTCACAACAGGGACAAACCTGTTGCTGTGCATTTCAATTCTGACGGCCATGGTAAGAATGATCTTAAATATGAGATCATTGCACAACTCAGAGAAGACCCTGATGTTGCTGCCACAACCACCAAGAGAAGATCTCTTGAACTCATGTGGATCTTTAAGCTCCATTCCTTTCAACCGCAAGGACTCAATGATAAGATCGTAGGCTGAAGTATCCACTCTGGTCTCTCTACTTTCTTCCACTTACAGCTAACAAATATTACAAAGATGTTTTTACCGCTTGGTGGGATTTCATTTCTAGAACAAAATTTAGTGAAAACGACCTACCAGCAGAAAGTATCTGGTTCAACAGTAACATACGCATTGGTCGCACACCTGTCTACTATAAAATTTGGAACCAAAAGGGAGTATGCTTCATTAATGATCTCATCGATACAGACGGACAATTTTTGACATTTGAACTCTTTTCTAAATCTTTCCACATAAACACAAACTTTCTTACTTATAATGGCCTTATCTCGGCTATTCGGAAATATTTCCAGAATAAAAATGTGGACCTAACCCATGTGAAAAAATTGCATAACCCTATTTTACCTCAAACACTAGCCAATGTGATAAAGGTTTTGAAAGGATCAAAAATTTTCTATGACATACTTATTACACCCATCACCACAACAAATAGTATGTTTTTGTTTAAACATCATTATTTATACTCACCGTTGATAGTTAACAATATGCCCAATTATCCTAATCTGTCTTAATCCGACAATCCTTACACAGAGTAAAGACAGAGTTATCGCTCAAGTGAGCTGCACTCAGTGCCCCCACCAGGTGGCCTACCTTATATGGTCATTGCTTCTTCTGACGGACAGACACGAAGCCGAACGCAACCGAGGGGAGGCCGGGTGGGAATTTACGATTGTTAACTATCAACGGTGAGTATAAATAATGATGTTTAAACAAAAACATACTATTATTTAATATACTCTCCGTGATAGTTAACAATATGCCCGAATACCACTGTGGTGGTGGGGTGAGAGAGGCCACTAAGTGGAATGGCTCTGTCTTTACCAAGAATCAAGTTGGTGAACCATAGTTGCATATAAACCAGTATGATCCCCGATGGGGTTCACCTGTCAACCGGAGAGGTTAATCTTGACCCATCCTCGCTATGCGAGGGGTCCCACAACCGTACGGTCGCCAACTAAGGAAAAGACAACAAACACACAACTGAATTCATCGAAACTTATATTTATTGTTTTCATACTGGCCCATGGACCAGCAGAGTCAACGAGGGATGGGGTGACTCCTTCGGTACGAGGCCGACGAAGTTCGTTGTTGGGCGTACACCTGTGCGCCCAACCGATGAATTCCCTCTATGTCCTCGTTGGAAACGTCTCGAAGATAGTGGTTGGCGAACACCAGGCCTGACTTCCAGAAGCAGCCTGCCATAATGTCCGCCACCGCCATGTTGCTGTGGAGAGCCATCGTAGCCGAGATGGCTCTGATTTCGTGCCGGTTGGACTTCGCTGGCGGGTTGAGACCCGCAGCCTTGTAGGCGTCCAACACCGCCGAGCGGAGATAGACACTGAGCTGTCGTTTGTCTATCTCCCGGACACTCGTCTGGGAATGCGGGATGAACAGTCTCCTCCTCCCTTGACGTAGTGTCCGGGTCTTTTCGGTATAGATCCGAAGAGCTCTTACTGGACAAAGAAGGCGATTCTCCTCGTCCGTCGGATCTATGCTACCGGAAAGGGACGGTAACGAAAAGGTTCTACCCCTTTCGTCTGCGGCCTGGTTCTTGCAGATGAACTCAGGCGCCAACCCCAGAGTGGCCGACCCTCCGTCTCTCACATCAAACCTCAAGAGGTCCGCCTGGAGAGCATGAAGCTCTGAAATCCTGGCTGCGGACCCCATTGCAACCAAAAAGGTTGTTTTGATGGTGAGTCGGAGAAGTGTCGTCTCCGTCAACGGCTCGTAGTGGTCGGACTTGAGGTGGTTGAGTACCAACGTCAAGTCCCACTCTGGAGGCCTGAGTTTCTTCCGCCCGTCCTCGTTCCGGTAGGTCTTAATGAGGTCCTTAAGGACCGAGATGTCCACCTGGGGGTCACGCTTCCGTAGGACTGACATGACCGCCGCTAGGTTGGTATTTATTGATGATGCTTTCAGTTTCCTCACCTCCCTTAGATGTAATAGGTACTCCGCAACCTGGGGGACCGTTACTACCTCGGTATCGTACCCCTCCTTCGCGCAGAAGGTCGCGAATGCACTCCACTGGACATCGTAAAGATTCCTTGTAGAGGGCCTCTGGGAAGACGCCACCGCCTCGGCCACGGATTTCGAGAACCCCGCGCCCGTCAGACCCCTTTGGAGACAAACCAAGCGTGAAGCTGGAGAGCCTGGGGGTTTTCGTGAACCCGCCCGCTCGGTTTGCTCGTCAATAGGTCCCACCTCAGGGGGAGAGGGACTGGGTCTTGGCGGCACATCCTCCGAAGGGGAATGTACCAGGCCCTGGCTGGCCACAACGGTGCTATCAACAGAAGTTGAAGTACCCGTGTCTCCTGTACCTTCGCCACCACGTGATTCAGGATGGCGGGAGGGGGATAGGCGTAAGCGTCCATCCCCTCCCATTCTAACGCCAGCGCATCGAGAGCCCACGCGGTCGGATCCGGTACGGGAGACACGTACGTCGGCAACTGGTGGTTGAGCCGTGTCGCAAAGAGATCTATGTGAGGTCTGTCGAACCTCAGGCACAGACTTTCGAACACTCTCGGGTGCAACATCCACTCCGTGGATGGAGGTTTGTCCGGGTGAGACAAGGCGTCCGCAAGGACGTTCTTGGCTCCCGGGATGTGCACCGCCCGGAGAGAGAGTCCGAGGCTGTCTACTAGGCGAAACAGCTCCGACACCAGCGCCAGGAGGGAGTCTGCTTTGGTTGAGCCTTGTTTGTTTATGGCCCAGGCCGCCTCTGAGCTGTCTGTGTGTACACACAGACTCTGCCCCCGCAGACGGCCTGTCCAATGGCTGATTGCCAGTCTGATAGCGTCCAGTTCTAGGACGTTGATGTGGCGACTCGCTTGCGCTGACGACCACACCCCCGCCGTTTGGTCTGCTCCGAGATGAGCCCCCCACCCTTGGGTGGAGGCGTCCACGTAAAGGTGACACGTCGCTGGGGCCTGCCGGAGGGGCACCCCCACCAGCACGTTCGTCTCCTGCTGCCACCAGGAGAGGTGGTGTCTTAGGTCCTGTGGTATCGAGAAGACGTGGCGACACGTCTTCTCCCTGACATGTACGTTTACAAAGATCTGAAGGGGTCTGAGTTGTAACCTTCCCCTTCGAGTGAAGTGTTGGGTCGTACTCAGGAACCCTAGCAGCCTTTGCCACTTGCGTAGTGACAAAGGCCCCCGGAGCGCTAATTCCAGGAGATCTTTGTAACATCCCATCCGTTCCGTGGTGACGAAGGCTTTGTAAGTCACGGTGTCCAGGCGGGCGCCGAGGAACACCAACGACGTTGTCGGTTGGAGGTCTGACTTGTCGAGGTTGACCAGCCATCCCAGCCGTCTGAACAGCGTTATCACAAAGTCCCGTTGAGCCTCCAGAACAGATGGGGATCTGTTGTGACCAACCCCGTCGTCCAGGTACATTGCGAACTGCACGTCGACTGTGTGCAGGTACTGGACGATGGGTTGGGTCACGCGAGTGAAAAGCCACGGCGCCGACGATATCCCGAACGGGAGAACGTTCCACTGGAAGTGGCGACCCGCCAGGACGAAACGGAGGTACCTGCGATCCCCACGATGGATAGGAATGTGCAGGTACGCATCCTGTAGGTCGAGAGATATCATCGAGTCCGAGGGCTCCAGTAATCGCATTACTGACGGCACGGTCAAGAGACGAAAATATGGCGGCCGATCTAGGAAGGAGTGGTTGAACTCCTTCATATCGTGGATCAGCCGCCACTTTTTCGGGTCCCGTTTCGGCCGTACGAAAACCGGGGAGTAGAATCCTGGGGTGAGGTCTTGGAGGGGGAGCTCCTCCACCGCCCGTTTGGAGATGAGTATCTCCACCTGCTCCAGCGTCACCGCGAGCCGATCGGGCTCTAGCGGCCGTTCTACCGGAGAACAGGTTAGCGGGGGGCGGTGTGCTACGGGAATACGAAACCCTCGCTCCAAAACCTTGCACACGAACGGGTCCAGTTCTAACTGCCTCCAGTTGGGCGCAAAGCGTGAGAGACGTCCCCCCACCGGCCCGTCCCAAGCCGGAGCAACCTGAGGCGGGAGCTCCGGAGGATCCCAGAAGTCACTGCTTCCTGACGGGGCCCCCATAGGCGCGTCCCTTGAGGCGCTGGTTCCCTTTCTTAGGGGTGCGCTTAGGAGAGGGGCCGGCACTGAAGTCGCGACTTCTGTTCTGTCGACCCCCCCACGAAAGGAAAATCCGCCAGTCTTGTTAGCGGAGGTGGTGAGAGCACCACCCCCCTTCTTCCTGGGTGTAGTCGCCTGTGGAGAGGCTCTACCCCCGCCAGCGGCCAGTCTGTTTGTCAACTCTTGTTGCTGACTCTCCTGGCGCTGACGAAGGGCTCCGGCGATCTGCCCGTCGAAGAGCGAAGCGGAGGTCGCTGGCGCGGACCTCAACCTGTTCCGAAGCTCCGCCGGAAGGTTAGTCCGTGCCAGGAAACCATCGCGCCTGAGATTCGTGACCCCCGCCGAGATGCGGGAGGCGCACAACATCATCTGCGCGAGGTTCCCGGCCACGGAGCCGAAACCGCGATAGAGGGCCTTCGCTCCTGACTCCATCCCCGCGTCCTTCGCGAAAGACGCCATCGCCTGACACGCGTGAGCGATGTGGTTAGCCAGCCCCAAAATGCTCCTCGCCTCCTTGTCAAGATGAGAGAGATGAGCGTCTGACACCTGGTGAGGCACGGAGGGTGCGGCCACCCTGCGGATGTCATCGTCCAGGACGGGGGGAGAAAGCGGGAGAGAGCTGTCATACACCGGGAGGCCAGAACGGAGTTTGTCTGTAAGGACTAGGGCCGGCAAGAGACGACCAGGCCCCGCCGCCGCCACGTTTGAGTCGAAGTCCTTCCCTGCCGCCTGAAGGAGCCTGTGCGCTGGAAGCGCCACCTGCCGCTGCGTCGGCGTCTCCTCCTTGGCACAGAAGGTCTCCAACCTGGCCACCTTTGCTGACGAGGGTTCTTCCTCCACCTCGTGTATGTGGACCTGACACCAATCGGCGATTGCTGTCAGGCGATCTTTTAGGTCTGAAGCATCCTCAGGCGCTGTCACAGCCGCGACGAGCGCCGTGGGAGTCGCGCTCCCCGAGTCCGACGCCCCTCCCTCCTGGCCACCTACACGAGTAGGGGAAGCTTCCTGGTCCGACGAAGTAGCGGCGGGAGAGACCACCACTACCCGCCTCCTTCTAGGAGTGCATGGCGTTGGGGAGGGCGGAGCCGAGGCGGCCTCCTCCTCTACCCTAGCCTGTGCACGCTCTCGGGAGACCAGCATAGAAGTTACTAAGTCCTTGACTGACGACATGATGTCGTCAGTCAATTTCTTCTGGTCGAAGGGTGGAGGCGAGACGGGTCTCGACCTCTTCCTCTTCCTACTCTTGTGCTTCTTTTTAGCGCTCCGGCGGAGTACCGGCGGCGACGCGGTCTCAGGGGAGGACCTCCTGCCAGGAGATCGCTCAACCCCGCTTGCGTAAGGGGAGGCATGCGCATCCTTGACTGGGGACAAGTCCCTCTCCGACTCCGCCCCCACTCCCGATAGGTCAAACTCCGCCGCATCCTCAGCGATGACAAAGTCGGAGCTTGGAGGGGAATCGTCCGCGGCAGGCGCGGAAGCGGTGGCGGAGGAGGATGCGGACGGTCGCCTAGCGGCCCTCAACTTCTGTTGCGCCTCACTCTTCCTGACGGCCGCACGGTACTCGCGGTGTTCCGCCGGGGTAAGGTGTTCGCACTCCCTGCATCTGTCTGCCTCGGCGCAAAGGTTCCGACAGAGGCGACAGAGAGAGTGTGGATCGAAGCGCGCCGACTTCCTAGACCCACACCCTCCACAGAAACCTGAGTAGGGATTCGCCATAGCGCCTCGACCTGCTCAGGTTCCACCAAGTCAACTGTGCTCGTGAGAAGCGCAGACGCAAATAATCCGGCGGCGCGACCGAGCGCAAGTCACAAGCAAGCGCAGGCGCTGACAAGAGCAGACGCAGGCAAGCGACTATAGGCGCTAGCGCGGGCAAGCGCCGACCTGCGCTAGCGCAGACAAGCGCTGACAGGCGCTAGCGCGGGCAAGCGCCGACAGGCAAGCACTGACAGGCGCTAGCGCAGGCAGGCGCAGGCGGTGAAGCGGGTAGACGAGCGGTCTACCCCCGACTTCCAAAGCCTAGGCCGCTAGAAGCCCAGGCGAAGGACCACGCCCCCCGAAGCGCAGGCGCTACCAGCCAGGCAGCGAGGAAGACCCGGCACGAACTGCACGTGCAACTCGGTCACGGGTGAAATTGACAGCAGTCGACAGCCCCGACTGCTGACAAAAACACTGACTAATATCAAAATGTATCCAAAGGGAGAACCTAGCCCCACGGTAGAAGCAGAAGGTACCCCCCAAAACACACTAATGCGAAATACGGCTGAAAAACCCTAAAACAGTCGAAAATCCAAATAGAGAAGAGCTATCAAGACACGCGAGTGAACTCGATGGCCGACAGAAAAGCAATGACCATATAAGGTAGGCCACCTGGTGGGGGCACTGAGTGCAGCTCACTTGACCGATAACTCTGTCTTTACTCTGTGTAAGGATTGTCGGATTAAGACAGATTAGGATAATTGGGCATATTGTTAACTATCACGGAGAGTATATTAAATAATATACACTGCACGAAATGGGAACAAAACATACTCAATGAACACTTATTTGATCATTGGTCCCAATACAACATGATCCCTTTTCGATGTACAAAGGACACTAGACTTCAGTGGTTTCAATACAAAATACTACACCACATACTGCCAACAAATAACATTCTGTATAAATTAAGCTATGTTGACAGCCCAATCTGTAGTTTCTGTTCGGAAGATATTGAGACACCAACACATTTATTTTGGTCATGCAATAGTGTCAATAAAATCTGGCAACAATTAGAATCATGGCTACACCAGAAAGCTCTTACCCAAGTAAAAATTACAAAAAAGCATGTCTTGATTGGATATCCGGATAAAAATAACGATCCCTTGAATATCATCATAATCTTGATAAAATATATCATATTTAAAAGCAAGCTGAATAAAAAAATATGACCATTCAAAGCATTCCAGAACGAAATAAGGGAATATTATTTTCTTACCAAGTGTTCCGCGATAATCGAGTGTAATGTAAGCCTATTCTATACATTTTGGTCAACCTGTCATAATTTATTCATGTGAACTTTGACTGAATGCTGTACCGGATTGTCAACTGTTGAGTTTGTAAAAAACTTTGTAAAAATGCGTTTGAAAAATAAAAAGTTATAAAAAAAAAAATATTATACAAAATCTTCTAAATACAAATGATTTGAAATGTCTTCTTTACAGGAATCTCAGATACTTACATTAACTAGCACAGTGCTAACAACTACGCTAGGTAATTAACAAAAAAGCCAACTACTGGAGACTTACCTGACTTAGTGTGGTAGAGATAGAGAGCACCGTCATCACAGCCAGCCTGCAGGGCGAGAGGATGAAAGATTGCTCAGATACACTCAAAAACATCATATCACAGTGTCAGATATTCTATGGTTCCTTCTCAAGCTTTTCTTTCAAGAGCTTCTGACTTTTTTTCAAAAGTATTGATACAGAAAATCTATCAAAATGTGCTTTTATTTAAAATTTCAATATATATGCAGACTTTCCAGAATAAGTTTCCAAATTTCAATGGACATCATTCATCCATATGATTTTGTTGGTGAAATAGGATTAATCTTGTTTCGTTCATACAACACATTTGCAGTTAATCCATTTCAAATCAATCTGAGGAAACACAATCCAAAAGGCAAAACTAATCAAGGATATTGAATATTCAAGGACTGAGAGGTAAGATGTTAAGTCTGTTGTCCTAATCAAATCAAATGATGGCAACACTCACCAGCATGTATGGACTACCAAAAGGAGAGAAATCAATGGTAGTGACATTCACAGGAGATTCTGTAAAAGTACAAAGAAATTCTAATTATCCCTATGTTCAATCAAATACACAAATGTGACAGTTTAACCCACACCCCAACTGTTAGATCTTCTGGAGGCACTGATTTACATAGATTGAATATACACAAACTTGACACTTACAGTGAAAGGTCTATTAAAACCCATGGCCTGAGTTCTGGAACTATCTCCAAAATCCCCTCAGAACCCAATATAATGAATTTCATATGCTTTTAGATGTCATCATGATTGTCTATTTTCTGAGCTTTTGAACACAAAGTCTTGTATTTACCATCTTAGAGCTAAAACAGCTTTGAGTGACTTTTGGGATTATACAAGTATTTTGATATATTTATGCACACATATTCATATACACAAAGAACAGCATGAAGTGAGTGAGTGAGTTATTGTTTAGCCCAGCTTGGGCAAGATGTCAGACATTACTTAGCGGCGTAAGAACAGTATGGAAGAAACATGATACCATCAGTTAACAGGTGCAACCTCAAATATCCAAGGACCATTATTGGTCAATACAATAGACTATTCATCAAAAGTTTCTATAAAGAATCTGTTCACATACCAACAATGGGAGAGTAGCTGTGAGGGCAACCACGAGAACCAAACCGCACACCATGGACCACACTACCCTGCAACATAAACAAGGTGTAATGACTCAGTTACACCTAGATTGCAAAACTTGCCCCTTGTATTAATAAACAAAAATAATGATGAAGGATAAACAATCCCTTCAACATCAGTTGTAAACATTTGACTCATAAATATTTCTTACCGTGTCGGTGCCTACATAGAAGTGGTTGAGGTCGGAGGGAAGTAGTTGCATCTCAAATGCTTGTATATCTCCTTTAGAGCCAACCGATCTGGGGTAGAATTATAGAATGTCATCCAGACAAAGATTCAACAGACACGCTTCATTATCACAACTGTATTTTCAATCTACATTTACAAATCTATCACCATCCTACTTTTGGTTTTTCAATGGACATTTAAATCTATCACCCTCAACTTATCACCATACTTTTGGCTTCCAATTACTATTCATCAATGATATTAGGAAAATTACACTGGTCATTGCTTGGGAGTAACGGTTCAAGTTAGAATGAAAACCTCAACATTGCATGAATGAACATCTTTGAAATAGAAAGAATAGCAATGATTTTTAAACGAAAAAGGAACAAATAACTGCTTGGCAGTGACCTGGCTTACATAAAATATAGTCATTCACAATGGACATAATTTCTGTATGAAACTTATGCAATTCATGTTGTGGCTATCAACAACAAAAAAAGAGTTTTCAGGAGATCAACTAGAAAGTAATGGTTACATTTGGTATTTGACTGTCTAATTTGAAAGTATTTTCTGCCACTCACTTGTAAGGGGAATGTAGTGTGATCGAGGAACTCTTGAGCAGTTTTATCCTCCCTCCCGGTGCCAAACCTAGATCAACCTCCGATCCCGCCATGTCAGGAGACGAGATCTCGGTCACAACCTGAAACATGGTCCACATGTCTTGTTAAGAAATAGTGATGCCACTCCACAGCTAAATGAGGAGATTGCAAGCAGCTGTTTTAGGGGGATTATTGTTTTGGAATGTCTTGAGCTCTTTGTGAAGGTATGCAACGTAAATAAAGAATGAATTGAAGTTATCAGAAGATTGTGTCACTACAGCTAGCTTCTTACCCACAGGTTGACCACACCATTTTGTTCAACAGTTGCTAGCTGGAATGAAAGCCCTGTGCTTGTATCTGTAACAGACCAGGGTCCAAAACATATTAGTAATTATCTCATAATCTCAAACTTTACTGTTAATGTTACCTCAGATTTAGAATTAAGTAAACTGATGCCAGTCAATGAACTTATTTCTAAATGAATGAATAATTTTAGTCTCTTGTCTGTGCAACCACATGTTATTTCATACACTGTTCTCAGAAAACTACATTCATTTCTTGATATTTCATTTAAGGAGATTTACTTACCGTTTGATTCATTTAATTTTGATCTGAAAACCAAGGAAATATTGTTTTATTGTACATTGACAAGATTGATAGGTTCTGCTGTGTTCTTCCTCCTAATCACAAAACATACTGATATCTGATAAGTTCTCATGGACATGAGCGAGTTATTGTGTAGAAATGCATGGGCAATGGTTCAGCCTTTTTAGCGTTGTGTTCCAGTTTTCTAAAATTTCAACCTTAAAAGCTAGTGACCTAAAATTTCACATTGATGCCTGAATAGAATGAAACTTGTCTACTTCCTCTACTAAAACCATGCTGTCAAAGAAAGGAAAATAGTAGAATATTTAGAGAAAAATGAAGGTTTATTTTATTCTTCAACTAACAATAAACAAGTTGATTGCATGGCACTGACCCGAGCAGTGTAGACTGTACAGGTAGGATGGTGGTGACAGGACTATGATGGTTATCGTCCTCGAGAACTCGTGCCGTGTTGTATGTTGGGAACCGCAGCACATGCTCCTGGTCCCCCACAGTCACAGGGCGGTGCATCGATACTGCTTCACGGAGGTCCCAAACTGTCACTGAACCGTCATTCTGGAGGGGAGAAGTTGTGTAAAAACTTCAACTTTACATGCATATTGAGGGATTTTCATGTACATGGCAGACATTTTTACAACATATTAATCATATTCTGAGATTTTCTTCACAAAGAAAGCATGAGCACTTTCATAAAACAATATCAGAGAATGTTTAAAGAAGCAGACATTCAGAGCTATTTTATGATATCATTAACATGTTGTGGGCTATTCATGTAGGCTTTCATGTGAAACATGTGATTCATGAGTGATGTTGGTGTCTGTTCACTATCACATAACTAGATGTACCGACATTCAGAGCAATAGTGTACTCTAAATATCAATGAGCCTTTTAAAATTTAGGTTTTCATGCTGACTGAACTGGGCAGCAGGAACATGAAACACTGAGATTATGGGAGCAGAGTACAAGACACTTACCAGTCCAGCAAAGGCAAGGGAAGCTTTGTTGGGACTGAAACAGCAGCAGCTTGGTTGGGCCTCACAACACAGGATCCTGAAATACACCGAAATGTAGTAAAATATCTATACTTCACAAAGAAACTTGCATGAGATGATGGAGGTAGATATGTAGGTAGCACCTAAACTGAATTAACTTGGAGAATTGCCTTGTTGGAGCTAATGTTACATAACACTAATGAAAAGAAAAGAAATGAAATTTCATTGATATATCACAAAAGCAGTTTAAAGTCTGGAAATTTGAGGTGACAATGTAATAAAAACTGTAGCGGACAAACCTGTGTGGGTAGGATAGATCAGTGACATTCCAGGCACATACCAGGCCATGTCCATCCACAGCATTGTCACTTGACAGCTGGAACAGAAAGGATAATCCAATATGGAATGATATGCATGATAAATTGATCTTCAATCTTAAAATTTCATATACGATTCTGAAATATACTATCTTTTTATCAAGACTTAACTGTCTGAAGTTACGTGATTTGCCTCATGTTATTAAAAAGCACACATAAGTATTTTCAAATTTGACAGTCTCTTCAAGAAGTGTGACTGTGAAGTATGTAGCATATTTCAAAGTACAAAAAGCCATTTTTTGACAGTATATATGCGACTACAACTTGACATTTCAACCACTGTACAAATGATGTATTTAAAACAACTGACCTGAGTGGGTGCACTGAACACTGTGAGCAGCATGTTGGGTTGGTTGGGACAGAAACATGCGTGGGTCACGTGTCGGTCTGCAATCAGTTAGTTTTCATAATAAACAGACCATTTTACTACAAAAGCCTATTTCAATCTACTTATCTCCGTCTAAAATCATTAACGCCATTCCCAGATTAGATATAAAAACTTGAAAGATAACCATTTCTTGATTACACGTGGGAACTTGGTTAACCTTCTTACCGGGTAGTTGAATTTTTATCCTTAAAATTTGCAGGTTTTTTTCTAATTTGATTTGTGTTCAAAACTTTTTTTTCTGGAAATAAGGTAAATCATTTGTCTAAAAAAAAAGGTCGACATAATGGCCCTTCATTACCTTGTACAAACTTAAGTGAGGCAAGTTCACTGAAGCCGTGACTGAAACCAATGTTGGACTTGCTGCTGGACTGATTGTTCCTGTCTGACGTGCCTCTCTCCTCGTCAAGCAGCATCCCGATAGCCTGCACTCACACAATTATACATATACATTATACTTCACCAAGTAATAACAAAAATCCTTGTCTCAAAACAACTGCAAATCAATTGATGCTTTAGGATCTTACTATTTAGTATCGGTAAAATCTTTTTTCTTGTCTTATTAAAAATCAAGTGATACTTAAGAATCTTATTATATTTTTTTTCATAATTTACTTATTTGCTTGGTTTATCAAGTGCATGGTGAATGACCTCAATATTTTTTTCAATCTGTGACTGTTAAAATTCTTCTGCGACAGACCTTATAATTTTATATTGAAAATCAAGAGTTAATGTGTAAAATGGTTTGACTGCAATACAAGTATTTTTTTTCTGGTCATTTTCCAAACGAGTCAACGTAAAGTAAAACTTTTGCAGCAGTCATGAGAGCCAATATCAGCAAGAAAACCACAAGGCTGGAAGATGAAAACCAAAATCTGTAGATGTTTTCCGGACTCTCACCTGCCCTGCCTTCTCCACAAACTTGGCGAGATGACCAGTATCAATGTGACCAAGGCTTTGAGTGTCCGTGACAGCTTCGGGATCTATACCATCACCTGTGTTCAAAAGACAAATGTTGGTCATTTTTATCTTCTGATTTGAACTTGTACAGAGAAATCAAATATGCAGTGTTACATTTTTTCTATCAAATATGAACTTGTACAGAGAAAATATTTACATTCTTACAATGATTTTAGTATATATTCATATTGCCAAGAAATAACCACTTCTAGTACCATTTATACAATGTGACCATTTATACAATGTGAATTGAATAAATAAATAGAAGTTCTTTTAGTACTAAACTTGGAAATTTTTTTGTTTTGTGAAAATATTTCAAGTATCATTCTATATAAAAACTAAAACATTGTGCAATATGCGCCAAAATAAAGCTTGATACTTCTAAATCAACAATATTTCCTAGGTACTGGACAAGAATAATTTTGAAAAAGACTTGAAATAGTTTTAAGTATGCATGATAAAAATGGTAAAACTGAAATTTTTATTCCCACATTCAACACACGTCGGTCAATCAAAACATGACCACACATGAATAAGTTGATTCTGACCTCCAACTCCAAGGAGGTCATCGGATGGATACTGTGTCCACTTCTCCTTCGTGTCTATCTCTTCTGTCTGGATGTCTCGCTCAATGTTGTCTTCATTTGTCTGCACATACGCCTGCAAACATAGATTTTACATTGTAAAGAGCAAATTTTACGTTTTGGAATTTGCTCATTCAGTAGCTATTTCCAGCTATCTTGTATTGTCTGCTAAAACACAGCAATACTTTCTGCAAACACCTAGAATGTGTTGGTCATTGAGATTCTTATGGTAAATTAATTACAAGTTGACATTCATGCTAATCCCATTATGATGATTCAACAAATTAAACCACATAATTCACCTGTTTAGTGTTTGATCGACCAAAGTTGCGGATATACATCTCGTATTCTCGGACTGGGGGCAGATCAAACATGTCATAGCGAGCCTTGTCCAGTTCAATCATCTGTAGCAGATCTTCGCCACGCTTCTTTGTACGACTGGCTGTCTTAGAACTCAGCACCACCTGCTTGGCTGACACAAAGTCGATGAAGGTCTTGCTTCGGTTTGGTTTAGGGGCAGGTTGTCTGTAAGCTTCCTCTGATTCGTCAGTCTGGAGAAAAAAAAAATGACACTAATGATATGCAAACTAGAGACTTGAATGGTATGTTATTCATTGAAAAGACTTACAAATAAGTGTGGAGATAACTTTGCTAAGTTATTCTAGTTGAAAATTTGAATGACTGCTGGCCTTATTTGAAAAGGGGGTTCAAAGAATTTAATTTTTCAAGGTGAAAATCGATTGACATTTCTCAAAAAGGCACAAGCATTTGTCTACTCTGATTTCACTTTGAATTACTGACTAGACATTACAAGACTATTTCCTGAAGTTAGTAAATAACCTAAATCCTATTATACTATTTGTTGGTTGGTGTTGGTTTTATGTCCTAAGTTGGTGTGTTTCACTTTCTGTGAGTGGCATTTAAAATTATTGATAAAATTTTGCTTATGAACAAGAGTTTTTTCTGAATTTCTCTTATGTTAAATGAGCATTGTGCTCAATATCATAATTGACTCTGTGAAGCTCCTTCAATACCCTGATTGCTCCTATGTATTGCTTCAAATTGCCTGCTAATGATATGATTCTAAATCCCGCAGTATTAGCAGTGTCTGGATAAAAGGCTGTGCAAGATTCCACATGCTGTAAATAGCCATAAGCAACCTGTTGTTAGCAGCCCTTAGAAGAGAATCAGGATATTGATAGAGCAATATAGATACAAATGATGTAGCAATATGTTTGAAGTGCTGACCTCATCAGATCTGTTACTCCTGACACTTCTAGACGACCCGTTGGCGAGACGGTTATTTTCTTCATCCATTGCCCTCATCAGTGCGTCCATCTCACTCAGGTTCTAAGGTAACAAGTCAGGATAGGGGATAGAATGTAGTTATCTTAAGTAGCTGGCAAACCAAAACGCATCTCTACATAAACTTATGGCACTGGAGTGACTTTAGACAAATATTCAATTAGCACAAACATTGAGACATTTGAGTAATCATGTATTAGCAAAACACTGATTATAAAAGAAATGTGCTTAGCAAGCATGTCATAATAATCCTTGGGCCAGAGGACTCATTTCCTTACCTTTGGATATGCAACACCATGAGAGGAGATAAAGTCTTTACTACTTGTAGGTACTAGTGACAGAAATCTTTGACATTATTCTCCTGCGACTCCTTTGACACAAAGAAGTTACAAACTAGTATGGTGGTGTGTCCTAGCCCAATCATATTCAGTGGAAATACAATTGAACAACGTGTCAGTGTTATAAGAAGAGTAGTATTTATACAGGAATCTGTATCTCATAATTAACCCTTTAATTCAGAAGCATCTTTAAAAGGATCTATGACCAAGTGAATGACAAATAGCTGTGGTAGGAAGGGTTGTGTTCACAAAAATCACAAAGTCTCATTGAATTAATCAATAACGAAAACCATTGTTACCCAATGCAAACATATATAATGAAAGGTGTAGTATTAGAAAGTAGATAAAATTTTGGTTAATCCAAACCTTTGGTTTTGTTGATTTGTTACACTAAGAATGTTGTATACAATAACATAAACTTGAAACTACCTTGGTGGTTAAAGAGCTTTGGAAATAAGATCTGTATAGCATGCAGGACTTTACATGACAATCACAAACATCCCCACAAGAATCTTAGGGGGTGCAGGGTTTATAAATAAAGGAATCACAGCAACCAAAAGAGGCATTTACTTGTATATCTAAATCCTTTACTCTGCCTTGGAAGTCCAGCTTTGTTGATGATTCCTAATAGAAACAAATGTTAAAGAAACAAACTGTACATGCATATTTTCTTTATAACATTCTTCCCTAAACACACCTGAGATATGGTTTAACTTCAGATAAACAATGCTAAATATCTACTGGGGCTACAAATAGCTTGAAGACACACAACTTTCAACCACTGTAAATATTGTTACAGTGTGAACGCAGAGGGTTCAGAAAGTCTCTTTGCCTGGTTAGTTGAGATCTTCTAAAGATGTTAGAGACAAAAGAAAACATTCTGAGGTTATAAATTATTCTTTTTCCCAAACTTTCATGCACGAGAATAATAACTCAACAGCAAGACTTAAATTGTTATTCAAACTTGATCTTCACAAATCTACCATGTATATTTCCTCTTAATGACACTCGTATGTTTTTACCTGGTTTGGTTTGTCATTACTTCCACCAGCATCATCATCATCATCATCATCTTCATCCTCAAAGTCATCATCATAGTCCTGTTAGAAAAGCAAAAGGTGTAAAAACTTATTGGGGATTTGTTTTACATCATCACAGAAAAAAGCATAGTCAATTTGATATTGAAATCTGCTGCCATTTCAGTTAAAACTAACATTACCATAGTAATGTACATGTGTATACAGAAGTATGAAAACTTATACATTAGGATCATTTCTTATTTAAAATACTATGCTTAATGGGATCAACGATTTCGGGTTACTTTATTTATTTCAGCTTACAAATTTGGAAATGTCAGCTGGAAGGTTACAATAAAATGTCCAAATCAACATGGAAATTTTGCTTTTTAATTATTAAGAAGGTTTTGGTTTTGAACCGATAGGGATCTAAACCATCACTGAATGATAAAAAAACCCATTTTTTTTAGTAAAACTACATTATTTACCCATTTTGTATAAAGCATTGATATTGCAGTTTCCATGTCAATTTAAAATCAATTATAGTCCGGATAAATGTGTAGTTTTTGACAAGCTCAACATCAAAATACCTATGAATGCACAGACCTGCAAGAAATTTTCTGGCAGTATCAAATAATGAAAGCGATAGTTAGCAAGAATTACAATAATTTTCAATATAAAAATCAAAACTGTGATAGTAATTCATGAAATTTTAAAACAATAACATTTACTTTCAAGGTTTTAGAATTTGAAAACAGTAAACTGTTTATAATTAAAACAAACGGAGTCCCATATCGCCTGACAATACAGAGTCATCATGTCAGTTATATATATAAGGGGCTCAAGTAAAAACCTGACACTAACCGAGTCCAAGTGTCTGGACTCTGCAAGTAAGAAGGTAACCCACCTCGAAGTCATCATCATCATAGTTGTAGTCGTCCCCTCCCACTTTCTTCTCCTCCTCCTCTTCCTCCGACTCTGGCTCTTCCTCTTTCTGTCGCCGACTCCCGCTCTGGCAACATTTTCAAACAAGGTTATGTTGATATTGTGTTGAAATAATCTAACAAAACGATTGATTATAATTTCACATAACAGCTAAATTGATTTGATAACCACATTGTATCCCTTTCATGAAACAATTGTATATGATATGATACAACAGTAGAAACATGATAACATAAATGATAGCAAAATGATCATGGTCAATCTATTCTAATCTTACTGATAAATTTACACCCGTGTCCTGCATCAAATACTCTTACGCTGAAATATACTTGGACTCAAAAGACCTTTTCAATGTCAATCCCTTGACGTTACAGGTCATATTTGTAGATTTACCACTGTATATTTCTAATCCAGTTTGTTTCCAGTTGAAATCATGAGTCAATACAAATCATATTGATACATATTGTATATAGCATTCTTTTTCTTAAAAAAGTGGATATAGAAAACATTTTGTCATCTAATGGTGTCATGTGAAACTATAGGTGTTTGATATTGTCATTTTAATTCAAGACATTTAAATTAAAAGAGAATTGTGAACAAGAAATGTGGATTTGTGAAATGTGAAAATCAGTGAAACTCATTTCAAAGGTTGTTTTTTCTCCAACTAAATATTTTGGAGATAAGTGAAAGTCAACAATTTCTTATTCTAATCATTGAAAAGGTGATTTTTTTTTAAAGTGATACTTTCATGCAACTCAATCTGACCTGACACAAGATAAAAAAACACTTAAGTTGACTAAATGACAACATGCGTGCCTGCAACAACATCGCATGACTCAAAATTAGTTACCTTTTTCTTTACAACCTTTTTACGGATTTTCTTTTTAACATTCTGCTGATTAATAGCAAAACATAATGAATATGGTATAAATGATACAGGAAGAGTTTATATATGTAATTATATTGTGTATGTTTGTATATATGCTCAAAGGCCTTCATGCTGAATAGATGTTGAATTGAATTTGTTTGGATGGTCATATAGTCTTTGTTATTTTGTACCATAAACTCGTAAACTTCCACATTTACTAGATTCAGGGATATGGAGGTCAAGATATGATGTCAATGGGTCGATAGTTCATTGAGCCAGTGATGACAATGGTGACAAGGCATTACTTTTACAAAATTCTTTGTCATACAATAGAGACCTGTTGAAAGTTGAAAATGAAAATATCAAACAAGAAGGTAATCACAATAGGTTAACATCAGAGGATTAATACCTATGAAAAAGTAGAAAAAGAATACAAACCTCTTTTTCTCTAGGTTTTTCATCATTCCTGGAAAGCAGAGAAACAAATGTCAAATCTCAGGAGAAAACATATTTCTTTGATTAAAATCCCACAAATTGAGTGAAAACTTTTATCAATGAGTTACCAAATTATGGGGCTGATTGGGATATTAATTATAAATAAGACAAGCAACAATTTTTTTAAAGACAACAAAAGGTCAAATGGACTGAATGACAAGATTTAAATGAATTTCAAAGGGATGAGTGAGACATAAATGAGATGAGGTTAATCCACTGATATCTTCTAGTGGACAAGATTTTAATCGCAAAACCAAAGTGCTCTATAAACGTAGGAAGTAAAGAGGTGTGGGATCCTGACCTGTTCCTGTGTCTCCTCTCGTCCTTCCCAGTGTCCTTCTTCTCGTCTTCCTGCAGATAAATATACAATGGTATGTTGACAATATGCTGCACATTTACATAACATAAATTATCCTAGTTTTGGCATGTCAAAACAATGCTCAGACAGCTTAGTCAAAGCATATTTTTCATGCAGTTCAATGATTCAACTGGTTCTCAACTACAAATGGCTGATTTTGAACAACTGAAAGATACTGAAAGTTCATGACATGATACATATCAGGTGATACCAAACATAGCTAGTAACATGTTAACACCTTGACAAGAAAAGAATTTGAGAGTAAATGACATGATTAATGATGTACTTGTACATGCATCACGTTATCTAAATTGTCCAAATAAGATTGGCTGTTAGTTTCATGGAGACAACTCTGATCATGTTGAAACCAACTGACCCCTCTTTTCTCTTTATCCTTCTTCTCTCTCCGCTCCCTTCTCTCCTGCCTCTGCCTCTCTCTATCATCCTGGAGGAAAAACAACCATTACCATAGCATATTCTATAACGTTGCTCAAGTAATTTGTGTCATTTCCTTTCGAGGTAGCTTCCATCTTGCAAAATACAAGGACTGTGCCAGTAGTTATTGACATACTGATATTTCAAAAACTAAATATTTGAATTGTATATCATCTAATGTGCATTCTATAGAAATTCAATTTAAAATACATAAGCAATTAAATCAACAACATCATTTCAGTTTTTCTTGATGTATGTATGAAATGTATCTTGATTACTGACTAACTTCGTAATGCATAGGCAGGCTAAAGTAACACAGAACTCCAGATAAGCATGTCTTTGTATAGTATGCAGATATATTCAGAAAATATACATTAATATTAAAGTTGATCATATCAATTACGCAACATACATTAGAAAGGTTTTTTTAAGTTTGCCTATGGTACTCATTTTTAGTTGTGGATCAGTGTCTTCACTCACTTCTGTGTTTTGACTTTAAGTTGACATTTCCAATGATGATTTTTTTAATCAAACTAGTGATGTCTTATTCCTTGTGTTTTTATTACTGGTTGTATCATGATGTCATCGTATATACACTTTGCAAAGAGGCAATTGTTATATATGTCAGCAGAAAATAATATAACACAATTTAAAGCTACATAGTGACACTGATTGTTTTTCACAAATCATCATCATTGACAACATATGATCAAACCCACTCATGTGTAATACAGTGGGTTATCAGATATATGAAAACAAACTTTTGGAATACCCAATTGATATAAAAGTAGTTGGTTTCATACCCACTTCTTAAAAATTGTATCTGAAGGTCTGGTTACACACGTCTAAAATACTAGCACCACCAGTTATAAACTATGACATATTCAGAGCAATGTTATGATTATGTGCTTTACGGGATCTCGTAAACAAGTATTAAAAACGAATCAAAACGATTTTCAGTTTAACAGCAATTGGTATGCTAGTTTGTAAATGATCAAAGATTACTGTTAAAATACACATTGTTATGGCATACAATGTTATATATAATGTTATACACTTCACTCCCTCATCCTGTCAGTATAAACGTCCCAGAAGAGAGTATTAATTCCTGTTAACTGAGGTGAGGTGAGGTGATTTGGATTTTAACGCCACTTTCAAGAGTATTCCACTTATATCGAGGCTGCTAGTATTATCGCAAGGAGTAAGCCTGCACACCTTTGTGGCTATGCACTGCAGTGAAACCTGCGAGTACTGGCTGGAACTAGCAAACCATGGGTGGTACTGCACTGAAAATCAGTGTAGCATTGTACCCAACCTGATTGCGTGTAGAACAGTTCTCTACTGCAGACAAAGTTGCCGAGCCCCTGGCGGGATTCGAACCAAGGACCTCTTCATCTGAAGCCAAACGTGCTAACCACTGCACTATCCCGCCCCCCTCCTGTTAACTGAACATCATTCACTACCAATAGATATTTTATCAGACAATTTTTATTGGATATTCCAGTTTGTGC
Organism: Phorcus lineatus; assembly: GCA_921293015.1. Lineage (NCBI taxonomy): Eukaryota > Metazoa > Mollusca > Gastropoda > Trochida > Trochidae > Phorcus > Phorcus lineatus. Next base: position 30,241,038 of record OV121091.1, read on the forward strand.
GTTTACACTACTGACACATTAGTCATTCACTCAGTCCACTTCAAATGGAGTGTTAAGCATGTCATGATGCTGAAATTTACATTATGCAGAAACCAGTATGAAAGTTCCTTTTCCCTAATTCCCTTCTTGTGCTAGCATGCTCTTCGAATACATGAATAGAATCTCCCTTGTAATAACTTAAACAAGACAGTGCTTTGATTGTTAATGACCACTGCTGAATTCATAGATTTAAAATATAATTGTTCAAATATAAAGCACCTACAATATTGTTAGTAAGAAAAGTGTTATAATCCAAAGACAAAAAAATTTCAAAAACATTAGAATGTTCAAAATAATAAAATGATAGAAGAATTAGTTTCATATTTCAGTTCAAAGACAATAAAACAAACATACTATAAATAAGTCAAGGACAAAGGTGAAATATGATAGATGGTTAACAAAATGAAATGAAACAAAGTTAGTGAAGCTATAAATGGTTAACTATATTATCTTGATTAGTGAAATGAATTAACACTGTATGATGGGTAAAGCTCAGAGTGCCACACATCCAGGCACCACACTGCACACACAGTAACCTCAGTGAGTTGCCTCCCTTGAGGGCTATCATGTCGTCTGTGTCTACTATGGGTCCTCTCATCCTGCCATTAGCAGTAACACATATTTAGTAGATCTAAATGAGCTGAGCAACTAATTTTTTAACAAACTAAATTATACTACTAAATGAAAACAGAGGACCATTTACGAGTTTAAACCCAAACTACGGAAAGATGCTGAAAAAGGGTGAGATAAAATAGACTTTAAAACTAATATTTACTCATAAAAGTTCCCTTACATTTTGATAAGGGTGAAGATCAAAGTTGATAACCTCTAATTAAAAAAGGGGAAGAAAACCAAACTTTCAAACTCAAATTGACTTGTAACACATTGAAGACTTTACCTCATTCTCATCATCTCGAGGTCGCCGCCTTTCTTGATCATCCTGGCAAACGAAGATAAGTTTGAGCATTCAAGCATGATTGTTTATTCTGCAACCAAGTCAACATTCACTGATGATTCACTTGAGGGGACACTGATTTTCAGAGTGTTTACATTGTTAATGAAAGATGCAATACAAACCTCATCCCGGTGCTTGCTCCTCTCTTCCTTATGTCGCTTCCGCTCATCACCATCTTTCTGTCTTCTACGACTGTCGTCATCCCGCTTTCTTCTATCATCGTCATCCCGTCGTCTTCTATCATTGTCATCCCTTCTTCGTCTTCTATCATCATCATCATCTCTACGACGTCTGTCTTCGTCTTTTCTTCGATGTTTATCGTCATCGTCTCGTCGATGTCTTCTGTCATCGTCATCTTTGTGTCGTCGTTCCCTGTCATCACTTCGATGTTTCTTATTCTCGTTTTCTCTGTCTCGGTGATGACGGCGGTCATTGTCTTCTATCAGCGGAGTTTCTTTCTTTTTTTCTCTTCTTTCCTAAAACCACAATTATTAATAATTCAAAGACCCAAAAAATGCATTCAAGTTACTCATATCATCAGAAATATTTTTTTGTGTGTTCAAATGATGACATGACAAATATTTGGATATCATTTTCATTTACTATTATGATGACTGTTTAATTTCTGTATGAAGTTTCACAGGGCTTGGTATTGCAATGAATACTGAATTTTGATATATGGCAATTGACAGCCCCTAATTTGAAGTTGTTCCAATATATGGAATGAGTTCCTTTTCCAATTTTTCATGCTTTTACATTCATAGACATAACATTTTCATAAAATGCCTTTCAGGGTTCTTAAACATAGAACTTAACTCAAAAGCTTGAATGCTAAAATTCAAAGTTTGACGAAATATAGTTTAAGTCACTCTAACTTGTAAGGTAGCTACACAAACTATCCTAGACCCTAAGTGCATCTTCTATCACCTAAAGTTAAATTTTCATCTTTGAACAATATATAATCATGATAAATGTACATATTCTTATTCAAATTATTTATTTTTGTTGAATTGTACATTTATATAATTAAATAGTTGTATTGAACAGTTTGTAGTTATCAGTATTCCATTAATATGGCTCAGCCAAAGTGTTATAGATTGATGCTTAACATCTTGTTTAATGTCTAAAATCTGAGTCCTTGTAAAGCCACAGCTAGACATTTGTCCAGTGATGAGACATCAATATGTAGAATTTGAGGAAACTTATAGAAAGGTCCCTACTATCGTAAAAAACACTGTTGATTCACTTTCCTTCGTTTCAATACAATTTTGAATAACTACAACAATTACATTTTAAAACAAAACTAAATCCTGATTTGGCACAATTTTAAAGTTTAAAGCAACTGATTTGTGAAACTAGGTGAGATGCCTGAGGTAGTAATTAACTATTCTTTGACGACAGGGCATCCCAAATTGTACTTAATGTTCATGGTGATAAAAGCAACTCACAGGTTTCCCACCAGTTTCTTTCTTCTCTTTCCTCTCTCTTCTTTCTCTCCTTTGTCTCTCTCGCTCTTCCTAAAATCAAGGTTATATTGTGAATTATTTGTTCAGTTATGTTTAATATCATCAAATTGTACACTGTGAATTAGAAATGAAATGTGCTTAGCATGGTGATTCACATGCCAGTAACAGGTTTGAAAAAAAAGAAGATAAAAGAATTCAACCTATTTGAAAATAGTTGACACTAATTTGGAAAAGAAAATCAAACAGAATGTATTTTCTGTTACTCGGAACACTAGTGAAGAATCATGAAATAAACAAGTGTTTGAGTAAAATCTTCAGTTAGTAGAGAGACATTAACTCATGGAACTTGCATAGCTGCATTATATGGTTTCGATATTTTTCATCCATGAAACTGAGTCCCATTAATTAAGCTAGATCATATTTTACTGTTACCTCTGTCAGGTCTATCCTCTCATCCCTGTCTTTTCTATGCCTTCGCTTATCTTCCTGCAAGAGCAAGGTCTACTATCAAACTTGTCATACAATAAAACGCCAACAAAGTGGACAGTATGTGGGGTTTGTTTGTTTTTTTGGACTGTCTAAGCTACTCAACATTCAGAATAATTCACAAACATGCAGAAGATACAAAAGATTGTGCAAAGATGAAAGTGAAGGGAAGTAAAGTTACAACAATAAGATTCTAATATAATTCAGATACTAATGAACCTTGAAAGTTTCTACACAACTGTTAATTTCTGTTTGATTATTCACGTTTTCATTTGCTAGTATCCCCCCCACCCATCCACCCCCCAACAAAAAACAACAACTTTGTTACAGATAAGGAGACTTCATTGTTGGTCTTAATCAAACTTATTGCGCATGGTACTAATTTTTACAATTAAACAGAAAGACCCCTTCAGTTTGTCAGATAGGAATTCAGATACATCATCGAAATAATTCTAGAAATTTAACTTACACTCAAGTCCCGATGTGAACGCCTTTCCTCCTCCTTGTGTCGTCGTCGCCGGTCGTCTATGGCATCAAATTTATTACATTTTAATCATGTCAACAAAAATATGCTCATTTTCATCAACTCTAAATTACTGTGAAATAATGCTTTGATTAAAATTTGAATAAAAGTTTGATTATCACTTTGTCAGTCTATTGCTGTCCTATTGTAATACACTACGAAGCAGGAACAACAATATTTGAAATCTATAAGAATTAGGGATATAATTATAAAGATATAATCATGTAGGTGTTTATAGCTAGCATGAATGTGTTTGGCTTTGTTTTATCAAAAATGGTTTATTAATGTAGCTGAACTCTTCATTACCAAGTTTCAATCACTTTAAGAATGAGTTGAGATTGAGATATCATATTGAAAAGTGTAAATTCTTTAATAAAAGTTGTAAAATTGAATTGTACTCAAATGGCTTATGTATCCTTCTTAATTAAAGATGAATGAATTATTGCTGCCATTCTTTCCTTGCTTATTGATCTTGTTTTGGTGTTAAAGGTGTGTCAATGTTTTGTTGTTTTTTTTAATTGTAAAAAAATCCTTATAACCATGATTGAATAGCATTTCACTTATGTCTTTTGACTTGGCAGTTCCCTGGCTGCTAAGTTTGTGAGTGTTACAGAAGTAGTGGAATAAAAAACATTTAAATTGAAAAATGAAAAAAAGAAATACACTTGTCTGAATGTTTAGTACTTTGATTTGGCCTATTTTGACCCTAGAAACATGCTTTGCCCAAGGTGCTTATACACAATATTCAGTTCTCTCAAGCCAGCGGTTTCTTCAGAAAAGTTGTTTGTAATGTAAAACTTAAGGAATTGACTGAATGACAGATGAGAGAAAATGGACTGAAGCCTTATGGTGCGTTTAGTTCATGAGGCTTTTGAAGGATTGATGAGCGAGAAAAATTTAATGTAGAGTTTGATTCTCACTTACCATCATCATCTCTTCTGTGTCTGCGCCTGCTGTCATCTCGAGATCCCTGTAACAATACACGACTCATAACAAACATTCCCTCACTATCTCAAAACAATTTAGTCATTCCCCTGGATTTTGCAGAGGATTTATACATAATTCAATGCAAATTTAGGTTTTTCGTGCATTAGATAAAACAAATTTCTGGATGCAGTGATCAGGGGTTTAACAAATCTCAGTTAATGATCTTCTTCGGCCATAGAAAAAGCTCTGTAAAGTTTATATAGCTTCATAGGGCATGGCCCCAAAAAGCACTCATTAGAGGTCACAAGGACGCCACCAAATCTACAATTAAATATCCACATTGGCTAAAGTAACTGTACATAAGATTTCAGGCTTCTAAAGGTTTTTGTTCGGGAGTAAAGATGAAAATCAGTTGGTTTTTTGGTCCTCATTTGAGGCCACAGAGTCTAGAAGCACCTTTACACTAGAGTTCAGCCTTTTAGGGCTTTTTATTTTTCGAGAAGATGATGAATATAGTTCGTGTTTTTGGAATGGCTGACAATGCCCCATATGGGTCAATGGGTCAGAGAGTTACCAAATCTTCAATTAATATTCCCTATTGGCCAAGGTAAATGTTACATGTACACATAATTTCAGTCATTTAGAGCTCTCTATGAGAGAAAAAAAGATGAAAATAAGTTTTTGGCCATAGTTCCATGCCCTCATCAAGGACCACAGACTCTCCAAATCTACAATTTACAATTACCATTGGCTAAGGTACCTGTACATAACATTTTACACTTCTAAGGCTTCTGCTACTAGAGAAGTAGATGAAAACAGGCCTTTAGGTCATGGCCGCCTATACCCTCATTACGGAACATAGAGTCATCAAATCTACACTTCATTATCCTCATTAGCAACACAATATTTCAGATCGTTAGAGCCAATGGATCTGATGGACAGACAAAGGGACTTCATGCCATGCCATGCCATAGGTCCCTCAGGTCTTTCATAACCTTGTGAACGCACATCTTAAGTTGAGAAAACATACTTTGTAACCAACATACCAGTTTCTTCATGTGTAATCATTCCTAATTTTGTCATTAAATGATGTTGTACCTTTCGATTTATTCATGCTCTTTATTCAGCTTTCAAAATGAGTAAATTCAGTGGCAGAACGATCTAAAATACTGCAAACATTTTTCTTGAGTCCAGACATGACATTTTCTGTACCCGAAGCTTATTTCCAAGAGAAAATCATTATAAAAAATATGAATATCCAAAATGAAAACATCCTTCAAACGGCATGCGATTTGTATATTTTTTTCATTTCTACATATGCAAGCAAACAAAGGATAAAATAAACATTGACTTATTTCTAAAACAAAAATAATGAATATTGAATACCCACAACCAAGTGTGAAATGCAAAATCAAACATGCAAGGTATAAAGCTTTCACCTAATACACTTATTGCCACTTGAATAAAAAAAATAACAAGACAATTTTACACTCTTAAGACTTGATTTCTACCTTTAAAGCTTTATTTAGCTCATCAGTTGTCCAAGTGTCATCCTTACGGCGTGTCTGAAAAAGACATGGTTCTATCATCTACGAAGCCAAAAAAATCTGTATTAACAAAAAGGAAGAAATAATTGCTTTCTTAAAGTTTTAACAGAAATAATAATGCAGCACTTTAGCCATGACAAATATATGCATGTGCAATGATTTCAGTGATCTTCATACGATCCCGAGATGTTCATCACCTCTTAACAGCCATACAATGGGACACCAAAAGAGACACATGAATACCTAAAGAACAAGAATTAAAACTTGAAGTAATTGAATACAAAATTAATAACTAAGGGGCATGCCTCTTTCAGATTTTAAGACATTTTCCTCAGTGCCATTATTTCTTAATTATTTACATTAAAAAATAGAAACCTAAACACAATATTCCATAAGTTACTGATAAACGGATAATAAACTTTTGAACCAGAATAGGCCTATTATATTTATATATACATATTTGTTAAAAAATATAGGTAGAAAACAAAACAACTTTAAAAACTGTGAGGGAGTTATTTTTTGTGCTGCTTAGACAGTACTTCTGCTAAAAGTGGTTTGAATTTAAGGAAAAAATGTATGTGACGATGTGAGTTGTAAGGAAACGTGTTAGAAATCAATTCAGAGTTTAGAAAAGGGACAAAAAGAAGAGACAGTAAGTCAATGAAAACAACTTTCAAGCAGTTTTGCAAAAGAATGGATAACTTCACTGGAATGAGGAAGCAGTGATGGATTGTTGGATGCTAACACTGACTACATTTTTGTCAGGAAACAAAGAAGAATCTTGCACAATATTTGAAAAATGACAAAGGTTTATCAACAAAGTAATTACCCCAAAGAAGCCAATGAATATTAAATTCGGACTTTGGTTAAATCTGATCACATTAGGCCTTGTTTATCAATGGTAAATTTCATATTGGTAATGCTTGTTTCATTTAAGCGACATATACCCGAGACAGGTTCACGTACGCTGGGTCTGAAACAGGCCGAGTTAGAATTAAGTATATCAGCGTACAAAGGCATTCATACAGGAACAAGTAAGACTATATCAGATTCACTTCAATAAAACTTGAATTCAAAAATCTTATTCTATTATTTTGAAGCCGAATTGAATTTCACTGTTCACTGCTGTGTACTACATCCAATAAATCATTATTATTTTTACATTTCAATCAGGAATATCAATCAAATGTGATGCTGATCATAAGAAAGATATGGAATGTCTCAAGGCAAATAAATTTGACGGATTTGCTGGTCATTTCAACCTATCTCATCCAAAGCATATCCCAACAATAAAATATTTTGCCGGTTTTGTAACTTCTAGCCTTTAACAGGGTGCGCTGGGTTACTACTGAAGCATAGCCATTCATGTGTAAGACTACACTTTACTTTCTCAAACATGGCCTTTGAAGTCAAGACCAAAGCAAATGATGTATGAATTTATTTGATCAATTGGTGATTAGTTAAAGTTTATTCGGTTTAGTGAACATGTACATGTATATGTTCATACTGACCAATAATACAGTACATTGATGTTTGAAAAGACCCAAATTCCAAATTTCCAGTTGAATTGTGATGACAAAAAAATCAAACGTATCAGTGTTGTTCAAGAGATTATTGCAGGTGCAAAGAATATTTACACAAATATGTTATCAAAGGCTTACTCTTTCGGAAGGCATGTCAGTATTGAATACTACTCATCCAAATTTGACAGCCTCGGTTTATTTTCCCATCACCAACGCCGCCATTTTCAAGCACTTTGGTATTTAACCGTAAAGCGGTCTTTACCGGTTTACGACAAACAAATATTATATGTTTCATATTCGCAAACTGAATGGTAAGTCAATCACTTACATTTATGAATTTATATGATAACTGTTCATATTTTTTATAATTTCCTCATAAATAAAATTAGTTTCAGTTGTCGTTATAAATATACACAGAGTTATCTCCCTTTGACCTTGAATGAACTTTTAGATTGGTGAATCTGTGATTTCGCAGGAGCAACCGGGTCGTAGAGGAGATATTTGTATACTTAATTTTAGTAGATGACGTAATGAGTACTTTCAAAATATATAGAACAACTCATCAAGAAGTCTTTTAAAATTGTTAGAGGGGAAAGATACTGCAAATCGATTGTCAATGCATGTATTTATATTTCAATTTCATGCGTGTCCTTTGAAAATATATTAAAATTTTGCATACAATCAGAATGGTAATTTTATGGTCATTTAAATAGTTATGCTTATATTGTGTATAAGCATTCGTTTGATTTTTAGATATGACTTAATGTATATTCCATTCCTTGTTCTCAGTTAAAAGGTTTAGCCATTTCAACAATCCATTTTTTGCACACGAGACTGTTGGGATTTTTGTTAAATGTCCCTTAGTGGCTTTGTCTGTCTTTTTCATAAGGCCTATTTATTTCAGCCCGAATGTAAAGATCGAATGATAAGTATTATTCATTATTGCATTGATAGAAATGTTTTTTTAAAGGCTCCTATGCATACATCTTCTATACGAGGCTATGGTGTTAGCATCGGCTCGCAGAAATGATAGGCGCTAGTGATCGATAGGTGGCTGCTCGTGACAGATCATCTATTTTATGGAAATAATTAAAAATGTCATGGTTTATATATTATGTTACGTTGTGAAAGCGACGCAAGAAGATTCACTCAGATTAGTCTAGGGACAACGTCGTTTCAACGTCTGGAACCAACGCACTTCCAACTATATGATTTATGTTTAAATTTTTTTTTATAAATATATTGTTAATTGGAATCAAACGTTATTACTCACTTTTTAAACACAAATTTAAAAGAATAATATCGATTATGTTTAATAATATCATAACATTAATGCTAATATATAAGCACATTTGAAAAATCATGTATTTTGCTGGATTTATTTCAAATAAAGCAATTTATACGTCTCGCCAAGGTCTTAGTGCTATAAATATGGGGGGGGGGGGGGGGGGGGGGGGGAACAAGCAGTCATAACAAAGTTAATTACGGACGGGTCATTATATATATCAGTAACCTTCTCTGTAAATTGCAGCGCAGACAACATACAAATACATTCGCCATTTCATAAAAGAGGCAGTCTCGTCTTCGTTCGCCCCACCAAACCCCCCTCCCCCTTCCCTTGCATTAGAACAAAGTCCCATTGTTTTGCAGGACTTTGTCGAACAACTTGATGTCACAAATGAATGTGGATGGAAGAAACAACAAGTTGTCTTTCAAAAACACAAAGCTGTATTCAGTTATCTATGGTAAGTTGTTATCTACATGCTGTTTGCCAACAATCCATTCATGAAAATATCAAATACAATTTCGAAATAATTAGATGAATTTGTTTCGGTTTCTTGGAATTATTTTCAGAAGCCTTTAACGATTAAATTATCAAGTGTTCCTTTTTTCCTTATTTTGTGTTAATGCCATTCATGTACATGTTAAAGATAGTTTTATTTCACATGTTCACCTGAAACTATAAATGAACAAATATAAATGGAATTATTTTCACTTTATGCAACTTATGCGATATAAATTCATTTCCAAAATTCACGTTCATGATTTCAGAAAGTGTTCTCTCCATGGATTGTAAGGCAACGGAGGCCAGTTTCAGGAAGGAAATAGGATCCTTCCTGAAGTATGCTCCTGACCGCCAGGGTGGGAGTGGGAGAAAAAAGAGTATCTAATATACGCTGATATACTAATATCAAATTTGTTGTATACCTGATTCTGTTTTGTTGGTTCACATTTGAAGTTGCTCATTCACCATTAAATCATGTTAAATGTAATGTTACTTTAATTAATGTCACAACTATCCGACTGCGTCACTGGTAACTTTAGGGTCGGTATTCTGCTTTTAAAGAGCCACTTCGTGATTTTCATAACATATTATATACCTTTGATACAAACCTCAATGTCATATGTGGTGATATAAAATAAAAACATTTAATCTTTTCATGTCCAAAAGACATAGATATGACAAATACTGGTTTTCCATGAAAATCTAAAAACAGCCTTATAAATGCACAGAGGTGTAGATATCACGTCCAATATACATGGATACTAGTTATATAACCTAACGAACACTATCAACTACTAACTGCCCTCCTGGCTGTTTTAGATAAGTCTCCAAAATTACGTTTGACTATTTGACGCGCGCCTCTGTCCGGTTTTCGATCATAATTGCGACGTTCAGCCTTCATATTGTCATTGTAAAAAAACGCAATAAGCTTTAAAATGTGTCTTTTTGGTAACAGTCGATACTTCGCGATCAAATGACACTATTTATTAAGTTTGGCATCTATGACTCCAACAACTCACGGAGTGGCTCTTTAAGTGAGATAAATCTATTTTGAAGAGGAATATACCGTGTTAAATTTCTAGTTTTGTCACGTTTAACACACTTTGTTTGAAGTATGTGTCGTATTTATTAAATAAAAAGTAAGTTTCAGTGATAAGTCAGAGTAGACTTATCTTTCCACTAGGGTGCACGTAGTCTGTAGGCCAGACCCTGAAATAAGTAAGAAGCCTAAGCAAGTCTATGAAAGACTTGAGAGCTTAAACTGAAAATGAAGAAATTTCAGTCTCCTTTTCATTTCATTTAATTTTTTTTTTTTTAAATTTTCATTAACTGATACATTTTCATTTCAGAGTCTAATTGTTAGACTAGGGTGCACGCAGCAAATTCTTTCACATAGGGAAAATGCTGAGCGCTTCTGGCGCCATTATCCTTATTGCGACACAATATTTTTCTTTTAGAGTCATCATTTTGCTTCATAGCGATGTCGCAGTCTTTGCTATTTATCGCAGTAATGAAAAAACCTTTTTTTTCGACAATTCGATATTTACGTCTGTGTTGCGTGATTTGACTAAAATAATTAGTGAACATACAGTATTTGGTTTAACTTTGTTAAAGTTGTTATATGATTTCAATACTCAGACGCAAACCTCCGACACATTTCGGTTTCCGAAAGTCAGGAAGTCAGGGCTGCCTACTTGGAGTATTTTGTACACATGACAGTCTTTAAATATGATTGTACACCAATGTTGCTAATTGTACACCTATACTGAAAAAAATCTTTTATTCATTTGATAGTAATGTTTTTTGAGTATTGGAGTGTTTAGATGCCAAGTACAAAGTTCAATTTAAACTGTATATTCTAAGTTGAAAAAGTAAGAAAAGGGTTAAGAAATGTCAAACCAGAAAAAGATATGTTTGAACCCATGGTAAAATACTACCTTTATTGTTTTTTGTACACATAAAAGTTACAAAATACACCTAAATTACAGTATTTCTACACTTTCACCAATTGGAAAGTAGGCAGTTCTGGGAAGTGCATTTCAATAATGTGAAGGGTTCATAATAAAAATCGTCATGGTAGAATGGAGATAAACCTATTGTGTTTGAAAATCAGAGACATGTTATACGATTAATAGCGAGTATATTTTGAATTGCAACCAATATGCACATTCGGTTTCAATTATGAATTCACTCGCTATCAATCCAGAAAAGCACACTAGGTTTATCTCCTAAATGTATAATATTTTTAAGAATGGTGAAGTATTGTTGTAAATTAGCGTCCCATGCTTTTTCTATATATACTCATGTAGTTTTCTTTGTTTAATAAAGGGTGTCAATAAATTAAATTATGAAAACTGATTTATTTTATGTGATGTTTTCATGTGTAGTTCATGTTCATTTGAAATGCTATATATTGGACCATATATGAAAGGGGTATTTATAAGTTTTTGAATTTATGAATAATTCCGTTTTTATTACATAATAAACAAAGGAAAATTAAATCATGAAAATAACATCATCGCTTACGTATTTGTTCCAATATATTTACATAAACGCATACAAACGACAGGAGAATAACGATTTTCAAGACAGATATTTGAATACAGGTCAGGTATTATCGTCTACAAAATGTTCCGTAACAATCAAACTTCAATGTTGATGTAAGGTATAATTTCAACGTTGATCCAACGTCAGATACAGACGTCTAAAAAACGTTTATTATCAACCTAAAAGTTGATAATAGGTCATCCTCCAACGTTGAGTCAACGTCAGATATCAACGTCTAAAAAACTTTCATAATACAACCTTTAATCAACCAAGTTTCAACGTTGACCACAAACCAATTTTCAACGTTGAAACAACGTTGATGTGCCCACTGGGGACTGTCTATATTTTAACTGAACATTTATTTTGTCAGTTAACTGATAACTGAAAAAATATTTTTAATTTCAATAACGTTGAACATCACCACATACCTAGTTAATTGTAACTAGAACTAATTAAACGACCTTCCTTTAGTGCGAATTTACAGGAATTAACTTATATTTATCTAAAATCCGGAATTTTACATTTCCTTCTTTTAAACAATCCCATAATTTATTTGTGGTTGGACTTAAAAGTAATCACTTGTCGGTTTTAAGTTGTTCTGATGACGTGAAAACAACAAAAATGCAACAAAATGTCAACGTCAGGAAACTGATGTTGTTCTAACGTCGAAAATTGGTTGATCACGTCCTTACCTGAAATCAACCAAATTTCAACCTTGATTCGACGTCCGCTGCCTGATGAGTTACACTTAAATTAAGCCTTATAGATACGCCTATTGTCCGTTCGCATCCAGTGTTACGTGTTTTAACGTTATCTACATATATAGGCTTGTTATTTCAGACAGAGGGACATGTATTTTCGAAAATAAACGTCTCTAAAACATCTGGAGTCGACAATCAAGCACTTTTATGCAGTAATAGGTGCTTGATCGTCGACTCCAGCTTTTTATAGAGACGTTTTCTTTCTGACTATACATGTCCTTGCGATTGCAGAGACCTCGACCAAAGGTATCCCCTTTGCTGTTTATAAGGTTCCTACATAATAGTCATCGCATAGTTAAAGCCAGAGGATTGAGACAGATTATCAGCCCTCAGTGATTATTCCTTGACGCGCGTGCATGGTAACCCTGGTTACCGTGCGCCGTGAGCCTCGGACAGCCAAGTGTTACCTTCTCAATATTCTCCACGTTCTAGATGAAACCTTCGCCCGAGTTATTTCTTCCCCCTGATAATAATGTAAAACAAATAACACACACATTTCCGATGAAGAAATTTATCAAAATATATAGAGGATACTAGACTACCTTCCATTTTTTACTATTTTATTAAAAGAGAAAATGATTAAAACGAGCTAAATGTAAGTGTTGTTGGAAGTTTATTCCTTCTTTTCATAACCGTCATTCATAATGATTACATTTAAGAGTTTTCTATTGTGTTAGATCCACTTATAAATATTACATTGTGGTATCTCACACTGGCGAGTAATAAGGTATATATAAAGTATAAAAAGAGGCGTTATTTCCATATCATATGACTTTTTATTTTAACGTAACAACCAATATAAACGAACTTGGTGGTCGTGCAATGTATGTATAAATGCACTGAAAGTAGTGCGTACTCATCGAGTTCAAAATATGTCACTCCAAGATGATAGAGAATCATCAGTTCTTTATGTTTTAAACATATTCATTTCCCACAAGAAGGAACCGCAAAAGCTTATATCAATACCGCTCCTGCATACAAAACATAGAAACATGGCATGATGAATGTAAATTAGCATACACGAAAATTGTGTATTGTCAAGTACGTTTTGAAGACAGCAACGGTATCAGAAAATATTATGAGTATGTCAATACGAAATCTGCCAAAAAAGATTTATTTATACACAAGATGCTTTTCCTCTTGTAAATTTCACATAATACAAATCAGCTTTGATGGATATTCCTAAAAAATGGGATATATATCATTTCACAAGATTGAGAACACTGAACGGCATTGTAGATGTAAGTGACAGTCTCTGTTCACAACCATCTAGTCACTTTCTATTGTAAACCATCTGCCCAGTAGGTAAATCATTGATGTTGTTGACAGTTTTCACAATGCACGATCCAGTTGTCATCACCAAAACGGGCCATAACGCCAATGTGTGTTCTGAGAGTGAAACCCACAGTGACGTCTATTGTTTCTCCAGTTGTTATTACAATGGCGTCCCCATTTTGTCTGACGTTCCGAACAGTATCGACGCCATGGTCGTCGGTGTCCGAATCTTCTGACTCCAACTGATGTCCAAGGAGAACAACACGAAACCCATGGTCCATGTCCACAAGGACGACGGCCATACAGATCACAATGGACGCCGTCCCAAACGTCTGTGATCATGTGGTTTATGACGTAGAGGGGCCGGCCAAATATCGGAATCCTACTGCAGAACCAGTCCCACCAACCTTCCTCTAGTCCAGTGTCGTGACAACCATGTAGCCTGTCGCCATGGCAACCACGTTGCCAGTCGTCGTTGTCGGGGTGTCCGTAAGTATCTCTGTCAGAGCACGAACTATCGCTTTCAGAGTTTGACTCGTTGCTATCTTGAACACTGTTGGTACACTGTACAAACCCTATCATTATAGTGGGCGGAGGTCTGTGGTGCCAGCTACAGCGAGTAGGATCGAACCTGGACCATAGTCCGCAGCTGTCGAACGAAGTAAAGCCATCTCCGCCTTTAGAATCGTTGTACATTTTCAATCTCTATTTAACACTAATTCATACACTCGTTTATTCACTCAACACTGATGGTTTTAACCAACTAAGAAATTACGTTGTTTCTTTTATAAAAAAATACTTGATACAGGTAATGGTTCGGATATCTTACATCAGACTTGTGACGCTGCGTTGCGATAGCGAGGCCAGACTACTCCGGTTTCATCAGTTGTGTATTGAGTGTGTCCAGCCATTGTCAATGTGTGTGGAGCGTAGGAGGGATTTACCAAGCCGCGACTGATCACGTGACTAGAAAAGGGCGTTGATCGTTTCTATTGATAAGAACGTCGATTACCCTTTAAAATATGCTTGATTTACATTTTATAAACTATATCTAAATTGATGGTGTAAGGCATTATTGAGATAGTAATATAGACTTTTTAAGAATAATGATTAAGATATAAAGGCATTGTAAACTAAAAGCTCATACAATGTGCGTTGATCTACAAAATGAAGTCAGTGGCTTGATATGTGCGCTAATTATTTTCAAGAAAAATAAACAACGAATGTCGAGATTGATGAAAAAAGTATTGACGTGATTAATTTGAAGAAAAAAAACCAATTAAAAAAAAGTATTTAGAGGCATTTTGGTATTGTTACATCAACTTTTGAAATACAAAATACGTTTGTTTCCTGTCCAGATGTTGATTTGCTAAAACGGTACATTAAGCAATTCAGCACACGTCCTTTACGCAAAGATTATTTTTAGAAATTAGTAAGACTGATGAAATTTAGTCTATCCAAGAGAGACAACTCTTCCTGGCTTGTCTTGCCTTGATGTCTCTTGCTGAAAAGATAACTCTGAACGTAATTCGGTGGTCATGGTCAAGATTTCTCAATTGGCACGTCTACTTAATACAGCCCTATGCCAAACACGGGCTTCTACTTGCAAAGCATTGACAATCTTCCCTAATTTCTAACTTTGGGCCGTTTAATTGCGATTCGGTATTCTTAAAAACCCCTTTTAAAAAAGTAAGTGCTTTTGTAAATTCAGTCAAGATTTCAGAGTTAAAACACTTACATGAAACTCTAAAAATGTAATTTCTCATTGTCTTGTACATTGATGTGCTCAGTTATCTTGAGCGAGCCATTGTGTCTCTAGCTCTTCTGGTTAGATTATAATCCATACAGACAATCATTTCCACACAATTCTATTGGGATGTAAACAATTTTTAAGACCTTTTCCTGAATTTTAGCACTTGACTTTATTATTTTATAAAGGCGGCACTTTAAAATTTGAAAATCCTAGTCTTAGTAGGATTTACTTGAAGAGCAATAAAAGAACTTTAATATTTATCTGTAACTATTATCAAATTCAAAATTGAATATGAAAACTTTATCTTTAATAAAACAGTAGTAAAGCATTTAAAGGAATTCAAAAACTTGTTTAATCAGTTATCATCTGTTCATACAAATAGCCTAGAGCATAGAGGGGAAGTTAAAACTGGTCAAGTGTAGCATTTGCTCGTCTTTGTAAACCCTACACTTTGTACGGGTTAGGAGTATCCTTTCGGTAATATTCATAAGTCATCTTTACTTGTGCATAATTTCATTGAGAACATTCAAGTATTTCAGATGATAACTTTGATACTGCGTTACTTTTACCCCACCGTCAGACAAGGGTAATTGAAAATTTAGCAGTCAGATTTGAAAACAACCTGTCCTGGGCGGTCGGGCAGGCATTTCGAACCTTGCCATAAAACGGGAGCAAATGAGCAGATGCCCATAGCCGGGCAATGTTGAAGAAATGGCAAGACTAAATTCAGAAGTTTAAGTCTTCATAATAACAAGATGTTATTCTGTTATTATTCGCATTTCAAAGGCCAACTGGTTTTGGGGAATCATCTTGGTTTGTTTCTACAAACATTTATCCAAGGGCAGCAAGGGAACTTCCAGTAAAATTTCAGCTGTTTTCTCATCCGTTCTGGTAGCGAAATAAATTTGCAAAGTGAACAGATATTACCTTATGGACATGAGCTAAAAGGATGTTCTTTGAAATTAGGAATTCCTATTCCAATTGATTTTCGAGAGAAATGATAGACTTTTGGTTCATGACCAAATGAACATAATAGGTGTGAGTGACATTCCCTAAAAAATTTCAGCCTTTGATATTCAGCAGTGGCCAGTGTAGGCCTGATGAGCTCAGAAGTACATCGCAGGTTGACTTCTCCACATACCAAGTTTGGGAACTGTTTAAAGTTAGGCATGATTAAGGCTCTGGAAATTCAATGGGTTCAAACAAAACAAACAATAATTTATAAAAAGTCAATTTAATATTCATATTTTCCACAATTTCACTATGTCGATCTGACAGATTCTACATAGTGAGAAAAGACTGAACTCAAGCACTTAGATTCTCAAACAGAAAGAAGGCAGGTAGGTATGTAGGTATACAGTCTAGAATATCTATGTACATCTACAACTAAACCACCAGGGAGCTACAGAGGTGCAATGATAAATCCTCCATGTAAAATCATTCACAATTGATTGTTATTTGCCGAAAGCGCCTGTCAAAAACAATGATTTTACTTAGTATTTTGTACATAAATCCTCAATTAATTATTAAACAGTTATTACAATAATGCTTTTGATGCACTTACCTAAACCACTTTTTCTTTAAATAGCTTTAGACATGGTTAATTGATAAGTCAAAATTATCAGAAATTGCTCAGTATAAAGCTAGTGTGATTCCTCACTAAATGCAATGTCTCTAAAGAGGGCATAAGCAGGTAGGTGTAAGACTTTGTAGCAGGCGCCCTGAGGTACTAGCTGTAGATGGATTCGAATTAAATGCAAAAATCTCAAATGCAGTAATAAAAAGAATATTTTAAAGTTTCATGTAAGAATGTACACATAGCACATGTACTTGAAGTCTGAAAACTGACAACTAGTGAGTAGCAACACAAAATTACAAAAAACCTTATCAACAATTCTTTTTTTAAAAAGAAAAGTAACACTAACTTGCAACAATGATTCACCTTACATACAATCTCGCAAATAACCATAGTATCAGTGTCCATCTCCAGAAGGCCAAAACATACCGTAGAGGATTTTTGGCTAGTAAAACAAGAAAAAAACCACTCTGAAATTAGAAGCAGGGAATTCTTTGTGAACATTGGATAGTTTTAATATACATTCTATGAAAGTTTTTTTTATCAACATTTAGATTTATCATTGTGAGGACTTACAACAAAAAAAGGCTACAGAGATAAGTGTCATCTCAAAACAAAACAGTGCTGCACAATACCAAATTGAATTACTTCTGAAAATTTTATCACTAGAGAAGAAAAAAAATTCCTTAATTACTGACAGACTGAAATTGCGATTTTTTCACACTGATTAATATTTTACTACTCCAGTGTAAATCCATTCGGACACTGAACTTGGATCAGACATTCTTCTGACAACTTGCAAATACAGCACTTATGCAGTATGTACATATGTACACAGAAAGACATTGCTAGCTGGCTTGAAGTCTGTAACAAGGTTTCATTCAAACTCGCTGTACAACAGAGGTTATCTGTAGCTCGACAATGCGAAACATGCCAGATAATCTGAAATGAATTTCGAAACCGTAACAGGCTCCAAATAGCACTTTTTACGCCAAATCTGACAATGATTTGCAATATATATACTTTGCTCACATGTCTATGAACAAATAATTAAGATCTTCAAAGGTTAGTCCATGAAACAATTTTCAGTCAACTGATATCTGGTAGTGAACAAATTCCTACTTCTTTTGAAGCAGATACACTGTGAAAGCCGACTGAACAAGCATCTTTTTCCTTTTCCTACACAAAGAATTTAAGAACCTTCCTCCTTAGCAGTACTATCAGGTATCATCATATTGCTGAAATATGTTGAGATTTGTTAACGCAACATTACAACCTTTTATGCCTTGGGACCTTGAGGGAGCCTGATAAGTATTGACAAGGATGGACGATCCTTAACATAACTCTCATTTGTGCACATAATCCTTATCTGCCATTCTGTGCTAAATCCTCTCTGCACACACTATGACATGTTCATATAACCTTTCCGTGAACACTAATTCAAGCAAGTTTCTTTCCGCACTGACAGCCAGCAAATCAGAACTGGGTGTGCAATCCTTGTTGACGGCAGTTGGCAGCAGATGGAGTCTTATTCCTGGGGAAGGAACTTGTCCATTGCTCCATGGACATTTGAGTCCATGATTTCTAGACCTGGTGATACGTCCAGTCTGTCCTCATCTCTTGTTGGATGACAGCTTCAGCACAACAGACATCTTCTTTGGAGTCCGCTCACTGTTAATGACCGTCCACTCTGGGTCATTAGGATCATCTCCAGCAACGGAATTGGACGCTGAGCTGGGTAGAGGAGAACATGGATGACTGCTAGATGGAGTGCTGTCACTTCGACACGGTGTGCTCGGTGGTTCTAGGTGTCGAGATCGTAGTTTTTCAAGGACAGGCTGAACCTTTTTCATGTTGTTGTACTCTTCCTCAGACAGAGGGAAGTTTCTTAGTGGCCATGGGTCGACAACCTCCCCTAGCTCAAAGATTCCGTCCTGACTGGATTCGTCCACAGCAGAGCTGAAACTGAGTCTTTCTTTCCTTGACACTGATCCACTGCGTCGGCGATTGGGCTCATCAATGTTGCCGACAGCAGCATTGAGAAGCTGGGAGAACACAGGAACAGTGGGAGTGCTGGGAGTTGAGGTCTGTGGAGGAGGGAGCTGTATTGGCTGAATCACAGATTCAGAGTTAATGACGTCATCAGTTGGGGCTATCCCATCGGATGGGGTTGCATTGTGGTCTGGTGATGAGGGCTCAAGAAGAGGGGTGTTGGACTCAGTTCTGTTCCTGGGTCGTCTTGATGGATACTGGATGAAGGATGTGAACCTTTTCTTCTCTTCAACCTCACACTTTAGGTGCCGATCTATGTAAATATCATCACTAAGGTCTTCAATCTGAAATAGAGAATGAATATTATGTAGATATAAACTTTAAACAAAATAATGCAAGCTTATAAGAAATTGTCAAAATCACATTATAAGACTTTTTCAATGCTTTAACATAAGAGTGAGTGAGTTATTGTTTAACGGCACTTGGGTAATATTTCAGCCATTAGCGGCATCTGAAGAAAAGAACTTATATTAGTTATGCGTATGAAAACAATGACAAACACTATTTCTATTCTGTGCAAGGTGTAAGCTATCTGAAAATACAAAAGAATATGTAGACAGAAACAGCAGTATTAAATGAAGGTTTTTACATTTAACATTAAAAAAAAGAAATTCCACGCTATGATAAATTAGATTCACATTGAAAAATAAATCAAGTGTGGTCTTAAGTTTAAGGGGTAAAAGGATCACCATATCCATAAATCAAAATCCTTATCAGCTAAGGAGTCTGTATAAAGGTTCCAGTTGAAAGTGTGAAATATATTAGTTTTTTACTTCTGGATCATTTACAAAATCCTATGTAATGTTTCTATGGAAACATAAAAATTAATGTAGGAAAGTTGAAAACCCAAAAAGGCACCACTACACACTATGACTAATTCAAATACCAAGTTTCAATGAGCTAGGCCATATGGTGTTTGAGTTCTTGTCTGAAAAACCTTATTCTAAGTTTTGTTTGCTATAGAAATGGCCAAAAATAAAAGCAGTAGGAAAATAAATACCCCAAAAGGCACCACCTAACATGATGATTTTTCCACATGCCTAATAACAATATGCACGGTCTAATGGTCTTTGACAGAACAGAGGTCATTTCAATATCCCCCCCCCCCCCAAACTTTGGTTAGAGATAATTATAGCCATGAATCTAGTATCTAGGAAGTAAATAAGAAGAGCTAAACAACTGTGCGCAATTGTTTGAATAGGTCAAATAATCATTACTAGAAGACTTGTCAAGTAATTATTGGAATTAAAAGCGCTCTTGAAATAAAGTATCTCCTCACAGGAGCACCCACCTCCTCATCCTCCTCTAAAAGATTATCTTCCTCGGGCTCCTCCTCTCCATTCACTCCAGGCTTGTCCTCTACGGGAGGGGGCACCTGCTCAGCTGGAGTTATCTCCCCAGCACTTTTCTCCTCAGCAGGCCCTTCTTTCTCTATCACAGTTTCATTAACATCTTCGCTGTCCAAGGTGATGTCACGCCATCTATAAGTGACAAAAATAAATTATTATTTGGGTATGCCATAACAAAGATATCTGGTTTTTAACTGCTAGTCCCTTGTTACTGTTAGCCCTGTCCACTGTAAGTAAACTGCACCTTGAACAAGCTCAGTCTGTTTTACAAAGCTTAAATTTTTTTTTACCATGATTAGTGTCTGAAAACAAAGAAAACTAAGTATTTCAAGGTGGGTTATCTGCCACACCCATAAATGCGACAAATTAGAGTTATGTCAGAAAAATGTTTCCTTAAATTTCTGATTATGTGCCAATTGGTTATGGAGATGATTTTTTAAGATTTCAGATAAAATGCCTCCCACACCTATAACCTATATCTACAAATTCTGGTGCAAGGTATATCCCATCAAAATTCAAGCTTTGGACGTGTGGCATGTTTTTTAAAATTTAAACATATGCAAGGTTCATGTCATTGCAAGTTATATTGGGCATTTTAAGGTCTCAGACCTCTAATCCTATTCAAATTGAAAAAAGCATTCTTTCAGTTTTCTGAATTTAAGTTACAAATGTTGTTGATGTAAGTTAAAAAATCTTTCGACCTAGTAACATGATAGTATTTAATAAATGTATTCGACTTGAAATCAATGCATAAAATTCATGAAGCTGTTCTTACTTTGGCGTAACAATCTCTTTGTACTGCAATTTTTCTACCCGTGTCGCCGCAGCTATGCTATAAGGAATGACTATATTGTTTATGTCGTAGGCGCTCTCCCCACGGCTGCGTCTGTTTCGCATGTCTTTGAATGCAGATGAGGGACAGCTCAGAGAAAGATCCTTTACTTGTGGAGACATCAGCTGGTTGTTGCTCTGGTCATGGTATGACATGGCCAGTGCAGTAGACATTGATCGCCCACTTCGACGTTTCATGGCTGAAAAAGATATGAACAACAGTTTCAACATGAGATGACTCCACTTGTATTTTTCTATTTGATGAGAAGACTGCATATAATCTTGCATGAAACATCATTGTTTAAAATAGGGTCTTTTATTAAAACATCAAGGCTTTCACAAAGGAAATAGAAATAAAAATATATTCATAATTTGTTGTCAAAACTTCTTTAATTTTAACATAGTTATATCGCCAACCAACACCCTCCGAGTCAGGCAACACTATAATTATTTACCTTACCAGGAGCTTTCCAACTCGCCTATCTTGCCTTGAATTCTTTCATTTTGTAAACCACAATGTTTCAGATTCTCCATAATACTAACAGTGACAGTGATGCTCTAGGCAGAATACTTTCTAACAATGCTGTCAAATTTATTATCATGACAAGACACGACATATATATGCAGCTCTTACCAATAGTAGATCAATAGTAGATTACCAACACAAAAGTTGACACGATGGGTAATGTGTACAAATAGATGTATTAATGAAATTTTCTCAAAAGAGCCTTACCCATGGCTAATTGTTGTGCCCGCCTCTTTATTTCTTTGTTTATTCTTCGTGATGATACACCCTTTTTCCTTGTACTTGTGTGCCCTTTGCGTACCGTTTTATTTTCATATTTGCTTCGAATTTCTGGAAATGGAATTCAAATTCATTAAGTGATCTTAATTCTTAAATATATATATATATAAAAACTTGAATATCACAATTTCAAAACAAATTTCCAAGCAGTTATCTTTTTCCATGTTTAGAAAATTATCTACACCAAAGGAAACATACTATTAAAGCTTTATTAATAAATACTTTACTACAATGGCATATTTTGAAATTCTCATTTCAAACATTTTCTATGTGTATTACAGGCGGACTTACTAGATGATAACAATACTGCTGCAGCATTCTTACGAATTTGTCGATTATTTTTTCTTGTGGAATCAGATCCACGTGGCTTGTATTTTCTGCAAAGTGAACAGAAGGAAACGCATTAGTTCAGTAAAAGTCACTTTATCATAACTCACTGTTATTAGAGATATTGCCATCGAACAAATAGAAGGGAGATAACCATTCATCAAGACTCAAATCAATATGTCTTTCTCCTTTTAGCGTTTATTTATATACACCTTATTTCTGATGGCTCTATGTAATATCAATAAATACATGAAAATTTAAATCCATGACATGAAAACAAGGTTTACAGTTCTACAATTGTAACAATGAGTAGATATTTTCAATGACATCAAGAACCAATTGTTACTGCACTCTCCATGGCCTTGCTATGTATTCAGAATACTTCAGAATTTGAGGCATGTGCCTGGTTATTTTGAAATTTGACTGTTTAATTACAGAGCTCCAGATGAGCTTTTGCCTATATGAGTACGGTATTAATATTTTGATAACTAAGTAGGTATTCAGAATTTTAAGTGAGTATTCTTATTTTCATATACTTAAAAAAATTTCGGTATCTGGGTATTTAATTAAAAATATTTACGTAATGTTTTGTTTTTGATATATAATAATCCAAAAAATTTTTCACGTGACGTGATATCTTCACCTCTGTGCATTTATAAGGCTGTTTTTAGATTTTCATGGAAAACCAGCATTTGTCATATATATGTCTTTTGGACATGAAAAGTTAAGATGTTTTGATTTTATATCACCACATATGACATTTAGGTTCGTATCAAAGGTAAATAATATGTTATGAAAATCACGGAGTGGCTCTTAAATCAAAGCGCCAGCAATTTCATTGTAGTACACTACAGGTGTTTGATTTTCTAATATAACATTAAAAAAACAATACATTATCTATCTGAAGAAGGGGCAAGACGTCAGAAACGTTGTCTGAAGAAGTTGGCACTAAGAGTATCGTCTTATATCATACAAAAATTTTAAATTGATTGAAAGTTCATTTCTTTTTGACAAAATGGTATGAGAAAAAATTTCAGTTAAGAATTAATAGAGCATAAAGACAAATTTTTATGGTGATAGAAAAATCCATTCAGGTATGTCAAAAAGATATAATTTAAGTTATTTTAACATCAAATTACATTAGATATAAAAACAAGTTAAAAAATAGAAAATGTTTTTTTCCCCATTAAATTCAAAGTTAGTTTTGATAGCAATCATGTAGAAAGAATAAATCCTAACTAGAGTGAAGACCCTAGATTGAAACTGACTGGCCCAACCACAGAAAAAGCACGGATTTACCCTTTTTAATTTTTATAAGCTAGACAGCCAATAATTACCTCATTACAATAGAGGAATGTTTAATTTAAATAATGGCAAAGAAACTTGAAAACTCTAGTGTAATTCAAATGTTTTAGTAAGATACATGAAAGCACTTGTTAATTCTTGGAAAACTTCTGTTGTAGTAGAGAGGATAATATTGAGTGGTGAAAGAAATAGGAATTCATGTCAGCATGTCCGAAGTAAGCAACAATCAGATGCCACTTTTACACAACCTGCATGACGTTATTTAATGTTTAATGTTGTTCATAAAACTTAATCTCAGTAAACAAGATGACAATGTTAGAAAATTTTAGTCTAACTCAAATTTCCAAAGGCATTGGGCGAAATAAATTGCATAGTTGTGGAGCCCTGCAGTCATCAAAACCACTTTTCAGACAGCAATGCCTTCTACCAAAAGAATATTTACAATTTCTTTGTTAGTTTTATAAAATACTCAAAGTTAGCTTTCCATGAAACTATTTCAGTTAATGTTATTGATACGTTATGCATAATGACTTTGATGTATTTGATAAATACTAATAGGGTAACCAAATATTTTTAGTGATTTTCTTTATGCAGACAACAATGTTTTTCTTGCATATCTAGATTTTTTGGGGGGTATGACACAAATACGCAGCTTATCTGGGGTCTGTAATTAGTGGAAACAGAAAATATATCTCATAAAGCAAGTCGAGGCTTTCAAATTAAATGAACATGACTGCCTTGTGTAAACAGTAGGAAATGGCTAGTGGAAAAGAAGTTTGCCTGGTAAAACTTGATAGTTTCTAGTAAAAATTCTAAACAATATGAATGTACACAGTATATTAGGCTAGCTGAGATAGGTTTGAACTTGCACTTTTAAAAAATTGTTGGCCTTGATTACTTTCATTTTGATCCCTGCATGAACTTGATTCTATAACTTGTAACACCACATGAAGTCAATAAAAGCATTATTTACTATGAATAAAATTTTAGGCATTACATTTAAGATTCCTTAGTATTCATAAACATGACATAAACATTGTGTTGCAGGAAGCCAAATGCCACATTTTAGTTTTAAAAGTCCGCAAAAGACTAACATTTCAATAATAAGAAATAACTTCATGGTATCAAAAAATCTTTGACAGATCACTATCTTCTGGCATATTTAGACCTAAAGTTTTCTTAAATAAACATTCATAGATGAAAGCTTCTCTCTCTCAACCATAGTATATAGAACTATAATCTTAAATTACGACATATGATTAATTACCAATTGATCATTGATTGAAAGGTACTTGTAGCTGACCTCTTGAATACACAACTTCTAAATGCATTTTAAGGATTAGCTATTATTAGATACTACCATATTCCATGCATTCTGGTTCAAGATACTTTCTTCAACCATCAACTTTATCATAAACTGAAATATGTTTAAGGTTTCTTCATTCATATTTGTGACCATTTATGATAGCTATCAAAGTCGGTCAGACGTTTCAAATACCATTAGTCAAATACCACTTTGTTGATTGATACTTTAAAAATCAATTCCAATAATGTTAAACTTTTGCAAGCATTTCCAACTATTATTGCCAAGAAAAAGCACTGGTAACAAACTGAATTCCTTTCGGGGTAAAAAAGTATTATTATTATTCTATGCAGTCCCTGTTTGTTTCAAGTAGTTGTTTAGACTGGAAGTGATGTTCGATGTCCAATATTAATGAATGGATCAGAGACCAGTGTTGACAAGATATAAACAAGTATATACAAGTATACAAACCTCCTCTCTGTTTCCAGTTTTGCTCGTTTAATTGGTGGTTTGTTCTGCCACTCCCCACTCTTCAGAAGAGTTTCAAAGTGACCAGGAAGAGGTATTTCTGGAACATTAAAACATGTAAAATAAAAGCAAAATACTTAAGAAGAATTAATTCAGGGATAAGAAAAACTTTCAATATCATTGGGATAGGTAGAGACAACTTTCCAATTTTAGGACTTTTGGGGAATAATTTACAACAATCTGTAGATTGATGTTTTCATTTTGAATTTGTCTCTTATTTGTTGTTTTTTCTGTGTCCATACATTATGCTCAAACTCTGTAACCTATGGGAACAAATCTGTTAGTCAAGTCTGGTGTACCATTGTACAGCGATTTGGAAAGGCAAAAGTTTACTTTCCAGCTCTGGTTTGCATTGCAGATGATTGATTTGTTTCAATTCAATAACGTATTCATAATTTTTACTTCAAAGTGCAAGGGAATATTCCAAACATTTTCAGCAACAAATTTTCCAAACATAAATATCTCAGTACCTCATATCAAAATCATATCTAATTGCAGATCGATAAATTGATAAACATCTTATTCAAAAGTGATCATTAGAATTTGATTTTAAATGAACAAAGACAACTGATTAAATATGATATGGAAAAATATATTTATTATAGTTTAGGTGGTGAAGTATACCATTTAACCAATATGTACTTATTAAATATTTTCACTGAGTGAAGTAACAATGCGATTCCACTCAGTGATATAACTCCACAAAGTTGTCACATGACATCATCATTGACATCAAAAGAATTGAATGATGTCATTAGATGTCTGTCATAGCCAAGCCATCTGGCTACAGTGTACACCATTCAACTTTAAGGTTATTTAGGATGTTTTGGGAATTATTAAAATACAATATTTTACATTTCTTGTCAAATATCATGTAAATCTCATCTCTATAAGTAGATCATATGTTTACACTCATGGCTACAGCACTCGTGAAAATACCAATTTCTACTTCACTCTCCGAGATATACATTGTATCGACAAGAAATGTTCAATATCCTTGATTCTCATCATGCTTCACCAGGGGCTATTTTTCTGCAATGGGCCTACATTCACTTGAATATCTTTGTATGGTTTCTAAAACAATGAACTGTCAGTAGATGGCATATCTCCTCAACCTAACATAGGTTAAATGATCTGCTTTTCCAGTACATAACTGAAAATGATTATGTTAAATTGTTGTAAGGAAACGGTAGAACCGGTAAAAGCGAAATTCTTGAAAAACCACTAAAGCACATCAAAGCATTGAAATTCTTTCATATACCTAATTCCTATAACCTAGGTCCATGGTTTTATAGTTTGGCTCAAGATAGAAATCTCTATATAAGATTTCCATGGAAACTAACAAAATCAAATATTCTTAACATTGAAAGGTGCAAAAGCCTGTTGTGATGATTAGTCTATACGCCAAGTTTTGTTTAGCTAGTCAGCAGTTTTTAAAGACTGCTCCAGCAATAATGCAATCACTGACTGAGCCTAACACTATAATATGTTTTGGGAATAACAATAAGCAAATGAATTGACCTCTTATTTAGCAATATTGACAGTTCCTGAATGAAAATACTGATGGTTCTCTTACAATTTGAGAATTTGGTAAATTGTTTGAGTGTTATTCTAGAAGTTAGCAGTATCAGGAACCATGGTTTCATGGATCTTTATCATTCTTATTTTTTTCAAAAAGCAACCTTCAAGTAACTCATTATACAACACAAATGTATTTTGTGTATAATCTGCTGTACCTCGTTATTTTCCAAACATGCTTGAAAACAGAATATGAATCTATCCAGAAACATGCAATAATAATAAAGTTGTTTATCCATAAAATGTATTACGAGTGGAAGACGACGAAAATCAGGACGTTGTGGACGCCTCACAGATAATACACCCTGATGGAGCAGGAAAATAATTTCATAATACTGTTAGTCAAATTCAACATTGATGATTTAACTGCAGCTTAGATTACCTTGCGGAAAGGAGAGAACTGGATGGAAGGAGGAGTCAAGGAGCGACACTCTCTCCTGAAGGGGCATCACATCCTGGTCGACAGTTTGTGAGTTGTTGTATCGGCCCCCGCACATGGGGCATGGCATCACAGGTGGGTAACATTCACACTTCACACTTGAAAGACGAGCAGCTTTACGATTTGTCTGATGGAGACCAAACGTCTTAAGTAATTTCCTCTTTCGGTAACTACGAAGGGGACGACACCTTGCTGCCTGTGTGGTCGGATCTACAGTGGAAACATCTGATGTGTCAACAAACAAGCGGAGTTCACCACTGGATGGGCTCCCATTGTTTGTGTTATCTGTGTTTCCAATAGGGGAATCTATAAAGCCGTTGAGTGAACGTCCCGAAGATGGGGTACTTGATTTTATACTGTTTTGGGGCGGAGTAAGACAGTTTCCGAGGGACTGAGAAAGGCGAGAGGCTTGTTTATCAACATTTGACAGCACCGTTGAGATGCTGCATGGAGATATTTCATTTTTCTTGTCTAAGTTGGCAACACGAGAGTTTGTTTTGAGAGAGGGATTTAAGCGGGTCATAATTGTCTGAGGCGAGGGTGCATCACCGAGGACAATACTGCCCTTGCTGTTGCGAATCTGCTTGTTGATCTCACTTTGTTGCCGTATCCTGTACTCCAGGTCAGACACCTGTGCTTGTAACCATGTCCATCTCGATGCAACACCAGCCCGCTCGATCCCCCACTTCCAGTCAGCTCGTCGGTGTCTGCAACAGATTTGCATACCATCTTAAGATTCATCAAGCTATTGTTCATAAATCAATATTTTTCAAAACGAAGGAGATATTCAATATAATCATTTAACATTGAAACATACTGCAATTGGCAGAATCAATCAATTTTGGACGAAAAGAAAGGGATGCCTTGCATAAAGATTGATGGCTTCTTGTACCAAATTTGAAACAAAAGTTTCAAAAACATAAGGCATTGTCATATGATCTAAATTTGTGACATTATATTCCTCAAAGCTGAAAATCGCCTCCATCATATCATTATCAGATATCTAAATGAGTGGACAAGTGAGTCCAAAACCTGTATGTCACAATACTAAACCATTCCCTTCTTACTATGCCAGTTAGATTTACATATATCACTGCAATTTACTTACCTCAATTTTCTAAACTAAAATTTTAAACATGATTTGAGAACTTGTTATAGTTAAGAGCTGAAAAGCACTTTAAACATGAAATAATTATTCTAACGAGACCTATTTACACGACTTAATTGTTGACATTAAAAATTTTCAATGAAATTTCAAAATCGTGGTATGTTGTTATAGTTCTGATGCCCAATATGTATCACGCAATAGCGAAATCTCATCTTACAGAACACCAAGTCATATTTCAGAAAATCAACACAATAGTAATCCTACCAAGTAGTAAGGGTGCGCAGTATTATGACATAGGTAAATTGCGATACAGAAACAATGATTGCATCAGTACACTCTTTTAAAAAAAATCCAAGACGTTGGAGGTTCAAAAATTTACAATTTCTGTGTAAAATTGCAGAAAAACGTAACGGGAATTACGGGAAACACTGAATTATCTGTCTTCGCAAAACGACAGTAAGTTGAGCATTAATCTCTGTTCTGATTGCAGTTATTCTGGCATGAGAGCACAAAAAACTACAATATGAAAAAACAAATATATTGCAATATGATTTTCTGTATCACAATACAATGCGATACAGAAATGAGGAGCGATACCCATCCTCACCAATTAGTCAATTAAAATTATCTTTATATATATGTTAATTAATTAAATTATGTCATAAAGAAAAAAAGTCACCATAAACATACATCATCTCCTTGTTCATTTGACTAAATAACTGATCTGATGAAAATATTTTGTCAACAATGATGAATCATGACAAACCCACTACAAATCAGGGGATTCCCCTAAAGGTCATGACCTCTCCAGACAAAGAATCTTGCAGAACAGTATCTCATGTTACAATGACCCACTGCTGAAGCCTTTAGATAACACTTAGCAGTAGTCAGGCTATTCTAAAACATACACTGACATTAGTTCATGCATGACCAAGGTCAAGGTCATTAATCATTTATCTTCTAGAATGATGCTTACATCCCATCTGTTTGTAAATTAATGAATATAGCTGAGAGGAATACTAATTTGTTAAAGATTTATAAATTCATTAATATATCTCAATACTTAATAAATAGGGGTTCAATTGCATACGAATTCATTATCATTGTTAGTTTTTAAGAAAAACCTTTTTATCTCAATTACTTACTATACTTATCAGAATCTACATATTTGAGTAAAAATAGATTTTGAAACATGGTTATCAAAACTTATCTTTCAAGTTGTCATAATTAATTAACCCTTTTAGAGTAAGAATGTGTATGAATAGATTTGAAAATTTAATTAATCAAAAGTAATCCTTAAAGTTCTTATACCAAATTAACCCTTTATTATAATAACAACTTACAAAGGTGTCTGCGGAACTTTTTTCTCCTTGACGAAGTCTACCTCATGTTCATCACAACTCTCGCCTCCTGAGCTGCTCTCGGTTGCATCAGAATCAACAACAGACTCTGAAAACTGTAGGATTGAACACAAATGATCAGCTTTTGTTTCAGACTCATTTCGAACATGTTTGTCCATTTTCAAAATATTTGTTGTGGTCTGGATCACAGTTTCCGTTTTGGGAGGGTTGACTATTCGCTGATTTAGCGTCAAGTTCTTTGGTGCTTGTAACTTTCTCACCAAATTGACAAGAGCTGCTGTTGACAAATTTTTCACATCTTCACTTTGCAAGAGTTCAGTCTTTAATTCTGTACCAGTCACAGGGGCATTGATGGATTTAACAACAGTCTCCAAATTTCGGTGTTGATATTCTACAAAATGATGAAGTTGTTGCCGCGTGTGACTGTCAACTTGTCGTCCTTGAATACGCCGAAGACGACGCAGCAAGTATTCTGTCCTTCGTTGAAGTTTAAACTGTGATTTCTTCACACTTTCTTTCAGATCTTCTGTTGGTCTAATGTCTTCCACCACATTTGATTCAACACTCCCCGAGGCACTTGGAACTGAACAATTAGACTTTTGAATTTGATCAGTGTCATCATTTTCACATTTTTTCAGGTTCAGCGTCACTGTATTCTGATTAGAAATGTCAATTGAACTTGCAGGTTTTTTAAAATCATTTTTCGTCAAACTGGCAAGGGCTGTTTTTCCATTAACCAATGGTACACCCTCTGATATGTCTCGCTTAGAATCTGTTTCAGGTTTAGAGGTTTCATTTTTAGAAGCAGGTTGATTCATCACTCTTTTCTCCAGTTTTGCAAATGTTTTAATAATATCACTCTGTAATGCAGACACCTCTTTCTTGTGGAGATTAGAAATTGCAGACTTTACACCTAAATTTTGGAGATTTGATGCAAGATTACAGGTGTTCAATTTTACACCGTGCCCTCCGTTCAGCAAGTGACCTGCTAAATTGGTCACTTGCTTAGTGGATCTCTGCACTTTGTCCAGTGACAGACGACTGTCAACTACTGTCAAATCGTGCTGAGTTGTAAACTTGTGATCCTTGCCGTTCAAAACAGTAGATTGTGTAGTTACTTGTGGAGTGGTTGGGGCAGGTAGTGTCGCTTTAATTCTGACCTGACTAGCCGCCTCAGTAAGCGCGGGAGCCATTGCGGCCATACAACATATCCTCAGAGGGAGTGGACTCGACATGCAATGTTGAAATTCATTTGACAATCGCATTCAATTAACACATCAAACACAATGTTTATGTGCGATTGAAAAGAATTTTACCAAGCGAAGTGTCACTGGTGAATTGTCACCAGTCCGCCACGGGAAATATCAAGGAGCACGTGACTTTTTGTCATATACATTATCTCGACTGTAGCGCATATAAGATCACATATGCATCATCAATGTTGAGTAAAGCACTTATTCAAATGTTTGAAATTCCGCACTACCCTCAGAATTGCCAGTCAAGGGCCAGGTTTAGTGAAATCGCCGATACAATAACCATATCAAAGATGCGTAATGTACCCGGAAAAAATCACGTGACCTGGCCACGTCCTTGTGCTTTATACGAACCGTCTACTGTCATCCCAAGCAGTTTTAGCGGCAAATAGTTGCATATATGAAGCTTTTGTGGGTCCAATGTAAAGTTAGTATCTTCTAAAGTCGTCCATGATATTCAGATTTGGCCAATGCCTATGATTTAAGTCCAGTTTCAAGCAAAGTTTGTGCAGATCTCGCGCATTCTGCACATCCAACATGGCGGTCGGTTTTCAGCTTGCTCCATCACAAACAAAAATGTGGTTTACTACAATTACATCAATAGCGCTACCACCCTCTAGACGACAATGCTGATTGGCTAGCGAGGCGGGGTCATCTGGGTCACGTGAAGTGAATGCTGAGTGTATGAGTAGATTTGTAGGGCATTCGAATAGGCGTTTAGAACTAATTACTATCTGTGTGGTATATTAGAAATATAAATTATTATCAAAAGGTTATAAGTGAAATAGATTATAATGAAAAGTTTTTCTACCTATTAAACAATATGCAATGAGGACAAATCCCAGAACAATGATAAATGTAAGACAAGAACATTTCAATTATATTGTGTTGCATTAAAGCATCGTTGATCAGAGTGGGTTACTGCTTTGTTTTAGCGTCGCTTGGGCAATATTTCAGTATTCAGTCATAAATATTATTATTTAATTGAAACACTGCATGTACTTTATTATGATGTTTGAACATTGCAAATTATTTTAGTAAATATGTTTAGGAGTTAAACCTATTGTGTTTTCCTTTTTTTGTGATTTTACAGAAATAAACCAATAACAAAACAAGGTAGAATAAATAACTGTCCGACGACCTATTTGTAGTCTACCGTCGATAATATTAAAATGTTTTTGCAAAAACCTCAAATACCATCGACCTACTCCTACAGGAGACAAATCCGACATTTTATGTTTGTAATTATAAGTATATTTGAAACTTTCTCTTAAAGGCTTTAATTAGGTTGGAATAGCTTTCCGCATCATTTAGGTCTGAAAGACAGAATGTGATCACAAACACTCGATAGAACTAATTCTTATATCATCATAATTTATATATCTATATCTTTCGATTTTGTTCGCACAGTTTCTTTCATCTTGAATACTTGTACTATTTCAAATATTAAATAGTGTTTGAGCTGTTTCACCAAACGAAAGATCTTGAAGGACGATTAATATATATCGAAGTTGGCCATCACAGGTTTCAATTATCTGGGAGACACATTTCATAAAATCCGTTTCAGTTATTTCAGCGTAACGTTTGAAAGCTATATATAAGTGGTCTTCATATAACTATGAAACTAACAAGATGTTAGAATAACTTTCGTATCAGAAAACAAATATAGACTCTTGTCCAGTAAAGCAGAAGCCATGATTATGATACAAGTAATAGGAGAATGATTTCTGTCTTGTTATTTTTCTTTGTGATATAACATCAAAGCATTAGATCATAGCTCTAAAGATTAACAGTCCAAGTTCGTGTGATGGTACGAGGAAGTATGGTAAATGTCTCAATGGTCCTCCACCGTGACGGCATGTGTATTTTCTAATGGGAATATTGTGGTCAGATAACATTTCTCATCTGTAGTATACAAAACTGGAAGCAAAGGAAAATCACAAATATTAAATGGTTAAAACTTTGAGTGAAATGCTTAAGGAAAAGATCATTGACTATTTAAATCAAATTCTATGCTATTGATGTGTTCTGCAAAGCTGCATGAGAGCTAAGTCAATGCGGCAAGTCGTGGTTACGGGTGACTGGTCAAGCGGTATACAAGAAAATAAACATTTTCAATAACCTGTTAGCGAATTCTCAAATACGGCTACGAAAATCATGATGAAAGATCTTTGAAAGACAGAACTGTTGTTACACATTTTAAGCTGACAGGTATGTAGCACTAATTTAGAAGTGATGGGTTGGGGTAAAAGGGATTTTTAAAAGGGAATTTTATGCTTTTCATTCTAGTATATTTTAAGTAAAACACACTATTTATGTTTGGAGAGCTACATAAGTCATGTATTTTTCATGTTCTCATTACTTAAATTTGGGTTATGAAAATAGTATGGGATGGGATGGGGGGGGGGGGGGGGGGGGGGGGGGGGGGGGGGCATACATGACAATGATGTAGTGTTGTGGCATCCTATGTAACTTTTTTGTGAGTAAAAACATCAACCAAAAAGCAAAGAAAGAAAGATACAGAATAGAAGAGATATCGAAAGATAAAAGTGAAAGAGAGCGAATTAAGATAAGTTGTGAAGCAGCCCATTTTCTTTAAAATTCCTCATTATCTTTACCAAATATATATTTTTCAATTTTTTTTGGAATTGTTAGAGTTGAATTTTTTTATCATGCACTTACACTGTAGATGTACTTTTTATGATCGTAAATAAATAATTGACAATAATTCTTCCATTGTGAATCCCTTGAAGAAATGAAGAGCGACTGAAATTAATATTACGACGTTTAATTTGTTTTTAAAATGAAAATCTCAGACAGACATTTAGACAGTTAACCATTTCTAACAAAGCCTGTTCCTATCACGAAATTATGAAATTCTGGAGTTGATGTTGTAATTACAAGTCAAATCTATGTATTTTAACTTCCGTCTTTGTTTCTCACGTCTTATTATGACTTATCATCTTCAGGTGGATTAAGTTTAGAAGTAGTTTTCCGTGGGATTGGATTTATAATATCATTGTTCTTAAATATTAGTAAACTCGTTATCGCCGGCTTTTAGAGGTAATTTAACAGGGCACAGAGTATGTTGTTGAAGTAAAAAATATCAAACTTATCAGCTCAGTATATTGAGAAAAAACGGGTTAAAGTCGTGATTTGTGATCGAAAACCGGACAGTAGCGAGCGCCAATGACGTAATTTTGGAAACCTATCTACAGCAGTCAAAAAGACAAACATAGATTAATAGTGTTAAGTAGGTCATTTAACTAATGTACACGTTAATCGGATACAGGAGTGTGAATTTTTATTGTATAACATCGTTACCCGATAATCATTAAATACAAGAAGATATTATAACTTGGGCACAATATAGATTTAGATGCGAGCTACGGGAGGCGATTTCACTACACACAGGTAATGATGTATTTTAACTCTTACTAAAGCCATATTAAAAATCATGAAACATACTCTTTCTCACTTTAAACTAAATGCGACTAGCACTCTCCATGAGGTCCATACGGCTCTCAATCGTGATTAGATTTAACCAATTATGTTGCTTAAGATTAAATAAGAATCCTGATTATGTCATCTGTCGATGTTATTAATGTTATGGCCATTAAGTCAAACCGATACCTTTCTACCAGAACACACTTAGTCAAGACCACTGAACTCGCTATCTTTGTTGATGGACATACAACAGCAGTGGAGATATAGAGTTAACGGACATGCTTTTACAATTGAGAATATATTACAACCATGCCACTTTTATCATAGGTTTAAATCTCTCTTAACTTCGCTAGATTTACGGTGAGGGTATTTATCTACGCTAACTAAATAGTGGTCGGAATAAGAACTAAATCGGTATTTTACGTGCGCTTTGGCAGACTTTTACCTGGGGAAATTGTCTCGATTATTTTGATGATGAGTAGAAAAGTAAGGGTGCCTCTAGGTAAACTGTTTTCGAAAGCCCTTTGCATTAAAGCGAGTCTAGATATCTCAGCCCTCTGAAAATAAGATATTTCAGAGCGTTTTCAGGGAATTTTTATTTCTCTCTGAGGGTTTTAATTTTTTTCTGCAAATTTATATTCTTAAATTTGAAAATGTATGATCACACTTGAATCTGTTTTTAAAAGATTCAGAGCTCTAAATATCTCCATAGTCTGTTTTTATAAAGTAAAACAAGCACGTATTTTAAATGCAATGAAGACTAGATGTCTCAGGCTCTTAAAAAGGGAAGCGCAAGCTTTAGGGTTCTATAGCCATTCTGGAGAAGGTGAATATCTTGTAAGCGAATATTTGAGGGTGGGTCAGGCAAAATGTATAAACTTGGCGACATTTCTGTAAGAATACATTGCACGGACAGTACATTTTCATGTTATGTACAAAGAATATTTTTAATTATCATTTAGGATTTAAGTGCAATTTAATTTCCAAATACAGTATTTTGGATTGTACTAATTTTGATGGGAAATGATACAGGTTCAGCCTTCAAAAGCCCAATAGGATCGATGAGCAATGTGTTAATTGCAAGGTTAGCCTACAACAAATTCGTATCGGAAGGCATTAGTTGTTATGTTGATCTTCAATTTAAGTTAGATACATGGTCATAGACTAGAATACGTGAAGCAAAACATCAGACGCAACTGCCCATCTCTTTAATTCAAGGTTAACTCTAATTAATAGTTGTATGTGACACATTTACTGTGGATTCACGAGTCACATAACACCCGTGACACACATCAGAATGAGATTAGCTGAATCAGCGCGATTACCCACTATGTGCTTAACGCCACGTGCGGTTTCCATGGTTACTATTGATCTAGGCCCTGGGTGGGCTGTCCCTTTAACGATTGGTGTTGTTTATTCCGCTCAATGGCATTTTCACCTCATTGGTTATTGCGACAATACTCGGATGTGATAATTTTAGTGTGGTTAATATACAACCCGACAAAAGTTTAGCACCCCCTTTTTTAATCTACAAAGGTTGTCTGATAAGGAAGAAGACAATGTATCAAAGAAACTAGTTGTATTTATTACCTACGAGGGCAATCATATTAGGTTCACATTTTTTCATACGATGTCACTTTATTATTGTGACGTCACGTCATATACAATGCTTTGACGTCACAGTTCGCCTATGACGTTGCGTTCTATGTGAAGGCGACGGGTAAACCGCCTATGCTTGAACAGGGATCGTATAGACTCTACAATCGCTCAAAACATGTTTTCAAAAACTTTTTTTCAAACAACCAAAATTGCTTCATTACACCCGAAAACCAATTCACAACTCTATGCGTTAAAGGAAATATTTAACGCACTTTCATAGAACAGTTCTCAGAGTCAGATTGGAGGCATTACGTCAGAGGCAATGTCGTTAGATTATCGACTGAGCATGCAGAGCATACATACCGTGAGACTATTAATTATAACTATTTACAGTTGAAACATCGTACTGAGGATAACATTTTGGTTGATTTAGATTTTACAACTAGATAAATGAAACCGCACACCCAGTAAAATATAACAAGAAGGAGAAGTGAAGCCATTCATCGGCGCTACGAGCGTGAAAAGCCTTGCTACTGCATTGTTGATTAGTCTTAAAATAAATCATTTGTTAATTAGTGGATATTCTATCCATGAAAATAGTTTAGTTTTTTAATGTAGTGAAATGCCATGCCATTTTCCCACAAAGCAACATGGCGGACCGTAGCCGAAACCTCTTTAAAGGACAGTACTATCTGGGTATTTTGCGGACACGAAATTCAAGAGGACATTCCTGTTTGTTCATATAAATTACTAGTACATTATTATATCACTTCACCTTTGAAACATGTTACTGGGGGTAACATTTTGGTTGATTTGAATTTAACGACTTGATAAATTAGAGCGCACACTCGATAAAAAAAACTGTACCTTGCTACGTACGGCATTACAAGGCATTTATGATTAGATTTATCATTAATCATTAATCAAGGTGTTGATATTCTAACCATACATATAAATTATTGTTATAATGTTTCAAAATAAGTAAAAGGACAGTGCATTTTGTCCTGTCATTCCCCGAAAAAACAACATTGCGGACCGACTGCTGGTAGAAAAAATCTTTAGTAAGAATTTTCAGATAAGTGTGGCTTTGTTCATTTTTTTCCAATATACCCATGTGTTGGCTCTGAAAAAAAACATTGTTCTATAAAATCGCCAGGTGAATGAGGCATTTGAAATTAATAATTGTCGGGCGTTTATTCAAGGGCTTACTGTAAATGGTAGAGTTGATAGTGGCGTCACTAAAGCAAGCCTTTGAAAGAGAAGCAGACCGCTACTGGCTATTTCTAAGCATTTAAATTGAATAGAATTGGGAAATAAAGAAATTGACAACACCCGAAATTGTGCCATATGCCCTTTACGAAATTCGTGCCACTTTTGTATATATAACCCTGCTCGGTGAAACGAAAATTCACATAACTCCAATATCCTTGGGCATAATCTCTATATCTCATCCTAGCAGTATCTCCCGTGGAGTACCGTTTTGAACAATAATTTCAATGAGAAAAATTCATCATCTAGTGAACTTCAATAATCGTTTGCCTATTAAGAACCATTTATGGTTGCTCGTGAAGTAAAACTGTCTGACTTATATCAGTTCTAAGATGAATGATTAAGTGTGAAATATTTCCGGGATTCATTGTTATTCTCAGCTTACAACAATGGCGTTTTACAACCGCAACTACGTGTATTATATATTCTAAACAGCAGTCCAAGGAAATATATCACGTATGTCTACCCTTAACCTTGTAGACTACTGATGCAGAGATATTCATGTTTGACTTTTCTTAACCCTCTCCGAACTGATGCAGATACTCCATGTTTGACTTTTCATAACCCTCTCCCAACTGATGCACATATTCCATGTTTGATTTTCCTTAACCCTCTCACAACTGATGCATTCCATGTTTGACTTTCTTAACCCTCTCCCAACTGATGTAGATATATCATGTTTGACTTTCCTTTACCCTTTACCATCTGATGAAAAGATATTCCCTGCATGTCTATCATTAACCCTTTACCTAATGATGCAGAGATATTCTACTTACGCCTTTATCTAACCCTTTACCCATTGATGCAGGGCTATTGTATTTATGCATATCATTAACTTCTTACCTACATGTACTGATGCAGTATATCCAAAGTATATCTATTATTAACCTTTTACCAGCTGATGCAGAGATATTAAATGTATGTCTATTTTTAACCCATTACTAACTGATGAAGAATTATTTCGTGTATGTCTATCATTAACCTTTACATAGTGATGCATATATAAAGTCCATGTATATCTATTATGAACCTGTTACCTACTGATGCAGTGTTATTCCATGTATGTCTATTATTAACCTTTCCTTACTCATGCAGAGATATAAGTGTACATGTGTGTTTATCCTTAACCCTTTACCAACTGATTGAGAGATATTCCATGTATATCAATTGTTAACCATATGTCTTTTGTTATAGGGGCACAGAGTATGTTGTTGGAGTCAAATATGTCAAACTTCATGAATGGTTTTATTTGTATCGAGAAGTAGTGGTTGTTTAAGAAAATTAGAATCCTATTGCTTATCAGTTCAGTATAGTGACAAGAAACGGGTGTCTTGATTTG
This sequence comes from Phorcus lineatus, assembly GCA_921293015.1. Taxonomy (NCBI): domain Eukaryota; kingdom Metazoa; phylum Mollusca; class Gastropoda; order Trochida; family Trochidae; genus Phorcus; species Phorcus lineatus. Next base: position 30,280,095 of record OV121091.1, read on the forward strand.
TGAAACCAATGTTTCAAACGTAATATTGAAAACTTATTTACAGCAGACACAGACAAACATTGGATGATAGTGTTAAGTAGGTCATTTAACTTATATACACATTAATTGGACGCCATTATCCAATTATCAGTGAAAACGAGAAAATACCATTATTTTGGCCTTTTTCAGATAAAGATGCAAGTTATGGGAGGTGAATTTAACTGAACTCAGGTCATAAGGTATTTTGGCTCTTACTAAAGCCACATTGAAAATTATGAAACATACTCTGTGTCGCTTTAACTTTTACTTACTTATACAGAGATATACATGTATCATGCATGTCTATCATGAAAACTTTCCCAACTGTTGAAGAGATATTCTATGTATCTCTTTTTTTTTTAACTCTTTACCTTTTGATGCAAAGACATTTTATGGATGTCTATTCTTAGCCCTTTATCTACTGATGCAGCATTATCACATGAATGTCTATCGTTAACCCTTTACCAACTGATGCAGAGAAATTACATGTTTATCTATCATTCACCCTTTTACCTACTGATGCAGTTATATTCAATGTATGTCTATCGTTAACCTTTCACCTATTCCTGCAAAGATATTCCATGTATGCTTTTCCTTAACCCTTAACAAACTGTTGCAGAATTATTCCATGCATGTCTATACGTAACCCTTTACCTATTGATGCAGAATAATTCCATGTACCGGTATTAATTTGCCAGTTGATACTCCCATTTGTGTAAAAACAATATCTTTTCGGACACCTTGATAGAAATATCCCTATCAAGAATAATTAAAAAACATTTCTTTTTGAAATAATTTTATTGTATATTAACAAAATATAATTGTATAGTCTCAATCATGAAAAAAACAGCATCAATAGTAGTAACATATGTGATAAAGTTTTTGTGAAGTGTGTCATTTAAGTAATCATTTAAATTTTGTTTTGTTCTGATCAATTCATCTCCTGGATGTAAAATCTAAACTATGTTATCTATCTAAACTATAATGGTATAGTTTCAATCATGAAAACAACTGAGTCATTGAAATTGTTTGTTCTAGACTCAAGTCTTCAGGACTTTTCTTAAAATTTGTAACTGGTAACCAATTCAAAAGTTAACAACATAAAAAGCAATGAAAAACTTGTATATGTCAAAAGGCAATGATGTGAACGATATAATATGTTCACTTATTCACCAATAAAGTTTGTGTGACGAAGGGTAGGTAAGTTTTGTACATATATATATGTATATATATAAGTTAGAAATGAGGCACATTGCTTTGTGATAACTTATGCTAGACTGGCAGTAGATAAGTAAGTACTTGATATCTTTGATGTAAAAGACATACGTCATAAGTGTATTGTTTCTGGCTCTTAAGTCTTTTGGAAAAATCTTCTACCTGAATATTTGTTTTGAATATTACAAAACAGTGACATACTAAGTATATGTAATTGATTCAGATGTTTAAAGACATTTCTAAAGATATATCTCCAATATTATCTATAAGAACTGACATTACTGAATGAATTAATTTCAATCTAACACAAGATTTTTAGTGGTTTTCAATAAACCATGACAATGGCATCTGTCAACTAAGTTCCACCTACAATTTTGCATTATGCTTTTGTCAGATTTGGTATGTGTATTATATGTCACCATAAGAAAACCTGCATTACAAATTATTCGAACGTTGACAACAAAACCTCATTGTCACTGTCATGAGTGTTGTCAGTTTCTATTTATCGGAGATAATCTGCCTTGCAATGAGCTCTTTCATAATTTCATTAGCCCCGCCGTAGATGGGTTGCACGCGAGAGTCGACGAAGGCCCGAGCAATAGGGTACTCCCACATGTATCCCCAGCCACCATGCAACTGTACACACTGTGTTGCAATCTTCTGTTGGAGATCAGTCACCCTGAGGACAGTAATAGAAGCATGTTAAGGTTTTTAACTTTTACTGTCAAAAAGGTGATACATCTTCCAAATCACTTAAAAAAATTTCTATGCATCATAAAATGTTCAAAATAAATTGGAAAACAGTTAGTCCATAGTTTTGTCAATGTTATGGTAAAATTAAACAAAACCTTTGGATTGTTTAAGTCTGAATCAAAATAACCAGGTTGTGTGCTGTCAGGGCAGTCTTATTACATACATTCCACTTGCAGCTTGGTGTGAGCCTTAAACAATTCGGAACATTTAATTTTTTAGTTCTAACCACACATAGTTCAAGCACCCAAAATAATTTAAGCAGCAATTTAGATAGAGAATAACAATATTCAATATATTAACAATATCAATAAAATTTCCAGGATTTGTAAAACTCAAACTGTCAATAAAAATTTTGAGCATTCTCAAATACTCAATAAATCTATACAAATTACTGCTCTACGGATGTTTCCATTACAATCCGAATTCCTCACCAGTATTTAGCCATGGATGCTGTGGACGAGTCAAGTTTGCCAACATTGTGCAGTTCCAGACATTGATCTACAAAGGCACGGCCAACACAGATCTCACTCTTCATCTCCGCTAGCTTGTGCTGGATTGTCTTGAAAAAGATGACACAATATAAACAATACATTGCTTGCTTTTCCACTTTGTACCTATCCCATCTTAAGATAAAAACAAAAATACACATGTGGGTATACAACATTTATAATTTATAATGTTGATTGGGCAAGGTCACTCTACAACAAATCTGTAGAGTAAGCAGTTCTTGAGAAGAAGAAGTTTATCAAATTAAGGCCTGTTGTGCGAAAATAAGAGCCAAGGACTCTGTAGCTCCTCAGGACTTTTATTATTTGATGTTGAAAACTTAGCATGAATATCATTCTTACAAAGGGTCCGCAATTCAGAGTCATACTGATAACTGGATACTAAAAGAACACTGTTGGGATTTTTTTTATTGGTGCCATAGATACGAAATTTGGCATTCAACTTATTCATCCTACCCAGATGATATTTCCAAAATTTTAGTGTCCTAGCATTAAGCGTTTCCATGAGAATGGAAGAACGTTTCAGGTTGGATGACCTGCGACACCCATATTTGAAAGAGGTTCAAGGGCCATGCCATGCCTGAGTATCTGATGAGCTAGAATTTGTTGTTGATACAATAGAAATGTAACATTTATATGTAACTATTTTAATTCTTACCTTTACCCATTTTAAGAAAAGATAATAAAGAAATATGGAAAATAGTAAATAGTCAGTTTAGATTTAAAAAATAAAAATAATCCATGCTTTGCCTTCCTCATCTATAATAATCTCTTCGACTCCTATAGTGTCACTTTTCACCTTTCCACAACATGACAGGAGTGAAATATTTCAGCCTTTCTGCAAGCAAGCACACAAGCTTTTTCAGAAGTCACTGACACATTGTCCCTTATATTTTTTATTATAAACATCTATGTTTCATCATTCAAATCTCCCTTTCATACCTCTCACCACATACCTGTAGATTAGCTAGGTTTCTACCGAATGCTTTACGCTGCTTGACGTAGGTTCGGGTCTCCTCAAACATCCACTCACAGGCTGCCATCCCCATGTCAGCAATGATGAGACGTTCCTGAGGCAATTCTTTCATGAGGTAGTAGAATCCTTTGTTCTCCTCACCAAGCAGAGCTTCCTTCGGGAGGCGTACATCCTCAAAGAACAGCTCCGCTGTGTCCTGGGATATTTAGGAATAGAGTAGTTATAGACAGATAGTAAGTAAGATATGATAGCCATTCTATTAGTAACAGTGCTACTGCACTGATATTGAAATCCCCTTCAATAAAGTTCAAAACCTTCACATGGGGATCTGATTCTCTAAAACTAGGCCAATGGTATTTTCAGTATCCCTTATCACATTACCACTACATTTGAGGTCCAAAAACTGACCCCACATAACAGACAATCAGCCTTTCAAGAGAGTGTAAATTGGGAGGAAAGATTTGACTGCAGCTATTAAAAATCTCCATTTTTCTTGAACTGACATTATAGGATCATTGAATATATCAATGGTTTGTGTTAAATATTTTTTTTAGCTAAAAATTACATCATGTCTAATATATATGTATAATATCAAATCTACTCATTCTTTTTTTATCACGAAATCACTAAAGTGAATTCTATATTCCATGTAAGGAGAAAATTTGGTTTGATGTTTTAGTTCCAGCAAACAAAGCTTCCAATCTTGAGGAGATATTCATTATCTTCATTAGCAAAATCAAAGTATTCAATATTTGAGATACTCAATTTTGTTGCTCTGTTTGGATTATATTGGCCACGACCACATGTCGACACCTACATTGGAAAATTAAGTTGTATTGGTTTAGTTTAATGTGGCAGAATTAAATATGTGTGAACCACAAGCACTATTCTTTAATGGTCTTTTTGGCTGATTGTTTTATTTCAGAAATGTACTAATCTGAACAGCTTGATTTCAACCATAGAACATTCACAAAAAAAATAATTTTTACCTGTGCTTTGAGACCAATTTTCTCAAGCTTCCTGCCTTTGATGAATCCTGGCGTCCCAGCGTCCACCAGGAAGAGACTGATGCCATGAGCTGCGGACTTTGCACTGGTGTTGGTGACCGCAACCACGACAACAAGGTCACACATGTACCCGTTAGTGATGAACACCTTGCTTCCATTGAGAATGTAGTCTGATCCATCTTTCTTGGCATTTGTTCTCACTCCCTGCAGGTCACTAGGAGTGGAAACAATCAAACAATTACAGTTTACAACAAGGAAACAATGGCAGATCAAGATACTTTGAAAGGGGGGTTTAAACCCCCAGAACCCCCGCTCTGGATCTGTTACTCTTACATCAACAATGATGTGGGTCTAAGTTTATACCCCTAAACAGTATTGAACCACACTACACTATGATGCTTAAGGACTTATTCTTGTTTAATGGCAATATCTTTTTCCTTTGAAACATAACTGTTGAAATCTAGGTTTGAGTTTTCACTAAGGCTTAGACTAACCTGCCTGCCCCAGGCTCTGTCATGGCGATAGCACTGATACAAGTTCCTGCAGTCATGCGTGGGATGTATTTTTCAACTTGTTCCCGACTCCCGTAGCTGGTGATGTATGGCATCACAATGTCTGAGTGTAGAGCAAATCCAACTCCAGAGTTGTTACCATACATTCTAGATTCAAACAGGGATGTACATTGATTATCTTATCAAGATAAACATTTTATTTAGTTATTAACAGTCAATGGCATTTTGGATTGAAATTCATTCTATATAAAGTCCCACATGATCACCATATGGGTCAACAAACCATAATGTAACACAAAAAAAGGTTTATAGGGCATGGCCAAATCTATTAAATACAATTCCATCATCCAAGGAGGTTTATGACTTTCCTTTTGGAGAAGAAGAAAAAGATTTTTAGGATGTGGACCCTGAAGGCTCTTAAGATTATTAAGGGTCACAGGGTCACCTCCCATTAGTGGTCATGTTCCTAGAGTCAGTGGTTTTAGAGAAGAAGTCGAAAGAGTGGAAAGTTTACAGACAGAAATATAGGACAGACTGCCATGTCAAAAACTAATTATGCCTATCAGGCCTGATGAGTCAAAAATCAGACTTAGTATAAATTGTAAAAATGTAGATTTATTCTGAAACTTTTTCAATATTTCAATTTCTACATATTTTATTCAGAGAAATGGTCTAAATTATTCAATTCAACTACATTTTAAATTATAGAGAAAGGCATTGCAATAGTAAGATTGAATGCATATGATCAATAATTACTCACTGTTCCTCCCAGGTGATAGCTGTCGACAGAACGTCTCCTCCGATACCGCCCGCTGACTCTGGGGTTTGAACTCCCAACAATCCATTACTTCCTGCCTTCTCCCACACCTACCACACACAGAACACAAGGTTAAACTTGATTTGGTGACTTAGTGATAACATTGAAACAACAATGTACAAAATACACTTGCCTCAGCTCTGATAAAATGTCAATATTGCTTTCGGTCAAAAGGACAAATTGAAAATATCAAGATGACACCATCATGTACATGCATTTTGCAATACTACAGTTAAATTTTCCGCAGGTAGGATCATTGTTTGATGTGAAGGTGAATGTAGTAGGAATGTCTGCCTTCTCCATATGGAAGCATCCTTTACTTGGAAACTGAATTGTTAACGTTTTACAGTAAGAAGAAAATACATATTTTGGATCACTTACTTCCCTGCTTACTTGGCCCTCCTTTTCCCACCTGAAGACAAAATACTGGTTTTCAAAAGATATTCCCGTCAATAAATATATTTCTATAATTACTCAATAGACAAAAAAATATATGTATAAATTCTTGGACCAATCTCATTATCTTAGTTTAATGGCACTTAGTGCAGTCTCTATGTTCCTTTCTGAACCATCTAATAGTACCTGAATTTGACAAGATGTTCAACAATATAAGGTAAAGAAAAAACTTAATAGATCCTAAATTTCATAAATGAATGGTTAATAAGAAAATATTTTTCACATTTATTGCTTCTGTATCTTTCTTTTCAATGATGATGAAAAATGTTCAAGTGAACAAGATGAGGTTAAAGGAAAAAGACAAAATTTGAAATTATTCCTGTGTAAGGTTGAAAGTCTTTCATACTCATTAGATGATATTTTTTCATACTGCTTTTGTGACTTACATTTTGACAAGAAATTATCCAAAATACCTACTTACTATTTAATAAAAGCTTGTATTGTTGACAATGATTTTAAAAGGTGTATGAAGTTGTCAACAAAATAAAATTAAAAGTTTCATATTACCTTATTCTTGTTACATAACTGATAAGCTCCTGTACTATTCTACATACACATTATGGAAATTAAAAAAGATCTTTCTTCATACTGGGCATGATATGGAGCAACTTCTTCCTGGAAAAATCTTCTGACGCTTTGCCGAAAGATGTCATGTTCCTCTGAGAATATCCGCCTGGTTCCAATGTCCATCAATGTGGAGGCTTGGGCTGGTTCAATACGATGAGGGACATTCCTGAGAAGAATACATAACACAAAATGTTATGTCATTTACATTTTAGTTTATATTTTTGAGGTTTGTATTAATATAAGAGAAAACTAACAATTGAATATGCCCAATTGTCATGAGACTAAACAAAGTTTTTTAGAAATTTTCTTATAGTAACATCATGAAGATACAAATTGTGAAAGATTGTTTTGTTTTCAGGAGTGCAAGTCACTTTTGTGACCGGGAATGTAGTGCGGAAGACCAAGCTTCAATTCTTGTAGCGTCATACCGAAAGACATTAAAAGATGGGAGATGCTGCTTCCTTGCTCAACATTAAGCAATACCAAGGCTGAACAAAGCTTTAACAAAACTATGGCTGGCAGGTGCAAAATGTACAAAGAATTTTCAATGCATATTTTATTTGGACAAGAAAGAGTTATTATAATCATTTCATTTAGTGGGGATTGTCAATCACTTAGGACTTGAAAAACAGCACTTAGCACTGAAATGATTGACTAAGACAAAAAGTTTCAATTAGATTGGTTGCCGTATAAACCACTAAGGGTTTGCGGTATTATCGGTAGATGAATATTTGATCACAGTTCTTATTGCTGTTATTTATTCAAGAGAGCATGGAAAAACTTTAATATGAAAAGTACCAATATATTGCAATATGTATTGCAATACCCTTTTCTGTATTGCAATGTATTGTGATACAGAAATGAGGAGCGATACCCATCCTTATAAACCATGGGAACTTGTATTGTTGTAGAGATTACATTCTAGGTCAAACTTAAGATCAATGAAAACTATTTTCAATTCTTCATGTAATAAGTATATAGATAGTTGTCATTGATTTTATGCTTGACCAAGGACTTATCTCCATGGTAACAACAACTTTCAGTAAAACATTGTTTTCACACAGGTATCATTGGTACACCATTGGCCAAGCTTATTGGGTGTGAATATAGAATCTATAGCAATCTATAGATTGTTCTGTTACAGTTCACTAGCTGTCACAACAATGGATGAAGTTGCTAAATATCTTGTTCAGATAATCTAAACATTGGTTTATGAGCTATGTAGGGCCGCAGTGGGAAACTTGTTAATTAGTAGCAGCTTCCCAACAGTTTGATCAGTTGTCGTGGGAACTGCTTAACTTTCGTTTGGTGAATGTATTGAAATTTGAAAACTTGGGTGTATTTTGTAACCTTTATGTGTACAAAAAATGAAGGTAGTATTTTACCATGGTTCAAACAGTATCTTGCTCTGATTGGACATTTCTCAAACCTTTTCTCACTTTGTCAATATACAGTTCAAATTGAGCTTTGTAACATCTAAGCACTCCGATACGTCAAAAATATTACTAAGAAATGAATGAATGATTTTTTCAGAATAGGTGTAGAGTTTGCAACTTTTGGTGTACAATCATATTTAAAAAATGTCATGTGTACAAAATTATTGAAAGTAGTAGAAGTAGGCAGCCCTGTGCTAGTTCATCTAGACGTCTAGTTATATGCTGGACTACCCTGTGCTTTAGTCCTAAATATTAGGTCGAGAGGCTCTACCTGCAACCCCATAGTTAGTATGCGGCCTGCTTGCGAGAATAAACAGAAATTTTGGTCAAACTAAATACCCACTAGAAATCTGCCTAATGATAGTTTAAAAAAAAAAAAAATGGTACAGCTATAGAATTGGTTCGCCACCCATTTCATAATTACTATTCATACCGGTTATGTCTACAGTATGTATTCTTCGATATAACATCTCACTTAATAGGGTTATTTTGGGTTTAGGGTTAGTGTTACTGTTAGGGTTAGCATTAGGTTTAGGATATGTATTCTAGGTGTTGAACCAATTATATAGTTGCTCCAAAATTTATTCATGAAACAGGGTTATATGTAAGGACTTACTGAAAGTCCTTGACAGCGATAAGTGATTGAACTTTGGACTCTCGGACTAACCAGCTTAGAGGCAGAGTTCGATTTCCATAAATAATAACTTCCCAATCATATATCCGCCTTACCCAGTGTCGAGTGACTCTGCAGACGTCGATCTATTTCGAGCAAAGATTGAACTGAGTACGTGTTGTGATCGTTGGTTGAAAGGAGAACTCGAGTCTCTCACAAGTTTCGAAAGCAACTTTCGGGACGCCATTTCGTCTGCTTCAAAACTGAATTATCTCCCTTCCATTGTCGTACTCAATGTGAAAGTCGTATATCCTTTCATTTTCTTCTTTAGCTTAACTGTATGTTTTAAAAGTTGTTTGTGATTAAATAAAAAGCCAACCAATACATAAAACTGTAAGATTATGATATTTTTCTCAATCTTTATTTTACAACACCTTTTAAGTCGATTCAAAACTTGGAATATTAAAGAAACGAACTCAGATAGTCAGTATTCAATACTTCCAGATCTCCACCTTCATTAAAACTTTCAAAACTTGTTTTCAGCTTTGCAGACGCTATTGAATTTCATTTGAAAAATGACGCAAACATTGAATTTAAAAGATTTGTCAACTTACGTTTTCATGAATCATAGTAAGCCTACAATTATTATTTAGCTTTTAAAACATAAATTCATAGAACCTTATAACCATAACCAGAGAGTCCTAATAGATCCCTTTTGTTGGTCCCGTGTTAAAATTCGCCACTGTAACCCATCTCAAGATGCTTTAGAGTAAGTGCAATTTCTTTTCTTGTGGCATGATTTGTCGATATAAGAAGGTGCCATCAATGTCATACTTAGTTATAGGTATGCATATTCACAAGAAAAGTTTTGTAAAATTTTCTCTTTTACCTCTTTTATTTTTGGTCATATCTGCTTAGTGCTTACAAATAATTTTTTTTTTAACTTGCATGATGTTTCTTAAAGGGACACACAGCATTAGGTTTAGGATATGTATTCTAGGTGTTGAACCAATTATATAGTTGCTCCAAAATTTATTCATGAAACAGGGTTATATGTAAGGACTTACTGAAAGTCCTTGACAGCGATAAGTGATTGAACTTTGGACTCTCGGACTAACCAGCTTAGAGGCAGAGTTCGATTTCCATAAATAATAACTTCCCAATCATATATCCGCCTTACCCAGTGTCGAGTGACTCTGCAGACGTCGATCTATTTCGAGCAAAGATTGAACTGAGTACGTGTTGTGAACGTTGGTTGAAAGGAGAACTCGAGTCTCTCACAAGTTTCGAAAGCAACTTTCGGGACGCCATTTCGTCTGCTTCAAAACTGAATTATCTCCCTTCCATTGTCGTACTCAATGTGAAAGTCGTATATCCTTTCATTTTCTTCTTTAGCTTAACTGTATGTTTTAAAAGTTGTTTGTGATTAAATAAAAAGCCAACCAATACATAAAACTGTAAGATTATGATATTTTTCTCAATCTTTATTTTACAACACCTTTTAAGTCGATTCAAAACTTGGAATATTAAAGAAACGAACTCAGATAGTCAGTATTCAATACTTCCAGATCTCCACCTTCATTAAAACTTTCAAAACTTGTTTTCAGCTTTGCAGACGCTATTGAATTTCATTTGAAAAATGACGCAAACATTGAATTTAAAAGATTTGTCAACTTACGTTTTCATGAATCATAGTAAGCCTACAATTATTATTTAGCTTTTAAAACATAAATTCATAGAACCTTATAACCATAACCAGAGAGTCCTAATAGATCCCTTTTGTTGGTCCCGTGTTAAAATTCGCCACTGTAACCCATCTCAAGATGCTTTAGAGTAAGTGCAATTTCTTTTCTTGTGGCATGATTTGTCGATATAAGAAGGTGCCATCAATGTCATACTTAGTTATAGGTATGCATATTCACAAGAAAAGTTTTGTAAAATTTTCTCTTTTACCTCTTTTATTTTTGGTCATATCTGCTTAGTGCTTACAAATAATTTTTTTTTTAACTTGCATGATGTTTCTTAAAGGGACACACAGCATATAATTTTGGGTCAAATGCGTCAAACTTCATAAATGGTCTTATTTGATCGAGAATATATAATAGTATAGTGACAATAAACAGGTGAAAGTCGTGATTTGTGATCGAAAACCTGACTGTGGCGCGCGCCAATGACTCAAACGAAATTTTGAAAACCTATATATACTGCAGACACAGGGACAAATATAGTTTGCTTAAATAGGTAATTTAACTATTATACATATCAATGGAACGTAACAGTCGTCCTCTTTACATTTATATGGCGGTTTTTTTTCTTTATTGAAGAAGGAAAATATCATACATATAAATTTGACATTTAGGAGACAAAGATGTAACTTTGGTCAGTTGATTTGAACTAAAACTCAGGTCATAGATTATTTCGGTTCTTATTTTAGCCATATATAAATTTATGAAACATACTCTGTGTAGCAAATTGGTCGCTAAATGCCAGTTACAAGTTTGTATTCGTGAATGACGCTGACTTGCGACTTTAAAAAACACACTCCATTTTCTTGATGGGTAACGGTGTTTGTCGTTATAAAAAAAGTCGCATCTTCTTTGCAAAAAGAAATTCTATATCTTTAGAATTTGTATTTCCTAATCATTGTTATGATGTTTTGAATATACCTTCTACGTATGTATGCAAATTGAATCAACTATTCTTTTCCAAAATAAATAATTACCTTGTTTTTGGTTTTTTAAAAATAATATTTGGAAAGTTATGCAAAAATCACATTTAGAATCGTTCGCTGCAAACTTACTTGAAAAATTTCACTTTGGGAATAATATATCATAATTTAATATTATAATATAGCATATTGTTATCGATACCTCGACTGTTGACAGTTTCCCTTTTTAGTCATTTTCGCATACTTCACAAATGTGTGTCCGTTTCTAAGAAGTTGTGTTTACATAATTCATGTCAGCCCCCCACCACCACCACCCCCCCCCCCCCCCCCCCAACTTATTATTTAACTCAAAATGTACGTAATTAAAACCTCAGAGGACATAGATCCGGTAGCTCATATGATCACATCTGTATCTATTGAATCATGTCAGATAAAAAAAGTAGTAAAAAGTAGAAAATACCAATATAACCATTGTTCCCCCTCCCCCAACACATATAGTGCTATATCACTGTGTTACAAGAAAGGCTTTAAAGGGCAGGAATAGCATGTCGTCATGATGACGTCTTAACAGAACATTGGTGTTATCACTCATAATTATTGAATAATACACGTTCAAGTGTCTGGGAACAAAAGTTTAGATTCAGACAATCAACATCTTGCGTAAAATAAATCTTGTTATTTTTGGTACGAATTCGTTTTAGATTTATCAATCAATCGGAATAGTTCGTACATATCCGTAAAACTCAATGTTCTATTTGTTGTGAAACATTTGTTAGAGGTGATGCAAATCAAGGTGTAATGTTCTGAATGTACAAATATTGGTTTACGGCAGATTCGACTCTTTCAACCATTCAGTCACAGGGCTGTGGGTGTTTGTGAAGTTTACAGAGAAATTGAAAATGGTACTGATAATAAGTGCATTTTAGAAATTTGTCTCAGTAATCATTCTTAGTACCCTCTTCTTCACTTTCACAACTGTTTTCTTTCGTTTTTGAATCGAATGACAAGTTGGTTTGCAAGTTATCAAAGAATGACAGGTTCTATTATTAGGCTAGTTATAGCTAGGGTTATTTCCTTGTGTTATGGGTTATGGCCTACCTTTAGAATTTTAGAATTCGTCACCAAAAATTATCGCGTGGTTTAAGTTCACAATAATTATCTATTTCCATTTCAATTTTCAGAATGTACGCGAAGTCATGAATTGCCTTTGTTCGAACTATGACGTTACAACAATGTTTCTGAATGTGTTACCCGACTGCAATGTCATGCTGACATGATCCGTGTCAATGTGCCCTCGCACTGTTATGCAATCCTTCATTTGTCATCTTTTTTTTAAGGACATAAAATTATCCTATTATTTATGCTATACATTTTGTATAACTTTACTTTTACTAAAACTATAATATAATATGAATTAAGGAGGTTTCAATATCATTAAACATGTATATACTCATCAAAAATAACACAATTTACATGTTGTAAAATTTTAAGTAGCAGGACAATTATCCTAAAAAAATATGTGAAAAATAAATTCTATCAGGGGAGAATAAATTTTTAGACATACAATAAAGGTTTATTGTCTATGCGATGAAGTTTAACAGAGGTATCCCTATTAGTGAGGTCATTAGAATTTAATTAATAATATATGTGAACTAAATCAGTAAAGTAATATTATCACAAAGAAACTAAATGCAATTTTAGTTGATATTAAAGGATCACAGAGTATGTTGTTGTAGTCAAATATGTCAATGCCATGAAGCTGTGCCTGTTCACTATTTGTATTTGTATGTGCTCCTGTTATTGGATCTTTAAAGTTTTCAGAGTTATTGACAGTGAGGTGTGTATTATCCGAATCATTATTCAAACCATAATATGGCTTCAAGCAAATGGAAATTATAATCGAACAAGGTAAAATCCATTTCTTGATTAATGGAATCAAAGTTTCAGTATCTCTAGTCGCTACTGGTACCATGAAAATCTTATGTCTTTTCTTTCTTTCAACACCACCAAATACCCATTGGCCATCGACAACATGACCTTCATGTTATTGATCCTTACCAAGCTTTGACTCATCAATCTCAACAATTATACCTGGTCCTCCCATCCTTTCTAGTTTACCATGGACTGATTTATCACACACCTCATGGCAAAAATTATATCAGTCACAAGTTGTTGATGATGAATAGCCATATTCAATATGGGCGTCCATTTGAGTATAATTCCAGCTTCCATGATAAATCAATTTCATATTCTCATTGTTGAAATGTTGAGTAAGTGAGGGTCACGTGACTGCCAGAAAAAGTAACAGCCTTGCAAATTGTGGTGAGGGATTCCAAAGGTGCTCCGCTTATAAAAGAAGACGTTTCATTATAAAGCAAGAGATAACAACGCCCATCAAAAACTACTGAAGTGATGATTTCAAGCAACAAAAAAATGAAATAAGTTCAAATTTTAACACATAATGACTAAAACTTGCTACAAAGTGTAGGATATGAGTTAAAGAGAGGCTTGACCACTTAAAGGGCCACAGAGTATATTGTTTGAGTCAAACTTCTTAAATGCTGTTATTTTATCAAGAAGTAGCGATTGTTTCAGAAAATCAGAATCCTAATGCTTATTTGTTCAGTATAGAGACAATAAACAGGTTAAAGTCGCAATTTGTGATTGATAACCGGACAATGGCATGTGCCAATGACTCAAACATAATTTTGGAAACTAATTTACAGCAGACACAAAGACAAATATTGATTGGTAGTGTTTAGTAGGTCATTATACATGTAAATTGGACGAAGTATTTCGATTTCTTAACATTATGTGGCTGTTTTTTGTTTATCATTGTAAACAAGAAAATATGCTAATTTTGACATTTCAGAGATAAAGATGCAAGTTAAAATGGGTGATAGCTCAGAACATATCCTATTTTGGCTCTTATTCAAGCCATATAAAAAATCATAAAGCATACTCTGTTTCACTTTAAGGTATACCTTAAATTACGGTTTCATAATGTTTGTGTAATTCCTCCCTTGAACCGTGCCAGTATTTGTAGCTCATCATACCTGGAAGGTCATTTGGGCTTATGGCATGGCCGGGCATCTATTATCCGTCAGCGTCAAGTTTTAACTTTTTCGACTCCAAAATTGCTGCATAGCCAGTTGAAATTTTATGAATTGTGTATGTACCTTGCACCTAGATGATCCGAATTTTTACATTTGGGACTAACCGCCCTCAAATATGGGCATGGCAAGCATTTTCCCTAAAATCTTCTCCTCCAAAGCCAAATGGCACAGGACTCTGAAATAAAAAGATTAACATTTTTCTGCGTGAAGACTCAACTTTGATGTTGGTCCCCTTTAAATATGGGCTTGGGCTCTTCTTTTGTCCATCTACAAGAAACTATTAATGCTAGGAATCTCAAACTTTTATAATTCTCATCCTTGTAGGATGGAGATAAAGATGTGTAAATGCGCTTGTCCTACCCCCAATAATATGTGCGTGGTAGACTTCTAGGGGTGCATGGATAGGGTGATTTACCAAAACCAAAACTTGTTCGCGTAGGAAGCTAAAATTGTCAGAATAACATCTTTGATACATAGAGATGAAAAGTTTGTAGATTTGGTCTTGACCACCCTTCAAATGTGGGCATGGAAGGGTACACACCCTGAAATATTCTGTCGTCTTGATTTTAGACACCAGTCATTTTAGGGATCTTAAATTTTGAGAATATCTTTTTTGTAGGTTTAGATGTGTAAATTTCTTTGTCCTACCCAAAAAATAAAAGTGTGGCAGGGGTTCATATGATGTAATAATTAATAAATAATTTTAGACCAAACCACCAAAATAATTTATTTTTTTTATTAAAATGAGTTATAACAAATAACCTCATTTACCTTCGATATGAATTTTGAAAAGCTTGTTTTTTCAAACACATATTATCTTGGCTTGAAATATGAAAATGCCTATTCCTAGCTGTACTTGTGACACTTTTGCTGAAAGTTACCCGCCGTGTGACAACATTTTTTGTTGGTATATATTTCTTCATAAAAGAGAATCAAAATGTCTGACTGAAAACAAATGATAATCGAAACAGATGACTTGACAGTTCCTATTATCCATTACTGTAAAACTGAAAAATTATTCCTGAGTTCCTGTCTCTGATACTTTTATACAAAATCAATGGCGGGAGGAGTCCATTATGCATATCAAATAACCTAAACTTCAATTTATATGCGTTGACTGCACTCTCGAAATTGTCAATGAAGGACAATGTTGATGTTGGAATGCTTTGCTTTACCTGTAAAACACATTATGAGCCCCAAAATAAACAGGAGGCTTAACCACATTTTGCGTTAATTAGGGCACTATGTACTGAAATGTGCTTTGTTGCATTTACACCAATTGTTAACAGTGTTAATATTTTTTTGTTTGTTTTGTTAATAACATTAAAGGGCTAACAAAGCTAACAACTGCTGATTATTTTGGTTCCAGGCTGTACCAAAGGAAACAATCTTGGCAGCAGCCAGGAAATTCATTTCCTACATTAATAAAAGCCCCTCTCCTTTCCATGGTGAGTACATTATATTTCAACGTATGAATTTGACAATATTCGAAAACGCCTCAATGAATATTTAATGTTTTGTGTTTAACTATCAAGTTTCAATATTAAGATCCAATTCATAGATTTTATTGTCGACCTTTTGACATTATGCTTATAATATCATAAATGCAAGAAAATTAAGGTCAAAAGTAAGCTTATCATTGGCGTGTGAAATTCTAGGGTTTTTTTTATTATATTCATTTGATGATGAAGTCAAATCCTGTATCATTTATGAGTAAAAGAATATATACAAACTTAGATAAGTATAATATTTTTTACAATTTTTGTCACCAACAGCTGTTGACGAACTGAAGCAGAAGCTTGTTGCTGCTGGATTCACTGAACTACGTGATACTGAGCACTGGGAAATTAAACAAAACAGCAAGGTACGTTTCACGTCTTCAAAAAGGTTCTTTACCTGGAAACTTTATTGGTCTCAAACCATTCTGACTGTCCTATTTACAGGAATATATATCTATTAATTTGGGACACATTTATTGAGGAAGTGCAATGGTTACACTGAATTTCAGCGCAGTACCACCCATTGTTTGCTAGTTCCAACCGATGCTCGCAGGTTTCACTGCAATGCATAGCCACAATAGTGTTGCTTGCTTTCCAGCTGCAATAATAATAGCAGCCATGATATAAGTGAAACACTCTTGAAGCGGCTTTAAACCTCAAATCAAGTTTTATATCCTTTCTTACTATCTCTTGGTAAATGTGTTTTTGCTTATATTTGAGCCTGTTTAATCTTGTTATTTTTGTTGACTATTTTCTAGTACTTTGTGACAAAGAATCAATCGACAATCATTGCGTTTGCTGTTGGCGGCAAGTACAAGCCTGGGAACCCATTCAGCATAGTGGGGGCTCACACCGACAGCCCCTGCTTCAAGGTGAGCATGATATCTTGCATGTCACCAGAGAGCTTAAGAGAGAGGGACACATGTATTGACGTCTTTGCATTGTTAATCAATAGATTGATTAATGTTGCTGTCATTAGTTCATCAGAGTCTAGTGGAAAGTTTAATTCTGTTACACCAAGTACATTTTCATACTAAGTTCTTATTCTTAGGTCCATGTTAAATTTTTTGTCTAGTATGGGGTTGAAAAGTAAGTTAAAAGAACTAAAATGATGAATAATAAAATAATGGTTAGTACAATTACAACTGGTTGGTAATCTGAAATGCTACCGTGGCTGGCCTGCTATCTAACACTAGACAAGACAAGTCTTGTGAATGATTTCAAAATTGACATTTAAACAAAAGCAACACCAGTTTTTGCAGTTGGATTTTTAAATTTTTTTTATATAAGTCTAAGTATTGATTTTGATGATTTTTGTTTTTGATTGTTTTTGTTTTTTTCTGATTTCAAATTTTATTGTTCAATCTAAAATGATAAACTGATATGTTAACATATATCATTCTCTCCCAACAGAGGTAGCTCCGTCATAAATGGGGGCGGGATAGTGCAGTGGTTAGCGTGGTTTGAATCCCGCCAGGGGCTCGGCAACTTTGTCTGCAGTAGAGAACTGTTCTACACGCAGTCAGGTTTGGGTGCAATGCTACACTGAGTATAAGTGCAGTACCACCCATGGTTTGCTAGTTCCAGCTGTTGCTCGCAGGTTTCACCGCAATGCATAGCCACAATGGTGTTGCGGGCTTTCTCCCTGCAATAATACTAGCAGCCGCGATGTAAGTGAAATAATCTTGAAAGCGGCGTTAAACCCCATCTCACTCACTCACTCACTCACTCCGTCATAAATTCCTATACAACCTCTGTCTTAATACAAAGGTATCTCGGGCATCAGGCAGTTTCCCCTACCAGCAATATATTGCAACTTAAACTAACTGGCATTATTTCAGCCAATGAAAACACAGAATGCATGAATGACATATTTGTTATCACATAAGTCTATGCACTGATGCCGTCGCAAAACGAGGCGTATGTGTTCTGTAAAGACGACTAAAAGTGCAAGGTGCATATTAGAATAGAGTTTAGCTTTTGGAAAGCTTACGGAAATAACTTACGCGATTTGTATGATACATTTTGAAACAGCGTCACTGATTGCACAACTATGATTGCATCGAATCTGCGTTCCACATTTCGTGCCCGAGAAACCTTTGTATTAAGATAGAGGTTGTATAGGAATTTATGACGGAGATACCTCTGTGGGGAGAGAATGAACATATGTATAAGCTGTGATAAAAGAGTTTGCTGTATACTGTCAAACTACATCTAAGACAAAGAGATGTGATTCAAAATTAATTCTTATGTTTCGGGAGTCGTTAGATCCCCTTCATCCAAGCACCCCAAAATCAAATGTTGAATCTCACGTCTTTATCTTATTTGTGTTTTTGATGGTACACCCCCCCCTTCCCCCCCCCCCCCCCCCCCCCCCCATGTTTTATTATAATTCAATTGTACTGTCGAGAATTGTTTTAACACTTGAGCCTTTCACCATTATGTTAGCGTAGGTCAGCGCCACTCAGAACAATATATAGAAGCTGATAGACTGATCGCCTATCTGCAGGTGAAGCCCGTGTCTGGGAAGGTGAAGAGCGGCTACTGTATGGTGGGGGTTGAAACATACGGCGGAGGAATCTGGAACACCTGGTTTGATCGGGATCTCACGGTCGCTGGGCGTGTGCTTGTGAAGGTAGTTGATTGGGAAACCAAATGTTCTGTACTTACAACTTCTTTATTCTGTGATGATGTAATAATAAGATTTATTTTTTCTGTAAATCATAATATTTTATATATGCAGACTGTATTTCTATAGATATCAATATACTAATATTGTCTTTAGAATTTCAGCGATTGATAATATCCATATTGTCTGTTTTAACTGGATATTAGAGGAAGGGAAGTGTTGCATCCTTGACTGACGTTCAGCATTGTTATGATAGGTTGTTGAAGCCCAGGATGAATTTCCTAAGTGGACATTTGGGAATATGTGTATAATCATCTTTGACAGGAAGGAGACAAAATCGACCACCGATTGGTGCACATCCAGCGCCCGATCATGCGGATCCCCCACCTGGCCATCCACCTGCAGCGAGAGATGAATGACAACTTCGGACCAAACAAGGAGAACCACCTGTTTGTACATTAAATTGAATGATTCATTTGTGTCTGTGTCTATTTAACATGCTGATGGCAATGCACTATTTATAATTTTCATAGCACTCTCAGTGCCAATAAGGTTCTATGTCTCCTCCAATAATATTTGTTTTCAGATGATCTGCATGGCATGGTTATCAATGAGTGTGTGTTAAGCTTAAGCTTTCAATTACAAAACAAATAAGTTTAATCCAGTGATTCGTTTCAAAATCAAATTCTCTTTATATCACTTACTGTAAAGTTAAATGAGTTCCTCTTTGTTGTGTGTGTAAGATTAATCCAGATTTTCTCCCATGTGCCAGATGCCCAGTGATTGCCTCAATGGTCCAGTCTGAGTTACAGGGTGTGCCCAAACAGAGCGAGGCAGACTTGCCCAGCAGGACACAGGTGAGGGACACCACATCGACCTTGATCTCCCCAACCTTATTGGTACCTTAGGGAGAGATTTAACATATTTGTAATTTCTCTGAGGAAACTTGAGGAGTCATGGGATTCTATAGGTATTTTTTGTTGAAACGGAACATTACTGCTTATTCTTACCTGTAAAATTTTAGATATTAAAATCCATGTTGCCGTTGACTGCAAGTCTATGTAAACAGTTAATTCACAAAGCGCAGTGTATGTACGTGCACGGAGCAATGTGAATCAGGCGTGAATATTTAGAGGTAATTATTAGCGAAATAGTTACTCAATATTAATATGAGGAACCAATCAGAAAGCAGTATTTTCATTCTAGTTTTCGTGTCATGTTAGAATGTAGGATTTTTTCCTAATCTAGCTGAAACATGTCGCAGAGTGCAATATATAAGTTGTATTAGATATTACACAGAAGAAATGATAGACCCCTCTTTCTACCTGTGACCTCCTAACCTGTGATGTATTGCCTGTCCAGGCTGAGAAGCACGCACCTGCCCTGGTGAAGCTTCTGTGTGAGGACCTCAAGATAAAACCTGAACAGATGCTTGACTTTGAACTATGTCTTGCTGACACACAGCCCGCTGTGAGTAGACAGAATTACTCTCTTGATGTACATTCAGCCTCCTACATCGTACCTGTTACTTATACTTCCTTTTATCTGTGTCCCCTCAACATTGCCAATAAAAGTTGACTACAATTTTATTACTTTGCTATACCGGTATATATGAAATTATTAGATTCATTAAGTTTTAAATGTTCACATGAATAACAAGCCATGGTTTCAAGCAAATATTTACCCACACATGACTGTAAAACTTATTATGAATAAAAACCTGCCCAAAAATCTTAGAATTGAATATAGAAAATAGCTTTATCATAGCCAATTTTAACAGGCCACAGAAAAATAGCTTACTTAAATTCATTCTTTAAAATTATCATGTTTCATCCACCTAGAAGCAATACAAGTGTTTCTTTTGTATTTATCTAATGCATTTGTGTGCAGGCAATCGGGGGAGCTTTGGAGGAATTCATCTTCTCGATCCCCTCGTCTTGATAACTTGCTCAACGCTTACACTGCATGTGAGGTGAGTTTCCAGTCATCTTAAATAATATGTTAACTTGCTTATTAGTAACATCCAAGACAGCCCTACTTGGTGCTTCTATCCCAGATTACTGATTTACTTTCAGTCACAGAAACAGTTCTAGTTATTCAGCCTGTAGGAAAAGTGCCATCAATTTGAACTAACAATTTGACAGCACTATTGACACCTTATGTATTGCATTTGAAGTGTTATATGGAGTGAGCATTCATGTTATGAATTCAGATGAAGATAATGTTTCATCATGAGGACACTTTGATGAATATTTTATTACCTGCCCTTGTAAAATACTGCAGTGTAATATTTATATGGCGATATTAAACTAGTGTAATACCGCTGTTCGTATGACATCATAATATTGCGTGGTTGTGACATCACAATGTTGGCACCTCCTCACAATGGCGGCCATTTCGCAGGAATGTTTTGTTCAGTACACTTTTGACAATCATGCTTGATTACTGAGGTCAAGTAATAAACAGAATACTATTAAACTTCCTTCAATTTGATATTATTTTGATTGAACTCGTTAATGATTCGGTATCAAACTCGCTTTCGCTCGTTTTCTGCTGAATCATTAACTCGTTTAATAAAAATAGTATTGGAAGGTCGTTTAGTATCCTCTATGTATTTGATAAGTCGAGTTCATTCTCTGTTAATCCAGGCCCTTTTGGAATCCTGCAAAAATGAGTCGCTCTCCACCGACCCCAGCATAAGGATGGTCAGTTTGTTCGACAATGAAGAGGTTTGTTGTTCACATTATTTGAACTTGAGATTTTTATTTTGAGAAATGTCCAACCCTTCCTACACAAGACTAAGAATATTAACTGCTAAATTGTGATTAGCATTGTGTTATATGGAGCATATTATATACTTTTTCATTGTTTAACATGTAAAATATATACTCCAAATTGCTACAAGAAGGATATGAACACAATGGTATTTTGTCTTTCCTATGAATTTGATATCTAATTGCCCTCCAAAGATGTTCCCTTCCATACAGTTAGGAATTGTAGTGAAATTATTACAGGGTATCATTGATCAATAATTATGGAAGCACAGTGGTGTAATGGTTAGCATGCCTGCCTCTCACGCAAGAGACCCGGGTTCGAGTCCCGATGGAGACATAAAAAATTTGACTTGGGTCCCATCCTATGTTGTGTCCCTGGGCAAGACACTTCATCCACTTTGCACTCACTTCACCCAGCTGTGCAAATGGGTACCTGAACAAGGGGGAAGTACGGACCAATACGGTCGCGCGGAGCGCTTGTTGATCAGCTGCACCGAACATACTATCCCTCCAGGGTAATAATACTCATGGCGCTTTGAGCATGCTTTGTCATGGATATATGCGTGGCATTAGAATGCTATTATTATTATTATTATAAATGTATGATTATCATAGATTTTAATTTATGATAAAGGTTAGTTGAAACATTAACAGCAGAATTTGTCCAAAACAATTTATGTCCCCAATTTACATTTCTTTAATACCAAAATGTTCTGCCATGAAAGTTTTTAAAATGCTCTCACAAGCCCATGCCTTTGTACATCATCTCAACAACTATCTGCAGGTTGGTTCCCAAAGTGCCCAAGGAGCCCAGTCCACATTCCAAGAACTTGTTCTACGTCGTATCGCCGCTAGTGCTGACAACAAGACAGCCTTTGAAGAGGCCGTCTCAAAGTCTTACATGATCAGTGCAGACCAAGCCCACGCCATTCACCCCAACTACTCGTAAGTGTCTTCAGATGATTTTGGAGCTTGGTTTTGAGATTAGAAGCATGAAAAGTATTTTGCCTAATCAACATTGAACTTTTGGCAGCTTTTGTAAGGAATACTACTGGATGATATGATAAATGGGACTTTGAAAGTCAATGATTAGTATGTGGTGCATTTGGTGGCATGTTTAGATAAGATATTCCCAAAAGTTACCCATTGCCCATTTCTATATTCACATGAAAGGCTTTGAAATCAGAAGTTCTGATTTGACAGTTACCAGCTCGATATGCAATAATTCTAAATTTACATTAATTCTTGTGTAAGAAATACATGTGTGTGTTGTTGACGTGTTTGCCGAGCTACCACTGTTATTTCAGAGAGAAGCATGAGAGCAACCACCAGCCAGATTTCCACAAGGTTAGCTACGAAATGTTCACCACTGTCTTTATTGTCTCTCCATCAGCATTCACAGTATTAAAAGGAGTCATTGCCTAAGAATTATGAAGAGTTAAATGAAAGATATTAGCCAATGCACTACATTTACAGTTGATTTTACTCCTTAAATAGCCTACTGAAACCAATCTCATTGAAATCAGATCTTGTTTTTTGCTTTTATTAAAAACTTTGGCAAAAAAAATTTCAGAGCGTCCAAAACTTTCAACTTTCCGCAATCTTTGATGATCAGACAATAGCGATATGTACACAGACCTGTGATTGGTAAGAATAATTGAAGGTGAAAGGTCACGGTCAAGAAACGGTGCGAGGTACGAGGGACAAGTTTTGAGCTGATTTCAATGAGATTGTACTGAAACAAGCATAAGGAAGTAGTTCTGTACAGTTCACAGGAAAGAAGTGTTCAGTTTAGAAACCACGTGACTTGAATCTGTGAATGTTATGATTTTCATTGTTTTCAGTTCATAGTTTGATGTTGTTTCTGTCTCGAATGATTAATTGTTTACACAAGACTAATGGTTAACTTTAAGAAATACGACAAAAATGGGTACCCATGTCAGAATGCTATCTGAATGTCTGCAGGGTATTGTCATCAAGTTCAACAGCAATCAGCGATATGCCACGACAGCCATCACTGCTACAATCCTCAGAGAAGTTGCTAAACGAGTAGGGGCTCCATTGCAAGTGAGTATATGTTTTAGTTAGGTTCGGTTAAAGTATAAAAGGTAAGGTATCTGCATACATGCTCAAACGGCAATAAGTCTCAATTTTTTATATTCTTCTCCAGAGTTATTGTGTATAGACCCCTCAGCCAATGGTCATAAAACTGTGACTTTTAATGTTTTCATCTATTTAGCAAATTGGGATATAAATTGTAGATTTGGTGACTTTCTGTCCAGTCATATGGATATTTGAGAAAATCCAAATTTTGCCTTCTCAGAAGCAAAAGCCTTAGAATTATACAGCTTCCATCTCAATGCAGGATATTGTTGTCCGAAACGACTCGCCCTGTGGATCAACAATTGGACCAATAATGTCCGCCAAGCTTGGCATGCAAACAATTGACATTGGAGCTCCTCAGCTCAGCATGCACTCAATCCGAGAGATGGGGGACACCTCCAGCATTCACCAGGCTATCCAGCTGTTCAAGGTACTCTCAACATCAATCTCATTAAATCAAGGTGGTTACTATCACTGTTATGCAGCTGCTCTCTCAGCCTGTTAGTGGTTTCGTATTAGTGAGGATGAGATATTTTGGCATCTTGTTGCTTGTGATTGTTCAGAGGTTGAAAGGTTGAAGCTTCTGACAAGGTCACTTGACATTGCCCTTTTGAGCAATACTCAGATTAGAAACAGAGCAATGTTTGAACTGATTTTAATGAGATTGAAAATATTAACAATATTCAAAATCTAGGTTGCATTTATGATAGACCTGTGTATCATGGCCTCAGTGGCGAGACGATATATCCCGATTCCAGTTTTGTTAGGCGAGACAATATATCATTGAAGTATTGCAAAGGAACCTGCGAGACGATTATCATCACGATACAGTGGTTGCAATTCAATACGTATCACGATGCTGTACAGTTCATGAAAGAAGAATAATAGGACATAGAAAAGTAAGGTTTTTTCTAAGATACCCAACTGTCATAAACATTATATGAAGGGAAATCGCAAAATTAGAGAGGTTGAGAAATTGCAGATAAAATATCACAAATATCATAAATGTTATGTTTGTGTGAGCACTCTACTATCTGAAATAGAGAGTTATTTGTTTATGACATATTATGTTAACAGTATGAGGATATATTGTCTGTTATGGCGATACATCGATGTATCGTGGAGCCTCACAATACAAATATCCTGATATATTGTCTAAATGTGTTTTGTATCGATGCACTCGTATCGCGTAGGGGACGATGCAAACATCGATATTATCGATGAATCGTTACACCACTAATTTATAACGTAAATGTTGCTCAAGCATATTTTTTTTCAACAGTGAAAAGTGCAGTAAGACTTTTTGTCTGAAAAATATGACAAGGGTGGACATTTATCTAAAAAAATGCTTGGAAGATTAATCAGTAAGAGGAGCATGCTTATTTTAAGATGAAAAGTTTTGGTGGACCAATTGATCATGTGGAATTTGCAGTTATTACTGGCCCATGTAACATAGTGCAGTGTAATATTTATACGGCAACATTAACCTAGAGTTATACCGCTGAATGTATGATGTCACAATATTGTGTGGTTGTGATGTCACAATTTCAACACCTCCGTCACGGCAAGGTTGCGGAAATTTTTCGTTCAGTACATTTTCGGCAATCAGGCTTAACTACTGAGGTCAAACAGAATTTTAAATTCCTTCAATTTAACACTATTTTTATTTAACTCTTTAATGACTTGGTATCAAACTTGCTTTTGCTCGTTTTATACTTAATCATTAACTCGTTTGATAAAAATAGTATTAAATGGAAGGGTTTTTTTCGCAAATGATGCTACTAATACTTGCAATTAAATTAATTTTTTTCAGAGTTTCTTTGAGAACTACCCTGAGATATCTGCTTCGCTCAACTTCTAGATGTCAGGAAGAAGTAGCTTATGGGACCTAGATGCCAGCATTCACATTATCTCGAAATGGAATGATGGAAAATGGTTTAGACTCAGGACATTCTTCAATATCATAGAATCAGAATGAATTGAGGATAGAAGCCACTTACAGAAGGATTAAGAAATCCAACAGAAAATAGTGCTACTTATGTGAAATTATTTTTTTTCTTCAAATTGCTTATCTATGTAGATGTTCGTTGATGGATTACTAAATGTTAATCAGCTGTTTATTGATTGTTTAGTAAGGTGATCTTAAAAATGTTTTTTAGATTATTCCATCGAAGTATTTTTTCAAGTCATTAATGACATAATATTTTTCTAAGAATACAATGTAGTTATTTCTCTGATCTTGCTTATCAATTTAGTGATGCAGAATATGCAGAATTTTTTATAATACATGAACAAGAAAAAAATCAAATGTGAGAATGCATCGTATTAAAATAGAAATGGATTTCAACATGCAACATCTAAATATTACAAAGCAACCAGACATGAAAGATGGCAATGGGTGTTCCAGTCTCATTGAAATCAGCTGAAAACTTGTCTCTAGTACCTCGCTGCTTTTCTTGAGGAAGAGTTACAATCTTTGCAATATTTGCTTTTGATTTGACATCTGACGTGACTCTTATGAGTTGTGGTCAGATCAAGAGATACGGCGGGACAAGTTCCAAGCTGATTTCAATAAGATTGTGTGTGTTTATATTGATTCCTGGGAAGTTAATATTTCATCTGTGATATTATGAACAAACATGAAATTAATCAATTGTAATAAACTGCTACAGTTCGAAGTTCCTTTGTTGTTGAACATATATTTCATGCAACATGTCTTTCAACGTTTGTCAAACAAGCAGCAAGACTGGGATGTATGTGACTTTTTCAAGCCGTTAGAAACAGGAATTCTGAACAAGGGGTTCATTTGCTGATATAATTTTAGAAGAAAACAATTAATTGGTCAATTCCGAGGAATCACAACTCATTACAGGGACAATTCAACTTTTATGCATGCTACATTTAGCTCACCTGGTCTGAAAGGCCTAATGGACTTTTTCAAAGCATTTTGTTTGGCGTCCCTACATCTATCTGTCAGTCCATCCGTAAGTTTTTCACTATTTATCATCTTATCCAGAACCATTGACTCAAAACAACTGAAATCTAGTGTATCGACTCCTTGACTAATGAGGGTTTTAATTTATAGATTTGATGACCCTGTGACCCGAATATAAGGGCAGTTGGGTCCAGCTTAAAAACCATTAGTTGATCTGGATTCTAATTTATTGATTGAGTGACCATGTGACCCCTGACCAGGGCTACAGTGCCCGTAACCTATAAACCTATTTTCATCTTCATCCCAAAAAGCAAAAGGAAATCTTTAGCTGATGGGTTTTCTAATATGTTAAATTGGCGACCCCTAATAAGGGCCGCACACTAAAAATCTATTGTCATTTTCTACTTCAGAAGGACATGACACAGAAAGCTGAAACCTTGTAGACATACTCCTTAGCTGTATGGATTTGGTGACCCTGTGACCCTAATAATGGCATTACCCTTAAAACCTTTTCTCAAAAACAAAACAAAAGGCGTGAGAAGCTGAAAGCTTGGGTACAGACTCCATAGCTCATGGGGATTATAATCATAGATTAGGTGACCCTGTGACCCCTATATATTAAGGCCACTGGCACCATAACCTAAAAACCTAATTTTATCTTCTACTCCAAAGCAAAATGCCTGGAAAGTTGCAACTTTGTGTACATAATCCTTAGTTGCTGCCTTGTTGAGATTTTAATTATAAATGTGGTGATCCTGTGATCTGTAATAAGGGCCACAGAGGCGTCACCCTTATATCCTGTTTTTCTCTTTTCCTCAAGATTGATAATACCTAGAAACATGAAATCTTATGTCCGGACTCCTTGCCTACATTAGGATTATGATCTATAGATTTGGTAGCCATTGGCCCCCTAGTAAGGGCCACAGAGGTCTTGTCCTAAAATAATATTTTCTTCTTCTTCTCCAGAAGGACAAGACTTGTTAAGCTGAAATCTTATATTGAGACTTCTTAGTCAATTAGGAGACAAACCTACTGACGGGGAGTACTGTCTTGAGAAAACAGGCATATAAAGGAAAACGAATACCTCAGATTTCAGCTCAAAATTGAATCCCTCTAATTTCTGATTCTTTATCTCCATTCTACCATAACAATGATTTATAATTACCCGCCCTGACTAAGTTGATGCTACGGTCAGTTTTCATCTGGTCTCCGTCGCCACCTATTGTGTTTAGCTGTAACTCATATACATAACTTAATAATATACCTCTGGGACATTGTTTTGACATGCTCACTTTGAAAGTCAAGGTCGCAAGCTATGAAAATCCATGAAAAAAAATCCTTGGAAACACAATAATTTAAGTTTTGGCGCTATAATGCTCTTAATTAGTATAACAATTATGAGAAAATAGCAAGATTTTAAGTAGTTTTTTGCTACAATTGTGTGGACAAGTGTAATTATATTTATTCAACCTAAATCCTTTATCGTAAATCGTCCTCGTAAATTAAACAGTAAATCCCATTCCGCATTCCAATCCCACTTTTTTGATAATATTCCGTTTTATTTTAACTATGCAACTTTTCGTGGTGACTCGTAGTCGTCTGCTCACGTCAACAGTCATCAACGTAAAGTCAAAACTATAATCGTAAGTATTTCAACAAATTAATCATTTTAACACTTTCTGCAAAGCATATATAAGTCTGTGATTACTCTTTCCACATGCTCATGTTTGCTATTGTTGTTTATGATCGTGAGTTTAGCCAAATTGTTATTGCAAAGTGCCGGTAGTGTCGACCTTCACAGTAATGATAGTGAAAGGGTCTCGATGTACATCAGTTGGTTATAATGGCATAGATATTTAATACTGTCAAGGAATATTGTATTGAAGTAGTCCCTAGTAGATCAGTACAGTTATTCTAGACTTTATGGACCTTGTGTAAATGATTTCTACTGCAGTGTTGCCAGTAAATGAGGCGCACGGTATTGTAGGTCAGGGGTCACGAGGCAATAGCGCGCCACTGAAGATTTTGATGTTTGAATTAATAACAAGCATTATTGTGACTGGGTGTTAATGTATTTTAAAGCTACATAGTTCCTTTCACATTACTTTCAGTAAATAATATCGCTATTCGTGTAAATTGGAAGTTATTGGCCACAACTTTCATGAAGTGTAACGACCCCAGAGGTCATAGGTCAAAGGTCATAGGTCATCATTGCATAGATTCGGCTGTATGCTGTTTAACACTGTGTCAGCTCTAACAATCTGTTTTGGTTATTATCTCTTGCCGTTGAACAACATGATGTGTTAATCTAACTATAATTATTGTTATTTGGAACATTAATAATTGTTATAGTGCTAGATAATGTCAGTTTTTGCAATATTGTGTATTATATTTGAAAGGTTAATTCTATTTGGTAGTTGCATTCATCAGATGTTGTTGTGATGAATTCATAATCAGTGTTGAGTTTCATATTGCATTTATATCAGTAAATATAAATGAAGTTGTAATGCAAGTAAAGATGCATTATTGATTTGATAGGATAAATATTGTTATTTCCAATACTCTGCATAGCTTTTCATGATTTTACATTTATCTCAGTAAAGATAAATTGCAGTTATTGTTGCAGAAATTGATGTGTGCATTAATAATATTATAAGATAAACATATATTGCTAGTGTTTATCCCATACCTTATTTGATTATTGTTCATGTGCAAGTATTGATTTCAACTTTGTTGTGTTGCAGGGCAAACTGTATGCAGTGTGCTAACTGCCGCCCTTTACCTTATCCTTACATTACTGTTTATTCATTCTCCAAATGAGAATAAAACTTGATAATATCAAGAACTTGCTTTGTCATGGATAATGAACCTGTCTACAAATGGCGCTGTGAACAGGATTTATAAGGATAATTAAGGTTAGGTAAAAGGGCGGTAGTTATTTTCCTTCCTTGAAGAAAGATGGCAGAAGGCAAGGAAGAAGTGAATCAGCTCAAGGAACTGGAAGAGAAGATCTTAAACTTAGAGAACAGAAACAAGAACATTGTAGTTTTACCTAGAGAAAGAAAGGTGAAATCATTTAGCGGCTGCGGGCAAGAATCTTTGGAAGATTTCATCGAGGACATTGAATCTGTTGCTAGGGGGAGAGGTCTTTCTGGAGATGACTATGTTGACTTTATCAAGATCCACCTTGAAGGTTCGGCAAGGGACGAAATACGATATCGAGCAGCATCTTCTACGAAAACACCTCATGCAATTTTCCAAATTCTAAGAGATATCTTTGGAGACCGGCAAACAGAAACACAACTTCTGGCAAAATTCTTCGAAAGAAAACAGAACACACGTGAGGATCTTAAAAGTTACTCCCATGGGTTAATGGCAATCGTAGGGGAACTCCGGAAAAAGTCTTCATCACTTCTCTCTAATGAAAACGAGATGCTCAGGGACAGATTCATCGAGGGGCTATCAGATCCAATATTGAGAAGAGAGTTGAAAAGGACTGTAAGAGAAAAGCCGAGAATTGATTTCATCGATATCAGAGAGATAGCTACAACTTGGACCGAAGACTCAGGTAGATGTGTTTCAGCTAGAGAACAAGCGGTCGAGCCAGCCACCATTGCAAAAGTTGAAGCTTCGCCTCACGGTGATGAAACTATGAAGTTGCTGAAAGAACTGACTGAAGAAGTTCGACAGTTAAGGTTACAGCGTAACAACGGAGGGAGAGACAAGTCGAAAATAAAATGTTTCAAGTGTCGTCAGCTGGGACACTATCAAAGGGAGTGTAAACAGGGGGAAACTAACAAAGATGAGGGAAACGGACACCCGTTGTTACACTGAGCCATGTGGCAACTGAGGTAGTGAGTGGCTCACTAGAGGAAAGAACTGTTGGAGACTGTCCATTGATAAATATTAAAGTTGGTAATGCTCAAATATCATGTCTTTTGGATACAGGTTCTATGGTATCAACAATCTCTGAGAGTTTCTTTAGGAAGCATTACGAGGACTTCAATGCAGCATTCACACCAGACAATAAATGGCTAACTCTAAAGGCAGCAAATGGACTCGATATCCCATATGTTGGTTACATTGAAGTAGATGTGGAGGTACTTGGTGTTGTTATTCAAAAACGAGGTATCCTAGTGGTGAAAGATAATTGTTCTTCTGATCGTCCTGGTCTAGTGGGGATGAACATTATCAAGGAGCTTTGGTCTAGGTACAGCCAAGAACATCACATCAGCTCATTAAAGACCCTTAACCATGATATTCCTGTTCAGTGGATGAAAGCCTTTAAAGAGTGCAACCGCCCATCGGTACAAGGATTTGCAAGAGTTGCAGGGTTGCAGGATGTTTGTGTGCCTGCGCGGTCAGTGAGTGTCGTCAATGTTAAAGGTGACTGTAAGTGCAAACATGTGTGCATTGAGGCCTTCAATAAGCCATTGCCTGGCAATCTTTTGGTTGTCAATTCTCTGTCTGATTCAGACACTGAATTGCATCCTGTGCGTGTTGTTAATCTGAGTGATTCAGATGTTTGGTTGCCGCACGGAGTCAAAGTTGGTCTTATCAGAGAAGTTTCCATTTTGCCATCAAGCACCTGTGTCAACTTTGACAGAGTTTCCTTGAATGAAGAATTGATCTCAGATCAGCCAACAGAGAACAGAACAGTCCATGAAAACCATCCAGCTCTAAGTCACATAGACCTGTCTGATGTCGATTGCACGACGGAAGAAAAACAAGCTCTCACAAATTTGTTGCATAAACATGTCGATCTTTTTGTGACAGACGATTTGGAATTAGGCTGCACTACTACAGTGAAACATAAGATCAAGACTGTCGATGATGTTCCTGTTGCTCAACCATACCGTTCGATCCCACCATCACAGTACGAAGAAGTCAAGACCCACATCAAGTTGCTGCTTGACAAAGGTATCATTCAGGAAACACAAAGCCCCTATGCAGCACCTATTGTCCTGGTACGGAAGAAGGATAACTCAATACGGCTATGTGTAGATTATCGCCGCTTGAACTCCAAAGTGGTTCGGGATGCCTTTCCGCTGCCTCGGATTGAGGAATCCTTCCATGCACTCTCTGGTGCACAGTGGTTCAGTACGATGGACTTAGCAAGTGGTTTTCATCAGATTGCAGTAGAAGAGACTGACAGACATAAGACAGCTTTCATTACCCCGATGGGACTGTTTGAGTACACAAGGATGCCTTTCGGCTTATGTAATAGTCCTCCTACTTTTCAAAGACTCATGCAAACTGCTTTTGGTGACATGCTGTTTCAACTTCTGCTTGTGTACTTGGACGATCTTATTGTCTACTCCAAGACAATAGAAGAACAGTTGGAGCGTCTGGACAAGGTGTTTGAGCGGCTGAAGAAACATGGCCTCAAGTTGAAGCCACAGAAATGCAAGTTCTTAAGAAAAGAAGTGAAGTATCTAGGTCATGTGGTCTCTTCGGAGGGTGTTGCAACGGACCCTGAGAAGATATCAGTGGTGAAGAAGTGGCCTGAACCGAACACAGTAAAAGAACTTCGCTCATTCTTGGGTTTCTCCAGCTATTTCAGGAGATTTGTCGAAGGATTCGCAAAAACAGCAAAGCCTCTTCATGAACTGGTAGCTAAGGCATCGAAAATAAATTCTGTTCAACTGCGGAATCAGCGCATCAAAGACTGGTGGAGTGGAGAGTGCAGTGAAGCTTTCAATAAACTGAAAGAGATGCTTACATCATCTCCTGTTCTTGGTTACGCAGATTTCTCTAAACCATTCATCGTCGAGACCGATGCTAGCTTTCAAGGGTTAGGTGCAGTGCTTCTTCAAGAACAGGAGGGTAAACGCAGAGTTATTGCTTTCGCCAGTCGGACCTTACGACCACCTGAAAGGAATGACATGAACTACAGCTCCATGAAGTTAGAGTTACTGGGACTGAAATGGGCAGTGACTGAGAAATTCAAAGATTATCTGATAGGCTCAAAGTTTGTAGTGTACACAGACAACAACCCCCTCAGTTATCTGCAAACTTCAGCAAAATTGGCGACGGTTGAACAGAGATGGGCAGCTCAGCTAGCACAATTTGACTTTGACATCGTGTACCGCTCAGGGAAGACAAATCTAGCTGCAGATGCTCTGTCGAGAATGTCAAGCTCGGATATCCCTACAGCCTCATCTCCAATGCCAACACAACTACAGTACAATCTCAACAAAGTAGCTATCCACGCAACAAAGGCCAAGGTTGTGACCTGTAACTCTCAGTCTATCTTGCCAGGCTACACCCAGGATGAACTGATCACCCTTCAGCAGAAGGATCCAGCAATTTGCAAGTTTGCACAGCATTGGAAAGACGGAACAACACCCACAAAGGGGCATGGACAAAATGAAAATTCAGAAGTTCGTCTACTATTAAGACAGAAAGATCGGATCCGGGTGGAGAATGGACTTTTGTATCGGCATGTGCAAGATCCAAAACAGGGAAAGCTGAAACAGTTGGTTCTTCCTGATGTCTTGAGAAAAACTGTTCTGACGAGCTTACATGACCATTGTGCTCATCAAGGTGAGGAACGTACACTCAGTTTAATCAGAGCTCGCTGCTATTGGCCTGGGATGTACAGAGATGTGAAAGAACACTGTCAAGCCTGTGAGAGGTGTGGGTTAGCCAAACTACCCTCACCAAAGATCAGGAGCCCCATGGGACATTTGTTAGCATCACGCCCCAACGAAATCCTAGCCATAGATTTCACACTTCTGGAGCCATCATCGGACAGAAAAGAAAATGTACTGGTCATCACAGATGTTTTCAGCAAGTACACTGTTGCTGTGCCTACCAAAGACCAAACGGCCGTAACTACAGCCAAGGTACTGGTGAAGGAGTGGTTCTTGAAGTATGGAGCACCTCTGCGCATACATTCAGATCAAGGCCGAAACTTCGAATCACAGGTAATTGCTCAGCTATGTAAAGTGTATGGTATCCACAAGAGTCGAACAACTCCCTACAATCCAGAGGGAAATGGACAGTGTGAGAGGTTCAATAGGACAATGCATGATCTCCTACGCACATTACCTCCTGAGCAAAAACGGAGATGGTCAGAACATCTTCCCGAGGTTGTAATGATTTACAACTCCACCATGCATGCATCAACAGGCTATACTCCGTTCTACCTAATGTTTGGAAGAGATCCAAGACTTCCAATTGACATCCTCCTTGCTGTTGACGAAGATCAGCCCACACAGCCGGAAGATTATGTGAGTCTTCATCAACTACGTCTTCGCCTAGCGTACCAACAAGCAGGGGAGCGTCTGAAGGTGGAAGCAGAAGCAAGAAGAACTGTCCATGATAAGAGAGCCAAAGATTTGCCACTTCCTATCGGTGAACGTGTGTGGTTACGGTACCGTCCTCAGGGCCGTAATAAGATCCAGAATGCTTGGGACAGTCAGGTGTATAAAGTGATCAACAAATCAGACTCTGGTGTTTACACTGTTGAATCGGCAGATGGAAGTGGTGAGACAAAGACTGTTAACCGAAGATCCCTAAGGCGGGTCCGAGGACCTGCAACAGCTGACGCTGAGACTCTTCAGCAAAATGACAATAACGACATTCAGGACACTGATTCTTTCCAGACAACATCTTCCTCAGATGAGGACTGTGACAGTGACTATGACTGTTGTCTGCTACAGGATGAGGACACTGACACTGTGGTGCCTACCCAGTTACGTAGGTCACCACGACCAAATGCTGGGACTCATTCAAACCCCTACCATGAACCCAGATCTGTGCTGTAGTGACTTTCCGAATTGATGAGAGTATTTGAATCGAGTTAGATTTTAATATGTTCGTTAGCATTTTGAATTGTGATTTTCAAATACATTGTTCTTGAATGTTATGGTTCTTATGGTTGTGTATGATGGAGACCATCATATTTTAGCAGGGGAGTATGTGGACAAGTGTAATTATATTTATTCAACCTAAATCCTTTATCGTAAATCGTCCTCGTAAATTAAACAGTAAATCCCATTCCGCATTCCAATCCCACTTTTTTGATAATATTCCGTTTTATTTTAACTATGCAACTTTTCGTGGTGACTCGTAGTCGTCTGCTCACGTCAACAGTCATCAACGTAAAGTCAAAACTATAATCGTAAGTATTTCAACAAATTAATCATTTTAACACTTTCTGCAAAGCATATATAAGTCTGTGATTACTCTTTCCACATGCTCATGTTTGCTATTGTTGTTTATGATCGTGAGTTTAGCCAAATTGTTATTGCAAAGTGCCGGTAGTGTCGACCTTCACAGTAATGATAGTGAAAGGGTCTCGATGTACATCAGTTGGTTATAATGGCATAGATATTTAATACTGTCAAGGAATATTGTATTGAAGTAGTCCCTAGTAGATCAGTACAGTTATTCTAGACTTTATGGACCTTGTGTAAATGATTTCTACTGCAGTGTTGCCAGTAAATGAGGCGCACGGTATTGTAGGTCAGGGGTCACGAGGCAATAGCGCGCCACTGAAGATTTTGATGTTTGAATTAATAACAAGCATTATTGTGACTGGGTGTTAATGTATTTTAAAGCTACATAGTTCCTTTCACATTACTTTCAGTAAATAATATCGCTATTCGTGTAAATTGGAAGTTATTGGCCACAACTTTCATGAAGTGTAACGACCCCAGAGGTCATAGGTCAAAGGTCATAGGTCATCATTGCATAGATTCGGCTGTATGCTGTTTAACACTGTGTCAGCTCTAACAATCTGTTTTGGTTATTATCTCTTGCCGTTGAACAACATGATGTGTTAATCTAACTATAATTATTGTTATTTGGAACATTAATAATTGTTATAGTGCTAGATAATGTCAGTTTTTGCAATATTGTGTATTATATTTGAAAGGTTAATTCTATTTGGTAGTTGCATTCATCAGATGTTGTTGTGATGAATTCATAATCAGTGTTGAGTTTCATATTGCATTTATATCAGTAAATATAAATGAAGTTGTAATGCAAGTAAAGATGCATTATTGATTTGATAGGATAAATATTGTTATTTCCAATACTCTGCATAGCTTTTCATGATTTTACATTTATCTCAGTAAAGATAAATTGCAGTTATTGTTGCAGAAATTGATGTGTGCATTAATAATATTATAAGATAAACATATATTGCTAGTGTTTATCCCATACCTTATTTGATTATTGTTCATGTGCAAGTATTGATTTCAACTTTGTTGTGTTGCAGGGCAAACTGTATGCAGTGTGCTAACTGCCGCCCTTTACCTTATCCTTACATTACTGTTTATTCATTCTCCAAATGAGAATAAAACTTGATAATATCAAGAACTTGCTTTGTCATGGATAATGAACCTGTCTACAATTGGTTAAAGGTTAAGAGTTTGTCATGGTTTTGCAAAAATGCTTCATTTTTAACTACTAATATTCTACATCATTCATGGTTGCTTAAACAAATTAGAAGTGATCATAGATTGTGAAACCTTGAATGTCAAAGGTCAAGGTTACAGATACTAGTTATGGCCACGTTCACCCTTAACAAGAACAATAAATAAGTATTGAGGTCTAAAATTAACCGTTTTTTTATCAAACCCCAAGGACAACCTTTTTTACATGCTTTTATTTGAAGTCAAAGATCATGGTCAAGAGTAAAAAAAAAGCGTTAAAAAAATCCTTGTAAATATGATACTTACGATAGGGTTTTGCTGCAATTGGTCAAAGGTCACAAAGAGATCACGACTGAAGAATGTTTTCATGAAAATGCTTTTTATCATTTTATGATTAGGATAATCTGATATAGCTTTTTAGAAATTATAATTTATAATAATTTCATTATCATTTATTAATTATAGACATTACACAAAATTATTTCAACAGATTTATATTTATTAAGGGACTTTGTATTTGGGAACCTAAAAACTACTTGTAGTAGATCTCAGAACATTTTGGAATGCATTGAAGCGAGCTAAATCTATTCAGCAGATCCAAATCGACATCCGTGTTCAAGAAGATTTCTGTTACCTTTTTAAAACTGAACATCATTGTCATCGCTGTTGTAAATAGTGTTTGCCAACATGAATACTTATTTTAAAAGGACAGTGCTATCAGGGTTCTTTTTTTAAAAACAAAATTTAAGGGGACATTCAAGTTTAAACATCTAAGTTATTAGTTCATGATTACAACATAACCTAGTTGAAACATGTTACTGAGGGTAACATTTTGGTTTATTTAGATTGGACAACTAGACAAATGAGAGCACACAAAAATAAGATTAAACAAGAATGAAGGAAAGCCATTCATCGCATTGAGGGTGTGAAAAGCCTTACTACTGCTTCTTTGAAATTGTCTGACCTAAGCAAAAAGCAGGTTTAATTGTGAGTTCTGTTCGCCTCTCCATTTGTTTATTTCATAATGATATATTTCTTGATGCTATTACAAAACGATTATAAAACACTTGAGTTAAACATGTTCATGAAACTAACATATTGGATGCTTTACATTTGATTGTTTGAAATCACAGGCGCCAGACTCTGAATGTACAATATCATGTTAGTATACACATGTAGATATATAACATAAACTAGGTATGACAGAGTCGTGTCTGCAAGGGGACCGGAATCGACTATACTGGTTTCTTGGCTCGATTACCCTGTGTAAAACTCGTAGACAGATCCCAGTTCCTATAGCCGGTCCCCTTACAGGTCTGTCTGTGTCGTACCTTGTTTATATATGTTATTTAGCTAGTAGTGAATACTTACAGGTATATATAGAGTCAGGTGCCTTTCTTTGACAAGTAAGAGGGCACATTCATTCAAAAGGAAATATGATGATAATAAGAGGTTTGCATTGATGGCAATGCTAATTTTAAGTCAGTACAATTGTCATTATTTCTAGGTATTAGAAAACGTAATATATATATTTTAAGCTCACCAGGCCTACAAAGTTTCCATGTAAAGAAGTTTAAGCTACAGAGATAATGGTTCTACTTCTCATCCCATTATAATGTTTACTTAACCCAAAACTGTCTTTTTTGTTATTTTCCAACATTATTTTTTAATTTATTAATATTTTACTCTGATATTATTGCCATTAATATTATCATATTTGACTGTCATTGAAAAAATAAGTTTTGACAGCAGGGTTACAAGGTTAAGTAATTAGTATTATAGTATTAAGAAATTTTAGTTTTTCATCAATTTGAAGGACAAATAGACATTTGGCATTCACAACTTCAGTTTGAATTGTGCTATTCTGTTTGTGAATAAGAAACTATTTTAAGATCTAGCATCATTGACTAAAATGATGAATTATGAACCCCATCTTTCGATAAAATGCTATGAAAGCACAAATATCTGACTTGAGTTTTAAAATTAGTACACGCATTTGAAGTAGCCAATGTTACCAATATTTCAGAATCACGAAGTCGCATTTATGTTTACCTACATCTAAAGCGTACATAAAATATTGATGTTCCGTCGAGGTAAACATCACGTGACATGTTACGGACATCTGCACAAAATGTTACGGCAATATCATAACAGTTGTTCAGTTAATATATTATGCAATTTCTTTGTTTTATGCCATATTTTCGATATTTTGTCGATATTTGTCATTTGTTTGATGAGGTTATGACTTTTAGCGTTGTCGTAAATATGTAACGGTGTCGACTTATGGTATCACGTAAATTCAACAAATGGTATTACCCTAGCAACAATTTAAATGTTGATAATGTTGTGAACCATTATTTAGCGAACTAAATTTGGAAAATCAATGATTTACGCATTGTTCACAATAATTGCATTGAAGCATAGAAGTTACGACTTTCTAGTTACGAAAGAAAGGCTAATATTACTGCTACTAAATCCTATTTTTTGCTCACATGTTGTACATTTATGTATTGTTGTTGAAATTTTATCTTTTATAATTTGATATAATTACACCAAGAGATGCAAAGGAAATGTCCAATGGCGGGGCAAAAACGTAGATTAGATTCAACAAACCCATGAAAAGAAATGACATTATGGCAATAATTGTATTTACAGAAATTCAACGATTCACGTTTTATCATTTTACAAAGGAGAAAAAGCCAAACAAGTGCGTCTGAAAGGACAACAACCCTCATAGTGAACATTCTACTTTTTTAGAGCCAAGCTAAAAGATACTTATATAGGCTATGATGGACATGTTAGTATTAGTACTAGAGTAGATAGTATAATATCGCTGTGCGTATGACATGACACACCTGTGGTAAATATATAGATGTCACCACAATGTTAATATCGCCGCCACAATGATTCCTAACTCACGGAAACCCTTAGTTATTTTGCACACGTCAGCAATATAGGCTCAATTCGTCTGGGTGAGTAAAAATAGAATACTTAACTGACGTTCGAGTGGTATTCTTATCTATCAAGCTCGCTTTAGCTCGCGGTATAGGAACACATTTACTGGTTTGAAAAATTTGCATCCACAGAATATCGTTTTATATCAAGCAGAGGACAAGGCCTATGGCCTTTGGCGTTCTAGCTGCCAGAGATGTGATAAATAGGACATGGATTTGAAGATATTATTTCACAATTCCCTTCCTCTTTGAATATTACTGACTGAAGACAAACTCAAAACATTTCCTCAAGAAGATTTTTGGTTAATAAGCACAAAATGCTATAGAAGAACCATATTTCATCCCAACAATGTTCTTAAATTGTTTCAGCACTCTTTGCTTCGGCATGTCTATATTTGAGTCAAAGATAAAAATGCTCTGTCATTGGATGCTTTTAGCTTTGTTGAACGCTAACTGTCTATAACTGTGTTAGACACTCTCTGGCATGTCGAATGAATTAATCAATTTAAGTGTTTCGATAACCTTCTTAGATTTGATCCTTTTATTGCTTCGTCGTTACAATGTATAGTACGTAGCTCCTTGACTTTGTTATTATAGTATACATTACCTGTACATGTTTGCAATATTCAAACGTGGAGGACATTAACGCAATCTAGAATCATATAGTCTTCATTGTTCCCCCACACAACAAGGATACAACTATGTCAAAACGAGAGGGGATTGGGTTATAGTAAAGAAGCTTAGTTGAATGACTGCAGTGAAAAATTCCTTGGCAATTAAATTGAAATTGAATGATATAAAATGAAATTTAATGTGATAAAACACAGGCATTAGAAAAATTCTTAATTGGGGATGTCTATCAATAATAAGCTCTTGCCTACATGGCGTCAAAATAAAGCCCTCTTATGGAATCCACATTCAATAAGTGAAAACATAGACGTCATATTACGATAGGACAATTCAATTTATTGTATGGTAAGTCATCTGGCAATGAAACAACAAAATCGTCGAATTGAAATCATTTTCAAAATGTTGACACACATCGATATACATTCCTTAACGTGAAATGAGGATTCATCATCTAGAAAACAAAGTATACGCAGTAATAAGAGAAAAG
Organism: Phorcus lineatus; assembly: GCA_921293015.1. Lineage (NCBI taxonomy): Eukaryota > Metazoa > Mollusca > Gastropoda > Trochida > Trochidae > Phorcus > Phorcus lineatus. Next base: position 30,320,152 of record OV121091.1, read on the forward strand.
AAGTCTACACATGTACAAAAACAGAACTATTTTGGCTAAATCTCTAACTATGGCGTGTTATATTTCTAAATGAAATGCTAATTCATAACATCCTTACATTTGCCGAACTCGGAACATGTTTTGCGTGTTGAAATCCGTGGTATGAGAGATACCATGATAACACAGGCACAATCATGGCACACACATATTCTGAAAGTCATGTAATATACAACCATGAGTTTTTCCAAGCATATTGCTGAGGCAATGTCTTGTGTAAATTCTAATAATTCGTCAATTGATGCTAATTTGCGTATGACTTGTTGCTGTCATGTGTTGCTATTAATACATTTTTAACCATAAAGACCTTAGTTTGAATCCTTGTAATTGATTTTATACTGAGGAACTGTACAAGATGGAAAGCAAATTGCCCGTAGGGTTAATAAAGTCATCAACTTACCATAGCAAAAATGTGCTTTCACGGTGAACGTACAGAACATCATCATATAAAAATCCGTTGTATAAAGGATATACCCCTTTCTCAGAAAATAGACAGTTACATATTTATCAATCGTAGTATTTCACATATGTTTGACTAATCATTTAAAACAATATTTTTGCGGGATAATTTCTTACAAATGAAGTTTGTGTAAATGAGACTCCATTGTTGGTCAGCGGTGTTATGGGAAAGTTAACAAAGCGATGTTTTTAAAGTTTACAGTGTTTATAGTGCTCATTGAGAATTCCACTGTATGAGAAATGAATATTTTTGTAGAATGATTATCTGAGAATAATTAATATATTGCTATGTAAGATTACATGTGGAAATTGACATATAACGACCATTAATTGTAACCTTCATGCTCTACAATTCCCATAGCAATCCGGCATCCCAGTAACAACCCCCTTTCCAACGACGCGTGTTACAAGGCGTCTACCATTGAAAAGTTCAACCATGTATACATATTACATATTCCGCTGGAAACTATAGCCTATAAATCATTTCTGGAAACAAGTCGAACTCGCGAATACTCAACTCTGATTTACATAGAATAGTCATCTTTAGGTAACAAAAAGTGAGGAATAACTCTGATGTTATTAAAACGCAAAGGGTCTTGATGTAATATCTTTATTATAATTCACTTAAATGCATGCTACTAGACTAGGTAATTAAGGCGAACGTAGGAAGCTCGTTTCTACTCGCAGATGATCAACTTTGGGCATGTTTTATAAGTTTCCATTTATATATCTTATTATTCAGGAATACAGGTTGGATTTAAAAAAGGAAATATTGGTATTTTAAAGAAATTGTGTCCCGTTAGGAGACAAATCCAAATTCTGAGGTCAGTTTTTCGTGGCCTAATTCTTGTTTTGGTTCTTTCGTGTATAACATTTTTTTTTTGAAAAAGCTTTCTAATGATACAATAGATATGTCTGAAATTCAAATAAATCTTCTGACCCCAACAAAAATAAGCGCTTTGCGATTAAATCTCTTTGTTCGTTTGAACTCCGTCAGAGTGAAAGAATAATGATTTGTTGACAGCCTACTAGTATCCAACTCATAGTCGTCCATATCGGGGGACTTTCTACAAAATGCAATCATCGCGATTGCCATTTTCAGACACAGGAATGATTCGCTCGCCAGATGGGTAAGTTTTAGTTGTTGCATATGGAAGTAACTAATATTTCTAGCAAGAAACACGAACTGTTAAAAAGGTGTTAGATTAGTACTCATGACAGATCTGCAGCGTAGAAGGGTGTGGTGTTGTGAGAAACGACTCCGATGTCAAGATTATGCCCCTTTCCGTTGCAGTGACACAAATAAGACATGCTTACTTGGTTAATTTAATATTAAAAAACGTTTGATAGAGATGGAAGCACGTCCTTAATTAATTTTTACTTCAAAATGTTATCTCGGAAGATATAATTTATGTTTATTATTTTAATCAACAAGAAAATTAAAAACTGCATGAATGATGCTTTTTTATATCATTTGACAGTTTGTATGCACATTGACAAACTATATTGTAAGTGTCATAATGTCGACTTTCAAGTTATTGTTATGTGGAAATTATTTTTCTAATCACACTTACCAATTTGGTTCAGAGTCAGAACACTGTGCGAAAGCTGCACTCAAGAAGTTTAGAGAGTGAAACCTATTTTTGTCGTAACAGTTTCCCTTATTGCCCCCAATAATTTTGATAGTCACCGATTTTCGATTCACAGTCAATAAAAACAAAACTTTTAACTTTCCCTCAACACACAAATTAAAAGAATAAACCTTTGTTTCTTACATCTGATATCTGACTGCTGTCTCATCTTGATTTATCTAAATGTTCACCCCATTACAGTGCTGTCGGGTAAAGCTACGCACCTAAGAGATAGATGTTCATTCTTCGGGAAAAAATACAGTATATGGGATAAAAAACCCACTTCATTGTTAAAGTTTAGAGCTTCACTGATAATATTAATGTAAAATATTCATGCTGAAATGTGTTTGTCAGTGACACTGAAAGTTTTCCAACGACTACCCCCCTATTCCCGTAGGTGGTCACGTGTAGGCTAAAGATACGCACGCGGGGTTTGAATGCACCATACACTTCCAATATTATGATTTTGATAGATTTTTAAACTGTTTTCTGAAGTCTAGGTTAGGACAGACTGATAGTCGGATCAATACTTTGGTTTCCAATAACATTTGTTATGTGGGAACGAAAACTGTTTGATTACGATATGTTTTCTAGGAATTTTGTCAGTTTTTACCGATGTTTTGCCAATAATCAACAATTAAGTCCTTTTTACCTTTTCAAAAATGTCATGATTACTTTTAAATTGCCTTAAGATGCATAGACATAAATTTATTACAAGATAACACTCATCCTGCTTTACTAGGTTAAGTTTTGTGCGAGTGCGTATCTTTATCCGACGCGTATCTTTACCCGACACGGCTGTATATTCATTGGAAATAAGTGTAAATTTTAAGTTTATACGAAGATTATATACCTACTAAATCGACATTATAGTGTGGTAGATTAATCAATTTAGATTTTATGAACCCTTATTCTCTAATATATTGTATTCTCTGTTATTATTATTAATGACTTATGAACTCCTTGGTATTTAAGCTGAGGTTTGGTCAGAATTATACACTAGAACCTCTGTTGGAAAATTATTAAAAAGCAGTATGGAAAGGCATCCATATCATCATACACACTTTACATTTAGATTGATCGCCTGACTTATCATTGCATTGATGTTTTAAAATACTGCAATACTACTTTCAAAACCCCAACCCAAATTAAATCCATACAGAACCCACCACACTGTGGCGTTTACGTGGAACGATGACACAGGGGCTGGTGCAGGGAAGCGGACCAAAACATCGCACAACAGCACGATCACAAGTCAGCAGAACAACACAACATCCTCGACCACAACAAGCACACTCAACACATGGGACATCGATGGTGGCCTCGCAGCAGACTTTGACGGTTCACTCTCAGGGCTTGGGACTGAAATCGGCACATCAAGTTATAATATGAGGTATTTGTTTCACAGTGTTCAAAGACTTGGTGAATATTTATTTTATAATGTCGACCCAAGTTTTAAGAAGATCTGTGAGTTCCAGGATTAATATACCAACTTTTGTCTTTGTCTGATATTAATTGTCACTGAAAAGTCAATGACTAATGAAAAAAGTTGCAATGAGATCATGACTATGAAATGAGTTTTCAACTCCTACAACCATTAAATGTTATGTCAATATGTTCTTTATTCTTCAGTGACAGGGACAAATAAAATCTTTTACTTTTTTCAGTGAGGCACTGTTGGCATTACCAGTGTTTAAACAGGAAAACCTGGAAAATGGGTAAGTTAAGTTGTCTATCTATGTCATTCAGGTTTGACAATGCAGTATACAGAATTGTGCTGCACATATCATTATAGGTTATCTGTATCATGATACTTATAATTGACTTTGAATTTGTTTATTTTGCAAAAAAATCAATAAGTTTTTAAAAAGTTAATGCTTTTTTGTATTAAAAACTCTGAAAACAGGGTATCTTGACATGTATCGTATGGAATGATATTATGAAATGTGATGATATGTATCGTATTGTGACGTGTATATTATCACAAACTAGTGTATGAGGACTACTTTGCTGGTAGAAGTTTATGTGGACTGATATAGTTTGTTACTTATAGAGAGCAAAAAACTAGGCAAAATGTCTCTATGAGTCTTTCTTTAAAAATTCTAAAAGAATGAAATTATCTGTCATCAAAACCATTATTACTAACTATTTCTATGTATTTGAAATAAAGATAAGATAAACAGACCATAATGCTTATATTCCTGTTTTCAATTTGCAATATTCAATGATTAAAGTGACCTTGATATTTTGTGATAATTTGGTGTAAATTGAATGCTTTTTTCAACGGGTGCTGATAACAATACCTCTTTTTGTGGAGTAACAAATTGTTGTTGCCATAGTGTGATCCCTCAAAGTTACACTACCTTTAGCAGGGATTGGAAAAGGTAGGGGCCATTGTTCATTTTGCACATTGATGGAAAAATGGCCCATTGAAATTAAAATGTTACAATTGCTACAATAGATAATGGCCCATTCAAAATTCCATAAATGATTAAAATCCCTAAAAAATGACCCATTGTCAAGAGTGCTTTTCCAAATCCCTCCTTTAGTGTCCAAGAACAGATACAAATAACAGCACAGATACTTGATAGTTTACAGTTTTGAGGTTAAGAGGGCACTCATGTCCTTGTTTCATTAAATTGAAGGTCCTATCAATTATTTCTTGTAGAAATGAAATTTTAAATGTTTCTGATTACGTATACATGTTATTACCAGATTATTCCTACTAATTCAAGCTGAAGCTTTGTTACTGATTGGGGCTGGACTAGTGCAGTGGTTAGCGCGTTTGGCTTTGGATCAAGAGGTCCAGGGTTCGAATCCTGATAGCAGCAACTTTGTCTGCAGTCGAGAACTGTTCTACATGTAGTAAGGTTTCGGTGCAATACAACACTGAAATTCAGTGCAGTACCACCCATGGTTTGCTAGTTCCAGTCGATGCATGCAGGTTCCACCGTAACGCATAGTTTCAATAGTGTTGTGGGCATTCTCCCTGCAATAATACTAGCAGCCATGATGTAAGTGAAAAACTCTTGAAAGCACCATTAAACCCCAGATCACCTCCTCTAACCTTTGTTACTAAGGTGAATATTTTGGTTGCTTTACACTTGATAATTTGAAAAAAGAAGCTCACATTCAGTTTGAATGATGAACAGTGAGACATGACTAGTGTTTGAAAACCTTGCTACAAATTAATGTTTTTAAATTGGTGGATTCACTTTCAACATAATATACCAAATCATTACTTAGATGTAAAAATAGTAAATAAATGTTTTTTTAATCATTAGTAAAATGCATATATAGTGGCAACTCTTTAAGTGAAACTCCACAGGACAATAAAAATGTCTTTACTTCTCAAGCACTTTTACTTATCCAATATCAATGCTGTTACATAAAGCAATGAAGGTCCCTGAAAGAGTCATTACTTATCCCATTAATTCCCAAGATGGCTTATCACATAAAGCTTTGTCCTTTGAAAGGAACACTAGTTATAATGATAGTTATTATTGTTTCCAGATTCCAGTACATCCTCGGAGCTGCAACCTCACCTGCTGTGAAGATGAACGAAGAAACTCTTACCTACCTGAATCAGGGTGAGCAGTCGCAGGGGCAACATAGAACAATCTGCAATGCCTTATTACACTTTTCTGATATTTGTAATTGACTTTTAAAGAGCAACAGTAAACTTGATCGTTCACCTGGCTATGTTAACTCTTAGCCTATCAGCTTGTTACCTTTGTTAACAATTCCAGGAAACATGTAAACATTTTCATGATATCTATGAATTCCATTTGTATCAGGATATACCAGTGTGCTGTAATGTTGTTTTTCCTACAGGTGTATACTGTGTTGCTCGGAATCAAACTGTTTTTGTATCTTTTCAGGACAGTCGTATGAAATAAAGTTGAAGAAGCTGGGTGATTTGTCAGATTTTCGTGGGAAATATCTGAGGGTAAGAGGACTTTTGAAAATGATTATATCTCACTGATGTCTAATTATGTCAAACATTTTACAGCAAACCAACTGCTGAATAAGTTGGTGTTATGTTAATAAATTTTAAGGTTTGTATATTCAGTGTTTAGAGGTACTATGAGCTCAAGCTCATGCCACAAGCTCTTCCATGGCATAACTTATCTGTCAAAATCATGACAGTTAGATAATGGCTGATTTTAGCTCTTCTCTGTTGTGTGTGAAATTTCTTCGATATAGGTCCACATTGGAATTCGCATTTCATGCCTTTGTAAAATATTCAGCCTTGCTCTTTACTTAAGGACTACACTCGCATCTCTATTTTATATATGCGATAAAATTTTGTATGTAAGCCATACCAAATGATGTTGCTGTTGTGACAGAGTCAAATCAAGGTGTTGTTCCACGAGCGCAGGCTGCAGTACATGGAGCGAGAACAGATTGACTCCTGGAAGAGGAACCGGCCAGGGGAGAGAATCCTAGATATCGGTGAGTTGACATTGACAGGATTCCTTTGTTGAACAGACTTATAACATATGAATGCAATATTGTCAATGAACTTCGGCCTGCATAAGTGAGTAAGTTGTAAGCTGGGGTCTTTTTACAAGTTAGAATTTCGAGAATTGTTTCTACTGTGTAGTTTGATGACTGATGTTGAACATAGAAAGTATCAAGGTTGAGGTAATTTTCCAGATTAAAGATTCCTTATCACTTTTTGAATGTGCATGTTGAAAGTGATGTACTGGTGCCTTTTATCTTTTTCCTGTTTACAAATTTAATAAGGTTTCCTCAAATACAATTGGAGGGGATGTCGGTAATTCATGTTTGATCTTTTTTTGTCTTGTCTGTTAACCTTCATATATTAAGTAATAAGCTGAGTTAGTCACATGGCACTTTGAAGGATCTTTTTATCAACATCACATTGACATAAAATTAGGCCAACCACTCAAATTTAAACACTATAGATGCACCTTTTCAGGAAACTAAACTTGTTATTGATTGATAAAATCAAAAAGCCTGTTTATCTTAAGTCAGGGTAGGTAAGGAATCTAATAGACCCTGATGCAATCCACAGATATACCGCTGTCCTATGCGCTGATAGACGTGCACTTAGATGACGTTCGACTCAACCAATCAGAGTTGATCTGGGACCCCATGAAGGAGACAGGGGTGTACATCAGGGTCCACTGCATCAGTACAGAGTTCACAGCAAAGAAACATGGCGGGGAGAAGGGTGTGCCGTTCCGCATCCAGGTGGAGACGTACTCACAGGGGGAGGATTCAAAACTCCTTCATTGTGCATCCTGTCAGGTCAAGGTTTTCAAGGTGATTAGGGACAGCACTCTCAGGGTGGAATATTAGTGATGTGCTTTCATTTAACCATATCCTGTTTGGTAATTTAAGTTCAGAATATTTCTATTAAACCCTTGGCAGTTGTATTTAGAGTATCCCAATAAAAACTAAATGGGAATGACCAATATGCATTTCTTGATAAAAGTAAAAAAATTGCCTGAAATGTTATTTTAAAGGAAACAAGACAGCTTCTGATGTTGGTCATTTGAATTTCTAATTCCTCAATAGGATATGTGTAACAAGTGTTAATACTGTTCTCTCTACGAGGGGAATTTGAACTATATTGACTTGATTGACTTGTTTTTGATCTGGCATGTTCGAGCCTTTGTTGTTTTGATGGAACAAGATGCAATCTTCTGTCTTCTAACATTTTCTTCATTAATTTGAAGTATAGTTAAATCTTCCTTTTCTGTATGCAGCCAAAAGGAGCAGATAGAAAACACAAGACTGATCGCGAGAAAATGGAAAGGAGATCTGAAACAGAAAAGGTAAAAACTTGATGAGGGTTTCAATTGATTAAAATTCTGAATGATAATGCCAAGTGTGTGAATACAGTTACAACTGAACATTTCTCATCTAGCTTAAACTTGACAGAACTCATTAAATAGATAAATAATTTTTTTAAAAATAATGATTAAATTGTAAAGGTGTCAAGATGTGAACATCTCCCGCGGATTGTATTTTAGTGGCAAAGGTATAGGAAACCCTAGAATGTATATGATATATTATCTTATTTATCTATTTTTCCCAGGAGAAGTACCAACCTTCATATGAATGTACAGTCCTTACTGAGGTAAAGTAATCTGTGGTTTACAGGCTATTTCAATTGCCTGTTTTTACTGTGTCGTTGAATATCTATTTGTATTTAAATTTTCTTTAGACTGGTTCTCCGATGATTCTTTTATTTTCCACAGAGTAAATAATTAAAAGAGTTACCTAAACCGTTTTTTCACTTCATTTAAATGCATGTTAATGATGAAAATTTCTGATGCAAATGAGCCATGACACAAGACTTTTAATTCTATTATTGTGTTCAATTCAATTGAAGTTTTCAAAAGTAATGGGAAAACTTAAAGATATGATGGATGGAAAGTGTAAGCCACTTAGTATGATATTGTTAGTTCTCTCAGTCACTAATGCTTGCAAGTTCCCTTTCAGGGTCCCTTCACATAAGATTATCAAGGCAAAAGAGTTCACAAGTCTTATGTTTGCAGGTTCCACTAGACCAGGTGTTAGCCGCCCAGGCCCAGCAGTTATTGAAGTCTCCGACCAGCATGGCCACCACCGTGGGTCCCATCTCACCCGTCCACACACGCCTGCCAGACCCACCCCCAGTCAGCATTCTCACCTCGTCAGTAAAACTTTCCCTTTTTGTGTAATTAACTCCTCCTCAGAGTGTAACTCCAGCAAGTCTTCACTCAGCCAGTGAAGGAGACTTGCCCAACTTACACCTTGTGGGGGAAGGTTGTTCTATGTCGTAAGAAGTGCTTTGGTGATACATTATTGTTAAACATAGATGCAACATAGATTATTTGTCTACCTACTTGTTATTATGTAATTGAGAGGGACATTGCTTTTTTTGAAAAAAGATCAAATGTTGTTTATTGTGGCACAGCTTCAAGTTGTATTATTAACTTCGCTGTCACACAAGTTGACATAGACTTAGAATTAGTTAAAAAAATGAGAAGTACTAAGAGGATATTCGTCTTTTGACAATTGCCATGTTAATCTCATCAAGTGAGGTCGAAAAATTCTGTGGCACAGCCATAAGTGATCATGTATAACTTTTCTGCCTCACTAATAATCCTTTGAGAAATAAAGAAAAAATATTCTTTTCATTACATGTTTTATCACATTCATGAATGTTACCAGTATCTCACTCACTTTCGCTCATTAGATACCAATCGTAACTCACTCATGAAAATGTCGTCAAACGGGATGTCTTTGTAGCAATATAGAACAAGCTTAAACATGCATTGGCTTATTAATTTTAAGATGTTAATAATATGATAAATTGAAAAAGTGTTTTGCCAACTGAATCTATAAGATAAGCATAGTATTTATCATGAAAGAACAAGAGAAAAACAGTTTACCTTTTTGACTTCACTCTTAAATGTTATAATTATTTGATTCCAGACCCACACCGCCGACCATGACCCCCAGTGCTGCCTCTCCCCCTCCCCCCTCGCACATATCCACCCGCATCTCCACCCCAACACAGCCGGAGGTTGTTGATCCAGTCGCTGGGGTGAGTTTCTCTTATTATCCTCTTAGTTTTGTTATAATTCATTGAAGACCCCTTAACAGGAATAAAAGTAGTGAGGAAGACTTAATTGATCCTTGACAGAATGCCAGTTAGGAAACTGAGGATATGCGTCATGTTTCTTGTTGAATAGTATATGTTCAAATATTGCACCTAGAATTGTAAGATTTAATGACAGCCTGCAAGTAACCTGGCACAAATTGACTTCGACATTGACCTTATTTAAAATGCTGTAGACATTAAAAAAATCTGCAATTATCATACAACTTCCCAACTTCCCGTGAACATAGTAAATGTTTGGGCTACAAACCTTGTTTATGTTATTTCACTTACTTCTTCCCCTTTTGCAAAGAAAATATCTTGCCAGATATATTTTGAAATATGGAGTTGTTCGTGCAGTGATGATGTGTTGAGAGTTCCACATTTGACAGTAAAACCATCAATGTTCAATGTTGACAGCCTCTACCAGGGGATGCCTCCTCTCAGGAAGTTGCAAGATGGTTACATTTCAATAGGTTTGCAAACTACACAAGGGTTTTCCAAAATTTCTCAGGTAAGTCTACAAAAACATCCTGGGTCACCCGTCCCAGGCCTATTTTCCAATCTTGAAGAGACACTAAAATATTTTGATTTCTATTCTGGTTGATACAGTGGTTCCCTGCTATGACGCTCTTTATAAAATACCCGACCCTGCATTACAGGCATCCAGCGGTACAATGAGTATGCGAGATAGTTGAAAGATACTCATTTGACTGCAGATAAGCGGATGAAGACGTAGTTTGGCAGCCGTTCATTCATAATTGTGTGGTGTTCTTTTTTTCAAATACACAATGGCACATTTGATTGCATCAACTTCTAGTTCAAAGTGTCCGAAGTTCGGGAGATTTCCAGTGATGTCCGAACCTTAGTCAGTTGCCCTGTTGAATAGTTTGTAAATGGGTTTAATTATGATGACATGGAATGTGTGTGGTAACACTTTAAACGGTGATAATGCTGTTAAAAAATTTATGTTTTTATTTTCATTGTTTGATAATCAAATTGAATAAAAAGCCATGAAACCTATTTTGATGGTTTTGCAGGTGCAGATTTATTACGATTAAGTCGAGATGACTTAATACAGATTTGTGGTTTGGCAGACGGTATTCGGCTCGACAATGCTTTACAATCTCGGTGAGAGCTATGTTTTCTTTATCCACAGGGGTTCCTGTGCTTCTGTAATGAAATTTTCCCTAAAAAAATTGTTGACTGTTTGGATCAGTTTTTGTGTACTCCATGTGTACCAATACTTTCACCCTTCTCTTAATAACTGAATAGTGTGAAGTTAATCAACTGTAATGTCTCATTCCCTAGATTCTTAACTTCACATTAGTGTAAGGTAGCATTTGTTGATAATACCATTTACCACTATATTTGAATGGCAAAAGTTAAAGCTCCTCTATATTTTTAAAAATCTCTTTATTTGATTTGATTGATATACCCAAACCTAATGGATGGTATTCTTGCAGAGCTGTGCGACCTCGTCTTACTCTCTTTGTGTGTCAAGAAGTCGAATCAGGTTTGTGGACTTTCATGCATATTGTAATGATGAATTCATTGTTCACACACAATTTTAAAGGATTATCATTAGATAGATTCAGTTTGAAAAATAAGTTAGATCACATCTCTACTTTATAAAAAAATGACTTATTAACAAGAAAGAAAATTTTAATGAATATCCATGATAATGTTATGATAATGTTAAGAAGGAAGTGAACATGTTAACCCTATGTATTAGAAATATGGACAAGTTAAAACTAGTACTTCTTTCATAAGAATTTTAGTGTTTGCATTTTAGAAGCGGCTGATGAAGGGGACAATCGATACGGATAGCCGAGTTCTCTTTTGCATTAAATGCGATGTGTTGGTACAGATACTTACAATGCTATCTAGGAAGTTATGACTTACAGTGTCAGTATGTGCACCAAGGTCTTGCATTTATTGCTTTAAAGTTGGATTTGTTCATCAAGTCATATTTCAACTGTTTTTTGCCACTGGCTAACATTTGGAGGTGTATTACATCTACAGTCTCAAAGCAAACATCTAATGATATTGAAAATAAGACTGCACACAGTCATAACTATTAACTGTAAATTAGTATATGAATAATGTCACACACATTTCAGTGTACAGATGTGTAACAGATTGCCATTGTGACTATTGCAGTGTACCATGCGGTGTATTTGGAGAGCATGACGGTGCTTGAGTTGAGCCAGAAGCTGGCTCTCTTGTTCGGGATCCAACGCATGCAGATTGGGGACATTTACATACAGGGGCCATCAGGGATACACATACTCGTCACAGATGAGGTACGCATGGGCAATGATTTGATTTGGCGATGATGGTCTTTATTATCATGATGATGGTGGTGGTCGGCATCCTGACTCATGTACGCTGAGGCTCTACTCTAGTACCGGGGGTTACAGACTCTCTAAAATCTCCACACTGTGACCAAGGACCTATAAAGTATTCAAAAATATACAACTAATGATACTGCTTGAAAGCCTGAGTTCTTAGTTGTGGATCACTGTGTAAAGCATATAGATCTCTCAATTTATATTTCATCAAATTTCAATTTCAATTTTTATCTCTGTGGGTAATGACAAATATTTTTTATTTCAGGTTATTCATAATGTTGGAGATCAGTCAAGATTTGCTGTGGAAGGAATGAAAGGTAGGATTTCTGTATTATTAAGGATACTTAAATTCATTAACAACTGAGAATATAACTAATATGACATACAAAGAAGAAGGTTCTGTGAAGTCTTCAACCATAATTTCTTGAGACATTTCTAGTGCTCCTAAATATGTGATTGGTGGTAGTTGAGTTATCTAGTTTTGAAAAGAAAACCATATTTTTAGCTCATCTGGCCTTAAAGGCATGGCATGGCGTCCAAACAGCCTGAAAACCTATTTTTATCATTTTCTCCAGAAGCAAAAGGTCTAGAAAGCTTTAACATCGTGTTCAGACTTCTTACCTGATGGGATTCTTATTTTTTTATTTGATGATCCTGTGACCCCAAATAAAGGTCACTAATGCCAGGCCCTCAAAATCTATTTCTCTATTCTTCTCTTGAAGCAAAATGTCTAGAAAGCTGAAACCTTGTGTACAGACTTCTAAGAGGGTGGGGATTCTGATTTATAGATTTTGTGACCCAGTGACGCCTTATAAGGGTCACAGGAGCCTCGCCCTATAAAGCTATTTTCATATTCTTCTTCAGGTGCTAAACATCTAGAAAGATGAAACCTTGTGTACAGACTCCTTAGTGGACGGGAATTATGATTTGTAGATTTGGTGATCCTCTTACCCCTAATATGGGCCCTGGGGACAACCCCTAAAAACCTATTTTCATGGTCTTCTCAGGAAGCAAAATGCCTAGAAAGCCTAATGTGATGAGTTACCTAGCCAATGGTTCTATTTTGTTGGGGTTTTTTTTTTTTTGTTATTGTTGTTATTATCCATTGATAATCTTTTTTCACAGATGATGGAAGTGACAATTACAAAATCCTGCTGAAGACAGTTGAGTGAAGTGAAAGATAGGAAGTTGAGTGAAGTGAAAGAGAGGAAGAAAGTGACTATGTGACACTGCAGTGTTTCCTTGTTCAGTCTGGACAGTGAACTAGCCAGCAGCAATAAACCTGTGAAGACTCCACATGATGAGCACCAACACTGCTTCCTACCAGTCGGCCTTGCCCAATCCCCTCAGCCCCAGAGTAGAATTGCGTAATTTAAAGTTCTGCTCACAAGTTTAAGCATTTTGTACCATCATTGCATACTCAGTTTAATCCTTAACTTCCGTATTTTCACTTTGAGCTAGTTTACTCTTTGAATATCATGAAAGTTGTTCTTTCCATATGATTGAAAATACTGAATTATGGTGAGAACAGTCTTTCTCTATCTTAAAGCTGAATTACTTTTAAGAGACTGTGCATCTATATTGAGAACTTTACTTCATTATATAAAGGTCAGTTTGCTTCATTAGCCTAAGGCTAGTTTACTGTTAAGTTATATTGAAAACCTCCTCATCCCCACTTAAGACTGGTTTCCTGTTAAAAGAAATTCACTCTATATTGAACCTTCATGTTTACCTCAATTTTGCTCAGTACAACAGTAGGGACACCCATTCTATATTGGGGAGATTGGTGCAGCCAATTGTCACGTCAGCAGTTTCATTGAAAGGTTATTGTAAAAATTGAAAATGTTCCTTTTTGTCAAGTAAGATCTGTTATTTATTAGATTTTCAATCATTTCTCAGTTTTTAAAGCTAATTTTCATAATCTAATGCACCTTTTCTAGGCTACACATAACAGAGACATTTGAGGATATTTCAGCAGGGTACATCCATTAAAACCATCTCCTTCATTTCTTATTGAATAATGTGTGTCTGTAAACTTCTAAATACATTGTCGTCCCTATCCTTCCCTTTAATTTTCCCCTCTCTTTGTAGTCTTCTTCTCTTCCCCCTAAGACTACTTTCCCTTCAACTAACTTCATTAAATGGGACATTTTGCTATGTTGCTGTTATTTAACTGGCAAGGAAGACTTACTGGTGTTAATGTGTTCTTTGGATTCATGCTGAAAAATATATCAATATATACAAAAATATATTATTGACAAGAAGATATCATGCTAAGAAATATATAAAAAATATATAAGTATATAAGTGACCACAAGATATTGTGTCATCAGTGACAGAAAGGGATGAGCTTCAAAATGATCAGACCTTGGTATGAAGAAAACCATAGCTTAACAGGAGAATTTCAGAATCATGATTTATTTTGATAGGATGGTGTCTGTCCTCATTAAGGTTTGTGGCTTACAACTGCTTTATCGTCTGATGGAGAAAAGTAAAATATTCTTGCCCAGTACTTCAAAGAACATTAGTTTAGCAACCAAATATTGGCCAACTTTAAATAGATTTGAAGAAGAATAATTTTTCAGCCTATATAATTGCTAGTGGTTGTTTTTATGTAAACAACTATCATTAAACAAACATCTGAGGCTGTGAAATACAACCAGGGATACAACCAGTTGGTGGCATGTTAACATATCTCTGAAAAATCAGAGGTTGACATGTTAACATTACATCTGTACCGGCCCTCAATGAAACAGAAAACATCACTGAATTGATGAATTACCATAATGGTTGCTAGTGGACTAGTGGACACGGGAAGGTCTCTATTTCAATACAACCTGTGAATACAGAAGTTGCTCATCCATAACATCTTGTGTTCTCCAAGGTCTCTGAAGATGGGGTATGAAGTGGAGCTCTCCAATAAAGGACATTATTTGTACATATGGGAATGACTTGCATCAAGTGGGAGACTGTTGAACACAGTTGGCAGCACACTTCCCCAGCTCTCCGTGTCATCATTATCATCTGTTATTTTGTTGTTTTTCACTAACATTTCCTTTTGTATATTTAGTAGAAATCCGTTCCGTGTTATGTTTCTCTTCATGCACATCTGTATGAAATATCTATAACTATGTTTATAACTGTTTCTTTGAATTTTGACCTAATATGTTATTGAATAATTGTTTACCAGGATTTTCTTCTTTTATTATATATGTCTGTTTGACAGGGATTTGATGAAGCCAGCACGTATATTCTATATCAATTGTATCAATTTAAGTTTGGATTATGATAAAATTTTCAATCTTGATTCCTTCAATCGTGAATGTAAATTATACTTCAGAGGGAATTTGGTTTAGATGAAGTTTGCTCATGATTGTTTAAACAGTTTACAATTCCTGAATCATCTGTTGGTTACATTTTTTTTACACTTGAAGCTTTGATAAGTTCAATGTAAGAACACGATCATTACAGAAACATTGCATTTAACTGGAATTTTTAAACTGTAGTGTTTTGACACGAATGAAAATGGCAATTTGTTGTCTTAAGTTTGCCCAATGTTTGCTTGTAGTACAGTGCAATGGTATTATATATGTGGTACAGCTGTTGTAATTCATTGGGAAGATTCCTCAATTGAAGTAATTTGGTTTTATCCAGAATTTGCTTATAAATCATGAAGTTGAAATATTTCATTATCTCATTACATTGCAAATGTTCTATAATTACAGAAATGAAATAAATGAGTTTTCATGGGGAACTTAATGTTGTAATGGTAATACTTCTATTCATGACATACAAAAAATCATAGTTTGAATTTACTGAAGATGTTCTGCCTCCTATATTTTTGCTATCTTTTCTGTTTATGTTATTTTAGATCAGTTCAAGCAGAGAAGTAAGATGTTTTAAATTCCTTTTTTGAATACTATCTTATGTGATTTTGGGAATGTTTGTACAAATTACTATTATCCATATCTTAATTGGATATTTTGACAAGATCAAGATCGTTTGTTGACAAATTAGGGTTGAGCTCATCAGACCTAAAAGGTCAGATGTGTTCATGGCACAACCATGTCGTCCATCTTCTAACTTTTGAGGGAGGGGGGTGAAATCTTGGTGAATCATGTCTCTGTATGTTGTCGGGATACAGCTAAATGTAACAACTTAAAAATACAAGGTGAATTTGGTCACTTGGAGGATTTTTCAAAGGTCACTATTTTGTCGAAAACTATGTAATCAATTTTCTTCAAATTTATTGTAAAAATTGTGTGCGTCTCATGCACCAACACTCAACTCTCTTGATGACCTGGAATTTTTCTTGAAGGGAAGTTGTGCAATACCGGGAGAACTGTTCGCTGGTTATCTGTTAGTGTGGACTTCATAGACATATTCATACTAGACCTGATGAACTACAGAGCTTATGATTTCGTTACTTAAATTCTTAAATCAGAGATTTCTTCTCCAAAGAAACTACCTTTGTTCAAAGATGTTGTAATTTTTCCACCTCTTTTGAGATATTATTGTAAATACACTTTAGCTCAGGATAATTTCACCTCAAGCTTATTGCCAAGAAATAACAGCAAAGAGTAGCATGTTTTCCTTTTGTGTTTTATTAATTTGTGGTTGTTTGCATTTTGTTTTTCAATGATGAAGATGAGTTTCACAAACATGTTATAAATGCATGGTTGAACTACATGAATGAATCTGAATCATGTATTCATCAACTGCCATATTGATTACTATGTAATATTATGTTCCTATCCTCTCTATTGGATACATCTCATTATTAACCCAGTACATTTTGCAAACAAAAATATTGATAGCACTTGTTGTAATTCTGCACAGTTATTATCCCAGATCACTAGGTTAAAGTTTTGGACAAGTATTGGGCAATTTAGTTTGGTCCACAATTGTTTTATTGTTGTTCAAGATTGTGTAAAGTCTGATTATAAAGATGATTTTAAGACATTTCTTTTCCATCTCAAAAGGTTATTACTGAAGCGCTAATGATACTGTCTTAATGCACTTCCCAAACAACTGATTTTAGCCATTCACATAGGATTCAATTATTGAATGGAACTTAAAGGGAGAGTTCTATTGGGTATTTTTAGTGGAAACAAAATTCAAGGGGACATTCCTGTTGATGGATACCTTTCATATATAGTCTATACATGATCAATTCGAAATATAAAATATTGCTGAAAGTCTTCTTTAAGAATGGAAAATTTGAAAATAATAAGAGAACATTTGTTTAAAAAAGAAACATGATTCTCTGTGAAGCCAACGATCGGTGCTATAGGTATCAAAAGTATTTCTACAGCAGGGAAGGGCTTTTGTGTCTTAGTGTAAGGATTTCTCTTTTCAAATTTGGGAAAATACTACCAATAAGCAGTGTAAAAATCATCACTTATTTGTAAAATTAAAACAGATGTTTACCATTTCACCTAATGCCAAGATAAAACAAAATGTCAGAACCCTCCATAACAATAGAAGTCTAACTATAAAGGGATATTGCAGAGTACTATTGTGTAGGTAGAATACAAGAGGGTACAGTCAGTATGCTGCTGTGCTACCCGTGTAACAAACAGTATTTTTTTAAATATATTGATTCAAATGAGAATCAAATGAACTTTAGGAGCATTTATGTACAGATGATACTATCCTATTAATTCATTTCATTTCAATAGACAATACAATAACTTATTCATACTTTCCATATAATGAACAGAAAAGAAATTGTTGGGAAAAGAGTGTTAATAGAAGTTGCCTAAATGTTCACATTTCTTAAGACATTTAGTCTTCAATTCATGACATGTAGATTATTTTGCAATCTTGTGTTTATATATTCATTTGCACTGAGGTACTCTCTCTTTCCAAAGAAAATCAGTGCGGGCAAGAGACCATAATCTATTTTTGTATGACAACTGGCATTAAATGCCCATCATTGCTTTCTATATAGAAGATGGATATTTTTCATTGGAATTGCTTGCTAATTCCATCATGTTCTTCAGCCAATAAGCCTTCGATCTGTTGCCATTGTGTATCGTGTGTGTATTGTGTGTGTGTGTGTGTGTGTTGCATTTAGCTCTGTTTGTTTGTCAGTTCGTCTGTCTCATCCGTGTTTGTATGTCCCAGACAATGTCGTGTGTGCTAGGAAGTTGAACCTTCCATTGTCAGTAAGCCTTATTCCATCTTTATCAGGTTTTCTTGATCTAGCCAATAGCAAATCAGATATAACAGGTTCTTAAATAATAAGATTTTCATTTCATATGGAATATATGAACCTATCACAGCCTACAACATAGTTTCCATGGAGTCCAATAGATTGATGTTTTCATTTGTATCACTGTCAATATGAGTTCCTCATGCAAATTCTATCATTATACTTGGGAACATTACTCCCTTCATTATTTGTAATATAAAAATCATACTTTTAGAAATGTCATCCTAATTCACCTCACCCACCACAGATTAAAAGCTGATGTGTGAACCACTGTTCTCTTATTTCTTGTTGTATGGATCAAGAAACTGATAAGATGTAAACTGGACTGGATCATTGTACAAACTCATCTCATCCCGGTAGTTGATCGATTTTTCGCTCGCTCTCATTATTACCAGTGTGGACTTGTTGGGTCCAGGCTGATCCTTATCAAGTAAACATGAAAGTCAATAATGCATTGTTTGTTTTCTTTTTTCAAGAGTTGTGATACCCTGAGGATGGATCTTGAACAATTTTGAAAAACAATTCACCTATTATTGTGCATCATCAGGGTATTCATATCGGTGCAAGGCTTCTTCCCAAGTGTCTTGTCACATTTTTAATCAGATCAAACCTATTAGTTGTACCTCCTTCAGTATCTGATTTGACTATGCTCCATAGAGAATGTGACCCTTACACTAAAACCAATCGGGGACAATGCAAGAAAGCTATCAAAATCCGCACAATTTGACATTTTAGTAGATATCTGAGTGTTTGAATTTATGAAAGGTGAAAGGTCTTTTACATGGACACATAACTAGACTCATTTGGAGCAATATGCAGATCATTAAAGCGAAACTGACAGGGTTGATATGGATTTAATGAGACTGATCACCATTTTCCTTGGTGACTGTTTTCGTATGCGCTTCCAATATTTGAAATGCAAGGATGAAACCAATGAGGAAGTATTCTATATTCACATTATATATATATATATACTATAGATTAAAAATGCACCAGGATAAAATGATGGGAATTGAAGTGAGGTTTATTCAAAAGTGACAGATAACATGAAATATATTGCTTACAACTTTGCAGATCAAGCACATTGACAGGAAATTGACTAGATGAGAGTGCTTTAACCAACTACAAAACACATCACATGAACACAAGAAGTTGCAGTGCTTGAGAAACCAAATGTTCATCCTCAAATCATGTCCGTCGGTATAAAAGATGCTTTGAAGGAATCCATCCATTTATGGGGAAACCCAAAACAATTTTTGTGACATATCACAGTCTGTCTCTGGGTAAAACGTTTAACGCTGTAGCTGTACTTTCATATGAAAGTGCGCCTACTTGATGCCTGTGCAGGTGAAAGGTTCATGATGGTTACCGTCAGCGCCACTGTTTTACCTTAGCATTCACTGCTTTCCTATATCCCTTCACTCACCTACGTGCACCTTTTTTTCAAACTTAAAAAATCAAACTTGTGATCGGATAGGAATAAGAACAGTAATCAGTGTTGCTGCATTAGTTTAGCACTGGCCTATAAAGCAAGATGGGCTTATTGCATTCCCTGTTGTTTGGTGTCCGTCCGTCCATCAGGCATTGTCTGTAAACGTTACACATTTTTCCTGAACAGCAGTAACCCAAAGCTGAAATGACTACAGTGGTAGTACTATGGCACCTTGCATCTCGCGGACAAAAGCTTGTACATTGGTTCCTGTCACAGGATGAGCTACAGGTCGTATGGCTCTTTTGTGTTCAGCATATCAAGAGACTCAAGTTTTACATCCTTGAGAAAACTTATTTTATAGCTTGTATAATTTATATTTTTTAACTACAGTGTAGGGGCCAAGACTACTCCTGAAGATGAGGTCCAAATGTGAACAGTTCCGGAATTCCAAACTCTTTCATTCACAAGAACTGGGATTGATTTTTGAGAGATAATATAAGGCACAAACAATTTTTACATTATTTATTTTTCAACAATAAATTGACAATTGTAAATACATTAACAAATACCATACAAGCTTTTCTTTCACACATTAATAACAAACTTGTTGTCAATGTCACAAGCGAGACAATTCTGATAGTATTCCCTACAGCGACCACAAGTCTACATCGTCTCATAATGACTCCCCCCTCATCCCCAGGGAGAACTGTTGCATATCAGTCCAATAACGAACAGAAACATAAAAAAAAATTATACTTTGAACAAAACAGTTTTCAATAAGTCTTCATGAAGAAGGGAAACATACCAATGAAAGTGTATGTGATTTACAAACAATACCTTTGAGAATATTCAGTGACAATGAATTAGATCATGGGTTTGTCAAACGATTCTTTTGTGAGTGAGGTTTTGTTTAACGCCGCTTGAACAATATTTCAACCATTTGTGATGTTGCTTCTATTGTATCATGTATTTAAACATGGGAACTCACATCACATTGTATAATCACATTGCTGGAATGAAATTCAGCCAAGTTAAGCTTACAACAAATAAAACAGACAGATCATGAATCAAAACAACAGTTCTTTGTACAGTGATATCTTTAACTAGTTATAACACTTATATTATCTTTCACACAAGTCAACTGATATATAGGTAACAATAAGTCTTTAATGTCTCCCTGCAATCATTATTAACATCTTTTGGGAGGAAAACTTGCTTGCTTTACCTTTGGGATAAAGAATCATTGATTTAACGTATCATTTACACATTAGTAACAGGACTAATGGCAGCTGTTCACATATTGTCACTATCAACGACATATGTTTGTCTATGGACTGAGCAAAGAATAGGAAACAAGAAAATATTTTATCAAGTGACATATGAATTGTGCACCATTGTAAGAAATAAGGCAAATACAACAGCCAGTCTTTGTAACTTTGTTCTATGCTGGCTGGTTTTTGCTAAAGATTTTCCATTACAATTGACAAAGGTTGCATTCATTGGCACTGGGTGAGATAGTTGTCAAAACCAGAAAAGTGCAAAGATAATAGTAAGGTGATATACAATTCTTACAATCATCCTAACACTAACAGTTCTTTAGAAAACAGTCCTGGCTTTCTCCCAATGAGCAGTGTCAGAAACTTTTGAGGGGGCATAAAAACTGAGACTTTCAAGTTTTGCAGGCAAGCTTTGTCACCTTATGTAGAATGGGGATGATTAAGACATTTCTGCAGGATACAATAAATGGAAAACATAGATTGGTCAACTATACCATTATAATGTTGGTTTTGGCTCAAATTCGTATAGGTAATTAGAAAAGATACATCCTTGAACGACTAATCCCATCCTGCTAGAAAACCCGTTGGGACACAAACCTACCCTTTTGATTACTCCTTCCCATCTTATATAAGCCCTTTGAAACATGAACGGAACCACCTTTTACCCCCCTCCTCCGTGATGTGGCCACCCTTTGTTATTCAAAACATTAACACAATCTATGCAAGAAGGAAGTTTGAAAACAGTCCTGGTGTAACCTGAAACCCTGTCCAGCAAGATGACCTTTACAGACCATCAGGATCTATTCTTGAAAATTTGTAGACCTCTTAGCAAATTTTTCAATAATATTGTTAATTATCTATCATTACATATCTATTGTTATCTATCATATTGAAATAAGGGTCCTAGCAAACAAAAAATATAATGCATATGTATTATAAATTTCAGATTATATATTTTATTTTCAATTTAACAATATCTAAGTGAAGAGTGTCAGTTAGACCACAATAAATACAGCATTCCCATATGTAATCAACACATTCATTACATATATGTTTTGGTCCCTTGGCATGTTGAATAAATACGATTAAAAAACTGATTTCAAATCTTTTAAATTTACCAGCAATACTGAAATGATATTGTCATTCAGGAACTGTTATGCCAAAAATACTTTGGCATTGATGTCAATTCATGGTCAAACCAACATCTGGTCCCTCTTTACTCTTATTTACACACACTTTTAAGTTTTTATTGTCAACAGTTAAACCGACTAGACTCCTATACTCCAAGGAATGCATGTTTCCATATAACTGTTCCTCTATGTCAGATGTCAGTCTACTTTTTCTTCTTCTCCTTTCCATAAATTGAGTCTAATCCAAGTCCAATGAAGACGAAAATTGTCCCGATCCACTGGCGGGAGACCATAAGGTTACCGAATATCAACACAGACGCTAAAATGGTGAAGAATTTCCTAGTCGTTGTTACGATGGAACACGTGAGAGGTCCGAATGACGTGACAGTGATGAAGATGAAGGTCTGGAACACATATGAATTTTTAAGTATATTAAGTGAGAATAAAGAATGGACACTGACATATTCAGAAAGTAAATAACATCAATAGATACTTTGCAAGAAGTAGAGGGCAAGAATGGAAACCAGGGGAAATAATCAAAATTAATACAGCAAACTTTCATTTTTGGAGAGTGGTCACCATCCTACAAAAATACTATTTTCAAAATTTTAGATTCTGAGCATTGATAGTTTCTGAGATAAGACAAAAGGAGTTTTGAGAGTACACTATGTCCAATGAGCTAAAAATTCTGAATTGTGAGGTGCAACCACTTTTGTATATATCTACTAAACATTCACATAGATAGGTGACGGTTAAATTAAAGAGTGACAGTGAAGTAGCTCCACTCACCTGTCCTAAGGCACTAGCAAGGGAGAATGATATCATGTTGAAGTATACGGAGGGATGGCGACCTGCAAAACTTAAAAACTCCCATCCCTCTCCTGTAATTAATAAACCTGAAACAAACAAAATACCATAAAATCTTATAAAAGATTACAAAGAGGAAAGGACGCAAGCTCGAAAACCTGAAATATCCCAGGTTGTTTTTTAGTTAAATATTTGTATGAAAATGAAATGAAAAATGGCACACAACTATAAGAACAGAACTTATGACAAAAAAACAATTTTTAAAAAACCTGCAAAATTAATGACAAACTTATTATTAATAGGCTTTGTCAGTTTCAACCTTTTAAACCTCACTCTGTTAATGTAGCAGATGAAGTGTTTGCACTAACAAATGTCCATTCCTTAGCAAGAGCAAGAGTATTTATTTTTCAACATTAGTTTCTTATAGGTCAAGATACTTAAAACTTGATTAATTTACACATAAGATTAACCACTAACTAACAAAGCTTTCTCTTTTCATTTGTGCTTTTCATCTTTACCTGCACTTTACAAAACATCAAATTCTGTTACAAAGTGAACATTTGCTGAAAGTTATTTATGGGATGAATTTCACAAAAATAACCTTGGGACTAGAAATAAAGTATCATCTAAGTTAAGGTATCGATTACGAACCTGTAGCAAGTCAGAATATAGAGGAGGAAATGAAGTATTGTATTAGTTTAGGTATAAAAAATGAACTTATAGAAAGCCAGAGTATATAGAAAGAGACAAAGTATCTTATCATACAATTTACTTTTGCAAATTGATATTTACCATCCCAAAACATACTTGCATGATAACTTCTATATCTTAGTTAAGGCATCAAATACGAACCTATAGCAAGCCAGAGTATAGAGAAGGCATTGACGAAGGTCATCATGCTGTAGGGTCCTGTCTTGTAGTCGGACCTCATCTTGTCTTGGGACGCACCGGTCAGTCCATCCAGGGTCAGGGATATCAGCTGAAAGTAAATAATATCATGCAAGTGGTTTGATCTATCGAAAATAAAGGTGTAAAATTATGCTCCTAATGCCCCTGTTTCATGTTCCTATTTCTGTAAGACTTGTCCCGCACTCACTTGTCAGTCCAGTGTAGCTTGTCTTCATGCAAGAAGCCAATCTAATGAGTTGTTATCTAATGCAAGTTGGTATATACATTTGAAACATGAATTTGGTGTATATGGGCATGTAGACTGT
Organism: Phorcus lineatus; assembly: GCA_921293015.1. Classification (NCBI taxonomy): domain Eukaryota; kingdom Metazoa; phylum Mollusca; class Gastropoda; order Trochida; family Trochidae; genus Phorcus; species Phorcus lineatus. The sequence goes on from OV121091.1 coordinate 30,344,330, forward strand.
TTACATAACCAGTAAGGTCAATCAGACACTGAGACTTGCTTTATGTCCATCAAATTCGATTTGGGAGCAAAACTTTCTGACTTTTGAAGTTGATTTCATACACTGACCAGTAGAATCTCGCCCATGCCAATGCCCGCGTGGTCTGCTTTAGAGGAGTGAGCCTGGTCCTTGTACATGAAGAGCGCCACCCCAATCACAATCAGCAGAACACAGAAGTACTTGGCCATCGGGTAACGCTTGCGGGCCAGTAACACTCCCAGGATCATTACTGGGATAGGCTTGATGGATTTACCAAGCACCTGCAATCAACATTATCTACCTTATCTAATGAATATCAAAGTCCTACCTTCTTTGGATTGAATTTTGTAGTTGAATGTCAAGCATAGAGAATATTATCTTTGTTACCTGACAAAAAAACATTCCTAAATGCCTGAATTACAGTGATCAATGTTACATACCGAAATAGGTAACAAATCTACTGTATAATGTAAAATACTTGTGACATCATGACCCTCAAGATGATTTGTATTAAATTTTTTTTTTTAAAGTCAAATACTAATTCCCCCCCCCCCCCCTACACTTAGATATTAATATTTATTTATTTCTGGAAATATGATTAATAGTAACCTGATGCATTATTCAAACAGACTGGCGTCAGAAGGGTTCACATCAAAAGTTCAACTCAGTGAGTTCAAACAGAGAGAACACGGTACCTGAGTAGGATAGGCCACATGCTGCAGTGCGTGGTTACTGGCCAACATGGCCCCCAGGTACGTCATCGAACACACAGCATAAAGTGATCTTGGGGTCGTGTCCCGCTCCGTCTGGAAGAATTTACGTGCTGTAAAATAAAATGACAAATTAATGAAAATGACAACTGTCATTGATATTCACTTCAATGCTGATCCATCCAGTAGTTAAAGGGGAAGGTAAATCCCTATACACGGAATGGGTGGAGTCAATTTTCCCAGTAAAGAGTGTCTTTTCAGTTGAGATATAGTTGGGTACACTCTTGTCTAGCCAATTATCAAAACAATTACTTGTAATTTAAGAATGATTTTTTGCATCCATGTACACCAGTATTTGAAGAGCACAAAACTGTAATTTCTGAAAAAATACATTTACTCTGTAAAGAGAATTTTAAAAATAATATTCAAATACACCTACCTAAGATTCAAATTTGCCTCTGTATGTGTCATATGATCAGATAAGTGAGTGTTGCCATGGCAGCAGTCTCTGAGTGGCTAAGAACTTTCCATTCATGATATCAATTTCACCCCAGTAGTCCTCTCTTTCCCATGTAAAACAATCCCCCCCCCTCCCCACTCCAAGACAGCTGTGACCCCAGCCTGTCCACTGCTGCCTGTGGGAATGGGCCTTCAGCACTAGAGTAGAGATTGTGCTGAACCTAATTTTGTATTGTCACCAATGATATGACAAAACTGGGCACATAGATGTACTTTATATTGGCTAACAATTATTAAAGGATCATAAGGCCTAACAGTGTAAAAAATCTGATGCATACATAGCTTGAGAATCCACAACAAACACCAAACATATCATGGGACTAATAAAGGCAAAATATTTAAAATGGGGAATCTTTTTAAGAATTATTTTTATAAGGAAATACAATATCATTCAAGTCATTCTAAGAAAATATCATCTACCAGCACATTCATTCACTTATTTGATTTTTGACGTGAAATCTCATTTTACTGTAGTATATGTGTAGATCTCTCATAGTAAAATTCCCATAACCTTTGACCTCCCTGACTCGACCGTTAGAAGGTGTGGCACATTGGGTGATAAGATCTCCCCCAGTCTGCTAGTAGCCAATCACTGCTCTTGGAGCCTTAATTGCTTACCCATGGGTAAATCGGGCCTGTTTTACCTTCCCCTTTAAGTACTTGAATCTGCTAGACTCATAAAATTCATTTTTATCAGTCACTAAGCATTTGCCATTTTGTTATGATTAATTCTCCTAAAAGACAAGTCATATATTTCATGGTAGCCTCCGTAACAATTTGGGTAATAAGTTAGTTGTGCGATCATCCAGGTTGTTTGAAACTAATAATCTATCTGCTTCTGTATAATATAAAGTAGGTATTGACAAATCAAAATTTTGAATTTAATCTATTAACATTTCCCCCCACACATGCTAACCACCTATGTGAGTCTTGCTCCATGCATGTATTCCATATGAGCCTTTAATACAGTCTAGATCCTTATTCAGCAAGTCTAGAAAAGCTATGCATACCTCTGCTTGTAAAACAAAGTCGCTCAACTCATGCCCACCGATCTAGCACTCTCCATCAATTTTTTATTTGATTTCAGTCCTTTTGACAAAGGCTATGAATAAAAACTGGCTATGACCAAGACTTAGGTTCATGCATGGCACCCAGTCTTGGCTTTAAAAGAACTAAAAACTTGTCTAATCAGACTAAGAAAAGCCTGTACAAACCTGTCAGTGCAAAGAGAGAGTTGATGATACACTGGATAAAGACCAGCGCTAGAGTGAATCGGAACTTCTCTTGTGACTCCCCCTCACCGTACTTCCCCTTGGTGCTGCAACACAAACACATCGTTTCCTTTACTCCTTGGCAATTATTACTTAATGAAGACAGCTTTAGAAAATCATAAGAATGATTATCGTGTATTGTTACATTGCAAAAAAAATTAATTCGACAATACAATGTTTTATGCTATCAAGTCCCAAAACTGATGAGGCCACAACAGCCCAGTTATTTGCCCATTGCCCATTAGTAATCAGTCAACTAATTCTTTCTCTTTCCAGAATTATGTATGGTTTTAAATAATTGCAACTTTTCAATCAATTGATGATAATATGAATATGTTTTAGAAAATTTAATCTAGCTAGAGATCTGACCTATCAACAAGTGATACAAATCTAACAAGTTTTAAAGTCTCTGATATATCATTATCCCATAGATGTCCAATCTAAATAAATTTAGATCAAGATTTTAGTCACATTAGGTCAGATTGTTACTTGTATTAAAAAAATGTACAACTTTCAAACTAAATCATAAATAGATTGATAGAAGTCCAATCGTTGTTGATTGTTTCCATTTTTATATTTCTGTCTATGATTTATGTTTACATACATTATGGAGGATAGTAACATAGAGAAAAAGCAATGAACAAAAAAATACTCACAGGGATTGGGAAAGACACCTTTGATAATGGGCCATCTATAGAACTTTCAGTCATTTTCAGAATTTTGAATGGGCCATTCCCCTTAGTAGCAATGGTAAAGTTTCATATTTGAATGGGCCATTTTTTCATCCAATGTGCAAAATGGCCCATGGCCCCTGCCTTTCCCAATCCTTGCACCCACAAACTATTTTTGCTCATTGATCTCTTATTGTGCATGTATAGTGCCTAGAAAATAGTCTGGTCTATGAAACCACTTCATGGTTTCTATATATCAATTTTCCAGATCAATATTCTACTAACCAGCTGTTAGATTCTATTCATTCAAGAGTTGAATCAATTAGTATCGTGCATGCGACGAACAATATACATATATAATAGATTTTGTTTTCCTTTTACTGAATATAATTGTTTTAACATATGTTTTAGATTGGGATAATCAATACTTCCATTTCAAAATCAAAAAACTTTACTTTTGTACAGAAATAATATATCCAAATTTGCATGTCCTTACATGATAAACCAAGGTTTTACTGATTATAAGTGTTTCAACATATGTTACAGATTGGGATAATCAATACTTTGATTTTAAATTTTAAAAACTTAACTCTTGTACAGAAATAATATATCCAAATTTGCATGTCCTTACATGATATATATAGGCTATACATGTCTACCAATGTTTTCCTACTAACGTAAACCATAAATGACTTCCGCTAAGACGGCTCCCCAACTTCCTCCCACGTTCATGTTCCTTGACTCAAATCTGTATGAAAATCTAAAACAATGACAGCTTTTGCCTACTCACATTTTTTCTTGCAGGATTCCATAATAAAAGTAGCAGATGAATATTCCGCCTGCACAGATGAGCAACTTGAGTCGCCCGGTGTCTGCCATCTTGACAGGATTCGTAGTTTCTGGGATCAACTGGACTGATGAATCGCCGTCCTTCAATGTCTTATCTGTGTGTGAATCGGACATATGCGGTATGGGATCCTATGAATAAACAATAAGGGATTCACAGCGTTGGAAGTCCCGGTTATAATGACGTGTCATTACCTCCAGCATACACGAGGCAAACAAGCGCCTGCTTTCTCAGGTCACATTTGGTTAACAACTATTAACAAGTAGTCGTCCATAAACAATAATTCTCCTCCAGTTTATCAAAATATTTTCAATAGTAATTATTTCTCAGTGTTTTAAACAGCATTACGTAGTTTTATCAGAATATGTAGATGAATTTGACAGGTTTTGATATTTGAGTTCTGTAGGATTGTGATAAGTTACAGGACAAGTATTACCAACAATTTGTTTGGTTACTCCGAGGTTAATGCAGCAACTCCAAATGACTGGCGTATTTTATATAGATGTTCTATTTTTAGGAGTTTATAAATAGATGTCGGAAAATACCCCCGAGGCACTGTCATGTATGTCAAATGCCACCAACGCTTCCTTGATCGTTTTCACACAGTACATGCATGCATGAATGCAGTTAATTATAATTAATAAGATTAGGGTTACTAAAATATAGCATAGCATTTTAGAGTTGATGTAATTTATAATCTTAATAAATTTGTATAAATATTTTTTTTAATCTAGAAAACGAAACATGTTAAGACGGTATTTCATTTACCCAAGGATTTAGGTCTATACACGTCCTTGAATTACCCAATATGCAATGACAAATTAAAGCTAAACTGCATTATATACCAGGCGCAATAAATTGATATCATAGATTGTGTTCTTATATCCTTTAGCCCGGTTATAACTAGGTGATATATATATATATATATTAATCATTGTTGATACCATGATACAATATGTATAACCAGTTGGGATCTCTTGGTAATAACGAATAACTTTATTTATCTCATACGGGATCGCGTCACTGTCTAAAAATCTGTAGGATGCTTGAGTTTTCTTAAAGTCATAGTCTCAATTTTGTAAGGCAACCAAACTGGGCTAATTATTCTTTACGAGCAAAATTCCAATCACTTACACCAATATTTCCTGTCGAGTCTGCAAAGAGTTTTATTTTTAAGCCCGTTATAAAATTTAGGATGACGCTGCTTATTGGCGTATGCCGTTTCAGACCAAAGAGTTACAGAATCAAGTGCAATCCCATCGCGAGCACGAAATATCGGAAATCTAGTTATTGCAGCGCCGATACTTAGGACAGACGCATTCTTCATTAAGTTTACCACCTTTTTGTTATTTCTGTATTTGAAAAAAGGTATGCTATTGGCTATTTTCATTGGATATTTAGCTGGGAAATTTAATGTGTTCCACGTCATGGCCTAAGCGAAATGACGTGGTAAGGACTAACGCTCGCCAAACACATAGGGTAGGGTGTTTTGAACTTCATTATTGAGGGCTAGAATGCACGCAGATTTCTGAAAATTGTTGCAAACGTCAGGGGAAAGATTTATGTGAGTGATGAAATATTTGTCCGGCGTGCATTACAATTTGCCTTGCAAAAATGAGACTATGACTTTAAAGAATTTGGCTATTTAATAACAACGACTTGCATCTTCTACTAAAGCACTGGTTTCCCAATAAAGTCATATAGTCAACATTCATACATGTAGTCATTGGCTGCCGGGTATAGATTTTGATGTCTATGTATTGTATTCGTTGCATTATTAACCCAATAACAATGGGAATTTTGCTATTTTCCCTTCTACAAGGTTTATGCATTATTAACGCAATAACAATGGGAATTTTGCTAACTTCCCTTCTACAAGGTTTATGCAAAGTCAGAAAATAAAATACAACCATCACTCTTGAAACAAAAAAGACGTTTTTCGTCCATCAGTAATTAATGCGACAATGCGGAATCATCGATCCTGAACAACTCCATTGTGTTCGAGTCACTCCCAATTATTAGGGTTGCTTGAGGCAATCATTACGTGATTGGCAACCAATGACTGATTCCCTAATTACCCATTCACATGTATGAATGTTGACTATATATGAATTTATTGTTTTGTCAACTATACTTGATAAGACGGATACACTGGTCGAAATGAATTCATCGGATTGTATTAAAGAAGATTGATCAAGTCAGAACCATCCGAGTTTTCCTTTTTACGAGTCATGTCTATGTAATGTATAAGCACTCATAAGTTCATCATCACCAAGGAAATAATGACTACCACCCTGATGAAACGTATTAAAGAATACAGTTTTTGATGATAAACTCCGGATTCATATCGATTTACGCGAGGATACACTGAGTTTCAAGCGCTGGTGTCGATAGAAAAAGATTCATATTGGCATATGTTTTTCTAATGATATATCCAAGCAGTGTTGCCCCTTATACACCAAACTGTCATCCAAATACCCCCAAAACGCTAAACTTGCAGCAGCCCGAATGAGTGAAAGTGGGGGTTGGCTGTCATCACTCTCATTTAAAACAAAGTACATTCACATTTTCTCTTTGACCTCACAATAGCACTATCATTGTATGATAAACCAATAAACTTCACAAGCATTGTACCTTATCGAAGCCGTGATCGTTGACAGCGTCACGTTTTCCTTCCATGATCCAACCCGTCTTATTTTCTGATTTTCGAGGTACATGAAACCCTTCCTCATTGATGTTTTGACGTCTGCTGCAACAATATCAAACAGCTTTTAATGGATTATGAATATAAGTCTCCAGTCCTACCTTTCCACTGTATGGGATACGCGGCAACGACAGCTGTCTTTGAACGATCAAATGTTTTACGTACGTAGAACCCTTCTCTCCAAACAGAGGTAGCTCCGTCATGAATTCCTATACAATCTCTGTCTGTCGACTATTCTAACGAGCCAATCATTGTTGCAACTACTGTGCCTCCAGTGGTGAAAACACCGTTAGAACACGAACTGCATAACTTCATTTTTACTTACAATTTACCTTTAGATAGTGCAATTTTCGAACTTTGACAAGAAGGAATAGACAGACTAGGTAAGATTTTCCCAAATCTTTTGTTTAAAATATAAACAAAAAATTATTGGCCACATGAAACAAATTTCATCGTACGCATAATGAGTGAATTTAAGACAGCTTACATGACTTAATTTTCACCCCTTTAATCACTTATTTGAGATTTTGTAAGGGAAACTAAAAACAAGTTTCGAAATGTTGATCCTGGTCACTTTAACCAACTGCCAATATGTTAAAGCTAACTGTGTGATATGGACTTAGAGTATGTTATGGAACATATCGTTGCTTCTGAACACAAAATACAACAGTGTCAGTTTTAATTTATCCATGGTATGATTCCGCAAAGATATACCAAAAATACATGACATTTGCACTTGGATTGGCAAGCAACTGACCAATCTTTCGGTAGGCAGTTTTGCATAAAATATTATTTTGAAGTGCGAATTTATACTATTTTGATTTTACAGACTTCTCCTGAACTATAACTGGTGCCGATGTGAAAATTTGAGTATGAGATCGATTATGTTTATTTATGTTGATTATCATTATGAATGATGACTGAATGCTTAAAGGCACTGACGCGCCAACATTTCCTAAATCTTGATAATGCACAGTCAGATAAAGCATGTTATTCTGCCCTAAGGTATTCCACAATACAAGTCTTTAACAAAATATGTACGTCTCTAGGATATAAAGTATTTTTAAATACCTAAAGAAACCATTGTAATGATGCATAAAGCACACATGAACTACAATTTTGACAATGGTCTTATCTTGCAGAGAAAAAACGGTAGCTAGTCGATATGATACAGTATATTCGTTTAACACACAGCATATTCACCGTATAATGGTAAACAGGTACAGAAATTTTCCTCTTTTTCTTACAGTACTCAGTATGACAAAACGGTATGACAAAACAACCCGTTCAAAGACCGCAACACGTTCGAAACCGTCTAAAAATGTCATGTAAATTTTATTCTAGCAAATGTCTCATCAAGAGACTTTTAACAAATAATCGAACATGTACAACTTTGCACCAACACTAAGGAGGTGAGGTGATTTTGGTTTAAACGCCGCTTTCATCAGTATCACGGCTACTACTTGGTAGTAGTATTGCAGGGAGAAAGCCCGCAACACAAATATGGTTATGCTGCATTGCCGTGAAACATACAAGCATCGGCCGGAACTCGCGTACCATGGGTCATGCTGCGCTGAAATTCAGCGTACCGTTGCACCCAAACTTCACTGCGTGTAGAGTAGTTCTCCACTGAAGACAAAGTCCTTGGCGGGATAAGAACCCCGGACCTCTAGATCCGATTACGAACGCGCAAACCACTTGTCTATCACGCCACCTCAACAATTTAAAAAATTGGTTTCACTCACCTATTTTCCATCATGCTTTCTTGATTCAGCTGTAAGAATAATAATCTATGTAAAATGGGGTTATTTCGTACATATAACGACCGTTACTGTTGTAAAGTTGTGACTGGAGGCGCAACAGCTGAAACTGAGAGATTTACAAAATATCCATCGAATCCGTTTATTTGAGATCAGGTGACACGGAATAAAATCAATTGAACTAGCGAAACAGATGCCTTTGTTGTAAACAAATATTTTTTGTCTTGAATCCGTTTAACTTATTAACTGGTTTTTGTCTCATGTACAGAAAACTGAGTTAGGTAATCGATCGGTCAGAGTACTAGTCAAACCCGGGGTATAAACTTTCCAAAACATAAACGCATTATTGGCTTGAGAATGTTTGACTCTTGTAAAATGTTCTTCAATGTTTCCTTCCAAAACGTAATTGACGTATGGTTGTTCCAAGCTTCAGATAAAAACGGGGCAATTTTAACCTTTTCCTTTGTTTATAAAAGTTTAGAAACATTTGATGTCATTTCCGTTAAAAAAAAATTCATTTTGAAAACATGTGAAGCAGAAAGAATAAACAATAGAGCATATGGTACACATAACCATTTATAGGCAAACGTTATGTCAAATATGTCATATTATGCCATAACAATTGAAAAGTTTTCGAAACGTTGCCACAAGTTGTCACACTGAAGCTGTACAGTCACAATCTCCAGTTGCCTGACATCTGAACGTTTACAAGAGCACCATATCTAGATTTTGGTTTTCAGATTTTGCTTACTGATAACGCCGAAAATAGCCAGAGTTAGAACTTAATCAGATGCTCATTAGACACTGGGATAATCACGCGGACATCGTCTCGTTTTGTCACAGCCACAGAGACTCCAAAACACATCCCTGTGAATCGTGTTCGTGAATTGAGAATATCTGACCAAGAAGGTTGATCAGTTATTGTTCTTGTTTGGAGATATTTCCAGCTGCGCCATAAGATACAGTGATGTAAAATCCAGAGCTTGAACCTTAGAAAGCATAAAGAGGTCTCATTCAGTGATGATTTACAATTTCGTCTGCAACAGCGAGATGGAAATAAATTATCTCTGCACTGTTTACCATCGGAAAATAAACATTTGGCCTTCATTGCAAAAGATGGCAGATTCGCTGAAGAGACACAGGGTATGTTGTTGGTATCAAATATGTCGAACTTTATAACCAGCGTTATTTCAAGAAGTGTCCCTGAAAATAGCCATCTTTTTCCTTATCAGTTCAGTATGGAAACAATAAACAGGTTTAAGTTGTAATTTATGATCGAAAACGTGCCAATGACTCAAACGTAATTCTGGAAATTATTTACAGCAGGTACGAGGGGAAATATATGTTGAAAGTGTTAAGCAGATCAATTTAAAAAATTCATGTATATAAAATGTAAAATTGACTTATTGACATTTGTATGACGGTGTTTATATTATCATTGAAAACGAGAAAATATTCTAATTTTGTCACGGAAGTAGCTCTGTCGTGCATAACTTTCTTTACGAACGTCTGTTCTAATCGAGCTATTTTCGGTCTTCCGGCAGCTTCTCCTAGCGGCAAAATACTGAAACATAAACTTGTTATAATTCAGCCACTGAAAACATCATTTGCATAGATATCCCATTTTTGTCACCGACGCCTCTGCAATAATACAGTCGCTAAAGAAGGCGATCGTGTTTTGTGAATAAAGATTTAAGGGAAAAGTGTAGTACATTCAAATAAACTTTGGCTTTCCCGAAGCATACGCAAATAACTGAGACTTCTCGAATGATCGCCTATGAAACGGCGTCGCTGATTGCACAACTAAGTTTGATTGCATCCAATCAGGTTTCTAAATTTCTAGGAATTTATAAGCTTCCTTTTGGGGGACAGCATGGACACTAACATGAATCTTTCGAAACCAAAAGTCAGACATATATGCCGTCAAGTAATCAAGTAAAATCCGAGCGCAGAATATGTCTTATTAAAGTTAGCAGTTGAACTCGACGTATAATAATGATATAATAAGACCCTCTTTCTCATATACACCAAAACAAGTTTAATATGCTACAGTACTAGCGAAATATTCAAGCACCACGGTTGTGGTGTATGGAGATAAGGGTTGGGGTTGTACCATGACAGGGGTCCGAGTAGATAATTTATCAACAGTTTTTAGTTTTAAAACACTCACACTATCACAAACAGCGAGACCTTCATTGCAATGTAGAATAATTCAATAATAACGTTTCTAACTTATATTTGTTAACTATCGTCAAATATAACAGATTCTGTAGATATAAATGCCATTTTGGCTGAACCGATTTGGTGTAATCACCAATGTACAAACCTATCTTTCATTTTTGAAGACTGGTTCAGAAAGGAAGTACATAGCATTCGAGACTTGTGTGATGAAAAAAGAATCTTCTCCTTCGTAGATTGAAAATAAATTTCAATTACAAGGGTACATATTTAGACCACTATCGTGTTGTCAACGATCTTCCTAAACAATGGGAAAATGTTATAGGCAATTCTAACTCGATCTGTCTTTATGATCTTAAGATCAATAATTTTCTAATGGAATGGATTAAACCTTCTTAGGGTTCTCGAAAGATGTACTATAAACTTATACAAAGTGACCATTTGCCAATTATTTGTAACAAATGGCAATTTCTTAACTTCCAGGATAATGATGTAAATATTTTTAAACTTCAAGATTTTCAGTTTAGATTTTTGCATCGTAATATTTATACCAAATTGGAAATGTATAAAATGAAATTAGTTAACAATAGTATTTGTAATAGATGCAACAATAAAACAGAACCGATTGTCCACGTATGTCCACTTGTAGCTCTTTTCTGGTCGGAACTTGAACACTTTCTTCAACTGCATTTGGCTTACGAGGTTCATTCAAATCTTAAATCAGGTATTGGTATTCAGGAGATTGCAAATTTAAAGCTGTTAAATCATATTCTGTTAGCTCGAAAAAGACACATATATGATATTATCAGTTGTATTAGCAAAGGAATCATTGTCTTCTAAGGCATTCATTGGTTCCCTGAAAAATATTTTTCACGTGGAAAGATACATTCCCAGAATGAAAAACCAATCAAACGATTTTTAAAATAAAATGGCTGCCATGCACAATATAGTTGAATGATCTGACGTACAATCGTACACGCCCATAGCTTCAAGATGGTATTATGCATTTATTGACCTTCTTGAAAATATTTGACTAGGTAGTATTAAGTACCTACTCATGTGAATAAGAATAAATATTTGAGAATTTTTTTTTTTTGTTAAACATGTTTTCACTCTGAGTCATATATATGATTAATTTAAGTAATCGATGAAGATATTTTCGAAATGGTTCAGCTTTGCCTGCATGTGCGGCACCCTGCAATATAGATCAAATTAGATCGATGGCTTTCAATGTGTTATTACGGTATGACCTTATACAAAAGCTAAACTGTTGATCTAATTTGAATCAGATTGGACAACCTATAGCTTCTCTAAACGGTGACGGGGACAGACCGACTGTTCAATTTGAAACAACATCGTTGATTGAACGACTAATGAAGTTCGATTACAACCATTCCGGATTGTGAATTTCTAGCCAGAAGAGCTCCACTATTCTCTCTTAACAGAGGTAGCTCCGTCATAAATTCCTATGTACAACCTCCGTCTTAATATACGAAGGCTTCTCTGGCTTCCGGCAGTTTCCCCTACCCCTATTGCAACTTAAATTACCTGGCAATATTTAAGCCAATGAAAACAATGAATGCATGAATAGCATATTTGTTGTCACACAAGCCTAAGCAATGAATACAGTCGCAAAATGGGACGTTTGTGTTCTGTAAGGAAGACTCAAAGTGCAAGGTTCATATTCGAATAAAGTTTAGCATTTGGAAAGCTCACGAAAATAACTTCGGCGATTTGAATGATAACTTTTGAAGTGGCGTCGGTGATTGCACAACTAATTTTGATTGCATCCAATCAGCGTGAATCACAACCTCCAGGTCATGGCGCCTTCCCTTCGAGTACCTCTACGGTATATTAGTGACGTCACGGGGCGAAAACTCGCTGTCTGGAGCTAGCGTGAATCAGTATGTGACGAGTAATCACGTCATATGGTTTTATTCCAATACTAGATACAGATGAATCATCTGGTTTTATTTCACAATAAGAGCTGTAGCTGCTAGTTTTTAAAATTTATTTATGATCTTTAAGACCATACGGATGGCATTTTAACTCTTATTCAGCCAAATAAAAATGTATGAAATATATTGTATGTCACTTTAACTAAGAACACTTTTAAAACATTTAAAGCGATATTTCTATGCTTGTTTTTCTGTCCTGGCAAGTGTTCGATATTTTTACAGAAGTCGAATAATGTAAGTCTAAGCAATATGGTCCAGAAGACTGAAGAATGGAAGCTGCAGAACCATGCCCTGGACTCGGCACCTCGCCAAAACTGACCAAGCCAGTATGTAGCGACCCAGTGCATTGTACTCGATCACAGTTAAGAGTCAAACAGTCTCCAAGTCAGGTCTCAACGTTACCTGTCATGTTCCCTATGTTGTAACCCCGGCTCTGGGAAGAAACCATCAAAATCAATGCAAGTGATGGTCCTAAATACCATACATTATTAATTAACTATCAATTATATGGCACTTTTACAATATTTATACTTATACAATATTTACGGTCTGGATAATATGCTTCGGCAAAGTTGCCAATACGACATAAACTTGGCGATTCTGAGGGGAACATTCAGAAAGCCGAAGCAATCGCTTCAAATGTTCACAACATTTCTTCACCCAGTATTATTGAACTAACATTTGGCCATTCGCTAAATTTCTTGCTAGTTTTGATAGAGTAATGGTGGATAGGGAACGGAAAAGAGCTATCTAGCTGGGCTACATCAATAAAATGAGCGAATTTAATTGATAAAATTGTCACTAATGAAGAATTTCCGTATGGGCCGAGTTACGGTAACTGGGCCAATACGGAAATAATTAATAGATGACATAACATTAGCATTGGCTAATGTCGATCTTTGAGCTGAGAAAACGATTGTTAAATATAACCTTGTTTTAATCCACATTAAACAATTCTCGTCAAAGTTTGAAATAATGAAAAAAGAACTATAACTTAATTTAGGCCATATTATCAACAACCGATGACGTAGTTCGATCAATATGAAAGCGAGCAAACAGAGATTTTACGTACGCTTTGTTCAATCAGATGCTCCTAACCGCGCGTAAATTTCTTTCGAAACTAAATCAAAATACTTTAAGTCAAATCTCTCCGATCAACGCCCAACAATTTACACGTGAATATACAAATAAATGTTATGTCAGCTCTACATTTTAGGAATACTGTATTGTTAAAAAATATTTAGCATAATCTTTTTCATGTTTTTTACTTTTTTTTTCTTGTCCGCCTATTTGTATTCTTAAACAATGTTTAAGAACATGTTTCTTCAAAGTTTCTTTAAATATGTTCGCAGTTGATAAAATATGACAGGGGTTGTAGTTTTCTTTTATTGGTATTTTAAGTGTTTTTAAAAAGGAAATGAATGAACATTTTAATGAAATGAATTTTCAGTTGTAACGGAAACTTGCAGTCAAAACATTGCGGTGTCGCAGTTTGCGTCTCTATCTGATATTGCTTTTACTGATAAACAGATAAACACACGGGAAAAGATTAGCTATCTATATCAATGTCACGAAATGTCAACGTAATGAAGATAACATGTCTATCTGTGTGTTTGTATGTATTGATCCTTTGGCCATATCACATATGATGAACATTTCTTTGGCAAGGTTTTCCTTACTACTCAGTAAACCATTTAATACAATTTGCATCATCCTACGGGCCTTTTGCCTGTTTTTACAAAAATACTTCAATAATTTATTGATATATAGGATCTATTTTTAATGACGAATACCATATTTATCTCATCCAATGAGCTCGAGCTTTTCAACATGAATCATGTTAGCAAGATATAAATCTTTGGAACTATATGAGAATGGGATGTAACTGGCATCAGAAATTGAATATCACATTTATGCTCATTACGAATGATAAAAATATATTTTCAGAAATTCTAAACATTGTTTAAAATTCTAAATCATTCTGCGTTTCGGTGTTTTGCTTTCAACACAAAGAACAACTTGTGCAAACTGTAATTATCACTTAAACCAATCGATTTATTGATATTGTATTGCTAATGGCTCTGTCGTATTTCCTTTAGGAATAGATAAAAAAATGTTGCCTGGCAACGATTGACAGGTAACCTAGCAACACACAAATAGCACAAGTTGCATAACTTTAACGATCATGACTTACACCCGACCTGATTCATTTATTTTGCATATGAATCCGGATCGTCAATGATTAATTAAACAGATCGAACACTGCCATGACTACTATAATGAATTTGTAAGACAGATGAAGGCCCGTGAGTCTGTTGACTTGAACTTCATTCATGGTTTTATAATAAATTCGATAACGTTGAATCATATAAGGAGATATCTAGATATCTTTTTTCAACTTGAAATCATGGGGTTGTAGTAAATAGTTTCCTTTTAAATCATTTTGATATTCTAAGTGGATGTTGTCAAGAAGCTTAAGATCCCACACATTTTGTCGATCTTAGTGAAAACTGAAATTCAAATATGGCAGATTTTTAAAACTGTTGTCGATCTGTTTTTACCTTTTTCAAAATTACTAAATTATTCCACATCGCTGTATATAAGCTTCTTGGTTTCCGTATTCCCAGGTAGAATTCGGACAGTTATCCAAAACTTCACATTCACAATCTCATTGATATCAGTTTGAACCTTTCAATCGCACCTTGCAGAAACTCAGCGATGCATAAATGATAAGTTCGGCCTGATCTAAAAAATATTGTAAAAACAAAGTGTCACAGATGGATGTTATTGCACGTTATTTTCCCATTGTAAAAGAAGACACGAAAGAAAAACGATTGTGTAAGAAAAAGTACCATTATGCTATTGAAACACGAAGGGTGTCATCTGCACCTTGTTATACCCCGAGTGAGTTCATCTTGCGTCCACAGACGTATTTTGAATAGGCCTAGGGAAAAAGCAAGACTTAACTAGACTAAAAAACTAAATACAAAGCTGCAAATGAAATTATTCTCAGATCTGGTTTTTTTGTTCTTCTTTATTGCACGTTTTGACATTTTCACTTCAGAGGTTAAATGTTAGGTAATATTTTTATTCTAATGTGTCTGTTTTGAATATTAAACTTGTTTTTTTCCCCTGAATTATGACATGACTAATTAAGTTACCATTCAATAGCTCACAATATTATTTTAATCATGTTCAGTGAACTAATATATTTAAAGACTATGAACGCAAGCGATATACAACATTTGATAGATAATGTAACTATACACAATAATGGCACGATATTGCCATGTCGTAGGAATAATTTATATCAGCGCTATGTGACAATTATACGTTGCACATTACCCAACTGGAGACAGACGAGCGCAAAGCGGGTATTAAAGCTTACATTACGATCTGCACGCGACTCTTTACCGTAGTACCTTTAAAAATCAAAAGGCAAGCACAGCAACTCCGTGCCAAGTCGCGATGCACCGTTCATGGGTATAACAGGCGCTCATCCGGCTAGCAAACAATCTAAATTAGCCCTTGAATGACGCGAGGTGGGAGGTTACGTGTATTTTGGGGGAGGTTTGTTTACTTCGGCCACTAGTGGCGAGTGACGGGTCACGAGTAGCCCTGGCTGTGCGTGACCCGGGGGACTTAGTATAACTGTAACAGACAGGGGGTATCTCCTGCCTCAAGCTCCTCTGTTAAAAAACAAACTCTGGAGCCCAGGGGCGGACTGCATATCTAGTCCTGCTCATGTTCGTGCGATTGTGTATATGCTTGCAGCCGTTGATACAGTCTATGCGCCCTTACAGCAAGGCTAGATGTTACTGTAACACAGTACGGATCTGCACAGAGTGGAAACGTTGTTGAAATTACAATATATTATTTTGGTGATTTAATTTCAAATTTCACAAAAGCAAGGAATTTCAAGATCTTTGTGGAATACTTTGTTAATTCTATTCCGATGTCAAGACAAATTGGACCTTTATTTTTCCTTCGGTTTGGTGAGAGTTAATTCCAAGAGATAGACTATAGGGGAGAATCATAGACTGTTAGCAAGACCATTAATTAAATATCCCTTCCACCACTGTTCCTTCAGATCAACTTCTGCTAAATCTCTACACAAGCTTTTTTGGTGAAAGGCACATCTCTATAATGATACATTCTGAAAACAATTTATCTACGATAAAAATGCTATACACAATGTATATGTATTGACCAACGAAAACCATGTGAAATCACTGAAGGTCGCTTTTTTTGGAAACTTTTTAAGTGTGTGACACTTTGATGCAATCGCATTTGTATTGTCATCCACATTCTCATGCTTTGCCCGATTTCTTAAGTTAAGGTTGCTTTGACAAATCATCATCACCACGTTAGATGGTACGTCGCCATCACCTTTCTATGAACTTCCGTCATTTGATAAATATATGTAACCCAATCTCCACTTCTCTAATCACTTTTCACATCCTGGCGTTTCGCATTACCTTCTACTCCGTGAGGTGGTGTTAAGTGCTAAATTGCGTATTAATATTCGTCCTCGATTGTAACGACGTAATATACTGCTTGTGTTATGATCAGTCCGTATATAATGTAGAAAACATAATCAATTCGTTGAAGATTATCATGCATGCATGCATATGAACATACAGACATGCATACATACATACATACATACATAATTATGCATACATACAAATTATTTGATATTATATAAGGAGGTATACCATTTACGTACGTACGTACAACGTACATACATAAATTACATACATACATGCATGCATACAAACATGCATGCATACATACAAACATACATACATATGCATACATACAAATTATATGATATTATATAAGGAGGTATACCATTTTTAAATAAATAAGGGACGATATTTAATTTCTAAACTTTCCTTAAAGCAAATGCTACGTTTCAGTATACATTGTAAAAGTTAAATGAAAGGTAGGTACTGGCGACCAGCGGACAGTCTAGACAGGTGTAACATGTATATATGATACATCAAGGTCATCTCCTCTCATCCAGGACCTATCTGTCAACTTTATTGTCTGTATTTACATAGATGAGGACGGAATTACCCCTTCATGGGTGGATAGGACTTTACAAGTAACGCGAAATATATGACAATGCTTATTTTATCTATAGGTGAAATATACACTTAACTGATAATATTTACATGAGGACTGTGATCAGTTATACTCAGCTAATTTCGTTGACAACTTTTGCCAGGTGTATGGAAAGGTGATAGTGTTTGCTTGAGTCGTTCCAACTGAAAAGACGCACTTCTTTGAGAGGCATTTAGAAGTTGGTGAGATGACTAAAGAACACGTTATATGGATTTACAACTTCTTTATTGCAGGATTGCGACGTTTCGGTGTAGATACTAACACCGTTATCAAGCAAGTGATTTGTAACTGATAAATGGCGTAGGAGTTACATGATCAAATCCTCTAACATACTACACGGTAAATCTCTCCTTGTAGACCCTCGGGGCTGAGCGAACTCACTAAAAGCTTGGTCATGACAAACATTTCTCGTTTGAAAATCCATGCGTGTGAAATTATGCTCACAAAATTTTAATTTGAAAAATAAATCATCTGCATAGTTGTCTAACGAGGACAACTAAAGAGGAAGAAATAAAATTGAAAAAAAACATAAACAAACAAATGTTTAAACGATGATATGATTAAAAGATAAAAATTAAAATGACACAAATATTTTAATATGTCCCTTCTATCATTTTTAGTTATTTATTCCAGCCCTTCTGTCAATGTATAGTTAAGAATAAAAAAAGAAACTATATTTGCTTCATGAAGAGAAGAAACTTGAAACAACAGGAATTTATTAAAAATAAATACAAGTTCGTTGACGCTTCCTAGACTGCATTTGTGAATTGGCTTTCCCTTCTGTAACACAATTCATGTCTTGATACATAACATACAGGTTTTTGTGGGTAGGAGAAAACTTAACTTGTCGAGTCATAAGGAATAAGGAAATTTACATTATACACCGTAAATGGGTTTTTTTCTTCCTTGAATGAAACATATGCAAAGTATGTAGCCGGTTGTCATCCATTTATATTGTCAAATGTCTATAAATGCAAATATTCATATGTTTGAGGAAACAATGTCCACCCATCTGACAGAAGGTCATTGAATATAGGTTAGTGTACATGACAGGATGAACCGAGATATTCTCAAAAATAACACAAGGTAACTTAAAATAGGAGAACATATAATAAAAAGTTTCTGTCCCAAAAATACATTGAAACTCATGCAATATGCTACAATGAATTAAAATCATTTGAGACAAAATGTCGCAGAGCGCACATTGAGATATATACGGTACGTTTTTGCGCGACTGACCCTGGCTACTGAACACAGTCTCTTGTTCTTGACAGCTTCGAGACTGTAGCTCATCGAAAGTAGAGACCCAACGGCATGTTTTCTCGGGGGTGAGGATATTCAGGCATGCTTCTCACGAGGGGGACGGGCGATGTCAGTATGAAGTCCCTCACAACCCTCGCAGTCCCAGAAAATAAGGTGAGTTAGCACTGAAACGACATGTTTATTCAACTAGTGCGATAATCTTGCTGGCCATATGATCTGCTCGATGTGATCAGCGAGTCAATAAGCCGTTTTAGCTTATTGTTGTTAAACAATCTAATCGCACGTGTCGGTTCATACATGCATGACAGCCCCTATCATTTACCGAGATCCAGATTTCTACTCCCATGTCACGCCGAGGTTTATATTTCCATAAGACTCCTGCGATCTACCGACATTCATTCGAACTCGAAGGGGGCGTTGCCGAGGTTCAACTAAGAAGTTTATGTGTTTGTTTTGTGTGCCGTCAGTTAATGCTTAAGCTTGCCACTGTCATTGCTGTTATTAATTTCTGACAAGAGTCCTTTCCCGGAGGTTTTACATTATTATGATGTTTACTTCAAGTGTTATTTTGTTATTCGCTGACGTCATATACATGTAAGTACAGCAAAACAGGCAAAGGTCTAGTTTCAGTCTTCCCATCACGTCCTGTTACTTATACTATGTATATATATATGTTGAAAGACGAGAACAATACGTTAATGTTTGAGACATTAGGTTTACTTTTATGTCACCAAATTTAGACATTAGTTATAAGCCATATAACCCTGCACCGATCCTTTGTGAGAGCAGGTATGTCATTAAAATAAAGTCAGCTGATTCTTCATACAGCTTGAAGAGGGTTAATAAAGATATAGGGTATCAGTGTTTATAGGCTGAGAAAGGGGTTTATTAGAAAAAATATGCGCTTGCGTTTTGAAGAGATTCCATTATTGATTAAACTAGAATTTTGTCCATGAAATATATTGCATTTTTGGCTTGAAATTTCTCCATTATTGATTAAACTAGAATTTTGTCCATGAAATAAATTGCATTTTTGGCTTGAAATTTCATGACTTTGAAAAGTGGTAATCTAAACTAAAAAAGATGATAAAATATATTTGATAGAGTATAACTGTGCCATAAAGGGAAATTATGATGCACAAGACGGGGAATGAGTCTAGTTTTTAAAACAGAGAATTCTAACATTGAAGATTAATAAATAACATTATGTATAAATTTGGATAAATATGAAAATGTAATTTATAAATAAAATCTTGTAACCTAATTTTTCCAGTGTGTCAGCAGAATTTACTGTTGTCTTGTTGTCAAACATACATTAGCGTAATCTGACCGGCCACATATTTCAAATCTACATTTTGATGCATTAGCTGTAGGCTGTTTTCATGATAAGAATAAATTGCAATGCTTCTACAGGGAGGCTTTCCAAGCATGAATGTAAACTGTGAAATTCAAAAGATAATACAAGTAAACAAATGTCTGAACACTCAATTCAATAAAATGTTTCCTAGTTTTAAAAACTTTCCATGACACTTTATGTTCACCCTCTACAATGCCATTTTTGCAGGATATAATAAATGTTCATTATCATTTCATATTATCTATCAGCAAATCACACTTTTCTTTTATTCTTGAAAATGTAGAAATCGGAGATGTTAGGGATTCTATTAATATGAAATCTTAAAATGCTGTTTGAGGAATCACTGTGGTAGAAGTGAGGAGTTGCGGCTAGGTTTAGGGGTTGAACCCGTATTTTGAAACATTGCCAGTTAAAAGGGTTAACTCCCAGGATGAACCCCTTCTCTCAATAGGTCAAGCACTCACCAAACCTTCAAAATTTATGAAACATTCTTCTGAATATGAAAAATTTAACAAATGTAAGCGATATTGTAATTTTTAACACAGAGAACTAAAAAAAATCAATACTGTAAGAGTTTCTCATGGAGTGTTACAACAACAAAACTCTTGACCTAGGTCATTGGATACTAACACATTTATCATGACTGTTGGCTCTGAACTTATTCATGTAGGTGTAGGTTAAATTGACTCTTAGTCAAGGAACAGATACATGGCATGAGATCGAAATATTTAACGTTCAGCAATTTTTTCCTTTGTTTGTTGCTGGATGGGTAACCCAATACACAATAACATTTTTCTTGAGATTGAATATTATTATGCATGCTATTTTAAATGCAAAGCTTATGATGATATTCTTTTGTACATCAGTATTGATATAGTTTAGAATAATGAATCAATTTAATTCCTTCAGTATATTCCTTTCTGCTTGGACTATAGGAATGAATGTCCTTGCATTATACATCACCATATATATATATATATCTTAAATTTTTCTTACACACTGCAGGACAACCATATATATTTTTCGTAAAACTTTTATTTGAAAATGAATTAAATAATATTCATATTTAAGGAAAGATCTGCTTCTCGACTTCAGTATATACTTTTGTATATATGGAATATGCTACTACCATTTTACAGTTAAAAAAGATAGTTAAGCAGATTATCGTGCAGTTGGCAATTAGTCTGTAAGAGCGTGAGTTAACATGAGCCTACAAGATGATATAGCAATTGATTCATGTATCAAAATTATTTTCTAAAAGTTTAATACATTAAAGAAAACATATATTTGAAGGATAGGTTTGAATATTGTTGTTGACTCAGCATTGAACTTGATGGAAACTAAGTCATATTTAGCTTAAATGATAAATTCAGCAAATAAATCAAATGAAATCTTATATCAAAGTTTACTTTAACGATAAATTAAACAGTTGAATAACATCTTGGAATAGTTTGTTTAAAGTTACAACAAATAAAACCTTTAGTTGATTGAGAGGCATTTTTAACCCAAATAAAGACAAGATTTATGAATAAAATCTAATATCAAAGTTCACTTGAAAGATAAATTAAGCCCTTTCATAATGTTTTTAACATTTAACATATATTCATTTTCAAGTAAGAATTTTATATTTGTGCAGATTATTTTTCAAGGTATTGTGCCCCTAGCATTTAACAAGAGGAACCACTAGTCAAAGTTTATGAGTAATCTTGGAAGTGTACCTATCAATCACCTGTCGGAATTAAATGTCGTTAACACCCCTGCATGTACATTTTGAAGTTGACATTGACGACCTGAATGTATTACGTGATTGGCTGCTATTTACAACCTGTTACAAATGTAAGTGACTTGAGACCAATCTTGACTGTAGAATACCTACAATTGGACTGGCTTTCTTGAGGTATTTTGTAATTTCTTAGTTTCATATCCTGTAATTTGAAATATAGACGATAGACGGGTGTATAAGCCACTGAACTGACATTGTTGTAAGTTTTTGTATTTAAGTGTGTTTACACGATATCATTGTTTTATAGGATAATTTGATTGACCTTGTGATATTTTGTAATTTGTTAATGAAGTATATATCATGTAAATGGTAATGAAGACAATAAGAATATAGAGAAAATTAGATTGGTGATTGTATCATATAATGTAAACTCTGTTCGACCCTGTTTCATGTCTCCATTATACCCTATTTCATGTGATACTGATGTTTTGGAAATTAATATCAACTACACTGAAATATCTGGTATGGTTAAGTGTTTTAGACAGTTGAACCTTATACATTGAATTAGACAATAACTGGGTTAGAAACTAGCACTTGGCCAATCGCCCGTGCTAAGTATTTTCAATGGCTATTCCTTGACAAGGCTAATTCACTGCCACAGTGAACTCTATCACATTTTCAATACAATTTAAACAACCTGGTTGAAACGAGGAAATCTTTTGTAACAATCAAAATCTCAGATTCTCTGACCTATCGACTGACTCATAGCTTAACAGTAAATTGAAACATTTACTTTTTGTCATGCATATATCGACTGATTCATTTAATTATTCTTTTAATTTTAATACCAAACCAACTACCAAATACAACAAAGTCCAGTCAAAATATGATTTTACACACAACCTCTTTGACAATTTTGTTAACAGCAGGTGTTGTGAATATCTAAGACAAATAACTTTGTCTATTCATAGAGCACTTATGAAAAGAGTTTTAGTTACTTGATCTTATTGAATGACTGCCTCCCCCTCTTACATTTTCGGTCCAACCAATCACAATACAACAGTTTTGTCGATCCCCTTCAAATCTTGCACATCCTCTATCCTATTTATTGCTAACTTACAGTTGGTTATCAGGTTACTGAAAACTGTTTATAGATTTCTTTTCAAATTTTGCATGTTTTCTATTCTATTAGGAGAGGTACATTATTAAAATAAGAGCAATTTAAAAAATTTGTAAATTTTCTACATATTTTCATGTTTTGTACATTCATCTGGCAATGAAACACTTTTGCCACTCTATGATCCATCAATGGCTGTGTTGTGTCACATGTTTGCTTGTCTAAGGTTGCAATAAGAAATTATTTTTACATTTTTTATAAGCATGTTTATTTTATAGACACGTTATGGGTTTTTTTTTAAACAATCTGCGCTGGTACATGTTGAAGATCCAGTATTGTGATATAAAGTTAACTTGTCACGATATTCTAGTTTCATTACAAGCCCTGGAAAGGTTTTGAAGTTTTGCTTCGTGACCCGGTCACTCTACATACACAATGTTTCATGTGATATTCTTATTCCATCCCACTGAAAAAAGAGTAACCAAATACTTAGATTTACTGTTTTGCAATAAAGTAGTTATTGTCCAGGATTATTGCTTTGCTAAGTATATCTGTTCTATATGCCTTCTAAGATTTGAGCTTTGTCCATGTATACAATTTCTGCATCAGCAGATTTAAGGTGAAATTAATAATGACATGCTTGTTAAATCATGCCTGTATGGGTTACTTATCAAAACTTACTCTTTCCGTACAAAGATTAAGTTAATTACCAAAGGAGTTTATGCCTTATGTACAAGCACATTTTGCCGGAATCACTCCTTGAGGATTAACCTTATAAAGAATTTGTTTTTACAAACCAAAGCTCATCAAATGAATTAAATGATTTGTATGTATACGGGGATAATTTCTGGATCACAGGCAAGACCTTATCTTTACCTAGACCTCCTATTTACGAAGCAAGATCAAATCCTCAGTGAACTTTGTGCCTTTTTACAAGTTGATAATTCCTGAATCACATACTTAGGATTAACCATATAAAGAGTTCCTGTTTACAAATCAAGGCTAATCAGATAAGCTTTAAGCCTTGTATGCAAGTAAAGATGTTAATGAGATTAATCGAGATGGCTTGTATCGTGTACAGAAGTTAATGAGATTCATATGGATGCCTTGTAGTTTATGAGATAAATTGGGATGCCTTGTATACAAGTAGAGAAGTTAATGAGATTCATCTGGATGCCTTGTATACAAGTAGAGAAGTTAATGATATTCATCCAGATGCCTTGTTTACATGTAGAGAAGTTAATGATATTCATCTGGATGCCTTGTATACAAGTAGAGAAGTTAATGAGATTCATCTGGATGCCTTGTATATAAGCAGAGAAGTTAATGATATTCATCTGGATGCCTTGTATACAAGTAGAGAAGTTAATGAGATTCATCTGGATGCCTTGTATATAAGTAGAGAAGTTAATGAGATTCATTGTGATGCCTTGTATACACGTAGAGAAGTTAATGAGATTCATCTGGATGCCTTGTATATAAGCAGAGAAGTTAATGATATTCATCTGGATGCCTTGTATACATGTAGAGAAGTTAATGATATTCATCTGGATGCCTTGTATATAAGCAGAGAAGTTAATGAGATTCATCTGGATGCCTTGTATACATGTAGAGAAGTTAATGATATTCATCCGGATGCCTTGTATACAAGTAGAGAAGTTAATGAGATTTATCTGGATGCCTTGTATACAAGCAGAGAAGTTAATGATATTCATCCGGATGCCTTGTATATAAGTAGAGAAGTTAATGATATTCATCCGGATGCCTTGTATACAAGTAGAGAAGTTAATGATATTCATCCGGATGCCTTGTAATCAAGTAGAGAAGTTAATGAGATTCATCTGGATGCCTTGTAATCAAGTAGAGAAGTTAATGAGATTCATCTGGATGCCTTGTATACAAGTAGAGAAGTTAATGAGATAAATTGGGATGCCTTGTATACAAGTAGAGAAGTTAATGATATTCATCTGGATGCCTTGTATACAAGTAGAGAAGTTAATGAGATTCATCTGGATGCCTTGTATATAAGTAGAGAAGTTAATGAGATTCATTGTGATGCCTTGTATACACGTAGAGAAGTTAATGAGATTCATCTGGATGCCTTGTATATAAGCAGAGAAGTTAATGATATTCATCTGGATGCCTTGTTTACATGTAGAGAAGTTAATGATATTCATCTGGATGCCTTGTATATAAGCAGAGAAGTTAATGAGATTCATCTGGATGCCTTGTAATCAAGTAGAGAAGTCAATGAGATTCATCTGGATGCCTTGTATACAAGTAGAGAAGTTAATGAGATTCATCTGGATGCCTTGTATACAAGTAGAGAAGTTAATGAGATTCATCTGGATGCCTTGTAATCAAGTAGAGAAGTCAATGAGATTCATCTGGATGCCTTGTATATAAGTAGAGAAGTTAATGAGATTCATCTGGATGCCTTGTATATAAGTAGAGAAGTTAATGAGATTCATCTGGATGCCTTGTAATCAAGTAGAGAAGTTAATGAGATTCATCTGGATGCCTTGTAATCAAGTAGAGAAGTTAATGAGATTCATCTGGATGCCTTGTATACAAGTAGAGAAGTTAATGAGATAAATTGGGATGCCTTGTATACAAGTAGAGAAGTTAATGAGATTCATCCGGATGCCTTGTATACAAGTAGAGAAGTTAATGAGATAAATTGGGATGCCTTGTATATAAGCAGAGAAGTTAATGAGATTCATCCAGATGCCTTGTATACAAGTAGAGAAGTTAATGAGATAAATTGGGATGCCTTGTATACAAGTAGAGATGTTAATGAGATTCATCTGGATGCCTTGTATACAAGTAGAGAAGTTAATGAGATTCATCTGGATGCCTTGTATACATGTAGAGAAGTTAATGATATTCATCCGGATGCCTTGTATACAAGTAGAGAAGTTAATGAGATTCATCCGGATGCCTTGTATACATGTAGAGAAGTTAATGAGATCCATCTGGATGCCTTGTATACAAGCAGAGAAGTTAATGATATTCATCTGGATGCCTTGTATATAAGTAGAGAAGTTAATGATATTCATCCGGATGCCTTGTATACATGTAGAGAAGTTAATGAGATTCATCTGGATGTAAGGGTGCGCGGTATTATCGGTATATCGGTATATTGCAATACAGGAACAACAGGATACGAACCGGTACACTCTTCTGAAAACATCCAATATATCGGAAGTTTTAAAATTTAAAATTTCCATGTAAAATTGCAGAGAAACGTAACAAGAAAAACGTGATTTTACCGAAAGTTGTAAACAATGTGTGAACTCGCCAGGTGAAAATAGCACAGATATGTTAAAAGTCCGAAACCAATCACTGAGTTATCTTACTTTACAAATCGATGGCCAGTGGAGCATTGATCACTGATATAATTACTGCTATTTAGTCAAGAGAGCATGCAAAAAATGAAATATGAAAAGTACCAATATATTGCAATACGTATTGCAATACGCTTTTCTGTATCGCAATATATTGCAATACGAAAATGAGGAGCGATACCCATCCTTATCTGGATGCCTTGTAATCAAGTAGAGAAGTTAATGATATTCATCTGGATGCCTTGTATACAAGTAGAGAAGTTAATGAGATTCATCTGGATGCCTTGTATACATGTAGAGAAGTTAATGATATTCATCCGGATGCCTTGTATACAAGTAGAGAAGTTAATGAGATTCATCCGGATGCCTTGTATACAAGTAGAGAAGTTAATGAGATCCATCTGGATGCCTTGTATACAAGCAGAGAAGTTAATGATATTCATCCGGATGCCTTGTATACAAGTAGAGAAGTTAATGATATTCATCTGGATGCCTTGTATATAAGTAGAGAAGTTAATGAGATTCATCTGGATGCCTTGTATATAAGTAGAGAAGTTAATGAGATTCATTGGGATGCCTTGTATATAAGTAGAGAAGTTAATGAGATTCATCTGGATGCCTTGTATATAAGTAGAGAAGTTTATGAGATTCATTGGGATGCCTTGTATAGAGAAGTTAATGAGATTCATCTGGATGCCTTGAATATAAGTAGAGAAGTTAATGAGATTCATCTGGATGCCTTGTATACAAGTAGAGAAGTTAATGAGATTTATCTGGATGCCTTGTATATAAGTAGAGAAGTTAATGAGATAAATTGGGATGCCTTGTATACAAGTAGAGAAGTTAATGAGATTCATCCGGATGCCTTGTATACAAGTAGAGAAGTTAATGAGATCCATCTGGATGCCTTGTATACAAGCAGAGAAGTTAATGATATTCATCCGGATGCCTTGTATACAAGTAGAGAAGTTAATGATATTCATCTGGATGCCTTGTATACAAGTAGAGAAGTTAATGATATTCATCTGGATGCCTTGTATACAAGTAGAGAAGTTAATGAGATTCATCTGGATGCCTTGTATATAAGTAGAGAAGTTAATGAGATTCATCTGGATGCCTTGTATATAAGTAGAGAAGTTAATGATATTCATCTGGATGCCTTGTATACAAGTAGAGAAGTTAATGAGATTCATCTGGATGCCTTGTATATAAGTAGAGAAGTTAATGATATTCATCTGGATGCCTTGTATACAAGTAGAGAAGTTAATGATATTCATCTGGATGCCTTGTATACAAGTAGAGAAGTTAATGAGATTTATCTGGATGCCTTGTATATAAGTAGAGAAGTTAATGAGATAAATTGGGATGCCTTGTATACAAGCAGAGAAGTTAATGAGATTCATACGGATGCCTTGTATATAAGTAGAGAAGTTAATAAGATTCATCTGGATGCCTTGTATACATGTAGAGAAGTTAATGAGATTCATTGTGATGCCTTGTATACACGTAGAGAAGTTAATGATATTCATCCGAATGCCTTGTATACATGTACAGAAATTGATGAGATTCATCTGGATGCCTTGTATACAAGTAGAGAAGTTAATGATATTCATCCGAATGCCTTGTATACATGTACAGAAATTGATGAGATTCATCTGGATGCCTTGTATACAGGTGTAGCATTCTTGCATCAGGAGACCCTGTTTGTTTCTATACATGTGATTTGAGGTGGTTGAATGAGATTAATGTCCCATACAGGTTCCTGTATATAAAAACAGCATGACATGTGTTTACGAGATATTTAATACTGCCATGTGATCAGGTTGTTGTGCACTTGATAGAGGTTTAGGCCTTGATAAACAAACAGTAATCTTCTATGGTGCGTGACTGATTCCGTTTCACATTTCTTACTTGCCCAAACCAGAGATGAGATTACAAGAAATGGGGTTTACCTCTGCCTTTAGGAATACTTCACTTACCTCACAGTGGGTAGTATCAAAGAGGCATCCTGTGAGATGTTGGAGATGCTGATCTTTATCAATGCTGTGTTTTTATTCAGGAGTTGACTGTTGTTGAAATGTGTCATTTAAAAACCTTTTTTTTACAATCACAATATCAAAGTATGGAATAATGATTATGAAAAAAGATTTTTATTTTTTTAAATTTTCTCTCCATATTTTGTGTTACAGGCAAAATAAAGTATATGTCTAATCAAACAATTGTCACATAAATAAATATACAAGAAAATCACAGTTGGCTAATTACATTTAAAAAAAAAGAAATCTAAATAACATTATTTTCCAAGTAATAAGTGTAAAGTTGACCATTATTGAAAAAAGAGTTGATTAAGACAGGTTAATTATCAAACTTTTTAAAAACTTATCTGAAGCAAGGTTTGATATATTATATTTATGTAGATTACAACTTGTATACATTTATATTTGATGTGCTATTTCACATTCGGCACATATATAAGGCTGGTTTTATATTTTCATTAAAAACAAATAGTTATTGTCTCTTGACGATTAATTTGTGATATATTTTAAATGTTTAAATCATATATCAAAACAAAAGAGCATGTCATCAAAATCACAGAGTGAAATGATTTGACAATTTTGTACTGAAATCAGAAATCAGGAGCTGATGTCAGTGTCATCATATCAACACATCAGCAATTCAACAAAGTTCAAATTCTGGATCAAATGATTTTGAAGATCAATCGTAATAAAATTTTATTATTGGTAAAGCCCATTCTCAACTCAACATGAGATTGTATAAATTCTAATTTTCATAACAGGAAAATGTTTACTTTCAAATAAAAATTTTTTAATGCGTGTCAAAAAGTAGATATCTATAGGACTACTCATACGATCATCATGAAAAGAAATTTCTATAAGTTGCATATTCAATAAATCTTAAATTTCAAACCACAGAAGAACATTTTAGAAAAACAAAACTAATCTAAAGACATCTTGAAAACAAGGAAAACAAGGAAAATCAAATCTGTAATTTGGCAAAACATGTTTGTTCAGTCTTTCAGTCAAAAGACCAAATGAATAAAACATGATTAAATAAAATTTTCTCCATCTGTGCTCATCATGCTGTTCTTCCATTATAGAGTTTTCTATAGTAACGGTACCCGCCATTTTCAACACCCAAAAGCCATCCATTATCATAATAAAGACATGATCTTAATCCATTTCAGAAACAGAATTTATAAGGCAACTCTTATGATTCCATCATATGGATAAAAACAATCACAATCGAGTCTTCCTCTTTAATGGAGAGAAATTCTATCAGGATTCAATTTCAAGATTTTCTTGATAACAGCTCTTTATTCTAAACTTAACTTTAGATAAATGACAATTCCAAACGTTGTGAATTTCAAAATATAGAAGTTTTTATGGAGGAAATCTCGTCTTCCTTATGTAAATCACTTCATAATGCCCTTCAAAGATTCAAACGATTTGGCCGATAGTTGAATCAATCACATTTTATCTGACTGCTAGTAGTTTCAGCAACATAAGGAAAACAAATAACTTTGATGTGAGAGGTTGTCAAGGTTCTGATCTCTAACCTATGATATTTTCCAACGAGGCGTTGACAGAAAACTTCTGTCCAAGATCCGTAAAATCCTGACAGAGAAGAGCTCCTTTCCCGCTACATGGGAGCAGTTTGGTAAGTCTTCAGTAAAGAGAGATAAGAAAGAGCAAACAGTGACAGTGTGCTTCGTTAAATTTGTTTTCAACTTCTTTTCTTTTGTTTTTGCCCTCATTTCTTTTAAAACTGTCTTTTTCAAGTTTCATGTCTCTGAAATTTTCAAATTTGTATGTGATTGTTACTTATTTGCCTACAAAGTTAAATTGATATTTGATCATGAAATTGGAAGATGGTTTGATGATTTGATCATCTTGAAAGAATTTGTTAAATATGACATTTTATAGACAAATCAAATGAAAATGATACACAGTTTTAGCTGCTACTTCCTTTTTGCAAGACAAATTGCTGATTAATGAAGATTTATGTGGATGTAGTTGAGATAGTTTTCCTTGTTTTCAGGATGTTTTTAGATTAGTTTTGTTAATCTAAAATGTTCTTCCGCGGTTTGATTAATAAGATTTATTGAATGTGCAACTTATAGAAATTTCTTTTCATGATGATCGTATGAGTAGTACCATAGATATCTACTTTTTGCCCCTCATTAATTTTGTTATTTGATATTAAACATTGCAAATATTGAATTAGTGTCAACCGATATTTATAGTCAATTGTGAAAAACTTTCAAATTTATTTTTTATGAATTTTTATCAGACAATGTTAATATTTTGTGTTTTGGATGTTTTGGGGGGAAAAAAAAGGAAATTTTGATCTGGTGAAAAGGAAAAGTTCCCTGAATGATGCAGGTGAGCATGAAAGGCAAGGATTGCTATGGAAACATACTTTATGAGAAAAATCATTTTATTTCATGACAATAAATTATTTTAGCCCTACATAATGACAATGTGTGGATAAACTCAGTAACAAGATGCATTTTTTCAACTTCTGTAGAAACACATTGCTAATGTTAGCACAACAGTTGAGAGGGATCGCTCGAAAGAAAATCAATTTTACTCCGTCCCACAACAATGTTTTTGCAGTAAGAGCAGGATTGAAATTTTCAAGTGGTTGTATCAGATTATTCTGACATAGTTTCTAGCTTGCCAAGTCCACTTTAATAAAGTGTCAGTTGCACAGGAAACCAAGGTTTCATATGGAAAGAAGCGAAAACAGTTTTGTTCAGGATTTGGTAGGTTGAAGTGTTAGAGATACTCGTTTTGTAAGAGTTTCATATAGCATTCTTTATCATCTGTTTATTATTATTGTAAAATATGTATGTATCATTTAATTTCAGTATCGGAAATTTTGAAATTTAGCTGTACTTTCTGTTTTTTGGTTTATTATTATTGTAAAAAGTAGATGTAAAAGGGGCTTTCTGGACTAAAATATTTTTTTAATGTGTTTTATACGTTAAAATACATTAAAAAAAACCTTATCTAGACCAAAACATGTATGTATCATTTGTTTTCAATATTCAAAATTTTGAAATTTAGCTGTTTTTTCTGTTTTTTGGTAAATATTTATAAGGAATAGAATTTTTATGGGTTTACTTAGTCATTTATATTACTGAAATGATTTTTATCAGTTTTAATCATTCAATGTGGAATATATAAAATTAGAAAATTGAAAACTACATGGTAGGTTTTAGGGTAATCAAACTTTTGGAATTGTCATTGTTCTAAGGTTATGTTTAATGCTTGGTTTTAAGGTTTGATGTTGATCCTTCCATAAAAATTATAAGTTATCATAAATACGTAGATTACATACAGTCTTTAAAATGTATCTATATACAATATCACAAAAAATGATTAATTAAAATTTCTAAAACACCTTCACTGTTGCAAAAGAATTCATTTTTAAATTGGTTGAAATGCTCACAGGCCGGGCTCAAGCATTGAACCCCATGATTAGAAAATGTAAACAGTCGGATTAAACTTAGGACTCCCGTGTTACTTGTCACACGTAGCTTTGATCAAACATAACACTGTGGGACAATCAATCAGCCAGTTATTAGCCATTGTGGGGTCTAAGCAGTCTGTTTGCAGTGTTTGTGGACAGCCAGTAGACAGAGCCTAGAAGAACCATCTTGGATTTACTCGACTTATGTAGGTTCCGGATTTGGTTTACTTATGAATTCAATTCTGTGCATGGAAGGGTTGTTTATTGTTTAGAGAGATCTATCATTATTATGCAATAGGATTTTGGTTTGTGTGTGTGAATTGGATAGTGCATTAGGGTTTTCAGAAATTTGAATGTTTTTTCCTGTTTGTGAATTACGATTACCAAATAGTTCTCAGAAATCTTTATCCAAGCAAAGGCCATGTTAAGGAATAGCAGCGGATATAATATACATTTACTTAGTTTTCCATATATGTGAAGGAAGGGAGCAGGTTGGAAACAACTTTCTTTTGACTCAAGTCAAAATAATTTTTGTATGTCAAAATTCATTGTTCCAAAAATTCCAGTCCAGCCTCGTATGTTTCAAGTACGCACATACAAAATAGCTTATTCAAATTTAAAGCGCTCGACACTGCTGCTCAAAGCATTCTTCTGATCAATTACCCTCACAAGCTTCCGATATATGCAGTGAACAGGACATACAAAACTGATTTCAATTCAGGTAGAGAAAAAGCTTTTCAACCTTGCTTACCTTGTTCACATAGGGCAAACTGACCGAGACTCGGACACCAACCGAGGTCTGACACTTTTGACTAGGAGCTGACGCAATGATAAGTGCAATGTCGGCAATTTGTTATAGAATATTAACTTTCAGTATGTTATTGTATTTATTTCATTCGATAACATTTGATTGTAAGTAACATATCTAATCGATTTTTTGCTATGAAGTACAAATAATAGATCCATGTAAGAAATTGGCCAAATATTTGTTTCAACGTAAATGTTGACTCGCGGGCTAGGAAATATAGGAAGCGCAAAATATTTTAAACTGTATTGATAAACAAAGTGAAACAAGCAAACAGCTAAATTTTGCTGAATATTGGTACATATGTTAGTAAATGTTGAGATATTGACAATGTGTCAAAATGACCTTGCTTCGGACAGTTTTGATCATTGTTTGGACACTTTTCTCTATAAGGACTTGAGATGCTTTTAATCAATCAACAAAAGTCCAGGAAACATGCAATAAGATACTACTAATTAATTTTAAATTTTTTCACACATTCAGTTTGGCAATTAAGGCGTTTTTGCACTAAATGCCTACAAATGTGATTGTGACCTCAAAATTTTGAAATGACGCATCCAACATTGTTGGAATAAATTAACATCAGAAGGCAAGGTCTGGCGATGAAAAATTAATTCATGTTTCCGAAAAACCTTGATGTAACTGTACATGAAATACTGTTTTTGAATGTCTGAGATCATTTTGATAAATATTTTAAGCTAAGGATACATGCGAGAAGATTAGGTGCAAATGTCAGATTTTGGTCTGAACTGAAAAAATAAAAAATTTTCGTATATTTTACAAACAGCTCTGCATTCTCCAAATATTGCTGTGGCATTGCTTCCTACTTGAAATCTTCTATTGTCTTTTGTCCTGGAAACAATGTTCCATTGTCATGAACAACAAAAAATACAAAGGCTAATGAGCTACAGAGCCCATGGCTTTTACTTTTTGTCAAATCTTTTAAAATCTGATGTTCCAAGGTAGTTGATGTAAAAGGATTTTGTTGGCTCAAAACATACTTAGTTATCTCCCTTGTATGATGATATTTGTCCCTTGCAGCCGCTGATGTGGCAGGGATCTGTCGGGGAGGACCTGCAGCACCTGGAGAAGGACCGGGCGATCCACACAGACCCAGATGAAACAAGGAGGAGACGCACAATCAAACTCGACCGCAACAACAACACACTCGGCTTCACTCTGCAGGTAATTTATAACAATAGTGAGCTTTTAAGTCTAGTTTGCAGTGTCAGGGTATCATTAATAAAACATTACCCTGAAGAAAGTGTTTTTTAATGGTAACTACCACAAGCAGTTTGCTCAACCATATAAGTCTGAAGTTCCCGTATTCAGGTACCAACTTGTCAGTCTTTATTATGTAGAAATATAATAATATAATAATTAATTATGTAGAAATATAATAATAATATGTTAATTTGTATGGCGCCATATTCACACACTACAGAATGCTTATATGGAAATATAAGCTCATGTCTTTGGTGAGAATAATGTTATCTAAAAACTTTTTTTAAAATGATACGGAACCATACTCCAGATAGTTTGCTGTTGTTGTTCTCTTACCTTCCCCAGCATGGCTTTGCACCAGTCTCCATCACTGGCTTATTAAAACCTTGCTGCCAACCAGTCAAAATTTGTGTTTTGAGTGCGGTCCCCTCTCCAGCAAAAAGTTGCAGTTCTCATATGATTTCTCATTGGACTATCGCGATACAACGCAGCATCCTTATTGGCAAGCAGAGAAAACTATGAGAAATGTATCTGAGCAAGTCAATGTGGCTGGTGTAAAAATAGAACATACGTGTGAAAATGTTGTTCTCTTAGTATTAGTATTATTGCAAGAAAGAAATGTTGTCTTCATAAAAATTGCAATTTGGCCTAACCTCTCCTTGATATTGTAGAACTCCCTCACTGTAAGGATATCATAACTCGATCGTAAAGTAAAAAACGTTTAGAAATCATACCAAAAAATTGTATATCAAATTATTGTTATCAGCCCTTACAACATAGTATGTGGTTAAATCATTGTTTTGGCAGACATATGGCATCAAGAACAAGAAGACCAACGAGTTGGAGGTCATGACCTATGTTGATTATGTGGAGTTTCATGGTCCCGCTGGTCTGGCTGGTATGAGGAAAGGTAAGTAGCTGGATCTGATGAAGTTTGATCTTGAAGTTGTACATTTTCCTCATTCCATGATGCATGTAGTATATAAGTATACACACCTATCTACTCATAGGATACTAAACAAGCTTCCATTTAATACTATTTTTATTGAACAAGTTAATGATTAGGTATAAAACGAGCAAAAGCAAAATTAACCAAAATTAAATGTTTTGGTGTTATGCCTTTGTGTATGCAATAAACACTTCCGAATTTTGTTTCTGATAATAAAAATAATATTTTTCCCACATTGATATTTGTTACAATTAAACAAGTAAAATTAACGTCCTACCGCCCTCGTCATTGCTGATAAAAATATGCCCAAGAAATTTGATTATCCTTATGCAGCCTCATGTATCATCTGTGGCTTCAGTTACACACCTTAAACTGTAATACAACATGTTGAGCCCTTGATCTTCATCAACCAGCCAGGGCTCAGTGTTCTGAAAGTTTACTCTGAAAAAAAAAATATCATCCCTGGGATATTACTCTGAATTAAAAGGTACGATTCCCGGGATATTACTCTGAATTAAAAGGTACCATACCCAGGATATTACTCTGAATTAAAAGGTACCAACCCTGGGATATTACTCTGAATTAAAAGGTACCAACCCTGGGATATTAATCTGAATTAAAAGGTACCATCCCCAGGATATTACTCTGAATTAAAAGGTACCATCCCTGGGATATTACTCTGAATTAAAAGGTACCATCCCCAGGATATTAATCTGAATTAAAAGGTACCATTCCCGGGATATTACTCTGAATTAAAAGGTACTATCCCTGGGATCAATCATAAGTAGATAGTACACAAAATGTAAACGTATTTTGATTAAGATGCATTAGAAAGTTCTTTTGTTTTAACCGTATACATTAAGTTGTAGTGTGGCTTATCTTAGCTCTACCTTGCTTGTCCAGGTGATGTGATATTGTCGGTGAATGGAGAGAATGTGGAAGGGATGCCACACAGAAATCTGGTGAAGAAAATCCAAGACAGCAAAGGATCATCACTTAGGTACATAATTATTTATTCATGAATTTCATATTCATGCTTCACATTCTTAAAAGTCATGATTAGCTCCCCGGCTTGAGATAGGGCACTGACTAAAGAGACATGCTAGCTGTGAGTTGTTGGCGTGGCATCACCGGTCTATGAATGATGACATTCTGTAGAGAATTTGTGCAAACTGTTTCTGAGAAGTATAATTTTTATGCTAATTAGTTCAGTAGAGGGACAATATAATGGAATAAGTTTATGATGTAAATCAACAACTGCCAATGATGATCAAAATTCCATGAAAATCATGTTTGGTCTTTTAAGATAATAGGAATTGGTTTGAGGCAATACATAAACCATACAAAGGTATATTTGCAAGGGTTATGTTTGTCAAGAGAGATTAAGCGCCTGCCTGATAGCTTGTGATCAGCAGTTGATCAAAGAGAGACAGTTAGGTTCACATGTTTTTACATTGAAACTTGAACGAAGAGTCATTCTTAAAAAATTCGTTGGTTTCAGGCTTGTTGTTCTATTTGAGGACTGCTGCAGGAAGGTAGAGCTATATGAAAGATTCATAAAACTGAAGGTAAGAATATATTTCTTTGTGCTTATTGTTAATAAGTGACATAGCCTAATGGTAAATAGAATTTTCCTTGTTGATGTTAAGATGTACTGAAAGCTTTTGATTAAAAAAATACCTAATGTGGTCAAGAACTTATATCTGTAATCATCGCTTCATTACGAGAAATAACTGAAGAGATACTAACAGAGTAAGGTGACTTCTCCTGTCAAGAAACATGCGGATGCTGGGAAATACTGGATAAACCTGTGATTATCCAGTGCCTAAGCCTTGAATTTTCTCTTTATAAAAAGTTTTTTCATTGATCGGTTGAATGGCCTCTTTATTTTTTCGTTATTTACAAAGAAAGATCATACATTACGACAGGCTCAGAAATTTATAATGAAATCTTTATGTAACAAATTTATTTATTGTACAAATACTCGTACTATAGGATATGTTTTATTTACTACTTCAATATGATGAGGAATTGCCACATCTACAAATGATTTAAAGTGACACGGTATATGTTTCATTATTTTTTATCTTGCATAATTGCGAGCCAAAAGACCATATGTCCTTAATGAATTTCCAATATTCTTCCTAAACTTGCATCTTTATCTCTAAAATGCCCAAATTATGATATTAAATGGTTATTTAATGTTAAAAAGTCTAAATTCTACCTCCTATTTACATGT
Source organism: Phorcus lineatus (assembly GCA_921293015.1). Taxonomy (NCBI): domain Eukaryota; kingdom Metazoa; phylum Mollusca; class Gastropoda; order Trochida; family Trochidae; genus Phorcus; species Phorcus lineatus. Next base: position 30,381,616 of record OV121091.1, read on the forward strand.
TTATTAGTAAAATGACCTACTAAACATTTCTAAGCCATACTGGTATTTGAGTTTGCTGTAAATAAGTTTCAAAAATTACATTTTAGTCATTGGCGCGTGCCACTGTCCGTTTTTTTTTTTAAATCACAAATTGCGACTGAAACCAGTTTATTGTCACTATACTGAACTGATAAGCATTTTTTTCTTAAGCAAATTCTACTTCTTGATGAATGACACCATTTATAAAGTTTGACAAATTTGACAACATACTCTGTGTCCCATTAATCCTCTGAAGATAGTGAGGAGTTTTCAGTCATCTAACCAATCTCCTCTATTTCCTGTAGCAAGTGCTGAAGATGAAGTATGAGGAATTACGGTGCTTGGAAAAGAAAGAAAACTACATATTGGAAGGTGAGACTACTCTCAATTCCATAGGACTGTTGTCTGTTACCTTCTATGGTAAATTCAAAAAGTATCCAGGGGTTTAAAAAGTTTATGAAAAAATAAAAAACTTCAGTAAACTAGCGTGTTCCCACCAAGTTTGATGTAGTGTTATGGTTTAAGTGTTTTAAACGTTGACAAAGCTGATTTTTTAAATTAAGTTAAGTGGCTCTGTAGATCATCAGGCTTTGATATAATTGTCATTATCAAAAGATTTCAGCTCTCTAGACATTTAAGGGTGGGGCCTCTGTTGCTCGTGAAAGAGGTCTTTTAAGCTTGATAAGCTTGTAATATATTACTCAATTAAAAGGTGTATCTTCAAAAGGATGTGACAAATTTTTTTAATATTTTTATCGCCTAATTTCATTCAGTAATGTCATTTCATCATTTTATTCCTCTTTTAGGTCACAGTGGATTCTCCCGCACATCATCAGTCAGAAGCAGTCTGAGAAGCTCAACCTCCAGTGACTGGGACCGCTTCAGCATGATTGTCTCCCCAGCCCAGATGCTACAGAGCGTGCCCAGAGCAGGACCTCAGCACTTCCTGTTTCCCAGGGCCTACCCGAGCAGTGTGGACACCTGCAGTGAACTATCCCTCAATGATATCACGCTCAACGACAGTTTCTCTGATGACAGTGATGCTTTCCTGAGCACCAGCTGCTCAGATATTGTGTCCATTCAGGGTTTGAAGAAGAATAAGATGAATTCGCTTTCAAATCAAAGTGTCAGTTCGCTGGTTACAAGAGCTGAGGGGGAACTCAATAATGAAAATGAGAGCAAGGATTCAAAAGATGATTCAAGTCTTGAAAACTTGAAATTGGAATCCAAAGACCATTTGAATCATGAACAAATGAGCAGAAAATCAAAATACAATTCAGGACATGAAGAAAAAGTGCAGAAGGACTCAAAAGGTGATTCAAATAAAGAAAATATTAACAGGGAAACAAAAGAAGAACAAAAGGAGAACTGTGAAAATATTGAATCAGAGAAAGTTGTTTTTACTATTGCTGGTGGGGAGGATGATGATGAAGATGATGACATTCTGGCTGATGACAATATACAGAATAATGTGGAAGATAAGAAATTGGACAATTTGATTGAAGACATATCATCCAGCAAGGGATCCACTTCGGCTGTTGTACTCATGCCAGCTGATAGCTCTGACACTGACATTTCTGATATAGCTGTGTCGTCTTTAGGGGAAACTGTCGTGACTGAATCTGCAGTAGGAGATCAGAAAGATAATGCCTTAACAAAGGGGGACAACTCAACAAAAGGAGACAATTCAACCCAACCAAAGACCACTAAGATAAAATTTGTGAGGGGTGTTCGTGTGAACGACTTTGACCAAGTTACCAAACTGTGATAAAGATGGTGCCATATTTTACCAAATGTTATTGAAAATATATGATAATGTGTTAATTGTTTTAATGCCCACTTTAACAAATATTTTATAGAGAAGGACCATTAATGTTCAACATTCCATTAATGTTCAAAAGATATTACAGTCAGATTTGTTACATTGATAGTCAAAAATGCCTGAATGATAATCCTAAATGCCTTTAATATTTCATTTTAATGTTGTAAGGACTGAAATGTTTAAAATTGCTGCGTTATATTATCTTCACTTCGTTTCATGAACGTTGACAATATGGATACATTGTGACAGTAATATCTACAGCAATATATCGCAATAATATATTTCTTAAATTTTTTTTCAAAATTCGATAATGCTTTATCACAAAATTGTTTATTAAATTTAAACATCTCAAAGGTTAATCAAGTTAATAAGGTTATGTATCGTTATTTTAAATGTGCAGTATTAGTTTAAACGTATGACCTGCTTTTGAGGGGGATAGTCCATATACTAAGTCAGAAGTTATTGGGATTACTATTTATTTTCATTTTTCACCCATGTGTCTTGATAAAAATCGTCTCACAGATGATGGTAAGGTAAAATCAGCTTTGGCATATATTGTCACTGTGATACACAACTCCAGCTAAAAGTTAATATAAGTATAATAAAGTAAGAAGTGGACTTTGTTGAGTATAATATCACATGCATGAATCATTGTTAAACTTTATATCTGAAATACTCGTTTTAATTGTGATATAACATTTCACCGAAGTTTTACAACTGTGATGACCCAACTTTAAAGTGCTAATTTTATTCATGTACATAGCTAAGCACAAAGCCTTGTACATACTGATGACACATTGAGATTTATTCTTTGTTACAAACAGATTATGCATGTCAACAATATATTTGATTTATATATCTTATTTTATCAATGTTATTATAATGCTTATCATTCAGAAGATTTCAGGTTGGAAATCACTAAGGATTTTAATATTTGCTTATACAAGATTTTATTTTCTGAAATATTTGTGCAAAATTATGAATCATTTTAAAAACATTCTCGTGTGATGTTTAAATACCTTATAGAATGATAATTTAGAAATTGAATTTACATTTATCTTTTATGATTAAGATAAAGTTAATATAGTATACATGTATGAATGATTTTTTTTATCATTAATAATTTGAATCATCAGAATTTTTTTAACATCTATTTTCTCAATTTCAAATTTATTTCAAGTTTTAAAAAAAACCTTCATGTCTTATGATAAAATCTTATCCAGATATATGACAGATGCATTTTTTCAATTTCGAAATATAATTTTAAGACAAAACAATCTTGTGCCATATTACATATACAGAAATATGGTCTTAACAATTTTAGATCTTATAACCTCTGTATTCAATATTATTAATGTTCATGTGATTTTTATGATATAAATTGCTCATTACAGTTTGCAACAATAATAACAGATGATTATGATTACGGATAGTAAAACCAGAAAATGTGATTAGTTATTTCTATCAAGAAAATCATCAATTGCAATATGAATCAAATGATAAGTTATTACATAAATTACACAACCAATGTTAATAGACTGCATTATCATCTTATTGACTCAATGCCCCAGACTGGCATGCTTGTATCAAAGGCTAGCTAATATTGTTTGTACAGATTGTTCAACATGTTAAATAAATGATGATTATTGGTTTTGTCATGTTTGTGTTTATGATCTATCAGGCGTAACTCGTCATCACCATAACTAAAGATATTGGATATTGAACAGAACGTAAACAACTGTTCATAATAACATTTAAAACCTCATGTTACGTCTTCAAAAGTATATTGAAGTTGAGTGAGGGTATAGTAGACGAGAGGCGATCAAGATACTTCTTTATTTTTAGAACGTCTATCTTACAACAAAGGGAGGTAATCCCGACATTGGTATCATATTGAAAGCGCATACCGCTACTTTTCTGAACTTAAACGTGGAAATGAAGACCCGTTGTTTCAACATTTTGATACATGTACAAGTCCCTCCACAAACATAATTTTATTTGCCGCATGATGTCTGATATAGTATTGCATTTTACCATTATCAAATTGTTCGAGTGATGGATGGCAAACAACATAGTTTGGCTTAAATACACTAATGGAGCTTAAATGATTCAAATCAAATGTGGGATTGTTTAATGGACAGAGAACGTGTGACTAAAGATGTACGGCTTCTCAAGCATATTAAATGTTAAATAGAGTATGACTGACATGATACTTTCTTAAGTATAGATGTTACAATTGTTTCATTTCGATTGCCTAAAGTGATGGACAATAAAGAGTTGTTAATTACGAAAGCATATAAAAGACTATTCATCTGGGTAGGTGATTGCCTCAGGTGTTTGTATAAGAGAATTGACATGTTTCTGTTGTGAATTTACTCAACAACTTGAAAATATTGAAAAACATATACATAGGAATATATAGAAAAATATGAAGAAAATATATACAGTTATTAGCACTGTCATTTAATATGCTTGAGGGCTTAACAGCTTTCAGTCATGTGAATCCCTTAAATAGGGCCCTCTCTGAAACAAACATCAGTGGAGCCCAGAGTGGAGCCCAGAGTGGAGACCAGAGTGGAGCCCCCCGCTTGCTACGGGCCTGCCTTTGGAGGATGGAAACCAAGATGTGTAAATCTAATTATCTTTGTGTCTGCTGTAATTAAGTTTCCAAAGTTACTTTTCATTCATTGGCGTGCGCCACTGTCCTGTTTTCGATCAAAAATCACAACTTAAACTCGTTTATTGTCACTATACTGAACTGATGAGCATTAGGAGTCTGATTTTATTGAACAACCAAGTGCTACTTCTCGATACTTCAACTTCTTGTTGATGAAATAACACCATTTATGAATTTTGACATATTTGACTCCCACAACATACTTGATCTGCGCCCCTTTTAACAAAGTGAAAGTTTCATACAAAACGTAAGAGACAAATTTCCATTTTTATTGTCACAAATGTGTGGTTCTGGAGGAGTTCCATTCTGTGATCAATGAAGCCCTCCTAAAATGACTCACTTGCCATCGAAGAAGAGAAAATGTGCAATCTCATTGAAATGAAATCTACACGCTCCACTACATTACGCCTGTAGATCTCACCAGGCTCACGTTACTTGAGCCGTCAGGTTTGCCTCTGACATAATTCAAATCAGCCAGTCAGCGAATTCGCCCCGTTATCTATCCCAGCAGGCATCTGACATCACTTCAACGTTGAAATTTGGTTTAATTTAGGTCAGGACGTCGATTAACCAATTTTCCACGTCGGAACAACGTTAGTTCCCTGACGTTGAAATTCGGTTGGTGTTTTGACGTTGTTTCAACGTCATCAGAACAACTTTAAACTGAAAAGTGATTACTTTTATCAAATTTCATTATCATTAATAACATCAAATACGTTACGGATTGTTTTAAAGAATGAAATAAAAAATGAAAAAACAAACAGCTATCATTGACATTTAAAAGTGTTATTGATATTGGAATTAGATAAATAAAAGTTAATTTCTTTCAATTACACAATAAAGGGAAGTAACTCTGTCCTATGTCTAATTAGAATAAACAAGGTATATGGTATTTTTCAAGAGTTTTTATTTTTTCAGTTACCATGTTCACAACTGACAACATAAATTTTCCATTTGAATAAAGTTAGCAGTTCTTACAAAACGGTATTTACGCATTTTTAAAAAACATTTTTTTCATGACACTTTGGTCTAAATCGTTGCAGTGTCATGTAAACAGTAATACCCTCACATTATATGTAAGTTCCATTAAATGGATAACTTCTCACGAACAGCCATCAAAGTCTTGCACAGAGGCCTATGATAGAGCTGAAGTGGAAAGCGTAGCCTCACAGACATTACTTCAAGTAAACTAACGAAACTAAACAACACAACCTGATTGATCAACAAGACTTGACGTCGAAATGACGTTTTTTCAACGTCAATACAACGTCTTGGCTTCAACGTTGAACCGACGTTGAAATCACGTCGGATTTAGAAGTCGCCGCAAATTTCAAATCCAATCAAATTTCAACGTTATATCAACGTTGCTAACCGACGTCGTTTCAATGTTGATACAACGTCAGATTGCCTGCTGGGATGGTGCCGGGGAGTTGCATTTCACTTGTACGCTTTTCAGATCTCGGAAACCACAAATTTCCGAATGTTTTCCGAATGTCAAACTGCCTAAACATACCTGAATTAATATATTTTATGTACATTCATTTTACCCTAGCTTGGTTTGTTGGACAAACAAGCCTAAACAAGTCAAATCAAAGCTATGGAGTTATCTTTCGCAAAACAAAAACTGCATTCCTCAACGTTATCCTTTAGTAGACCGTATCAATCCAAATGCTTATTGTGGAAAGAGTTAGAGACGTGCATGGTGATTGCTTGGAGGTATCTGCGGCAAGCCAATGAGAATTTCAGGTCAAAACTGAAGCAATTAAGGTTAACCTGACGGCTTGAGTAAGGGAGCCTTGTGAGATCTATAATCTGCGTAACGTAGTGCAGCAATGTTAGATTTTATCTTAATGAGATTGAGAAAATGTGTGACCTAGCTACGTGATCTTTGCTTGATCTTTCTGATATCTTGGACCACTTTATGATCAAATGTAAGGCAAAATAAGTATGATGTAATGACCCATTTTAATATCTATAAGGTATATTTGACCTTCGTTTACAAAAATTGCTTGATATAAATTACCATATGTTAATTTGTGCCTGTTGTGATGAGTTTTTTCAATGAACAGAGTTACAGTGAGCATCATTACGAGTAAAGGAAACTACAAACATTTAAAATGTACCAATAAAATTTTATCTTGATATAAATGAAACAATTAATTAAGTTTAAAAGGGAATTCAATATTACATTAGTTGGTTGATGTTCTACTATCAATTAAAAAAGTTTGCTTTCATTAATCAAGATAGAGATTAGTAACAAGATGCACCAATGGAAACGTTAACTTCTATGTCAAAGAGTACTTATTTCTATGATTACTGAAATTTTTGAAAAGGGTTTGACAACTTTGAATTTCCCGCCAAATGGACCCCAAGGTTCGATCAGAGTTGCCTCCCTTTATATGTCATATGATCAAAACAAACCTGCCATGCTTTTGGCACTTGACAAGGAAATGTCGAAGATGACGGTGTTACTTGTTTTGCTATGCATGTGCTTTTTCTTTGTGAATGGTGGTCAAGTGGGAAGAAATGGCATTGAGTTAACAAGGATATTGGATTCAAACGGTAAATACTCTTTCACTTTTTGTACAAATATCTCATCGATCCCCGGTCTGTACTTCCGAAAGCTTTATCTCCATCTTGATAATAAATCTCTACTGTTTGTACAACTAGTTATCGTCGCCTGTCTGTTTATTGCCACTACTTCGCTATATTAAGAATCCAACACTTTCATCCGTAATATTTTGCATGAACAGAACCTCTCAAAAGCTAAGATTATCAGCCAAAACCAAAACCTTTCAATTTATACAATGTTCCACAAGCGGTGAAAGTTCTTTTTGCAAAGACAGAATGTAATGTGACCTGTTCTCAATGTTAATTAAAAATCAAAGAAATTGTTATATTTCAGCCGGTAAAATTAGTTATATTTTATAACAACGAAAATTCTAGGTAGTTAATTAATTTCAATGATCATAATTATTATCTATAATTTTTAAAATCTTTTTTATGGAATCCCATGCGTCATATACACATTTACCATGCAAACATCATTTTTCTACTGTACTATAAAGCTTATTGAAATGCTAATAAGAATTAATAGCCTTCACACAAACAGATTTTTCCATAAATTCTGCACATATAGAATACACTGGGTAAATGGTCAAAACGTTCTAAAACCAAAGCGTACCATACCAAAATGCCCCCAAAGGTATACCTAAACGACTTTAACGCCCCACGTATTAAGAAGTGTTGAATCTGACAGGCAAGGCAGGATTTTCATGGCTAATAGATATTTCGTTGTGGATAAAGTCGAATCATGTATAACCATCTATTAATGTAATAACACATATTAGAAGGCACCATTATGCTTTACCTCAACACTCCTTGCAGTATATTTAGTGCGCGTTTTGTGTACTTGCTTACTTCAGAGCTTATGTGGCTGCAAGATGATGTTGATGTTATTACGGCCAATGCGACAATCTTCATGATCTTTTTTGGATTTAAAAGTTATTTTTCAAAATTGGAAATGAATTGATTTAGTTTCATTTATCTGTCTTTCTGAGGAAAACAAGTACAAAGGCAATTTGATATTGATAAGGTGTTAATGTCATTTCATTGTCACTTCAAATATTGTTCAAATTCATTATGATATTGAAAACCGCGCATCACTGTTACATACTTGATCTGAGTTAAAAGTGACAAAATCTTAATACCCTTTGAGTTTGTAGTTTCAACTCATTAATATGGGGGTAATTGATGACGGCAGTTTAATAGAGTTCAAGATCTCAAAAGCTTTGTTGAAACAACACAACTTGTGCAAGTTCTGAGTAGCTTGGTTTAAACAACACATGTATCAACCGTGTATTTTTTCTAAAACCATCATTTAGTTTAGTGCTTTATTTCACAAAAAGAACAGAGATTCGTATATATATATATTTATTCATGTGTTTAACTTTTTCAACTAAAGGTATTTTGTAACTGGCGCATTTTAAATTATTTTAAAGTGAAATTAAAAACTGTTATGAAAATCTCTGAAAAATTTGCCTTGCAGAAGTGAGCCTATGACCTAAAAGAATTTCATTCAACTTGACAGAAGATGTTTAAATAACTTTAAATTGTCTTTACTTTGCTTCATTAAAATTGAAATATGTTTAAACAAGATGTGGGAAAAGTTAAGGAGACCCGAAGAAATGTGGATGGGTCAGGATGTGGATGCAAGGGCTATCAATGTGGATGCTGCGCTCATCTACAGCTGCTGAAAATCGGCCTCAATGACACAGGTACACAACATTGTGTTGTTGAGTCTGTGTTTGATCATCTGTTTTCCATATGATAATGAAATGTGAAAGCGAAACAATTTCAGAATTTGAGAAAGCCTCAAGCCTTGTATCTAATATCATAAATTGTTCAGGAAGTTTCAGTTCCAGGTTCCTTAACACTGTTTTATGTTTACATTTTCATAGTCAATGTAATCATTTTGATATTATATAAAAGAGAATTAATGAACACTGCTGGACTGAAAGACTTTGATGTGCATTATGATTTGACCCTATAGATATTTGTTTGAAAAATTCCTTTAAAGTGACACAGAGTATGTTTTATAAATTTTGTATGTAGCTCAAATACAGCCAAAATTTCATATTATCTACGTTAAGTTCAATTCGCCTAACTTAAGTTGCATCTTTATCTCTTAAATGCCAAAAATATGACATTTTCTTGTTTTCGATTGTAGATTAAAATGGCCATATGAATGTTGAAGTGACACAGAGTATGTTTTATGATTTTTCATGTGGCTTAGACGAAATTCAAAGGACCATATATATCCAAGATCAAGTTCAAATACCCCTCCTTATTTTTCATCTTTATCTCTAAATTGGCAAAATTATGATGTTTTCCTGTTTTTAGTGATAATAAAAACATTTAAATAAGTCTAAATTCTGCGCCTACTTTGCATGAATATCAGTTAAAAGACCTATAAAACAATACCAACAAATATTTGTCTTTATGCCTGCTGTAGTAAACTTTCAAAAAATATGTTTGAGTCATTGGCGCGCGCCACTGTAGGGTTTTCGATCACAAATTACAACTTAAACCTGTTTATTGTCTCTGAACTGAACTAATTAGCTCTAAGATTGTGATTTTCAGAAACTTCAGATGTTTCTCGATAAATTAACATTATTGATAAAGTTTGACAACTTACTAAGTAACACCAACCTATGTTTATCAATGGGTCTGCTATAAATAGGTTTCCAAAATTACATTCGAGTAATTGGCGCGCACCACTGATAGTTTTTTTTATAAATCTAGACTTTACCCCTGTTTATTGTCACTATGCTAACTGATAAGCATTGAGATTTTAATTTTCAGAAACAACCACTTCTTGTTGATGAAATAACACCATTTATGAAGTTTGACATATTTGACCTAAAAACATACTCTGTGCCCCTTTAAAATTTCTTGTCCTTTTATGAAAAAGAGGCTTTTCATAACAAGGCAAACATTTATAGCCTCTTAAACTTTACCATGAAAGACATGTTAATCATTTTATGTTTTTCAAATTGTTAAAAATCATCATACTTATACTATAAAAAATAACATTGCTATTAGTGTGCACCAACCTCACCTACCTGCCTGACCAGTATGGAGCCTCACTGACCGTCAGTGTGGATGGCAAAGTCTACTACAATGATACTATTTCAGGTTAGTGCAATACTTTGACCCTTTATACACCCGTTTACTTGAAGAAATCCTTTCTTAATTCAGAATTCCTCTTCAATTTCATTTCAAATAAAGAATACATAAGGAGTAACTCTACCAGGGTAAGGGTATCATATCATCAAAAATACAAAAGGTTAGCTGATCCTGCTACATCAGCGTATTTGTCTCCACCTAGCTCCATAATATACCCTAATATCCTTCGGCCCAAAACGCTTGTATCGCTAAACATAGCAAGCCAATGAAATGACTCGCATTCAGCGATAGCGGCACCACCCGTATGAGAATTCAAACAAATTTCAATGTAGGCTATAAATAGCCATGAGTAACCAGTCGTAAGTGATACAAGCGTTTTAGGCCGAAGGATATTAGGGTATATGATGGAGGTAGGCGGATGTAGTAGGATGAGGTTAGCTAGGAAGTGAAACAAATTGGTTATGAAGTAGTCCCAAAGATGTACCAAGATATGATGTGAGATAATGAATAAATAATCCTTTTCTGTTACAGCAAAGAGTCCCCCGCCAATATGTTTTGGGGTACCACATCTGACGCAGTATGCAAAATTGTGCCTCAAGTTGTACGATCTGAACATCGCAGAGAAGAGGCTCTCTGGGTGTGCGGAAATTGTTGCCAAAGTGTCAGGGCTTATCATGGACACCTTCAAGCTCGGATGCTTCAAGATTCCACCTACTCCTGCAAGGCTGTTGTATCAACCATCAAGGAATATTGGTGAGGCTAGCTTAATTTTTTAGGATTCCTGATAAGTTTCTTTGTTTTTCTGTCTGTCAGACCAGGAATTTTGTCCAGAACATATCACCTAATCTATACATGACAGCTTCACTAAACTTCAAACACATATCAATCATGATCCCAGTATGTGCTACTTTGAAGATAATTTTATCTTATACTCAAGAGACTTGGACAACCCTAAAACATGGACAAAGTAGGCTTAAAGCTTTGTATGACTTCTGCAAAACCACAAGGCTTACACTAATATCAACTTGCAAAGTATTAATTTCAGCGAAAGGAGCACAATTCCCAATGAGAGGGAAACTGGATAGAACTGGATGTGCATGCTCTGGTGTTGAGTGCGGCTGTTGTGTGGACCTGAAACTGAAAGAGATTGACCTCAACGATACAGGTGTGTCTTGCTCATGACTCTGCTGTGTGTGCACTATGTATGTGTACCTCAAGTTTCTTATCTTTTCACATAGCATGAAAACACAAAAAGTAAGTTTTCTCAAATCTCTGTCTCTTCTAGCACACACCACAATAAAAAAATTAATGCCCTAAATATTGATTACAGGCATGAACAACGGACACCAGAACTTGTTTATGAAGGCTTATTGAATATTGAATTTGAGCTAAATAACAGTAAATCAGTCTAGAGGCGTAATAAAAAGCTGACGCTTTGCATATAGACATTTTGCAACACACATGTGATGTCACAAGGGAGAAAACTCTTATAGGGTTATGTGTTGAGTGACACAAATAACATAGAGCAGGCTTACAGTCTTGTCTATCAAGGAGATGTGTTTGCTCAATTATCTTATACATTTGTTTATAAACTGTTGTGGAGGTTTAGTAAGCACTGTCTGTCAAGTCTTTGGTATTGAGTCCAAGCAGTTGTGCCAACAACATTCTCTTCTAAGAGATCATCGTTGTCACACTGAAATATGGTCAACTATCAAATTTGAAAACAAAATCAAATAGATTGGATCCTTACTAATCAATCTAATGCATGTCAAGACTCATTCTCTCCCAACAGAGGTAGCTCCATCATAAATTCCTATACAACCTCTGTCTTGATACTAAGCTTTCTCAGGCTGCAGGCAGTTTCCCCAACCGGCGCAATATTGCAACTTAAACGACCTGGAAATATATTATAGCAAATGAAAACACAGAATGCATGAATAACATATTTGTTGTCCCACAGGTCTATGCAATGATGCAGTCGCAAAATGAGTCTTACGTGTTCTGTAAAGAAGATTCAAAGTGCAAGGTGCATATTCGAATAAAGTTTAGCTTTTGGAAAGCTTCCGGAAATAACTACGGTGATTTGAATGATAACTTTTGAAACGGCGTCACTGATTGCACAACTAACTTTGATTGCATCTAATCAGCTTTCTACATTTCAAGATCAAGAAACCTTCGTATTAAGACAGAGGTTGTTTTAGGAATTTATGACAAAACTACCGCTGTAGGGAAAGAATAATCAAGACTGTCATTTTGTATAATTCAATTTAAACTGATTTTGCTTTTATCAGTAAGTGACAAAGTCCTTTGTTTAAGATAGGGTTCCAGTTTGATTTTTCTCGGATTTTCCTGTGTGCTAAATAGGTGCAAGAAGTTAGACTCATTACTGTAACTGTTGGATATCTATCTCATTTTTGACGGATAAACATCTTAGGTGTTAATGTAAAACTAATATGTATGCATATGACATGCGTTAAATATGTGTAATTAATTTTTGCTAATGTGTCATAGTTTGAATATATTTTGTAGAATTTCAACATAAAAATCAATTTGGGATTCCACTTACATTCACTTCTTGTTCCAGTGTGCACGAATGTCACTTATCTTCCGGATGAATTTGGTGTCTCTGTGACAATCAGTATAGATGGGAAAGTCTACTTCAACAAGACAGTATCTGGTATGTTATGTGTACTATAATGTTATCAATTGATTATATTGTAATTGCCCAGTGACAGGTATAAGGTCCAGACATACTGAATTAATGCAATTTTTATTAATCAACCTCATATCTTTCATTCACCAGTGTAAAGAGGTAATTTTCATAAAAATCAAAATTATCAATGAGAATGTTGAACTGATATAATTAATGAAAATTTTAAAGTGATAGCTTTACCCTTTCTCCATTTGTATGTCTGCATATGCTCAGAATCCTATTGAACCCTTTTGTTCAGCAAGGCCAAAAGAACATAACATGCCTTGCAAGGGAAATTTGTTTTTTCCCCAAATAACCTCCCTCATCCTGCATACAGGAAACGTTGATATTTATTCTTAAAAGTGAATTTTAGCGTAGATATTTCCATGGTTTTTTTGTACCGATGTTAGGATATCCCAATGTTGTGATGCTTTTGATAATAGGTTCCCTGGACTCATACTTCCCCCCTGCTCAGTTTAATTTCTTATCTTCAGCTCGAAACCCTCCACCACTGTGCGCGGGGATCCCTCACATGAAGAAGCTGGCCAGTGTGTGCATCCAGCTTTATGATATGGACATCAGCTCCTATACACTGACCGGATGTGCCAGGCTGACCGCTTATCTTGCTGGAGAGGTCATTGAGAAGATGGAACTTGGATGCTTCAAGTTTCCGCCTCAGCAAGATCTTATCTCAGGAAGCAGGCATGATGCTGGATTGGAAGGTGTGACATCTGGAGATTACTTTTGTTTAAAACATTATGATATATGACACTTGAATAAAATGGTTGTGATACTTTGTCAATGTCAGTCATCATGGTGTCATTAGTCTGTGTTAAATTTCACATTATTGATTGTATGTGATGGAAGTGTTTAATACAACAGGAACCATACGGGGCACTTAATACAGGCCATTCAACAAGGCTTTTCTATTTTACACTTTGACACTTTGACACTTTTAAAATTCACTTCATTGAGAGTTCTCTCATATTGTCTAGGATGCAGTGATTCATTAAACCTTTAATCAGTCCAACTATACTACCGAGAAGCTGACATGTATTGTTTCAGTGATGACACGAGGGCGTGTCTCTCAGTCTCCTGGGTATAAAGCAACAGGGTGCAGCTGCCTGTACTATGACTGTGGGTGTTGTCTGGACATCCCGACACGTGACAGCAAGGAAACAGGTTTGTAATCCTTACTTTGGTAATTATTTTATGTGACTAAAATGTCAGTTAATCATATTTTGTAAGACCTTTTTTAAAGATTTTTTTCTCAAATTTTGTTCAATATGATTGTGTAAAATAATATTATAGTGTTGTGACAATATTTTGTAGTGTCAAGAATCATTATACTTAATCTGACGATATATTTATCAAGATAAATTGTCTGTATCTTGACTTAAGGATTATTGAGTCAAATTAATTTTAAAAAACACTGAAAATTGGTTTTCATGACATGTATTGAATCATATGATTTATATATATTTTGATACATATCTGTCCTTAAATGTATGTATAGTCACATCTCTGTTAAAATTATTGTTATTTTATGGCTCTGTGTGACCTTTTAATAACAGCACCTGGAATATTCGTGAATAGTTTTCTTTTCACTTAGGCAAATCTTATATTTTCTATTTGTTGCCGAGATATGATTCCTAAATAATGAACCCCTCACAATGGTTTCTCACAAATACAATAAGCAGTTACGGAAATTGTTAAATTTAATTTTAAATTCTGGCATTTTGATAGAAGATTACAGGTGAGATATCACGTTCTACACTGAAAAAAACTTGTTCCAATTTGACTGAATGGAGTGATAATAACATAATAATGCTTTAATAAAGTTAGAGTTCAAGTGTTCAATGTCATAAATTAATTTGCTGAGTAGGAAATTTTAATGTCACATTGTGTACAGGGTATTCTTATCAGTAGCTAAACATGAAAATGACACTGTTTTGGTATTATCACAAGGAATTTGTTAATAAACTAATAAAATATCTGTCAATTCTTGTTAGAACCATTAAAAATTTCGCCAGACTGTGAAAATATTCTCTACTTTACTTGATTAGATTTCTATGTATTCAACTTCTTAATTTATCATATTTCATATATGAAACCAAAACTTCAAAACAAGGAAACAAGTTAAATCATTTTACTTTTTTTTAGAATGTACACTGATTAAACAGAACATGTGAAATTTAGTTGAGAATTCTTCAAGTGGATAATGATTGTTGAGTTTCAGTGTGTGCCAATCTAACCTTCCAACCAGTCACATCTGATGTGGACGTGTTACTGACAGTCGACAAGAAGACTCTTGTGAACAAGACAATTCCAGGTAGTTACTGAATTCTTGACGAAGTACAATCTCAAAGGATAGCTTCTTTGCATAATGCTTCTAACTTTGTAATCAGTTAATCAGAAAAATTATCAGAAAAAAAACCAAATGGAATCTAAACTCATGTCCAAAAGAAACGATACCAAATATTTTTTTAAAAACATTTAAATTTAGCGTTCCTTTATGGATGAAATCTAGCAGATACGATTCCTGGGATCCAAACCAAACATGTTCAATAAAAAAACCCGGAAACTTTAGTTGAAACGCGACCGAAACGCACCCATCGTGAAAATGAAGTTTTGTTGTTTGGCACGAAATGTACGTGCACATTCACTGTATAAAAGAGCCGACTCGACACGTTGGGACCACTGCAACAAAAAAAACACAAAAGAAATGCCACGTCTCACAGCTATCCAGAGAGAAAGAGCGGTCGGAATGGTCCAGGAGGGAGCAACGCACACAGCTGTCGCAAGAAGGCTTGGCTGCGCGCGCATAACCGTTACCAGATTTATTAATCAAATCAGGCAACGTCCCATGCCTCCAGCCAACCTCTAAGAACTCGAACAATGCCTCCTGGACGAGTGGCAGCGCATCACCCCCTACGTCATCAGAGGTTTGACGTCATCATTTCGGAGACATGTCTTCGCATGCATGGTGGCAAATGGAGGGTATACACGATACTAATGTGACTTTTGGATGTGTTTGGGAACTTCTACCGACCGGTTTCATTATTTGTGCTGTAATGAAATTTCAGTTATGGACCCACAGGTCTTTACACACCTGCCCTGGACATTGTTACTGCTTGATTGTTAGGAATTTATAAACACGTTTACAGAAATTATTTCTAAAATAAAATATACAGATTTGAACTTTCTGTGTTGTTTAGTTTTTCTGCAATCTAATTTTAAACATTGGTATCGTTTCTTTTGGACATGAGTTTATAAGTTATAAGTTTTTTTATGTCACATTTTCAGTATGGCAATCCTTTCTCTGATCTACCTCACAATAGTAATTGAATGTTGTGTTTCAGTGAGAAATCCTCCGCCTGTTTGTTTCCAACTGCCGGGAACATCAATGTTAAAAGGATGTGTTCAGTTGTACAAATTAGACATACTGGACGCCAAGCTGACTGGCTGTGTCAAGGTGATGGTTGAAATTGATGACATTATAGTCGAGAAATTAGACCTTGGATGCTTTAAGTTCCCAAACAAGCCAAAAGAATATCTTTCAAACCAACCTACTGCATCAAACTTCAAGAATTGGTTGAAACTAAGTTTCAACAAAGCAAAGAGAATGCAAGATGCTGAAAATCTGATGAGTCGCTCATATTTGAAATTGTAAATGAACCAATCGAGAAATATCAAAATTGATAAAAACTTGAATAATTTGATTGCCAATTTTTCTTTTGCACATGCCTTTCAAATATAACCTTAACAGGTGACTGCTTGGAATGAGAATAGTCAACCTCTTTTCCTTGCCCAATGGATGGATTTCAAATTACTTATTCTAACCCAAATTTTTTGGGTTGTAAGCTTTTTTAAATCTTAAGTTTATGTAGGATATATATGGGAACATTCCCCTTTTAATGGTAAAGAATCTCAAGAAATGATCTGACTATTTTGTTCTTTCCGTTTTGAAGTCTGTATTCATTATATTATCTGAGTTCATATCTTTATATGTCAGTGTTCATTTTGTTGCTTTCAATTTGTTTTGAGAGGTCTGAGAGACTTTTACATATCTCCTCTGTTTTTCCCATAAGAATTTTATTATATTTTTCTTATTGATTAATGGCAGAACCAGATATTTTTAAGGGTGCAAATATTGAAAAAGGTCATTTTTGTCCTGGGTTAGACAATTTTTATGGTTGATTTAAAAAAATGAAATATCCAAAAGGAACCCTACACCCCTATTGCCTTGGATCTGCCACTATTGATGAGGTGAATTCCCATATTATTTCAATGTTTAAACATGAGTGCTTACTAGATGTCTTTCATGTGCTTTTGCAATTTCTATATTATCTAGACTTCTTGTGTTCAATGAACATTGTCATAAATCAAAAGTGTTGGATTTAGCAAGAGATGAAATCACACTATCAAAAGTCACAATGTGCAGTATAGCAGCTTCAGTATAAAAGCCATGTCTCTGTATTGTAGAATGTTAATATGTATATACAATTTCTTTGCATTTAGAAATCTCAGAATATTGCTTGGAGATGTGCATTTAGCTATTTTCTTGATGCAAAATTTTTGTGTTTGTTATGGTTTTGCTTTTTGTGCTTTTTGTAAACTACTTAAGATTTGGAATAAAAAAATGTTCTAACTTTTAGTTGAGTTTTCTTGAATACAGTTGATATGCAATATCATTTTATCTTCTGATTTATATATTTAGATTTAGATTTGATAACTTGATAAATTAGAGCTCACACTCGGTAAAAATAACACTCAGACAAAAATGGGTGAAAGTGAAGCCATTCGCTTCATGTGTAAAAGGCCTTGGTACAGCATTTCTAGCTATTGTTGTCTTATTATTTTTATGTGTTCGGATATTTTATTCATGCATATAGTCTTTGTTCATATTGTTGTAAAAGCACAGTCCAAATTTTCTTGCAATCTTCTAAAACCTGACCAATTGCCAATAGGTGATGGTGGTTTATCATTTTAAAAAACTATGATCTTGAAGATAGAAATGTTCAATTCTGTTCTTGTAAAGATAACAACATGAAAACAAACTTAAAACTGGATTGTAAATCTTTTTATTTATCATAAAAATGCCATTATCTGCACAAAAATGAATTTATTACATCTATACAAACAGTTTGTCGCTAGTGGTCTACGTCAGTGTTACACAGCCTACAGAAGCAGATGAGGAAGATGAAGGGAGACTTTTAATGATAAATGTATACTGAGAGATGATTCATTCGGGCAGGTGCAACAGGGAAACCATCATAGATGTCCCATCGTAGGAGCAAACAAGATATCATGTTCTGGCGCAACAAAGATGTTCTTTGGAGGGCAAACATGTGTTATCAGAAATATATCCTGATAGGGACACTTTATATGGTCCACTTGCAGAGTGTAGTGTTCTGCGGATCTTTGCACAAGGTGATCAAAGTTGCACATTAGACACTTACTTGCTTCAAAATACGCTCAGGAGGTAGGTTGTAACATGAGGCGCTATAAAGCTCATAGCTCCCCCTGGTGAGCAAATGGAAAACTACCCAGCCTCATGGATAATTCAGGGAAGGGATAACCCCCTATGTCTATGTTACACACTTGATGAACACATATATTATCAGTAGAATACAGAATAAAATAAATTTATTTAGCAAAACGATCGCCCTCAAGATCGCCTCCTCCTCCTCCTCCCTCATGATTTATTGAACACGAACTACGGATGATTTCTGATCGTATGTCCTCAAGCTCATCGGTCGAAGCCACCTGGAAAAGTTCATTTTGAGATGATGCCATTTGCCTTATTTCTGTTGGATCAGACACTCCTATACCCACACTAATGAACCTAGCTCCGCCATATATCAAATCTTCAGCAGAGGGGATGGTATCCTCTGAATTAACAGTAGACTGGCTGGTTGTAAAGAGAATAGCGATGTTTTCGGCATTTGATCGGTCCCCAAGACTCGGTGAGAAGACCTCGGCTGCTGTTCGGACACCGTCGGCAATGTTGGAGCCTCCAGGCTGGTACACGCTGGTGAGGATTGCATCTTGAACCTGCTCGACCTGACGGTATCGGTTTAGACTGAATGTAAGTCTGATATTGGAGTTGTACAAGATAAGTCCAAATCTGTGATCCACTCCGATAGATGTCAGATCCTTGACCAGAGCAGCCAGGAATTTCTTCATGGCACCAAAACCTTCGGCGCCAACAGAGGCAGAGGAGTCCAAGATGAATACGATGTCCTTCTTAGCCTGGCAATCTGGAACAAATTGAGGATACATTTTGTAACCATGTTCTGGTAACAGAGTTTTTATGACGGATGACATTAATCATCCTCAAGATGGACCTGGATTACTAATAAGAGCCAGTGATGCTAAGTATTAATAATGTTTTTAGGATGTTTCTTTTGGAAATAATTAGAATCTGTACGAAAAGTGTAAAAGTTTGAATGTCACTTTCAATGGAGCTATGTTATTTCTAGCAAGTTCAGACAATCGTACCAAGTTCACAGTTGGTTCCGAGGAATCCACTAGGACAGTCGCAAGTGTATTTGCCGATGCCAGCCATACACACGCCTCCATTGACACAGGGGTTGTCAGCACACACTCCAGGGTCTGCAACAAACAGTACATTTTAGCTAACTTGACACGGATTTGGGATGCTATAATCTCTGAAAATTTGCTGTCCAGACAACGTGGTCTCCTACATGAGATAACTTGACAGTACCTATGATGGAAAATATAACAGGTATGATATGTTTCATATGGTGCGCTAGGATAAAATATCAGTTGATCATGATGTCGATGTGTTTTATCTCTAACTTTATCTTTGTAAATGGTATTTTATGTGAGTTATGTTGATTTTGTGAGAGGTATTATTCTGAAAATCATATACATGGAACTATCTTCGTTGTCTATTCTCATTCATTGTACACGACTCATCTGATTTCATTGGTTTGAGTTACTTATTTACCTGTCTAAATTTGTATGCATAAATTTTAAATTGAAACATTGAGTTAGTTAATGGAAGTCACTGAATGAGACCTAATCACCTTTTCCCATAAGGTCAGAGTGAGTTTGACACTTCTGACCCAGTTTCTACTGCGTATCAAGAAAACCCTCAAAATAAGAATCTTAGGATTTGCTTTCTCTGCTCATTTGCAGCAAGTGATTGAGATTTTTCTACATGACAGTGACCAGCAGCTCACCTCTGCACATTGCGTCGATGATGCCAGTTGAAACATTGTACAGTCTGTCAAAATTGTCGATGACAAAAGCATTCTTCTGGCCAGGTTCAGAAGCAATAGCCTCAACCTCCCAGGAATCAAATGATCCAATACCAATTGCAAAGATGTGGATTCCATCTTTCTTGGCACGTGCTGCTTCTGGGATAGTTTCCTCGGCATTCACGTTCGACAGACCGTCGGTGATAACAAGACCTGAAGGAGAGATGGTTAATGAATAATAGAATTTACCGACTATCTTCCTTATCAGAATGAATAATTCAATTTATCAACAATCACCCTTATTGGAATAAATAATTTAAATAAGAAATGGTCTAAGAAAGTTCTCAGTCACACAGTTCCAAATGTTTTACAGATCAACTTGGAACTCTCACCAAAGTTTGGCACCTCCGGTCTGTCCCCATGAGCCCTAGAGAAGAGGGAGGTCCTCATCACTTTGAGAGCGGAGGCCGTGTTGGTGTTTCCGTACTCATACATCATTCCATCAATCGCATTCTTCAGAGATTTCTTGTCGTCATACTGATCTAAGTAGATCTGTGCCCGAGCGTTTTGGGCGAATGTGACGACTGATACACGGGTGCGCGAAGATCCGATGTTGAGGTTATCAATGATGTAATGCATGTACTCCTTTGTCTTGAGGAAGTTGTCGTAGCCAACGCTGCCAGATGCATCAAGGACAAAAGCAAGGTCAAGGTCGTCTTTACAGACTGAAATGAAAAGGAAGACAATTTTGAGAAAACTCCCCAATTTGATGGCAATGGTCAAGCCTGACCTTTCATACTATGTAGTCATCATAATAGTCTTGTTTTCAAGTTCAAGATATTTGTTAAAAATTAGATACTGCTAAGAGGATATCTTCATATTGCATATTGCATAACTATACACAAATATAAACAGAGAAGACTGAAAAGGAAAGAATAATCAAGAATTACTCATGATATATTTTAAGAATATATTAGGCACCCGATTGTATAAATCTTTCTTTAAAAATTCTCTTCTTGACGTTGTAATCAACATGAAAACATACCCCTTTCGCAATGTCTGCCAGCGTACCCCACAGGACATTTACAGTGGTACTCCCGTGCTCCGTTCACACAGGATCCTCCGTTCATACACGGGTCAGAACGGCACATGTTGCTCTCTGCAAAAACAAAATAAAGTACTGTACTCCAATTCAAGCTGCCAACATTTGTTGGATGGTCCCTAACCTATTTAATTAACTCAAATGAATCAGTTATAATTTCTAAATGGAAACCTTGACGTCTACCAGAGATGTCAGTTTGTTTTTACTATGTACAATGTATAAGGTCATTTTTAAAAATACCTTTCTAGCCATTCTAAGGGACCAATCAACTTGAATAATAACTTACTAATGAGGGGATATCTGATTTGGCGAGACTTAGGGCAGAACAAGATGGATTGACATTATTCTTTAAGCATTTATGAGCATTTGTCAATATTTCTTCAGCAAATCTTAAATAATTCATTTTAAGTCTACTATGAAAAAAAATTGTCATAAAGTGTTAATCTAACCACATCTAGGTGATATATGTCAGTCTCTTGGTTTACCTTCACATACAAACTGTACAAAGTTCTCCTGCAGCCCCTTGAGATCTCCCACGTCATTAGCGGTGAAGAGCATCTCGTCTGAAGGGGAGGACACGGTCTGGGACAGCATCTTCCTGTCAGATCCACTCATGTCTAAAGCTGCAACATGTCAAGTCTAGTCTAAGTAGTAGATCAAGACAATTTCATCATTTGGGTTCACTCGGTGCATTGAATCATCATTCATTGTCACCATGCAATACAACCCTTGTCAATAATCTAGCTAAATATGTATTTCTAGCATTAAAAAACGTTAAAATTTCCTTAATTGTTACTAGCCATTTGTTTTATTCTACGGCGCTTCAGTAATTGTCCCTATATTCTGATGCCCTTTACTTATAATTGGCCGATGGCCCCTTTACTGAAATAAACACAGTTTGCTCTGTGGATTGAATAAATTATTTATGATTTTGTCTTTGCATGGGTTATGAACCCCCTTAGAAGAAGTCACTGTTTTTGTGTTGGACACAGACTGGTCAATGTGTAGTTTATATTAGGAAGATATGGCATTTAATGGTGATTACAGGTGTTAAGAATGACACAGACTGGCCAAAGTGTAGTTTACATTAGAAAGATATGGCATTTATTGGTGATTATTGGTGCCAAGAATGACACAGACTGGCCAAAGTGTAGTTTACATTAGAAAGATATGGCATTTATTGGTGATTATAGGTGCCAAGAATTCATGAATTGCAGTCTCAATGTAAACATGTTAATGTTATAGATACTGTTATTTCATAGAATGTTATAAATAATCATAGAGATTTGACATTTCCGTCCCTATTCTCCTTTGAAAGGAGTTAGACTAAAGTGTATGATTCACCATTGGATAAGGATAATCTATCACATTCTTCTCTGGAACATGCTGAAAAAGTCTTGAAATGGAATGTGTTATGTCCTATAGGCTATTGCAGACTTCATAAGTAAGTTGTGTTCTTAAGTACCCAACACTTTAACTTTACGATAAGATAAGAACTTACCAACTCCGACTATCTTGGTACCAGTAGCCTTGAGCTTGTTGAACTCCATGAGGAGTTCAATTGGTCTCCTCATACTCTTGCTGATGAAGACCATGTAGTTGGGGGTGTTCCTGCGATCCCCGGGGTTGTCAAACACCATGATCCTTGCCTTCTTCAGGGCTTGTGAGGGGTTGGGGTCACCTGTTGACGCTCTGAGATAAAGACAGAATTGGAAGGAATTTTATTAGTTGTCAGGAGATTTACTTTTACCTTTGAGAAAAAATACGGCAGTTGCCAAATTGAGAAAAATATAGTTTGATGTAGGACAAAAGCTGATAGGCCCGGTGAGCTAAAAGAAAAAGCCCAGATTGTTCTAAATAACTTGATGGTGTAATGAGTGTCCTTTCAAAAACTAGAATTCAGGAATTTAATTCCTGCTGCAAGAACAAAATATATACTTTGTACCTGAGTTTGGCAACTGCCGTCTTGGCTGTCTTCTTGTTACGACCTTCGTCCAGGGTGAGATGGACAGAGGCCACATCGCTGAAACTGATCACGCCCACCCTGTAGTTGCCAGACCGGAATGTCATCTTCTTTATCACGTCTCGTACAAAGCGTTTGGTCATACGGAGCTCGCGGCGAGACATGTATCGGGAGGCATCGATCACGAACACAACATCTGCATTGCCATTGCACTCTGTGATAAAATCAGCAAAGATGTATAGGTTAGATAAACAGTTATTTATTCTTTAGCTGTTATGAAGACAATATTCCAATGTCACGTTAATTGCAACTTTCTAGACAAAACAAAACAAGGAAGCTATTGCTTTTATTCAGATTGTTACTTGTTTACCATATCTTGAATGTTTAGTATAAGAGATAGATCTTTTTATTAAGGAGCAAAAAAGATGACTCCAGACCATTAAAATTGGTTAGTTTTGAAAACTTGTACACTGAAAGAATAGCCTTAAAACTGGAGTACTCAATGTTGAAACACTTTACAATGTGGATGTCTACAATTATCCATGATCGGATCTATTTCAAGCTGAATGAATAATAGTTCAGTTGTGAAACTTTCGTTACATGTTTTATGAAACCTACACTTATTTTTTTTATCATAAAACTTTATTCCACATTCTTACCTCTCTCGCACCTGTCCCCTGTGTAGCCTGGCATACAGTCACAGACAAAGCTGAGAGATTTAGTGCGGCACTGTCCACCATTTTCACATGGGTTGTCAGCACAGAAATCCTGTCCTAAATACATAGAATGATTCTGTACAACTGAACGAGGAAGACGATCGTATCATTGAGGATTAAGGTTATTATCAAAGGTTCCTAACACCTGATTATAAACATGTTAATTTTAATGTTAATGAAGCAAATGAAACTGGTGGTTTCGGATGGTTTTGTTGGTCTTAACGGGGGTCGGATGGGAGGTGTCATTTGTCATGGTTATCCTTTAATCTAACATTACTTGGAGGGTTCAGAACAAGGACAAGCACGATACCTATAAACAGTGCAGGAATGATGCTTAGTCTTCACTGATTTTGGCGCTGCCTACAAAATCTAGCTAGCTCGAAACAAGCCCTCAATGTCAAAGATTTTTCGGAAACATTATGAATTAAATAGGGCCATGATGCAACTGGTCAAATCCTACACATACGGACAATTGAATGAGGGTCAGGTACCATTGCAAACAATTCCGGTGTAATATTTTCAAAACACTCTGACAAATCAAATTCTGAAGATTTTAATCACAATAAGCATAATAATGTTGGCTTACTGTTTCTCATCTCATCAGTTGGTGATTCGTAACTAGTGATATTCACTTTGTGCATGGAGGGTGCAAATCAGTAAGTGCAAGGATATAAAAATCTTGTACAAAATTCACCCATCAAAACATGGCTTAATAATTTTATGTGCATTACGTTTGATAGTCATTACAAGAATATAAGCATTTTGGTTGAAAATTATGAAGCATATATACAAATATATAAATGTTATAGATAAAAGTACATACAACGAACAAATGCACAGAACATATATTACAGTTGTCATACAGATCAATTTCTGTAAACATTACAAAACAGTTTTTTTTACATAACGAACAACATAGTAGTATCATATTGGATACATATTTTGAAACAGAGTAGAATACATATCACAATTAGACAAAAAACATGAACTATGTTTTAGAAACGTTTAAATAAAAATTCAGTTATTCGACACAAAAACATACAGATGTTTTTCATAACAATTTCATAATTAGTATAAAGGGCCTGTTACATGAATGTTTTTTCAACGAGTTGAACATTTCCAAGAGTACATGCAACTACATATTATCCTCAGTCACAAGGGGCTGAATGTTGCTGCTCGTCCCTAATCACTTGCCCTTGATTTGTGAAATCAGAAAGCCAATGAAATCGCTCGTCTATTAGACCTGCAAACTTCTCAAAATGCCTATTTCAACATGACTTGGTCTTGCGTTGAAGAAATTGGCATGCATTTCCAGCTCTTAGCTTACACTTTTGATTTTCAGCCAATCAGGAGGGAAGTTTTCATTGATATACAAATTCAAGTTTCTGAGCATGTCAGGGGCGGATCCAGGATTTTTAAAAGGGGGGGGGGGGGGGTGTTTGGATTCAGAAATTGTCAATGGGGGGTGAACCCCCCCTTGGATCCGCCACTGCATGTGTTGATAAATGTTTAAAACTCCGCTTCACCCCTATCCCCATCTTTTCATAGTGGTGTTTTCATATCATTTCTCAAAAGTTGGTAAATTTAGTACTAATTTTCCTAATGAAAATGTCCAGGGGCAATTTGTGAAGAATATGAGAACATTAAGCCCAGGGTGACAATGGATGGCTTAACATGTGCTAACCTGATATCTACACTAAAGCTACTGGAGACAATAAGAGGAGGTCTATAAGTTACTTTTCTCAGTCTGTCCGTTAGTGTTACTTGACAATAATCAATATAACTATAATGTGCATTTAATACTCAATAGATATTTTCCTACTTTCTTGAAGTGATTGTGTTTGCTTTTATCTAATCTAAATTGTGAAAGGATTAATAATAAATATTGCTACATTTGGCATTAAAAATTGCAATCAGTATTTGGAAAATTCCATTTTGAGTACTTTAAAAGTGATAAGATGCAAAACATAATCATTAAATCAACTTCTAAAATTGACAAAACATTTTATTTGATCTTTCCTATGATGTTGTTTCCAGACTATACTAAAAGGACAGAACATTGCTGGAAGTGGGCACATAGAGAATTTCTGAAATTACCATGTAATGGAATCAATAAAGATCTATTTCATTCTTATTTGTTCAGTTTTTAAAAGAAAGTCTTGTTAATCAAATGTCTAAAACTTTTATGGATGATTTGTTTTGAGTTTAAAATTTCTACAACTAATTCAAGTGGATGTCATGACAGACTACTACACATTCAGAGACAAGAGCATGCTACTAGAGACAGAGAAGGTAGATCAACTGATTTATCAACTGATACGAACTAAGAAAGAACTTTCATCCTTCGAGTCATCATGTTCATCCCTTCTTATTGTCCAGGGCTTTCTTTCTCAATGCAACCTTAACTAAGGTTAACCTTAACTCCTATTCTTTAACATTGCACTAAGGTTACCTTAAGGACTTACGATCACCTTAGGGCTTTGTGAAAGGAGGCCCAGGACACTTTAATTGTTGACACAATTAGTGCTGACCATTGTAAGTAGCCACCTAACAATATGCAAACTTATTCACACTGGACATTCTCTGGAAAGGCCACAAACAAGGATAGATCATCACTACTAATTATAAGCACCTAAGGAACTTCTGGCAATGAGGTCTGTATTTTTATGACTAAAAACTATATTTTCATAAAGAATTATCTTAGACAAAGATCTCTATGATAAAAGTCCTTGTCTTAAACAAATGCTTTATGATCAAATGTTCACTTTGTGGTAGTCTTATTCATTGCTTATTGAAATCTGCAGGATGCAAAGGATGAAAGTTAAATCAAAGGATGAGGCACAATCTATTTGATAAACATTTAACACACATGAAGAAGCAACTTCTTGAATATCCGTGAGTACCAGACCATCAACGTGCATATCAACAGATATATAGACCCTTTTATATCCAAAGTATACCAAAATCATATAGGTATAAGTAATCTTGGCCATCTTAAATTTTTCAAACGAGACTGACAATTTGTTGATTGAAATCAGTGAACGAATATTACAGAGCGCAATTGAGCCAGTTCTACAAACCCCACTCATAATTGTCTCAGTTTTCTTATATCTTCTATATTAATAGGTTGATATACATTTTGGGTCTGGCACCTATTTGAATTTCATGTGACGTGTCAAAACACATTTCATTGTATAGGTCTATGATCTAACTCTACCTGAACATCAATGCAAAAAGAAAACATTTAAACAAAACAAACACAGTAGACATTGTAAACATGAAGAATTATTCTTAAGAAATGAAGACAGAAGAAAAAATGTCAGTAAATGTTTATGGAAAGGCAATTAGCTCTCCATTTAATTATTTATCTAAAGGAGTGCATGTGCTTCATATCCTTTTTATTTGTAGTCTACTTGTCAGAAGGATTATCAACAAATTAAAAAAAAATATTCAATTTGTTCCTAGCATAAAAACAGGTATTATTGCATTGTTATAATGCAACTATCATTTAAAAACAGTTACACATTAAAAAGCATTCAAACCTTTGAAAAATCAAATGAATTTTCCTAGTCTGAGTTGTCAAATATGTTTTTTATGCTTTCAAGTTTTACATTTTTAAACAAGCAATTAAAAAAAAATATATAATCCCTTTTTCGGAAATGGCATTCAGCCCAAGCTAAATGTTTAGTGGAAAACTTTGAAGAAATCCTTAACAACTTCTATTACAGATAAACGGACAAACAAAGTGAACAACTTTAGACATACAAACATACAGACTGAGAGGGACACAATCTCACACGCATGATAAGACAGTCTCACAAATTGCAAACATGCATTTTTACTTTCATAACATAAGTCATACCTTTCACTGAAAGCCAGACAAAATATATCAGTTAGTGTATGTCAAGTGGAAGATCAAAATGCTCTTTCAGTGCAACAAAAAACGATTTGTAGAACAATTGTTCAAAAGTATTTTGTTTTCATTTAAAATTTGTTTTTCCACTATTAGTATTAACAAATTTATGAAGTTATATTAAAAATCTTGTATATTTGAAATTGGAAATAGATTCTTTCATCAATAATAATGATTTTTTTAAAGAAAAGTAATATTGGATCATTACATTTTCAGTTTTGAGTGCATTGTAAAATGCCACAGATAAATCTTATTACGTTTTATTTTTGTGTGTGTTAAGGATAATTGAGGACAAAAGCATAAGAAATACAAAAAGGAAACACATACGATATATATTATGATATATAAGGACTCCAACAATGAGACAATTTTCACTTTTTATCACAAAGCACAAACACTTAAAATATCACAGAACAAAACATACATACATGATACTTGTTTGATTAGAAATCAAATATCAATTGATTAATGACTTTAAAGTTAATGACAATACAATTTTCTTCTTTGTCACTTTGATATTCAATATGAAATAATAAAACCTTATAGGAAACAAACTCACAAACATTTCTTATAGAATTAATTGCCCCATTGTAAAGATAGAATATTCTACATAAATGAGTTTAGCAATTTACACTTCTTATTTGTAATACTACAGGTATTAAACTGGAGGTTATTGACACCTGTGGCGCTGTCTATTTTCACATACCATAAAAAGCTAAAACATTTGTTCTATCAAACCATTTTAATTACTCACCATTTGTGACTGGTTCCAGTACATCATCGCTCATCTCCTGAAGTGTAACCTCACTCTCGATCTCAAGTAGCGGCATTCCCTGGGACATAGCGATGTTCTCAACCTCGTCTCGGGATCTCAGGTTAACGCCAAGAGGTACAACCGTAATACCAGCATCAAAGGCAAGCTCAGCCTCCGCCATTGTGATGTCTCGGTTGATGTTGGCATCTCCACTGGTCAGAAGGTAGGCAATATTTTTAGCATAAGACCTGTCTCCTGGGGCTCCATTGAACATGGTCATACGAGCTACTCGAAGAGCGTCTGCCAGGTTGGCCTGACCGCGGGTGTAGTGGATTGCACGGAGGGCTCGACTAATGGTCTCCTGGTCACTGTAGTCACCCAGACCAAACTGGACCATACCACTGGAGCTGTACTTCATAGCACCGACATTTATGTCACAGGCATCAATATTCATCTGAGAAAGGATTTGTTGAGCGTACATCTTGATCTGGCTGAAGCCCTGAGGTCCAACAGATGAAGATGAATCCAGGATGAAGGCAACATCAGCAGCACTGCCACAAGCTGGAGACAGGAACATGAACAGAGACGAATAATGTCATGGTTCAAAAAAGGAAGAGTATGAGATCTTTCAGGGAACTGAGCATCATATTGAAGGAAAACACGGTTCAGAGAATAAATGAACAGGTTACACATGGACTGTACTTAACTGACAAAAACAAGGTTAGATGCATAAGTTTCACTAGGCAGGGAAGTATCCCATGAAACACTCCAATCGCACCTACAACAAATTCTATCCTCAAGCAAAGATTCTAGTTTCTTTGAAGATGGGTGTACTCTTCAAAGCTGTGTTCTCTCATGCCAACAAGTACTGGTGAAATAATTGTAAGTACCTTATATTGATCAAATGTTTCAGAGAACAGGGCAGAGAGTAGATAGATAATATGTTTGAAAATAAGATACAACTTCCCCAGTAAGTTAGTCCTCTGTCAGCTATTGTATCTGAGCTTACAACTGTTCATCAGCACGATTACTTACATTTCTCGCAGTTGTCTCCAAAGAAGCCAGATGGACAGATACATGTGTAGGAACGCAGACCATCAACACAGTTCCCTCCGTTCTGACAGGGGCTCGTGTCACACTGGTTGGCATCTTGGGTATAAACATTCTCAAGTCATAACAAATATAAAAAAACTTTGGAAAATAAACTTTTTAAAAAAGATGAACGGTCAATTAGTAAAGTATTTTTCAGGTTTGAAGTATATACAAAGTTTGTGATTCTTATTTGTCTGTGATGGCGTATGGGCAATCTTCCTCTTGAATCAGAAAAACCCAACCTGTTACTTAAATTATACCTGATTGGAGAAGCCTGGATCACCCTTTGACCCTGACTGGGTATGTACAAACCCAATCTTTATGAAGTTGCCAAAGGCGTGAGAAAGGTTTTTTACTACCAATATTACAATAACCATTTAAAAAATCTCCATACATTTCATCTTATTAAATAATATTTCACACATATATATATTTGTCTTCTCTAAAATTACAAAGACTGAATATTATGATTCTGAATATCATGATACAGCTTCTTACCAGTACAAATTGGCCTGACAATGTACTCTGTGAGTTCACCCAGGGCGTAGAAGTCATCAACATAGAAGAGATTCTCATGAACAGGGGGTGAAGTCATGCCTGTCAACTCGGCAGTCGCACCAGTGAACCCGACGGCCATTGTGATGATAGTGATTCCTTCCCTCTTCATTCTCTGGGCCTCTGGTAGAGTCTCGAAGTGGTCGATGTTGGACTGCCCGTCAGTGATGATCACCACCATGTTGGGTGATTCTAAGACAGAGGAAAGTATGAACTGAGTATTTTATTTTGAAGTGAGTATTTTAATTTTGCTCTACAAAAATTATATTGAATGGGTAAAAGTCTGTTTAAATCAGTTGCAGATTCAGGAATTTTGAAAGAGGCGTGGGGAGGGTTACCTACTGATTACGCGTTATAAAAAAATTCCCAAGGGTTGGGATAGTGGGGGGTAATTTGTTTAACCCCCTTCCCACCCTCCCCCCTCCCCAAATCTGCCAATGTTACAAATGCAACTAACTTGCTATGAAATGTTTACAAAATGGCTAACACTCATAATAAACAATGTCTCAACCATAACTAATCAGGTCTTAACCATTCAAACCATGTCAAAGTAATAAAAGCCTGTTTCAGACATAACTAACCTGGTCTGTCTCCAGCGGCGGTGTTGAAGATTTCTCTGCGAGTACGACGTAGCGCCTCAGCAGTATGTGTGTATCCATAGATATAGGGAGTGTTCCTGATTGCATCGACGACACCCTGGGCAGTGTGATATCGGTCAAGGTTGAAAACCAACTGTGCACTGTCACTGAAGGTCACCATGCCAATACGGTAGAGACCAGCATCAATGTCGATACCCCTGACAATGGTGATCGTGAAGTTACGTACACGGTCAAAGTTCTCTTCACCAACACTACCAGAAGAGTCCAGAATGAAGACAATATCAGCAGTGGACGTGCAAACTGGAACAAACATAACAGATCAAAATATAAAGCAATAGGATAAGTCCTTTTTTGGAGGAACACTCCAATTCATGACATTTTATCATATGCTGATATTTATAAATCAAAACATCTAACCTTTATATCAAAAGGCCAAATGCATGAAAAGTCATAGTTTTCAATGAAAAACAAACAACTGTGGTGCAGAAGCAAAAATCACATTTCCATACATATCTATATATCTTTATTCTTTATTTTTATTTATTTTTATATTTCCTATCAAACACAATCATCTCCATTCTCTCATTCTGTCTTGTTTAGATGATTTACAAAAAAATACTTATGACTAACTGGCGTGTGCCATGCTTGGTACATAGTCTGATTTGAAAATCAAAACCGAGACTTCATACCTTGAAATTGTCACATTCAAATAACATATAAGCATCAGAGCTTCTTGATAAAGTGACACCATTGATAACTTACGCAACTTCAATGATACTAAAGAGTTTTTCTATGAGGTATTATTGACTAATTCTTTTTGTGAGTATCACGCTAAACGCAAGGTTTGGAATTCTCAAAAAGACTAAACTCTGAAAATGGTTGAAATGACAACTTAAGCTCACCAGGGGGAGGTCCAGTATACCTTTGCCTGGTGGGTCTGGGGGTTGTAGTCGGCGGAGGTCGAGTCATTTGTGGAGGACCTGAAGTAAAGTGAAAGAGGGATGTATAAATGCATTAAGAAATATAAATCTTGTAATGCTGTTGTAATATCTTGGTATGAGAAAACAATAATAGTGAATTAGTTTGATTCATAAAATTACAATTTCAGAAATATCTTGACAAATTTCAAGTAAAATATCTTCTCTTGCTATTGACTCTTTCGGACAAGGAGAGAAATGACAATGTATCAAATCAGTGTATTTAAACGAAATGAAACTTGTGTGTCACTACTGTAATGCAATTACGATGCTCATCATTGAAAAGTTATATGTCATTTGGTGCTTGCATCATTGAAGTAAACTTCATGTGTACTTCATGTGCCAGATCCAAAAAAGCTCTTAATAATATAGCACATGGTTAAAGTTTTAATTGTGTTAATGTCAATGTTCCTATCAGTCAGGATCAACGCTCATCTTTCAGTTAAGAAAGTCCTCTAACCATTTTCAATTCCAAAAGCAAGTCTTCCAGGAAGCTCTGCCATCTCGATCTCACTGCCCAGAAGGATCTGGAAGTCTTCCAAGGGAAGAGAGGACACAGCATCAAGCTCTCCATGTTCATCCATGTTGACACCTACTGTGTAGATGGCAACATTTCGGTCCTTCAGTCTTTGAGCTGCACGGATAGCTCCACGCGAACTCAGACTTTCCTCGTTTGCTGTTACCATTACGATGTAGTTATTGGCACGAGGCCTGTCACCATTTCTGCGCTGGAACATTTGGTTATAGACAATGTCGAAGGCACGGCCCATGTCTGGACGACCTCCTGGGTTGTTCCTCATCTGGTCTCCAATAGCATTCTTGTATTCATCCATGAAGCCATAGTCGTCCAACTGGAAGCCAATATCTGCTGATCGAGTGAAGGTCATTCCTCCAAGTCTGTAGGTGCCGTCATCAATCTTAGATCCTACTTCATTCGCCATGTTGCTAACCAGGTCCCTCATCCAGGAGAAGATTCTGTTGTTGACAGTTCCATCCAACATAAAGATGACGTCATATCCTGTGTCCTTGACAACTAAAGTTTTAAAAAATGTGGTACCGATTATAAAATATTCAAAATTTGGTTAAAGGGACACAGAGTATGTTTAATGATGTTTAATGTAAACCGTTAAATATAAGGAGATGGTGTTTGGAGACAGGATGAGACATTAAACTTGAGATGTCGAACAAGTTAAAGATAAGGAGTTAGTGTTTTGTGACAGGATGAGACATTAAACTTGAGATGTCGAAACCGTTAAAGATAAGAAGTTGGTGTTTGGAGACAGGATGAGACATTAAACTTGAGATGTCGAAACCGTTACAGATAAGGAGTTTTTAATCAACTAGTTCATAGCTTTAACATGATTAATAAAAACTCTGTTTATTACTCGCCCATAAATATCAAGCATATGGACAATGTTCTGAAGCTAACATTTCCCTGACTTGGCTTCCTATGTTGGCGGTGCTAACATTATGACGTCACGACTATAAACTATTGTGACTTCATAGGTGAAGCTCTGTTACACTAGTTTAACTTAGCCGCATAAATATCAAACTGCATTTTCATACAGGTGCAAGTAATAACTGAAAATATCAAACACAGCGCAACATACCTCTTGGCCTCAAGGTCGTGGTGGGAGCAGCTGTAATAACACAGAGGACAAGCAAGAATTAGATATCATTCAACAGTTTTTAAGAAGGAAGGTGATACCTTATACCAAAATATCACATGAGGACAACTTTATATATATTCAATGGTCACTAAATATAATCACAACCTTTTGTCTAATTGAATGACTGTATGTATGAAAATGGGACAATTAATAAACAGACAAACAAAACAGTGACACATAATAGATATACTGTAACATACAACTGTACATAGTTATGGTAGTGTTAAATATCATCATATTTTACCTTAAAGCATTTAAATTTTCATGGAGAGAAAGATTGATTGGAAATGATGAAATGAGAAAGAGTCAGCAAAGGAAAGACAAAGAATCAAGCAAACAGGTAAGAAGATGCTTTGCTTTTAGAAAATAAGATGTTGGTCAGATCAACATGAAATTAGGTATTTGCTATCTCTTAATAATATGAAATGTATCATTGTGCTTTAATTCCTTTAAATATTACATTTATATCATGAAACACAACTAGAATAAAGTAACCTACTGTAGTTCACAGAGTTAATTTATTTGTATCTATCTTAAATTTTTTTGACAGACATACATTATGATAACAAACTTTTAACAAAAACTGTTTTCTGAATTTATATTGAACTTGGTTTAAGAATTTTTCTTTCACTTACAACTAAATTAATGGAGAAAAGAAGAAAGAAAGAAATAGAAAAAAGACAGAATCTAAGCAAGAGAAAACAAACCTGATGAAACAGAAGAAAATACAGAATAATGAAATTCATGACCAAATACAAAAAAGAAAAAAGAGCAACAAATCATTGAAGGGTGATGATAAGTCGAGAAAGAAATGATAAATGCATTGTGACAAGTAGACAGCAGAAATGAAAGATTTGAAAGTGGAAATACAAAAGGATGAGGTTTAAGTAATGTAAATATAATTTGAAATAAAGATTGATATGATATTCAAAGAATGACAAGTTCAAATTGATACATGGAACTTGATATGAACTTGATTTCTTTTTGAAAGGATTCAAATAAAAATGTCATTCAGTTAAATGGGATTATTTTTTTATTCTAATAAACCAAATGGCACTGTAATATTAAATGTATTTAAATCAACTCTTTAACACGTTAGAGTGTGTGGTTCAGTCTGTAGATAGCTTTGAAAGATCAAGACAGGTAGGAAACAAAGAGACAGGCTTCGATGCAAGAACATATCACATACGGAAGAACATACACAAAGAACAAGAACAAAGATGAAAAACACACACACACATCCTGGAATAAAGATACTCCTATACTAGAATAGACACACATGCTGGATGGCAAAGTGAAACAATGTGTCTCAAGTACTAAAGAAAAACGGAAAACAACTTATCAAAGGTGTGTAAAGGTGTGTCAGAAAATTCCTAATTCAGGTGAGCTACAAAACAAGGATAACTATCCACGCTGGGCTTTTCATCATGTAACTTTTCAGTGTTGTAGTCTGGGATTGATGAGCGAGCAATCTTTGATCAATATTTTAAATAAGAAGAATAAATTAGATTGATCTATAATGAGAATACTTATAATAAAAATATAATAATATTTGAGGAAAATTAAACATGTATATCGATAGCCTAAATCCAACAGAAGGGTATGTATGAGAGCCTAAAGCCAGCAGAAAGGTAAATACAAACATTTTGCAAATGTTGTGTAATTGCTTCAGCAGTGACCATAATTTTCATTATACCAAAACATGCTGCTTTCAGGACGTAATTGTAATTTTGTAATTTTGCAAATGTTGTGTAATTGCTTCAGCAGTGACCATAATTTTCATTATACCAAAACACGCTGCTTTCAGGACGTAATTGTAATTTTGTAATTTTGCAAATGTTGTGTAATTGCTTCAGCAGTGACCATAATGTTTCATGATACCAAAATACCCCGCTTTCATCAAGTAATTGTAATTTTGTTTCTAATTTTGACGCTTCCTTTTTGGTCTATGGCTTCGACATTACTCTTTTATGAATTTATAGTGAAATTGAAACTTATATTGGACAGATAAAATGGCTGCGTTTACTTTAAAAAATCATTTTGAAATTGTATTTATTAAACATTAACCTATTTGTACCTACATTAACTCTGGTAATATAATCACTATTTCAAACTTTCTAAGGAATATACAGTAGTAAAGTTAACAAAATATATATCATCTCAATCTATGATAAAATGTTTATAAACAGTGAAAAAGAAATAAAGAAAACTGTGCAAAATCAAAGACACAATTCCATGCTGGAACCTCTTCAGGCTTCTAGAAAGAAAACAAGAGAAAAAAGAACATGCAAAGAACATGTGATCAGATCTAGATCAAGTTCTAGGAAAACAAGGGAACCTGTGGTTGTCGTTGTTGTTGGTGGCGGCGGCGGGTTTCCTAGAAGTGAAATAACATTGTCAGAGGAGGATATATGTTGATAAACCACCAACAGCAAAGTAGAAGAGTTCTTTATTCACTAAGACAATAGTACTTCTGCATACCTTACAACATCTCATCAGTTCATGTGAAGCGGTTCCATTATGTAATATAATCTTATGTAAAACACATTCAAGATATGATGGACATTGCGTTCTTATGAATTCAATTTTGACTTTGTTTCTCAATATTTTAAAGGTAAATTCTACTTGAATTAAGTCAATAAAATGAATAGATATTACTGAGTCATTTCCATGAGACATTACAAGGGTTTTCAATTACGCAGATACTCAATTTTACTAGAGCACTATTTACTACAAATTACACATTTGGACATACTCATTACAGCTTCCATTGCCATGGGCATGGCTAAAAATCCTTGTTCAGAGTTCACCAGGTATTGGTAGGCGCCGAGAGGTTTGGTAGTTATGGCGTCAAGATTTTCAGTGTCACGTAGATTAACTCCAACAGTAAAGATTCGACCTCCATTTGCCGCAAATCTCTGAGCAGCTGCCTGCGCCCTTCTTGAATTCAAGCCTTCTTCATTTCCAGTCATTATGACCATGTAGTTATCTGCCCTTGGACGGTCACCATTAGGTCTGGTGAACATACGGTTGTTGACACTGTCAATGGCCTGAGCAAAATTTGGTCTGCCTCCTGGACGATTGAAGCCATCAAGCCTGGTGTCCAATGCATCGACAACATCGGTTTGCCATCCATTCTCGTTCAGTTGGAAGCCAGGGTTAGCTGATCTGGTGAAGCCCATTCCTCCAACTCTGAACTCGCCAGAATCAATGTTCATCTGATTGGCAAAATTCTTAGCAAAGTTCTTGAACCATCCATAGATTTGTCGGTTGACAGTTCCATCAAGCATGAAGACAACATCAAAGCCAGTGTCCATGTATGCTAAAGAAGTAAAAGATACTGAATTAGGACATAATAGAGACTATGAGTAGTTAGGTAACATGCCAGAAAAGTTATCATTACACATAGTTATGGATAATAGAATATGATAAAATGTTTAAGTGACAATATTCTGATAGTTTTATACTGAGCATGGATTTCTATGACGAGGTCTGCATGAGAGATTATATAAGAACAAATTCCGAAATAAATATCACATTATGTGATATTGTTTTTTCAAAATTCTCACTTTTAGCAAACATATTATTTTACTTCTATTAGGATTTTGTAAGTTTCATTTAAGAACATTAAGGTTTAAAAACACCAACATCTGCTTCACTGTCATTATCTAAGCCAATTTTTCGGGTGAAATCACTCAGTTTTGTTAACCAATCATTGGGTATCAACATGTAGCCATCCTGTTAGAGCCACTCTGGAGAAAGTACAGAATGTCCTCGGAGCATTTAGTATGGAGTGTCAACAAAGCATTTGGAAGCATCCAATCCATTTGAGTACGACTTAAAGCATTTGAAAGTCACCCAATATCAAATTTATGAAGATGATTTGCAAGGGCCGCTTGCCTTTTGAAAAACATTCAAGATGGCTGTCAATGCAGGTACAGCACATCGATTGACCTTGTAAGAATGATGGAGACAGACCTTGCAGGAGAATATGGTGTCTTTCTATGCTCTTGCAATCATGTAACATAAGCGCTTTGGTTTTGCTTTCACAGCACACAACATTCCAAAGTTCCTGTAAGTCAGCGCCAATCTGGGAGAGATTACAGCAAGGAGTGAAGATCAGTTGGGGAGTGATTATAGCAAGGTCACGAGGAAACACAAGGTAGGTGGGAAGGTCTTCTTTGCAATTCAGCCCAAACTTGATAAGTAAGCTGTAATTTATTACATTTGTTTAGTAAATGAAAGGGGATCTAGGGCTACGATACCTTTAAGATTTCTTATTTGAGTATTGTGAAATTTGTTGTTGTTGACATAATCATATGTTGGTAGATAACTAAAATCATTATATAAGCTGCTAGTCAATTTTATGTTGTGTTTTTTTACATTTATAAAGTCCTTTGGTTAAAGAAACCCATTAAAATCTAATCTTTTTAAGGCATCACAACACAAAGATTTGACTTTAATTTTTAAGTCACCTGGAGGTGCAGTCACGGTTGGAAATACCTGTTTAACTAAACAAAATAACATCATCTTAGTTTATCATCATCAATAATTGTACTTTTACTAACAGAAATATTAGTTATCTTAAAATACCTTTAATTTT
Source organism: Phorcus lineatus (assembly GCA_921293015.1). NCBI lineage: Eukaryota > Metazoa > Mollusca > Gastropoda > Trochida > Trochidae > Phorcus > Phorcus lineatus. Next base: position 30,419,686 of record OV121091.1, read on the forward strand.
GAGGTACATATTTAATCATCAAGAAAATTAAAATATACGTTGAACAAGATTACCATTTCTTGAACATTACGTTTTTGTAACTGATTTAATTTGAAGTAAATCAATCATCAAAGGCACCATATCTATAAAAACTGATTGTAAACTAGATTGTATAGATAATACCTGCCTACTTTGCAATTTATGAATCATCTACTTTAATGTATTCAATCCCTCCATGCCTACCTCTGAGACTGGAGTTGATCTTTCCAGCAAGATACTGAAGTTCATCAATGCTCCTAATGAAGAACCTGTGATGTTCAGCAGGAAGAGAGGACACAGCATTGAGTTCCCTCTTCCTCACTATATTCAACCCCACCACATTAACACTGACACCATTTTCTTTCAATCGCTGGGCAGCTAGGACAGTCTTCTCGCTGTTGGTGCTAATTGGATTGGCTGTCATCAGAATCACAATATTTTGAGCTTTTGGGCGATCTCCATTTTGCTGGGTGAACATTCTTGTACGAACAAAATCAAGAGCTTTATCTAGACTTGACTTTCTCTGATTCGATCCAAGAAATTCTGACCTTAAGGCCCGAAAAACATATGGTTGGTAGCCGTAATTGTTGAGATGGAATCTCAATTTAGGAAACCTTGAGTAAGTGATTGCTCCTATTCTGTATCTTCCAGAGAAAATATCAAGCTGGTCAATAATCTCAGTGGTCAAGTTGGTCATCCAGTTGTAGTAGATTTGGTCAGTTGACATGTCCAGCATAAACACAATGTCATATCCATCTTCACTGTGTGTTACTAGGTGACATGGAAGGCAGTGGGAATGTATTAAGAATATTAATCTTATACAAAACTAATCATGTCAGTGACCTGAGGAAAAAAATGACAATGCCTAACGGAAACGTCACTAGGTATTTCCAAATAAGATCTTACATGTATGTACAAATTAAAACTATTCAAACTATCTCTTTAAAAAAACAACTTTTATCTTGCAACTGCAATCTTAAATGGATGTTTATACACATAATGTATACAATGTTATGTATACCCTTGAATAGAACAACAGAGATTAAAAACATTTTTGGTTTTGAACTTTTCAGCACTTTAACTATAAAGTATTTTTTATATTCATTAATGAAACCACATTTTCTGATGTCATGAAATCATGTTGAATATCATCAAAACATTTCTGTACGTTAATTTCGAATTTTATTGCCCATGACATACCCTCCCTCATCCTTTGATGAATTAGCACAGGAACATCTTTCAGATCCTGCTGATCCTTGACAAGGTACTCAAACTCGTCCAGAGGTTTAGAGGATATATCATCAATCTCTTTAGTATCATTCAACTTTATTCCCACTGTGTATACACTGACTCCATTGTACTTCATAAGCTGAGCAGCAGAAATAGTTTCCTCTGTATTCAGACTTTTGGTCTTATCAGTCATTAGAAGCACAAAGTTCCTGGAATCGGGTCTATCACCAGCAGAAGAGATAAACATCTTCTTGTGAACATGATCAAATGCTCTTCCAAAATCAGGCAAAGAAATGTTTTGCTGACTTGGAGTTATACTGTGGATAGTGTCAATGATTTCTTGTTTTCTGACTATCCCATTAAGTTGAGAAATGGTGGAAGGATTTTCACCATAGCACATTATGCCAACTCGGTACTCCCCAGTCTCAATGTTAACTGATTTCACAAACTCTGATGAGAGTTGCAGCATCCAGTCAAAATGTGCTGACCAAGCACTTTTATCCAGCATCAGAATGACATCATATCCTTGTAGATATTCACTTGCTTGGAATATTGCAATATTTTAGCAGATTTCATATTTTTACATCAAATACCTTATAATTATATCAATACAATGACAACAGAACTTAATACATAAAGATTATTCTAAGCCATCATTTGAAACTTACGAATAAAATTAAAAAAGTTAAACCTAGTTGATGAAGAAATCCATACTCAGTTTATAAGTTGCATTAATCTCAATGTTAATCATATAGAATAGAAGAAATTCACATAATCAATCAAATAATTCAAATCAATCAAGTATTAAACAGATTACCTATGTAAACATCAAAAGAAGAAACATGAAATAAAACATCACATCAAGTAGGACAAAACATAACATTCACAGACATCAGACAAAAACAGATAAAGAACAGGTGCTGAGGACATTACAGGAAAACAGAACAGATTACTGCAGATAATCTAATAGATCTAAAATCATATCATCAACTACAAGGTGGAAACATTCTTAATAGATGGCAATAACCATAATAAAATAATGATAACTAAGATTACAGGTTATCAGGAATAACAGAAGAAATTAAGAGAAACATGTAGTTGAGGAACATTCCAAAACTCTGAAGACATGCTAGCTAGTGTCTTTGCCCTGTTTCAGTTCCAATCCATTTCTTTGCCGAGACTCCATGGCTGGTCTGAGATCAGTGACAGGCAGGCTTGTCCTTTCTAGTCAGAGGGGCTGACATGCAAATAACAGGAACTCCTAGTGTGACAATGTGCTGTATGAATGAATGGCTAGACCAAGAAGCATCTTCATAAACCAGATAATGTGCTTGATACTAGACAGTTACACATGCAAATCTTAAAGTCCAAGAAAGTGAGGACCTGCTAAAAGGTAAAGATTCCTGTAGTGAATCCACAATGAAGAATGTCATTCACCGCTACACAATGTGATGACATCACCAGAGGTTTCTTCATGCATATCTTGAAATTACCAGGCTCTTCATAACAATATGAACATATAGAGTATCCAAGGACAGAAAGGATTCCCTTGACTAAATAAAAACTACTGGAAAGAAGTTGCAAATAGAAACTCTGATGCAAGGGGAAAAGGCAACTCTAAGAATGTGGAGAAATGAAAATCATTAAAAAATAACAAGCTTTGAGTAGGTTGATGTCTTCAAGTTTTCAATAGTGGAAAGAGAATTAAGACAACAATTAGAAAATGTGCTGAGGCAAGTTAAAGGAGATTTCTCAATAAGAAATAAGCAAAAAACCTTTCAGTCCACACAGAGAAGTATAAAAACAAATAGAACATAAAACAACTAACTTGGAAGAAAGATAAAAACTCTTGACTATGGAATAGAAACTCAAGAAATGGTGCTCACATTCGAAAGAATATAGATTGAAAGTTGCCTACAAACAAGAATCAATTGAAAGAAAGAACTTAGAAACTATGAGACAAGAACTATCTATCAATATAATTCAAAATGTAACTATTTGGAAAGGAAGAAATTCTACTATGTATCTGTAAAAGTCTTAAATGTCAACCTGTGGGCTGTGGAGTAGTTGTTGCTGGCAAAGTAATGGCCCAAGCTGCAGGACAGATGAAAGCAAGTGAATAAAAATGGAAGTAATAAAAAATAATATTCCTTAATCAAGTTTATGAAAAATAAAACAATCCCTTAAATGCAGAACGCTCACTCAAAGAAAATAGACACTAAACAATAAAATATATATCCCTTTGATGATTTATATTTGCTTCTTAAAGGAGGTTCATAAAGAGAATTTATAAATTTTCAGGTCATTATTTCGATAATTCACTAAGGATGAGTATTGGAGAAAGAGACACACCGCCTGCCATAACAGAACTCATGATTCCAGGGAGTTCTGCCATTGCCCCCTCCTCATTGATGAGGTACTGGTATTGGTCCAGGGGATGGGTGGTCACACTGTCAAGCTCGTCTGTGTTCCCAAGGTTGAACCCGACTGTGAAGATACCGGTTCCTCCCTGACCATGCATCTGCAATGCCTGAGAAGCAGAAAGTGCAGCACCACTGTCCAAACTTTCCTCATTCGCTGTCATCATGATCACAAAGTTACGAGCATTTGGTCGATCTCCTCTATTGCCAGTGAACATGTTGTTACGAACATAGTTGAAGGCACCAGCCAAATTTGGTTTGCCACCAGGTCTATTCCTGGTCTTGGACTGTAGAGCTTGCATCACCTCCGATTGCCAACCATTGTCATTTAGGTTGAAAGCAAGTTGCTGGTCTCTGGTGAATGTCATGGCACCAACTCTGAATACTCCAGAGTCAACGTCCATCTGAGAGGCAAAATTATTGGCAAAGTTCTTCATCCAGGCGAAATATCTGTTGTTGACAGTTCCATCAAGCATGAAGATGATGTCATAGCCTGTATCACTGTAGCCTAAAATGATATCATTTTAATACTTTGTTTTACTATTTGTACATAGGTCAAATACTTATGTTGAATTAGTGTCCAACTGACAAACGTGAATAAATCATATCATATTGTACCAATTTTTCTAAAAATTAAAAAATTCTTTTCATAATATCATTAAAGACATTATGTAAAATAATGTAATATTAAAGATTCAATAATGATACTGACTAATGGAGGTGAAGTGAATGAACTTCATTCAATTTATCACAACATTTTTAAAACGGTGACAACAATCAATGTCATATTCTGACAGAAATGATTATTTTCTTGCAAAGTAAATGCCTACAGACCTTTTACAATTATATTCAGGTCTTTCAATGCATATTTTAATCACATTAAGTGCAGCCACATAGCTTATACTCTTTTAGACAAACCACTTATACGCAACCTTAAGATTTATAACATTCCCATAATCAAAGAAAAGATGATCATTATGTATTGGGCAAAAACAGCAATAAACACAGACATTTTCAACTGAACTCTTTAGGATTTCAATAGATTCAGGAAAAGAGAATTGAAAATCAGGAATAGATAAAAACTTGACACGTGTAATGTTCAATCACAAAAACAAGACTGTAGGTGAGGGGAACAAATATGCTACAAAGCTTCCCTTGAATGTCTTTGTTATAACAAGTTCACTCTGTAGGTGAGGGGAACAAATATGCCACAAAGCTTCCCTTGAATGTCTTTGTTATTACAAGTTCACTCATAGCTGAGAGTGAAATGCAATCGACAAAGAATTACAAAGTATTTAGAGACCCTCAAATAGATGAATACTAAAACATTGTCAGGCATTGAAGACAAACCAGTGCTAAAGATGAAGCAAGATGCCATAAGTGTTTCGTGTTACTTCTTTGTGTAAGAAGACTGTTGACGATGACTAATGAATAAAGAATGTGCTTTCAGAATTAGAGATCAAATCAAAACCATTTCCAAGTGTATTGTTCAAAATCATACATTGAACAAGGTGGAGATTTTCTTAAGAAAGGAATTATATATCAACTAAGAGCATATCAACAGAAAAAGATAATTCTAAACAATATGAAATCAACGTGAAGACAAATGGAGAGACTAGTCACTGAAAGACGATTACAAACAGTCAGAGAGAAGGAAAATGAATCTTAATATGTATATTATTGAAATCTAGTAAGGAGTAATTGAGGCGTCAGGAAACCTATCAAGTCAAGGCAAAGTTCAAACCAAACCATATCCCATAAAAGGAGGAACTTGAATTGATGCCTCAACTATGATAATGAAGTTCAGATAGAGACATGCGTCATATGAAGTGAAGAGTCCACTAAATGGATTGAGACTGGAAGTGAAGATACGAAAAGGAAATTAGTCTTGCTATGAAAATGAAAAACAAAACAAATAAAAAACAAAAGGGATCATAGGAAAATGTTCAATAGGAATTAAAGAATCTCTACGGGATCTGTGATTGAGGACACTTGTGCAAAAGTGCATCTATTTGAGAAAGACTCCAACTGCAAGTATGCAAAGAAGAATGAGAGGAAAGTCAGAAAACTGTCAACCTGGTGACTTGGGTGTTGTTGTAGCTGGCAGAGTAATGGCCCAGGCTGTAGTGGAAAAAACAAATTCTCTTAGAATGATGAATCAAATCTTGTGATCTCAAAGAAGGTAGTACTGAGGATAGTTAAATGTAATTAAATTTAAGAGTAGGTACAGTATATTTTCTGATTTTTTTTTCAGGTTTCTCAAAAACAATTTACAATGAGAAGTTGGGTAAATGTATATATATGTGTAAGTCTTGAAGGTAAAAGTATGTCTGTACCGCCTGCCATAACAGAACTCATGATTCCAGGGAGTTCTGCCATTGCCCCCTCCTCATTGATGAGGTACTGGTATTGGTCCAGTGGTTTGGTGGTCACGCTGTCAAGCTCGTCTGTGTTCCTAAGGTTGAACCCGACTGTGAAGATACCGGTTCCTCCCTGACCATGCATCTGCAATGCCTGAGAAGCAGAAAGTGCAGCACCACTGTCCAAACTTTCCTCATTCGCTGTCATCATGATCACAAAGTTACGAGCATTTGGTCGATCTCCTCTATTGCCAGTGAACATGTTGTTACGAACATAGTTGAAGGCGCCCGCCAAATTAGGTTTGCCACCAGGTCGATTCCTGGTCTTGGACTGTAGAGCTTGCATCACCTCTGATTGCCAACCATTGTCATTTAGGTTGAAAGCAAGCTGCTGGTCTCTGGTGAATGTCATGGCACCAACTCTGAATACTCCAGAGTCAACGTCCATCTGAGAGGCAAAATTATTGGCAAAGTTCTTCATCCAGGCGAAATATCTGTTGTTGACAGTTCCATCAAGCATGAAGATGATGTCATAGCCTGTATCACTGTAGCCTAAAATGATATCATTTTAATACTTTGTTTTACTATGTGTACATAGGTCAAATACTTATGTTGAATTAGAGTCCAATTGACAAACGTGAATGAATCATATCATTTTGTACCAATTTTTCTAAAAATTAAAAAATTCTTTTCATGATATCATTAAAGACATTATGTAAAATAATGTAATATTAAAGATTCAATAATGACACTGACTAATGGAGGTGAAGTGAATGAACTTCATTCAATTTATCACAACATTTTTAAAACGGTGACAACAATCAATGTCATATTCTGACAGAAATGATTATTTTCTTGCAAAGTAAATGCCTACAGACCTTTTACAATTATATTAAGTTCTTTCAATGCATATTTTAATCACATTAAGTGCAGCCACATAGCTTATACTCATTTAGACAAACCACTTATACGCAACCTTAAGATTTATAACATTCCCATAATCAAAGAAAAGATGATCATGAATGTATTGGACAAAAGCAGCAATAAACACAGACACTTTCAACTGAACTCTTTAGGATTTCAATAGATTCAGGAAAAGAGAATTGATAATAAGGAATAGATAAAAACTTGACACGTGTAATGTTCAATCACAAAAACAAGACTGTAGGTGAGGGGAACAAATATGCTACAAAGCTTCCCTTGAATGTCTTTGTTATTACAAGTTCACTCTGTAGGTGAGGGGAACAAATATGCTACAAAGCTTCCCTTGAATGTCTTTGTTATTACACGTTCACTCTGTAGGTGAGGGGAACAAATATGCTACAAAGCTTCCCTTGAATGTCTTTGTTATTACAAGTTCACTCATAGCTGAGAGTGAAATGCAATCGACAAAGAATTACAAAGTATATAGAGAACCTCAAATAGATGAATACTAAAACATTGTCAGGCATTGAAGACAAACCAGTGCTAAAGATGAAGCAAGATGCCATAAGTGTTCCGTGTTACTTCTTTGTGTAAGAAGACTGTTGACGATGACTAATGAATAAAGAATGTGCTTTCAGAATTAGAGATCAAATCAAAACCATTTCCAAGTGTATTGTTCAAAATCATACATTGAACAAGGTGGAGATTTTCTTAAGAAAGGAATTATATATCAACTAAGAGCATATCAACAGAAAAAGATAATTCTAAACAATATGAAATCAACGTGAAGACAAATGGAGGGACTAGTCACTGAAAGACGATTACGAACAGTCAGAGAGAAGGAAAATGAATCTTAATATACATATTATTGAAATCTAGTAAGGAGACTGGAAGTGAAGATACGAAAAGGAAATTAGTCTTGCTATGAAAATGAAAAACAAAACAAATAAAAAACAAAAGGGATCATAGGAAAATGTTCAATAGGAATTAAAGAATCTCTACGGGATCTGTGATTGAGGACACTTGTGCAAAAGTGCATCTATTTGAGAAAGACTCCAACTGCAAGTATGCAAAGAAGAATGAGAGGAAAGTCAGAAAACTGTCAACCTGGTGACTTGGGTGTTGTTGTAGCTGGCAGAGTAATGGCCCAGGCTGTAGTGGAAAAAACAAATTCTCTTAGAATGATGAATCAAATCTTGTGATCTCAAAGAAGGGAGTACTGAGGATAGTTAAATGTAATGAAATTTTATAGTAAGCACAGTATATTTTCCGATTTTCTTTCAGGTTTCTCAAAAAAACAATTTACAATGAGAAGTTGGGTAAATGTATATATATGTGTAAGTCTTGAAGGTAAAAGTATGTCTGTACCGCCTGCCATAACAGAACTCATGATTCCAGGGAGTTCTGCCATTGCCCCCTCCTCATTGATGAGGTACTGGTATTGGTCCAGGGGGTGGGTGGTCACACTGTCAAGCTCGTCTGTGTTCCTAAGGTTGAACCCGACTGTGAAGATACCGGTTCCTCCCTGACCATGCATCTGCAATGCCTGAGAAGCAGAAAGTGCAGCACCACTGTCCAAACTTTCCTCATTCGCTGTCATCATGATCACAAAGTTACGAGCATTTGGTCGATCTCCTCTATTGCCAGTGAACATGTTGTTACGAACATAGTTGAAGGCGCCCGCCAAATTAGGTTTGCCACCAGGTCGATTCCTGGTCTTGGACTGTAGAGCTTGCATCACCTCCGATTGCCAACCATTGTCATTTAGGTTGAAAGCAAGCTGCTGGTCTCTGGTGAATGTCATGGCACCAACTCTGAATACTCCAGAGTCAACGTCCATCTGAGAGGCAAAATTATTGGCAAAGTTCTTCATCCAGGCGAAATATCTGTTGTTGACAGTTCCATCAAACATGAAGATGATGTCATAGCCTGTATCACTGTAGCCTAAAATGATATCATTTCAATACTTTGTTATAGATGTCCTTAAAATCATCAGTGATGTAAACATGAATTATCTATCAAACTATAATAATGTACACATAAGAATGTGATTGATGGTATAAAAAAGATGTTATACTGATAAAATATAAAATATGTTGCAATAAAGCATGTCTAAGTCATGAAGAACAGACGTGCGCAATAGAATCTCTTTAATTTATTCAATATCTTGGTAATAAGATGAAGAACAGAGTCTCTTTAAGTTAATCAATATCTTGGTAATAAGATGAAGAACAGAATCTCTTTAAGTTATTCAATATCTTGGTAATAAGATGGAGAAAAGAATCTCTTTAAGTTACTCAATATCTTGGTAATACGACATGCCATCATATCAAACAATAATCAAACTGGAAGAAAACAAAGATAAGCTTGAAATCTTGTTTGAGATATTTCCTATAATGGATTTAATTTCTTTTTGTCTTTGCATATGAGTATAATACAACATTCTGATAAAGCCAATAGCCATTGCAATTAAGATATTCCGCGTGGTGATAAGTATATTTCCCAAAGAGAAGATGGTGATCACGAGAATAGCCATGGTGATCAAGATGAGAGATGGTGATCCTGTGAAAAGCCATGTTGATCAAGAGAATAGAAATGTTGATCAAGAACATAGTCATTGTAATCAAGAAAATAGTCATGGTGATCAAAAGAATAGTCATGGTGATCAACAGAATAGTCATGGTGATCAAATCAATAAGACTCTTGACCAAGAAAAAAGCCATGTTGATCAGGAGCATAGTCATGGTGATCAAGTCAAAAACATTCTTGATCGAAAGAATAGCCATGTTGATCAAGAGCATAGTCATTGTGATAAAAAGAATAGCATTCTTGCTTAAGAGAACAGTATTTTTTTATACAAAGAATAGTCATGATTATCAAGAGAACAGTCATCATCATTTAGAGAGTAGCAATAGTGGGGAAAGGACTGTGATTTACAAACAGCAGTTGTTAAATAGTGATATGAGGTCCCTTGAAAACATTATCATACCTGGAGTTGGAGGCATTGTGGTTGGAGCAGCAGTCACTGGACCAGCTAAAAGTCATATAACGATCAGTCATATTTATATCAATTTCTTTACCATTTATATAACATGAAGGTATGACATATGGTAATCCTTATAACTGATATTCATAGGCAGTGAGAACAAATATATTTTTTTAAAATTTTTTACTGAAGGAGTAGATAAACTATCACCACCAGCCCCACCTTCTTCCATTGTATAGGAAATGATGCCAGGCAGTTCCCCGAGTGCAGACTCTTGAGAAATGACATGTTGAAACTCATCAAGAGGAGGGGTTGTGATGCTGTCCAGCTCCCCAGTGTTCCTTAACTCCATGCCCACTGTGAACACTCCCACTCCTGCCTCCTGAAGCCTCCTGAAGGCTCCCTCAGCAGCAGCCGAGTCCTGACTTTGTTCCTTGTCCGTCATCAACACTATGAAGTCTCTAGCCAAGGGGCGATCACCTCTCTCTGATGTGAACATGTTGCCGCGAACAAATTCAAAGGCTCCTGCAACGTTTGCTGGACCACCAGGACGATTCACAGGCTTTTCAGACATAGCTGCCATGACCTCCCTTTGAAAACCGTTATCGTTCAAGTTGAAAGCTATGCTTTGATCATTTCCAAAGCTCATTGCAGCAATTCTGTACACACCAGAGTCAACATCCATCTCTGATGCAAAGTTGACAGCGAATCGTTTCATCCAGTTGAAATGTTTATTGTTGGCAGTTTCATCGAACATGAATATGACATCATATCCTGTCTCACTGTAGGCTGCAACATTCATTCAGGGCAAACAAAACTTAACATTTTGGATCATGCTGGAGAAAAGCTTCAGAGTGGAAGATTGGCAAGTAGACTGCCAGTACACAACTTTGTGTTTGTTTTCTGTAACTGCTTTATTTCTTAAATGACAGGTGACAGAGACAAACATCAAAATCTCAACAAAAGCAAAGATGCATAAATGAAATATTTCAATACATCTGTATTGACAAAATATGCCGATGGAAAAGTCAATTGAAACAAGTGTCAAAGAGAGTGCAGACACCAAAAAAACTCTGCTTGTGAGGAAAGATTATACTCTATCAAGAGGTCTTCTGTGCAGAAAGATTATAAACTATCAAGAGGTCTGCTGTGGAGAAAGATTATAATCTATCAAGAGGTCTGCTGTGCAGAAAGATTATACTCTATCATAAACAAGAGGTTTGCTGTGCAGAAAGATAACAATCCATCAAGAGGTCTTCTGTGCAGAAATATTATACTCGATCAAGAGGTCTGCTGTGGAGAAAGATTATAATCTATCAAGACGTCTGCTGTGAAGAAAGATTATAATCTATCAAGAAGTCTGCTGTGGAGAAAGATTATAATCTATCAAGAGTCTACTGTGAAGAAAGATTATAATCTATCAAGAAGTCTGCTGTGGAGAAAGTAGCCTCAGAGACAGTGCCAAGCTAATGAAAAATCACTAGTTTAGAGAAAATCAACAATTCAAAGTGTCAACCTTAGAACAGGCAGGGTAATCCAAACTCATGCTAAAAAATACAAAAATTATACCAACATATGAAATGCGGTACAAGAGATGGATAAAAGATTCCTAAGCATGTCAAAAATGTCAAGACCCTGAAAAGGCAAGTGTGAGTGAATTTATTCATGGAAGAATTCTTAAAGTGAACCATATAGTCATTGATCTTTCGTCACATATCAGGTGGCATCTGTGTTGAGGGTGTAGTGAGATGAGAGACACAGTAAGAGTCTGTGACAAGGCCAGTAGATTATAGCTCACCAGGAGTTGGAGCAGGAGTTGTGGGCTCTGGTGTCACTGGAAGTGCTGGGGAAGTTGAAAAAGTAACAACTTTAGAATAAGTTGCATGAAGGACATTTGATTTGTTAAAATCTCATGAATAAAAAAAAGCTAGAATTAATATCACATCCCATGAAGGATTTTATCATTTCAAAACAAAAATTTCTTATATCACATATTAGACAGCACCAAAGAAAGATGAAATGAAACCATATATGTCAGTCCAAAGGAAATATAAAATTGATAACAGACCTTCACTCATGTAATATGACAGGATTCCTGGCAACTCATTCATTTCGCTTGGATTATCAATCAGTGTCTTGTACTCCTCTAATGGTTGGGTTGTAACTTGGTCAACTTCTGGATGTCTGTCAGGCAATTTGATACCAATAGTGAAAATACCCACTCCTGTGTTCTGGAGTCTTCTAGATGCTTGCACAGCAGCTGCAGAATCTTGACTCCCCGCATTGTCAGTCATCACCACTACAAAATTACGAGCCTTTGGTCTATCCCCGTTGTCTGATGTAAACATTTCCTGGTGAACAAAGTCAAAAGCGGCAGCCAAGTCTGTTGATCTGCCAGGGGACCTCTCAAGATTAGCCATTGCATTTTGAACCTCTGACTTAAATCCATAAGTATTAAGGTTGAAAATGCGTCTGGGCTGTGTTCCATATACCATTGCCCCAATTCTGTACTCTCCGGAATCCACATCTACTTCCGAACCAAACTTTTTACCAAATTCTGTCATCCATCCAAAATGCAACTTCTGCGATGTCCCATCAAACATGAAGATGATGTCATAGCCATCCTCTCTGAAGGCTATAAACATGGAACATATTTTTGACTTGAAAAATATGATTGTAAGCAGTGGATTGTGATGGAGATTGTGTTGAAGAATGTTCGAAGAAATGTGAGGAAATACTTTGAAACATTCTGTGGATATGATTGGCAATCACATAATATGAAAATAATATGATTGCATTTCTCAGACTTTAAGTGCAAAAGATATGTCGATAGATAAAGAAATATACACCCACAAACGTGACAAGAGCCGAAACTCTAAGTGAAGGATAGCTATTGGAATGAAATGTGAGAGAATGAGCCATTGCAAGTAAGGTATTTCAACAAAAGGTTGAAAGTCATCATGGCATCTTGAAATAAAATATGGCAAAATGCTTACACAAATAAGTTTGCTTTTCCATGAAATCACTAGCGATGCTACAATGAGCATAGACGCAAACACCACAAGTTTCAAATAATTTATTCAGTCTGACAAACAATATCAAGGAAGTACCCACAGTGGTTTTGTCAATATACCAATAAACATGGCACAGAAACAAACAATAAATATAAAACCACAAAACAACACAAAACATACTAAATAATAATGAAATAAGAATAATGAAATAAGAATACTGAGATGACGAATGATCATCATAAAATACAACCTGAAAAACAACAATGAATAACAATTAACAAACAAAAAATAAAAACAAAAATAGTAAAAAGAAGAGAAGAAAAATGAAATAAACCTGGTGTTGGTTCCGGGGTGGTAGGGGCACGTGTGATTGGATCAGCTACAATTTAAAAATCAAATTTAAATGAAGGGTAAATATCACATCGATATGCGTAATACAGATAATTGTTATATTTACACAGCTGAATAGAAAATACTGAATATTTACAAATGAAAGTAAATCGTTAAAATCATCCAAAATAAACAAAATTGTAAAAGTAAGCTCATAAAATGTCAAGAGTTTTCAATGATCTTATCATTCAAATAAAGTTTACAGGTTGACAACCTCTTTTCATGTTTACAATGACCAATTTTCATTAAAAAAATATTTCTTTTTCCAAATTCTTTTACAGCTGATAACAAAAGAACATTTTTATAATATTCCCCAAGACTACGACCTACCGTTCTCCATGTAGGACCCCATGATGCCGGGAAGTTCCGCGAGGTCTCTCTCATCCCTGATGAGCCACTGATGTTCGTCCAGACGCTTTGTCGTCACCGCATCGAGTTCATCTGTGTTGTCTAGTTGGATTCCCACAGAATAAATTCCCACCAGGTCATCCTTCAGACCCTGAGCAGCTGCCAGAGTGGCTCCCTGATTCAGAGACTCCTCGTTTGCAGTCATTATGACGATGTAGTTCCTGGCATTCGGTCTGTCACCATTTGCGGCCGTGAACATGTTCGAACGGACATAGTCAAAGGCTTGCGCAGTGTCTGGTCTCCCACCAGGTCTGTTGTTCATGTTGTTTTGGATGGCATTAACAACATCGCTGTTCCATCCATACTCATTCAAATTAAAAGTGGGATTCGGCCCACTTGATGAGAAGGTCATCGCACCGACCCTCCAAATTCCATTGTCAATATTCATTTGACTCGCGAAGCGCGATGCATAATTGGTCATCCATTCGAAATATCTATTGTTAACAGCGCCGTCCAGCATAAATATAACATCGTAACCCCAGTCGGAGTAGGCTAAAACAGGAATACACAGAGAAGGGATTTATATTTTGATTTCTTTGTGAAGGGTACCTTGATAAACCAATAAATGACAAATATATAACAAGTTATCAATATACAATGGTATTGACATTATTATCATAGCACCTGGAGTAACCCCTGTGTCAGGTCTGAAAGGATCTGTGGGTCTGTAGGGGTCAGTGGGTCTGTAGGGATCAGGGGTGGTTTTCTGGACTGGTCACAACACAAGGACAACAGACACAAAGACACGACAGATGAAACAAAACAAGACATCATTTAGGACATGGACATCACAAACATATAACAAAAAACACACAATACATACATAATACGTAACACATACAAACACGTAACGTAAACCACACAATACATACAGCATACGGAACACATACAAACATCTAACCCGTACTTAACATGTAAAGGATTTAAAACTAATTCAAGACATGTTTAGACATAAATATTTCATATCAAAGTGATAGTTGAATTTGTAATGTCTTACTTTCTGTATTTATCTGATAAGAAAAGTCTGTTTGAAAAACGTTGTAGGAAAATATCCTTACTGTTACATCTATCAATCAAATAGAGCGTAACAGTAAAAACAACTTGGTAATTTAAGATAATGCGGTTTGAGTAATTGATTTCAGACTAAAAATTTGAAATAAATCCTAACAATTTTGATCAAAACCATTAGTTTAACTCTTGATATGCATTTTTACAAAGTTTTTGTTTCAAACTTTCACTCATTCCATTTAATAAAATCATCATATGCATCATAGTCGTCGTTCTTCTTCCTTTAAAGAGACATTAAGACATACAGATACATACAAGACAAAACAGGACATACAAACACGTACAAGACAATATGAGGACAAGGCACAGACAAGACAAGAATATCACACGCAATGGTTTACGATAAGATAAAAATTCATTCCTATAAAATATGATGTCTTTTAATACCGAATATTACTTATTAGAGCTGTCAGATATATATCGTAGTACAAAGAGTTGTGATTCTTAGTCTCACATCTATCAAGATAATTATGGTCTCTGTATCATGATACACATGATTTACCTTAAAAGCATTTGTTTTTGCCCAAAAATCAAGTTTCTTTTTATCAAACATTCCTGAAAATTTTGTATCGAGACATGTACATGCATCGATAAAATCATTTTGTTATGAGATATTGTGATACATATTTCTTGTATGTTGGTATCATTACCCATCTATTACTTATAGCCAAACATCTGAACTAACAAAGATGACTAATTTTGTATCAATTTAATTTTTCTCACTTTAATCACATGCATTTGAGTGATTTTCAGATGTTTTTCTTAGAACTGACAAAGACATATTACAAAACAACACAAGACATAACACACACTAGGCATTTGGGTCGAGTCAAATTTATGAATATGTATTAATTGTTATTGTTGTTATCATGATTGCATGTTGAATTATATTAAGATAAAATTTCCATAAGAATCACATTTTAATGTTAGTAAAACCTACATCTAATATATTATTACACAAAAGGGCATAGGGGAATATTCACTAAACAAAGAATATAAATATAACATCTCTTTGTTGAGGGGTTTCATCTAGTTTAAGGTTTTGTAATTAGCCATATGCAGTGTTAAGAGGATGGTAAATTATTACTTTTTGATAAAAAAAATTCTAAATTAGTCTTTTGGTGTGATGAAAACCTATTTCAAATCCTTGATCATCTGTTTTAATAACGAGGCAATCAAGAGAAAGATTTCAAAACACAGACAAATTAAATCAGAATATTACGATGACATTCAAGCAACTTGGGCTTAGTACATTGTAAGAATTAAGTGAGTTACAAATGAAAGCCATATGTTTAATTAAAATGCAAGATTACTTTATAAGCATTAATAAAAATTCTTTGAAGCACAGACAACCTTTGCTATGTTATTGCTATTTGCAATATATGTTCACTTATCAGAAGTTAATTCTAATTTATGTTAATGAAATTAACTTATTTCTAAATTTAAAACGTTGGACTAATTTAAAAAATAAAGCAAGTGATCATGCATAGACATAGTGTAACCTGGTTTCCTTGTTGTAGTTGTAGTAGTTGTAGTAGTTGTAGTGGTTGTTGTAGTAGTAGTTATTGCTGCAGAGAATGCATTTAAGGTAAAAACAGGTAATATGAATAGGATATTGCAAAGCGGTAACAGATATTGGAAACAACGGGCAAAGTTATATTTTACATAAAACATTAAGATACATACAACAACAATACATAAAACAATACACTTATAACGAACAAGTAACAAAAATAAACCAACAAACATGAACATAACAAACAAATGAACATATAAACAGGGGGCTTCAATGCGGAATGATTGATAGAACAGACCCAGATTGATTCAAAGAAACTTCAAATTAACCTATATTTTGCAAAGAAAGGAAATGATTAAACATTCCGTTTCAATATTTCTTAAAAATAGAATATCAATAAAAATCTACCCTGTCAACTTATATTACGTCTGGATGGTTCAATCTTAAACTACCTCTGTAAATTATAGTTAAATGATAACTATTGCTGTAAAATTGAGACATCATGAACTCATGAAAAATTAATTTGAAAATAGTTTAGAAACAGAAATTGAAGTTGATTAAATATATACTGCATGAGAATAGTGATAATTGAAAGTAAATGCAACAAAAGAGCAGAGAAAATAGTGTATGGTGCAATTGATTGGCAAAATCCACTGCTTAGGGAAAAAGAGTTTTAACGCATGTAACGGAAGTTGGCATTGGTAAAACTGAACTTTGATATCTTGTAAATAATGTAGGTTTAAGTTTTTGTACAACAGAAAATTAGTAACATTCAAAAGCCTAGTTTATTACTCGCCTGTTGAAGATACCGCCGTTTAATAAATCTACAATGTTATTACACATTGTGTAATAACATCGCGTGTTGATTGACGTCACAATTGTTAAGCATGACGTCACAATGTTAGCGGCGCGGTAACAATGGTAATCTCGGCGATTTCCATGCTTTTTCTTTGATATAATTTAGCGAGTAATAAATAAAATACTAAACTCAGTCCCGTTTAATTACATTTTTATGAAACTCGTGAATGGTATCGGTATCTAACTCGCTTTCGCTCGTTAAATACCAAACCACACACTCGTTTCATACATATGTTATTAAACGGGATGTCGTTTAGTATTCTCTATATGTAATCCAAAATAGAATGCAGTTGGGAACTGTAAAGATTGGAAAAAACAGTTTCCGATATTATAGATGATTGAAAATCTTCTTAAAATTTGTTTTTGATTTTGTTTGAAAATAGAAAAACCTTTTAAAAGACAATTTCCCCATTGCCAACATTACTCATTATCATGAAGTGCTTAAATATCTAAAAATGAAATATATACATTTGTGTAATAACGCAATGATATGAATGAAATAATATTTTCATATTTTAATGAAAACAACTTGAAATGGATAATTACAATAAATATTTCTATTCAATATTTCCATAAGAAAGGCAAAGTGATCTTACCTCTTGTAGGTGCTGAAACAACAAATACAGAAAGGAATTATAAATTTGTTCATATAAAAAAACTATAACTCTATACTCATTTATCAGAAATCATACTCAACTTAGTGAAATTTTTTTCAAAAGAATCATGTTTTTTTTATAAAGTTATGTTTTGACATGAATCCATTGATTAATAAAACTTCCAAATCTAGAATGAAAATAAATATTTTTTTATAGAAGCTTTGTCCATGGGAGAGGCTATAGTATGAAAGCAAGGGATATATATGATTATAAACAGATACATAAGAAGGTGAACATACAATTGTTGAGTACATTTACACATGCTACATTTGATGGTGAAACATTTTCAGAAACATTTTGTTTAGCATAGTAAACAAATTAAATCCACAACACATGTAGGCATGATCAACACCTTACAATTTTAGGGATAAGAGAACATCATTGTGACCACACAAAACAGAATATACACAGACAGTTTATTTTCATAGATTTTTTACACAAAATAATCTTCTTGAAAAATCTTTATCAAATACACTGGTAATAAATTTTGTTTTAAAGGTTTTCATTACATAAAGATCTAAAGTGAACAAAACAAGTATATCAAGCATCATATTATTCTTATTTGTTACAAAACATATCCTTCTCATATGATCAACTACAAATAATAACAAAGACAATCTCATTTAAAAATAAATGTTACAGCTGCTTTCCTTTCTTCCCTTTAAAAGCATCTTATATACCATTATGAAAATAATCTCATAAGATGTTACGATGACAAGATACATAGATCTTGAATGTGACAAAACATCACTCCATATACAACACAATAACACACAAGCTTGATTATCAAACCATGAGTAGAACATTAGAAACTTATCAAACCTTTACAAATCATTCACTTTACCTTATCTTTGGTGAAACTGAACATAGTTGATTTATTTATTTTGGTACTTCGTAAATAGTAGGAAAGGCCCAAAACAAAAGACACCTGGCACTAGCAAAGAATTAAGCCTACCGGTACATTTAACTTAAATTGAAAAAAAATGTTGTCTAATTAATCTAAAGTTGCACATAATGTTGATCTTAAAATTGTAAGAAACAGGTCTTACAATATCACTGTTTGATGTCTAAAAGGTCAGGTTACTATTTCTTTTTTATGGATAACAAGATGAAAATAGATTTATTTGGTGTCACCCCAGTTGATAATATTAGGGGCCACTGAGTCACAATATCAACAATTAAGGATCCCCAATGGCTAAGTAGTTTGTTCACATCATTTCAGCTTTTCAGGGCTTTTAGTTCTCTAGAGAAACAGATGACAGTTTTAAAGGCATTGCTCTTGTGCACATAATAGGGACCAACTCTACAATCTAATATCCTTAGTGGCCAAGATAACTATACAAAAGTTTTCACACACAAAATAAAAAAACCCCAACAAAATCTACAGTTGGCCTGAATCCGGACGCTTTACCATGTTATAAGCTTATTGGTCTCCTCAGCTAAAAATATACGATTTGATCTTACTTAAAAGATAGTATTGATTTTATACCACCACCTTCAGTCACATCAACACACTGAGTAACACATCTTTATATAAACATACATAAAGATATATATATATATATATACATAAGTACGATATAAGCATGAGAAGCTAAGAGCACATGTGATTAAATATAAGCTTCAATTAGAGCAGCATCAGCATCAGTAACAGTACAAGAAGCAACCTCCACCTCCACAAGAAGCAAGGCAGTCAAAGACTGCCAGGAATACCTTTTGGTACCATATAAATGAAATTAAAAATGGCATCAAAAGCAGCATGACAGTCTATGACTTCCGTAATCTTCCACCAATTTTGCCAACATGACGATTTCATTGGTACAAAAAGCAACATGGCTTCTCGGGATTACCCGGATTCCACCACCGGTGCCAACAAGACACAGACTGCCAGTGTTAAAGACACATAGCTACCTCCAGGGCAAGCTTCAGTGAAGATCTTCTTCTCCAGGTTCTGAAGCTCATCGAAATCCTGTACAGTGTAAGTATTCTCACTTACAGGATGACTCGGGAGTTCTCTGAGTTCAGACTCATCAGTCAGACCAATTCCGATGGCATAGACATAGATTCCTGCAGCTCGTACAGCCTCTGCTTCAGGGATCGTCTGCTTCTGGTTGATATTAGATACTCCATCAGTGATGATGATGGCCTTGTTGGGCACATTCGGACGGTCACCATTCTGATACTTAAACATCACAGTTCTCATGGTCTTTAAGCTGCCTGCGGTATTGGTACTGCCATACTGATATGGGATACGTCTAACAGCTTTGAGCATGTCCTTGAGGTTATTGTATTTGTTCAGATGAAACTGGACGTAGACTCCTGTGCTGTATGTGACAATTCCAACTCGAGTGCTCCCACGATCTATATCAGCCTGAATCAGCAGCTCCTTCACAAACAGTTTCATCTTCTCAAAGTTCTGGGCAGTGACGCTGGTCGAGGAGTCCAACACAAGCACCAGGTCGGTGTCGGTCAGACCACATTTACGCTCTGAATGCATGCATTGGGGAGAACGATAACAGACCATATGAAGACCTATTAACCTGATGCCATTGCAAATGCTAGTCTCCCAAAATATCTATAATAGTTTGACCATTCAGTCATTCGCATTGGATTTGAAAAATATGATTTTTTTCTGTTGATAATTTCAAATTTGATTCTAAACAGCCAACAAATTGTATGATTAAAATCTTTGATTACACTTGATAACAACAACAATTAGAATGTCTTTTTTTAATGACACTAAAATTGAAAAAAATATATATTCAATTGAACAAAAGTTTTACCTTTCTACATGGAGATTGACAGGTATTGCAAGAAACAACTTTATGTAAATATACCAACTTTGATTTTTTTTTTAAGTTTCAGAATTTCAAATGAGCAAACACAATGCATCATATACATATAGAAATCATTTATGATAACATTTTCTTTAACAGACACATGAGAATCTTTAACATGATTCAATATGAAAAGCCTTGGAAGAATGATAACAATTTAAAACCTTAATTGGATCACACACATCTTAAATATGTCATGTTATTGACTAACATAATTTACAAAAATAACAACATGTTGTTACAATGTCAATTTCCTCAATTGAACTCTCTTTGATTGATGAACAATCTTAGATATGCTTTAACAACATTTAAATCTTTATGTTATTCAAAATATAAGAGAATAATCATATTGAAAAACAAGAAAAATATATAAAGATGACTCACCTGTTATTTGTCCAAAGAATTATGAAAAAGGAAAGGTAAAAAGCATTAATATGACGATTCTTTGAAATAACATGATACTGTTTACACTCATCAGAAACAAAGTGGAAAGGACATTGGAATGCGCAGTACAACATTTGAGTACAGGTGAAACACATGATTTAAAGAAGCAAAGATAATTGAAAGACGTGGGAGGCAATGTCAGTAAACATTCTAGTATGAGAGTGATTGAAGATAGGTCAACATGTGTATGAAAATCTTTTGAAACCAACAAGAAAAAACTGAAACAGGTTTCTATTATGAATCTAAATTTAGAATTCAATAAAAGAGTGTTAATGACCTTATTACAATTAATGATAAAGACTTATTAACTTGATGCAAATATTTTTTATCTTATGCTTCTTATGCATTGTAAGTAGATATACTTTATCTTCAGAGTTGTTGATTTTTTTGGTGATGTTGTACAAACAACCTTTATACAAAGTTAATTATTTCATTCAATAATAGAAATCTTAGGTCCTACAAGTCAACTTGCATGAGTAGGGTTTTGAAGGAATGTAACCTTCTTTGTGTAAACACTATCTGCTTTTATACCATGAGTTAATTATTCTACTTCATCATCATATGCGTTGTAGGAATGTTATTTTTTAAGTAAGTTATGTCAACTTTAGGATTTTAGATTGTATTTGCCGACAACAAAAATTCAGGGACACTTTACAAATAGGTCGTTCAATATTGACAACGATTAGATAAAAAATTACATCACAGTAGCGTCACATCAGGAAAAGAAAATTTACAATCAAATGCATTTATGAATGCGATAAAAATTTATTCTACAGATCTAGGTGAATATAGTTAAAATATTTATGTTAAATATGGATATTTGAATATTTAAGGGTTAGTGAGACAATTAAATGATATCATGGATATTATAGCAATGCATGGTGTATAAATCAAAGTTAATATTGATTATAAATGTTTGGTGCAATGAAGAATAATGAATTGAATATGTTGATGTAATGAAAAATACATGAAAATTGTATATACAGGTTGATAACATAGGATTCATGTGATGAATACATTGGGAAAAAACCATGACGATATATGGGTTTTGAGTGATGATTACAATGTTTTATAATTCATAATGCTATGTTGATTTCTGTGATGATTAAAATTCACAACAAAACATACAAATATCATATTTGAATATTTGAATCAATCTATACAGATATGTGCAGGTATACCCACATACAGGTATGTAAAGGGGATATATCTGACATGCTATAGCGAATCCCCTTGTTTGCATACTGGAAAACTTACGTTGCGTTGGGGGAGAAGTAGTGAGGGCTGTAAAATATGGGCAGGATGGCAACTACAGACTCACGCTTTTTTAAACTTCTAATCATATACATGTAAATCAGAAAAATTATTATTTATTGAGATTTGTTTATTTGTTTTGATTGATCTTCTATAAAAATATTTACTTACATTGAAAGACAATACCATGGTTGTAATATATGGTAAGTTGTCTGAAATATTTTGATTTGATTCCGAAAATTATTATTATAGGCCCTGAGCGCCAACTGATTTGATCATACATGTATATTTGGGATGGTGCTACAAAGTGTACAGTGATTGGGTTGTCTGGCTTGCCTAAAAACACAACAATTGATATACAGGGGATACTGATTGATGTTTGTAAAAAAACACTACTTTCTTTTATTCAATCTTGTAATTGATGACATGAAACAAATTTAAATCTTTGAACGATTCACAATCCCAATTATACTGTATGTCAAATTAGATGAAAGTCATTGACTGGTCTGAAAAAACTCACCAGAACAGCTGACAGGGAAAATTGAATTCAGAGAGTTCAACTGAGAGAAGTCTTTAACTTTATAGGAATAAGAAGAAGCCGGATGTGAGGCTATTGCGTCTATTTCCCGAGTGTCAGACAGGCCAACACCAATTGTGTACATCTGAATGCCTTTTTTCTTGGCTGCCTCTGCTTCTGGGATTGTCTTTTCAGGTTTGACACTGGACAAGCCATCAGTGATCAGAAGACAGACATTTGGAACCTTTGGCCGATCTCCTCTACGAGTTTTAAACATCCTTTTCCTCATGATTCTTAATGCAGCGGCAGTGTTGGTCTTACCATAGACATATCTTATGTTACGTATGGCCTGTGCTATGTTCCTATATGTGTTATGGTCGCCCAGATTGATGTTGACTCTAGCCTTGGTACTAAATGTCATGATGCCCACCCTAACGTCGCCATTGTCTATGCTTAGAGTGCTAAGTAACTGTATTACATATTCTAGCATTTTATTAAAGTTCAACTGATTAACACTGGTCGATGAGTCCAGAAGAACTACGAGATCTGTAGGTGCCATACCACAGCCTGAAAAAATATTTCTAGATGAATAGTATGTACTGAAATAGGTTATAGTGAAGCCCCTGGGATAAGCAATAGCCCAGGTATAAGACAAAACAATATAACATGTAACTGATTGAGATATATCTAAGCAATAATGCGATATATTTTGATAGGCATTGGAATAACTTTGATGTTGTATTATCTCCTTTTTATATAGAAAACAGTGTAATAGCAAAGACATGCCAGTTCTGGTCCAGGTGTTCTGCAGTTTATTAAGGTCTGATCTTTCTGGCATTAGATATGCAGGTATGAGTAATGTAGGTAAAGACCTTGACATCATTTTGTTTATATAAGCAAAAGCAAATATTGATGACATGTAAATAATTATTTTTTGATTGTCTGTGTAAATAATGTGTACTTTTTACTTTTATTAAGGATTTTCATGAGTTTAGAAATTATTGTTATGGTATGACAAATTTCAAACTGTACATATCTATACACAGCCAGTGTCAGTAATGATAAAGGAGGAGACTTGTCCTGTTCTCAAAAATATCCTGAAGAAATTATCCCATGTAACCATTTATAGTCTTTCATGTATAAAGTCTGCAGAATATGTATCATCATTCAAGCAAAACCTTAAAACCTTCCTATTAAACAGCTTACTGACAAGAACTCTCATATTTTATTCCGTCTGTCACTGATTTCTTTTCTCAGCGCCGTTGAATAGGCTTTGCCTGGAAATTAGGCGCTTCATAAATTAATCATTATTATAGCATAATAAAAAATATCCAGAAGTACTTTTACTCATGCAAAAGTAAGTCAAAATTTTTGTGAAAAATTCCAAATTTTGTTTGAAATAAATTTTAATTTTGAAATAATCTCAGCATTAAACAGAATTTCTATCTAATTTTCCAATGATTAAAAAGGAAATTGAATAAACAAGACAAATTTCATAAATATGAGATAAGACAGTGGGTCCTTGGGAATATGAAATTGATTGTTGCATTAAGTAGATGAATATTAGATTTAAATATAAATTTACACTAATTAGAAACAATAGTGGTTTAACATTAAAGCTGTGTCCATA
The DNA here is from genome assembly GCA_921293015.1 of Phorcus lineatus. NCBI lineage: Eukaryota > Metazoa > Mollusca > Gastropoda > Trochida > Trochidae > Phorcus > Phorcus lineatus. Next base: position 30,444,216 of record OV121091.1, read on the forward strand.
CTAGTAAGATAAAATGATTATCAATAAGTTATAGAGTGTCAGATTTTTACCTGTTTCAATTATACGACAAAATGTATTGTAAATCACTAAATACCAGTTAAGATGAGTGGGGATACCAAATTACTATACCAGTTATCATAATGAGAAATTATTCCAATATGTGAATCTCAGATGATGACCTATGATGACTCACTTGTGAAAATCTACAAATATTGAAAGTGAAATGTTCATCACTAAAGACACAAGTGAGACTACCAAATTACTATACCAATTAGCATATGAGAGATTGAAAAAGACAAGCATAGACACATTTTAACATGCACATGAGGAAAAAATAAACCAGTGAAATAGTGGCAAATCCAGGGCTTTTGAAAGGGGGGTTCATTTATTACAAAACATGTAAGGGTTGTACATTTTCATGGCCAATCTAAGAAAAATAAAATTCCCCTGCTGGATCTGCCACTGTGGAGGTAAGCTTGTTACTGAATGGAAGAGAGAATTGTTTGAGTGACATTTAGAAGTTTTAGAATAGAAGATGACAAGATTTCTGGATGGTCAACTTCTTTAAGTACATGCATAAAGAAGTTGACAATCCATAAACCTTGTCATTCTTTTCAAAAGCTAGACATATGAACACACAGCCTGACAAAGACACAAACGAAACTCAATTCATAAACATAATGAATGTGTAAATATATTTCCTGGATTAATTCTACAAGGATAAATCTGAAATTGAACACGACTCAAAACACTTCATAATACATAAAAGTTGAAGAAAACCAATAAGGTTCTCAATCAATAAAGTTAAAATAGCAATCCAATACTGATGATTACACGAGAACATTAAAATGTCCAGTTAACCCATTTTTGTGCAGGTTCATCACTTTTGAAAAGTGACCGCTTCACTGATGTCCATAAATCATGGATTAGAATAATGACCAATGGTATTTTGTTGACTCTACAATACCTAGCTCTTGTAGAAATTCTTTCTAACTGATGTCGACAAAGATTGACAGATTAACAAGGTAACCATTATTGTCCATTTCAATTACATTTTTGTATTAAAAAAAATAAATGATCAAATATCTAAAAGGATTGTTTACCTGGTGTAGGTGCTGGGGTTGGTCCTGAAAAAATATAAATAAAACAAGATTAATATCACAGTTATGTAATAAAACCATGAAGGAGTTTTTGTGTGAAACTGTATAAAGGATTGGGGTAGGAAGGAAAATAAAAAAAGAAAATTGGGAATGATAAAAAGTATAGACATTCCAAAGCATACTTTTAAACTGAATTGGGAAACTATTCTATAGGTAAAGCAAAGAAATTGAACAATAAACTAAAACATCAAACATTAGTAAATATAATTATTATCATTTTTTCATAAAATTAAAAATTATAACAAATTAAAAAAATATTTCGTATTTATGTTTGTTACTTTTTTCATTTTTCTTCAATATTCTTAACATATGAATCAATAATGCGAGATTGATATATAAACATACGAAGGATTGTTACATTATGAAGAACCAAAAAGGGCCACACGATACAAACATATAAAGCTTTAGAACAACCACAATATTAAGACTGCAAATGAAATAAACTTTGTATAAAGCAAAAGGAAAAATTAGTATGAAAAAGAGATAATTGGTAGAATAAAAGTAAAATGAAATCAAAGAAAACAAGACAACAAAATTAATCAAAAGAAAAAGGTATTAGTAAATGGTAACCATAATGTTATACTGACTGAACTTTAGCATGCATTTAGTAAAACACCCATCCTTGGTTAGTTGCACACTGAAAAGAGAAGTTAAATAGAATTAAAAGCAAAATGTAACATCGAAGGCATACAAGGGTTAATTTTATTACAATAAAGCTTTCAATGTATTCATATCATTTAACAAATGATAGAAACTTTACTAAGAATTTTAACAATCAAACACAGCATGGAAGTCAAGTTATCAATTGCTACATCTCGTTAATCTAATGAGTGTTATCAATTGCTACATCTCGTTAATCTAATGAGTGTTATCAATTGCTACATCTCGTTAATCTAATGAGTGTTATCAATTGCTACATCTCGTTAATCTAATGAGTGTTATCAATTGCTACATCTCGTTAATCTAATGAGTGTTATCAATTGCTACATCTCGTTAATCTAATGAGTGTTATCATTAACAACTGAAGCAAGAAATTATTAAGAGCAACAGAAGAAATGAAAGCATTAAAATGACTTGATGGGTTAAGGAAATAGTGTTTTGTGTTCTGTAAATGTGATGATAAACAGTTTATGTAACATGTAAAATGATATTTATGTAAACTTGTGTATTTGTAATGCCCGTACCCAAAGCATCAAGTGTATCATTATTTTGTGAAATGTTATGCTAGCGTTTGTTGCAGATGTAACAAATTAGCACATATGTCTATATTTCATGTAAAAAATTGGAAAAAATATATATAAACTGTAAACAAAAACAAGAATTATATTAGAAACAATGATAAATATATTCCATTAGATAACTTTTAAATGTAAACAGAGGTGGACAAACTATAAATGTGATATGATTTCTGAACATGCATCAACTGATTTATACCTGAAATATCCACAAAGATCCATAAATAAACTTACAAAGCCCTGCCCAGCAGAGTTCAATTATAAAAAAAACAACAACCATATTTCACTTTATAAGTAATCACTTTCAAGTATCTATAACAGTCAGAACAAATATTTGAAATTCCATATGGTAAATTTTTAAATTTGAGTTTCAGTTGTTATCCTCTGGATGAAGTAAGACTTTGACCAGACTGTGGTTGATTCAAAGGGTTGAGAGGAATCCGAGGAGCGCACTGGAACAGTCTGAGATACTGATGTTACTGAACACAGAAAGACTTCACTTTACAACACAGCTACACGCCAAGATTGGCACAGACAGTCAAAAGAGGACAAACAAAGATAACAAATACCTATCGTTGAAAACAGGACTAAAAATGCAACCAATTTACTTACTTTGAAAGAAGTTTGTAGAAACAAAAATATATCAAGACATGACAAAATTTTAATGATCACAAACAAATTTGGAGGGAATATGCATGATTATATATGAACACACTTCCCTGACAAGAGTTTTGAAAATCAACACAATTATAATTCTGAGATATAAAAGACACACTTTTGTACATTTGGATGATATTTTTGTCAATCTTCACAATATTGATAAGCAGAAACATATATTAGAGATACTTTTGACGATAGTTTTGTTAATCAGCAAAGTAATAATTTGAAAGTATATGGACAAAATAGAGAGAGACAGGATATGTGGTATGAGATACCTGGGTAAGAAAATATTCTTCTTATAATCCATTTTTATATTTCAATCCACGTAGCAAATGCACGAAGAAAGGTGTGTGTCTATGTTTTTATTGAACATTGATTACTATAACTGGGCTTCGATTAATGAACAGCCACCTCTATCAAGAAAAACAAAACCTGATTTAAAAATACCAACAATCTCTCTAATCAAAGTCACAAATACCATAGGCAGACACCTGATAACCCGAAACCAAGAAATGGAAAACAGAAACAAACAAAAACTACACAAAACAGAGAGAACAAAAAACAATGACTGAAGAAGAAGATTTAAACAATAATTTAAATTGCATAGAATTACAAAAACATACCTACCGGTAACTATGTTTGAAAATAAAAATTCATTAAAACTTTACTTTCATGTAATATAATTGAACATAATTCTGACAACATGAGATAAAAGTTATATCATAAACTCAAACAAAATTATGAGAACTGCAAAATCAATTACTGATATGGACATAAACTTTGATGAGATACCAAATATTATGTTTAACATTAAAGAACCAAGAATGATTCATGAATTGCAGTATTTAAAGGTGACTAACATATCTCTCAAAAATGAAATAAAAACATTAATACTTACGAACACAGTCGCCCTGGATTGACTTAAACACCTTTTGCCTCATAGTCGTCAACTCACTGAAGTCAGTCACAATGAATCTGTTCTCTTCAAGGGGCCTGGAAGCGATACCGTCCACTTCCTTGGTGTCTGTGAGACCAATACCGATCACATAGATATGGATGCCTTGTTGCCGAGCCTTCTCTGCCTCTGGGATGGTTTTCCTTGAGTTGATGTTGGAAACACCGTCAGTGAGAAGGATGCAAACATTATCTACATCAGGTCGATCACCTGCGGCAGGTGTGTACATCTCCGTTCTCATCTTATGCAAACCTCCGAAGGTGTTGGTGCTACCGAACATGTAAGGAATTTTGTCTATCGCCTGGTAGACCTTCCTCTTTTGGCCAGCGAAGTCAATCATATTGAACTGGATGGCAACCTTGGTGCTGTAGATGACGATACCGACTCTGACGTTGTCACCATCAATGTCAGAGGGGATCAGGAAGTACTTAAGGAAGTCCTGCATCAGATGAAAATTTGGTTCCGTCACACTTGTGGAGGTGTCCAAAATGAATGTCAGGTCCATCTTCTCTCCAGGACATTCTGATGATAGAATTTCAATTAAATTTTTGATATTTTTTAAGTCAGCATAGTCCATTCATAAAATTCAATTAGTAAACAAATAAAAAACTTAATCTGCATGTTGTGTTAGATATTTAACTGAAAATACAAAGTTTAATAGAGAAGAATTTCAATTAGATTTCTTTTTCTTTTAAGTCAGCAGAGCCCATTTACATAATTTAATTAGTAAATATGTATAACATGTAATTTGTATGTGATTGTGTTAAACATCTTTTTCCAAATACAAAGCTAATAGTTGTTTTTCATGTAATGTAAATGTTCTTGATAAGAGACAACCCATCAAAGACAAATGTTTTTATCATATTAATTCACTTAATTCATTTCTAAAATAATGTCTTTGAAAAGATAAAACATCAATTTAGAGTACCAAACTGGTTTTACAATAGTGGAATGGAAAATGTATAAAATATGGTTTACAATATATCAGAAATACTTTACAAAAATAAAGTTTTGAATCTGTCAAGTTGAGTCAAAGCAGTTCAGTACAACAAATGTAACATGTTTGCCCAACAAACTGATTTACAAAAAATTGTGACCTACCTTTAGGAGAGGGCTTCGGTGTAGGCACTGAAAAAATATTATCATAGGATCAGAGTTTAATTAGTAAACTACTGTTTTTGTGTAATAGTAGACTCTAATGCAAACGGTACTTTTCAAGCATGCATGATTTATCATGAATCAACTGAATTGAGATTAAGAGGGGGCTTCTAAAGCTCCAGATGCTGAAATAAAAAACAATATAACGTAAAATGGAGAGAGCATTGATTCACAGGTCAACGTCAACATTTATATAAATTTGATTCATCCTGGATACCCTCATCATAATACGATATAGTGACTGTTCTTTGACATGAGATAAAAATTGATAAATATCAAATTCATTATAAGGAATTGGAATATTCACGTACCATCACATCCCTTATTTAGTGTCTCAAACACTTTACGTCTCATATCTGTGAGCTCGTCAAATTCATTCACAGTGTATCTGTTCTCTTCAAGGGGTGGAGATGCGATACTGTCGATTTCCTTGGTGTCAGTCAAACCAATACCAATAACCATAACCTTGATTCCTGCATTTCTTACTTCTTCAGCTTCTGGTTTCACTCTCCTAGAATTGATGTTGGACACACCATCAGTGATGAGGATAGCCACATTGGGAACATCGGGTCGGTCGCCAGTCGCGGGTGTAAACATCTTTGTTCTCATGGTGTTGAGACCTCCATATGTATTTGTGCTGCCATACATGTAAGGGATATTCATAATGGCCTGATATAATTGCCTCTTCTGTCCAATATATTCATTCATCTGAAATTGGATGGCCACCTTGGTACTGTAGATTACAATACCAACTCTCACCCTATCGTTGTCAATATCAGCTGGTATGAGGAAATAGTGCAAGAAATCCTGCATGAGTTTGAAGTTGGGTTCTGTTACACTAGTGGAGGTGTCGAGAATGATGACCAGGTCCATTGTCTGTCCAGGGCAGTCTGAAATATTCATTGTATTGGATAGAAAAGTACATAAAATGCTCATCATCATAACTATGAAATATTACAAATTAAGTTAACCTGTGTGTTGTTTGAGTCACGTAAGATGAACAATAGGGTCATTTCAACAAGAAGTACGGACTGTTGCCAAAATGTATTCTTTAACGCTTCTTGGTTTAGTTGAGTGACACTTAAAAAACTAAAAAGTTGCGATTCTCAATTATAAAATTATAAAATTCTAGTTGATAGTTTTTGAAAGGATAAGGAAATCATGTATATCATGTATTACTCATCTCAATGTAATAATTATCATTAATTTGTAATTTGGCAATCAATATTTTGATTAGCTTTTTAAAAGTTAAATCATCATATATGCTATGAAATACATAAGGATTTCTTATCTCGACTTGCACAGCAAAAAGCCCAATAATACAAATTATATCTATTCAAATTCATTTATCCATAATTTCCGTCTAGTACCACTGCACAGTACTTTTATGCTCTAAATGGTGATATAAAAAATCATATTTGTAAATTCATAAATGAAAGAATAACATTGACAAGATCAGCCGCCTTTTTAAATCTTCCAATCTTTTAAGCCATATTTAAAGCATGAAATAAGGGCCCTCGTCAAGATAATAAGTAACCATGTGTTCGCAAGTTTGAAATATCAATCGAGAACAAAGTTCTTGTTTCATATTCTACTCGAACACATGATATATCTCCCCATGAGTTTGATATGGAGATATATCATGTGTCCGAGTGAAATACCAAACTTGAAGTTTGTTCTCGTTTGATATGTAACTCGAACATATGATATATCTCCATATCAAACTTACAGACATGAGTTTGATATTTCACTAGGACATATGATATAACTCCATATCAAACTTGCGGACACATGGTAATTTATAATATCATACATCAATATATATTCCAAATAGGTTTGTTAACTATTGAGAAAGATTCTTCTTTTTACATCTCAATTTGAATGCAAATCATTGCTGCTTCTTTTCGAGTTTAAAACGATGAAATGCAGTTTCTTTTTAAAAGAGAAATAATTTCCAAAAAATCTTGTAATTGAAAAAAGGATCGAATTTTAATGTATTGATCCAGCAAGTATGACATGCTAGGTTCGAGTCCCTATGAATTGGTGTGAAAACCTTGGAGTCAACTTTCTGTGAGCCCTCTCAGTGTAATCACAACCCCTAACCCTGTGAAACTAATCTGCTGGTAACTGACCAGATGGTGGCAACATGAGAAACAGCATACACCTAGTTGCAGGGATACAACATACTGTGACGACGTGTCAGTTAATCCATCTATGAATGGGTACTTGTAAGGATGAGCAAGGTTGGTAAACCTGGCGTGCCAAATTGCTGCAAAAGTACCTGGTTTTGGTGGAGGAGTTGGTGCTGGTGTTGTAGTTGTAGTCGTGGTTGTTGTAGTTGTTGTTGTGGTTGTAGTTGCTGAAATTAAACATATTGTTGAAAAAAATCCAAATGAATGGGAAAAATTGCAAACATTATCTTAATGGTTATGTTTCGGTATGAGCATAATATAACATTTTCATAAAAAGAGACACATCAAATTTTGAACATTAAATATGTTTATATGTATACTTAAACAGACCAAATATCTTAAGAAGTTTTGGTCTAAAACCTTCATATTACATTCCGAGAATATGAATCTTACTAAATCAACACCCAGTCGATGAGGACAAAAAAATGAATAAAACTTGTCTTGGATAAGAAGATTAATATTTATCACATGATGTTAATTTTTTTCTCTGATAAGGGTTAACATTTTTGCTTGATCAGACTGATCCTCAACTTGGGTCTGTTTCTAACTTGCAAATCAGGAGTTTAACATTAAATGATGAGGCTTATAACAGGTTTTGAATCCAACTATCACATTAATAACCATATATAGATTATGGAAGACAAACAATTTTGGAAGGGAGGCTCTTTATGATCAGAAGTCTTAGGTAGTATATGCTCTTCTATAATGTACCTATATTCAACTACTTGAGATATTTCAAAAAAAGCAATTTCTCATGCCACTGGCTTTAAACATTTGTATTTTGTATCAATATCAGTTCCTCACAAAATCTTTCAAATGTTCTTAAGAAGATAAAACCAGCAGAAAACAAACTGTCCGCAGTTTTAAAATCTATGAAACATGAGATACAATGAGATCAAGTATAATGACCAAAAACTGTAAACCGGTACAAGTGACAAACAAAATATATAATAATATAAAGCTCATTATGTTAAATTAGAAATGAATGCTTACTTTCGCAACCCTTATTGAGTGACTCGAACACTTTTCGTCTCATATCAGTGAGTTCGTCAAATTCATTTACAGTGTATCTGTTCTCTTCGAGGGGTGGAGATGCGATACTGTCGATTTCCTTGGTGTCAGTCAAACCAATACCAATAACCATAACCTTGATTCCTGCATTTCTTACTTCTTCAGCTTCTGGTTTCACTCTCCTAGAATTGATGTTGGACACACCATCAGTGATGAGGATAGCCACATTGGGAACATCGGGTCGGTCGCCAGTTGCGGGTGTAAACATCTTTGTTCTCATGGTGTTGAGACCTCCATATGTATTTGTGCTACCATACATGTAAGGGATATTCATAATGGCCTGATATAATTGCCTCTTCTGTCCAATATATTCATTCATCTGAAATTGGATGGCCACCTTGGTACTGTAGATTACAATACCAACTCTCACTTGATCGTTGTCAATATCAGCTGGTATGAGGAAGTAGTGCAAGAAATCCTGCATGAGTTTGAAGTTGGGTTCTGTTACACTAGTGGAGGTGTCAAGAATGATGACCAGGTCCATTTTTTGTCCCATACATTCTGAAATGAAGATTTTGCTGCAGTCACATCTCAATGTAAATAAACCTTTTTGTAGAAATCTTAGATTGATTTCTTAAATGGTGGTTTTGAAAAGAATACTTAATCTCCTTTGTATATATTATTACTTACAACAAAATATTGAACAAATTAAGATTATAGAATGTCATATTGATGTTTTGCCTCCAACAACATGACATGTCTTGTAAACTGACAGGGCTTCATTTGGTCAGCAAACTTTGATCTTTTTTTGTGAAATCAATGACACATTATGACAGTTAGTCTATGAAATTGCATGAAAGACACACAGCTTCAAATTTCAAACTGTCTGATAAGTTTGATTGTATCATTCAACCAAAATCTATAAATTTGACCCCAAGCAAGGAAGATTCAAGAATTTACCAACGGTCATTTGGACTGTTAGATGAGCTTTATGCAATACAGTGTTGGCACCAGGAAGTCTGATAAGCAGAGAGTGATGTTTATAAGAGCCTAGCTAGGACCCAATGTGCACAGACCTCCATTACACTAAGATGATCGTTTCTCAATGTTATAACTATAGTTTAAGGGCACCCCTAGAACAAAGAGGGTTTTGAGAAATCAGGGCAAAACTCAAATTGCCCAGACCTCAAATAGACTGAGGTGATCGTTTCTCAATGTTATAACTATAGTTTAAGGGCACCCTTAGAACAAAGGGTGTTTTGAGAAATCAGGGCAAAATCTAAATTGCCCAGACCTCCATTAGACTAAAGTGATCGTTACTCAATGTTATAACTATAGTTTAAGGGCACCCTTAGAACAAAGGGGGTTTTGAGAAATCAGGGCAAAACTCAAATTGCCCAGATCTCCATTAGACTAACGTGATCGTTTCTCAATGTCATAACTATCGGTTAAGGGCACCTTGGGACTTGGGGGGACTAGTGAAAGTTGTCCCAGGGCCTTCTTTCGCAAAGCATCCTTCAGTAAGATTAACATGTTTAAATATGGCACTGAGATTACCTCAGAGACTTACTATCACTGTAAGTAAGGCTTTATGAAAGGAGGCCCTTGGTTAGCTAATTCAAAAAGAGAGTCTATGTACAAGTTGTCTCTCACCTGGTTTTGGTGGTGGAGTGGGGGCAGGCGTAGTGGCTATTGTTGTTGTCTCGACTGAAATAATTCATCCTCATTAGCACTTTCATAACTATTTTTTATTGCATATCAAAATCTATCTGATGTTTTTTTCCATATTTTGTATGCCTTTAATTAACAATCAAACGTGTTAACTCGTTCACACAAGATTCAAATGAAATGGAATAATTAATACTTGTACTTCATTTTCATTTCAACCAAAGAACAATACATGTTTTCTTATGGTATAAATTTGAACGTAAAAGTTATCTGAAAGTTTGGTGTAAAAAATTAACAGATTCTAGTTAACTGTTAACACCGAGCTGACAAGCTTTTTATACAGACCTTATGTTGAAAACTTCAACACTTCTTTCTAAATATTCCTCAATTCTTTCTGCCTGGCAGTGTTGTAAATAAGTATTGTGGTATGTATATGATCAGAATCAAGTGAATCATTCTGTATTTCCACCAAAGAGTTTATATCCAGGCTCACATTATCAAAACCTCATAGTGACTAAGAGCTTATGTACAGGCTAGCACATACGAGTTCACCTATCACTTTCCCCAATTTTTATCAACAATGTGACGAGATCAAGTCAATGGTTTTCTAGATAGTGCAGGCACGTGGAGAAGATGTCTACTTAATTGTCTTCTTGATATAAAGGTTACATTAATCATTATATATAAGAATCCTTATAAAGAATACGAAACATATACTTACTATCACAACCCTTATTGAGTGTCTCAAACACTTTTCGTCTCATATCTGTGAGCTCGTCAAATTCATTCACAGTGTATCTGTTCTCTTCAAGGGGTGGAGATGCGATACTGTCGATTTCCTTGGTGTCAGTCAAACCAATACCAATAACCATAACCTTGATTCCTGCATTTCTCACTTCTTTAGCTTCTGGTTTCACTCTCCTAGAATTGATGTTGGACACACCATCAGTGATGAGGATAGCCACATTGGGAACATCAGGTCGGTCACCAGTCGCGGGTGTAAACATCTTTGTTCTCATGGTGTTGAGACCTCCATATGTATTTGTGCTACCATACATGTAAGGGATATTCATAATGGCCTGATATAATTGCCTCTTCTGTCCAATATATTCATTCATCTGAAATTGGATGGCCACCTTGGTACTGTAGATTACAATACCAACTCTCACCCTATCATTGTCAATATCAGCTGGTATGAGGAAATAGTGCAAGAAATCCTGCATGAGTTTGAAGTTGGGTTCCGTTACACTAGTGGAGGTGTCGAGAATAATGACCAGGTCCATTGTCTGTCCAGGGCAGTCTGAAATTGAAGATATTCCAATGCTAAACTAAGGTGTTGTGATGTACATTGAAAATCTATTTTCAAGTACTTAAATGACTCTTTTGACAAAGATATTCCAAGAAAGGTAGTTACAGCTGAAAACAGAATTTACAGTACAAGAACCACTAGTTGCATGTTCATGAAGTTACAAAGTTATTGTATTCCTGAATATGTTACTCAACATTTCCAGAATCAGAATAATGCAATAATGCAGAACAACTTTTAATTGAGGTAAAAGGCAAAAGAGAACACACCAAACCCCCCCTGTAGTTTGAACATCTTTACACAGCATAATTTGAAAACTAATTCAGACACTTTTATGAATGGCGTGTCTATGGGCTACGGTCCGCCATGTTGCTTTGAAGAAAAATGACATGAATAAGGCTGTGTACTTTCTCTAATTTTACAATATAATGAAAATTAACTATAAGTATGGATATATCAATCACAAATTAACAAATGATAATATAATCAACAATGCCTTATCATGCTGTAGCAAGGCTTTTCACGCTTGTAGTGCCAATGAATGGCGTCACTTCTAATTCTTGTTATATTTTAAAGAGTGTGCACTTTCATTTATCTAGTTGTAAAATCTAAATCAACCAAAATGTTATCCTCAGGACCACTTTTTAATTTGGTCATTTTACAATTAGGTACTGAATGATCACCATTCATAAGATTGTCTTAAATAGTTTTCAAATTATGTTGTGTTAAGGTGGTCATTTATCGGCACTACGAGCATAATAAGCCTTGCTACGGCATTACAAGGCATTGATGGATAGTCTTTTCAAAGATCATACAAATTATATGTGTAGATATTCTATCCAAACATATAGTTTATTTAATAATGTTTACTAATTAGTAAAAGTACAGCACCTTTTTTTAATGTAATTTTACCCTCAAAACAACATAGCTGACTGTAACCAATAGACCAACCTCTTTATTAAGAGATTGCTGTTTTGGGGGTATTTTTGGGGAAATGCTGTAGTGAAATGTTATATGGAGTCATCTGATCCGTTTGATTTCTGAGGAACTGATGTATCTGAGGAACATTAATGATTTCAACAGAGTATATACATAGTTTTGAAACTGTTCAGAAAATCTACTGCTACTAGAGGATCATTTCTTGAGTAAATGAATACTTAAAAACACAATGTGGAAGAGAGCTGCTGTTATATAAAAAATTTAGAACACCTGCTATAAAAACATTTCTTAAAATGTCAGCATTTTGTAATTAATAATATCTTCTTTTAGAATAAGGGACATTTAGAGATAGAGCACATTGTTTGAATCTCACCTGGCTTTGGTGGAGGAGTCGGTGCAGGTGTTGTTGTCGTTGTTGTTGTTGTAGTTGTTGTAGTTGTTGTAGTGGCTATAAGTGAACATATTTATTGATTACTGATGATGTGAAATAATGCAAAATAAATTATTGATGTAAATGTCATGTCATATGCCAAAATTGGCTGATAGTGAAAATATCCAATAATATATTTAAGGTAAATGCAACAAATAGAGGCATTGGTCCTGTAGCGTATCAGTCTTTCATGATTCATTGTTTCTAGTTTGCCAACATGATCTGGTTCTGATAACCACCCTAAATATACATGCCATGTCCATATTGGGGGTAGGATAGTGAATTTAGTTTTCATCCTACAAAGAAGATATTTTAAAAATTTAGATATCAAGCATTGAAAGAACATTGAAAATCGACACTCTGCCATACTCACTATTTAAGGGGGGGGGGGATCAACACCAATTTACAAATTTTAATTTCCATTACTAAGATGCAATTCTGAAACTTTTGGTTTCCTCTGCCAATGGGTTTCAAAGTAAACAAAAACTTTTAAAGAGCTTTGGGATAATGCCTCCCATGCCCATATTGCAGGGACCAAATTAAGATTCCCAAGGTGAAGCTGCATCTCCACGTAAAAAGCTTTTGGGGTGCAGTAGTTCTGTAGAAGTTGAAAATGTGAAAATATAATTCACGTCAGAAGAAAGAAAATGACCTTCCAATTGAAAAACAAAATATATAACAATATAAAGCTCGTTATGTTGAATTAGAAATAAATGCTTACTTTCGCAACCCTTATTGAGTGACTCAAACACTTTACGCCTCATATCTGTGAGCTCATCAAATTCATTCACAGTGTATCTGTTCTCTTCGAGGGGTGGAGATGCGATAGTGTCGATTTCCTTGGTGTCAGTCAAACCAATACCAATAACGATGACCTTGATTCCTGCATTTCTCACTTCTTTAGCTTCTGGTTTCACTCTCCTAGAATTGATGTTGGACACCCCATCAGTGATGAGGATACACACATTGGGAACATCAGGTCGGTCACCAGTCGCGGGTGTAAACATCTTTGTTCTCATGGTGTTGAGACCTCCATATGTATTTGTGCTGCCATACATGTAAGGGATTTTCATAATTGCTTGATATAAGTTCCTTTTCTGTCCAATATAGTCATTCATTTGGAATTGGATGGCAACTCTAGTACTGTAGATTACAATACCAACTCTCACTTGATCGTTGTCAATATCAGCTGGTATGAGGAAGTAGTGCAAGAAATCCTGCATGAGTTTGAAGTTAGGTTCAGTAACACTAGTGGAAGTATCGAGAACGATGACCAGGTCCATTTTTGGTCCAAGGCAACGGTCTGCATCACCACCTCCTTCGAGACAGAGAAATAGACTTTTGTTTCGAAATTTGCCACGGAATTGTGTTTCTAGTTAACTACCATCCAAATCACAAGAAATAGCCTGATATCCATCAAGAAAGCTAGGAATTCATGGCTTTGTATTGCGGGTTAATTTTTTTTAACAAACTCAAACATCCTACCATTACATCCTGGTAATCCAAATAGTGCCCTTAGAAAGTATCTTTATTTTCTGGTAATGTAAGGCAATGGAGGGCATTCGTATTGATAGATACCAGGATATTGTAGGAGCTTTACATATTGTAGGAGCTTATCAGTTACAATATTATAAAGATCCATCATTGCTTTAAAAGGATTTTACATTAATTAAAGCTAAAGCTTCTTAACCAGACACTTCCTTCAGATATTTATAATTTATACAATCTTTTAAAAAAGGAAAAAAGGTTACTCAAGTCCAATTTTCAAATTTAAAAAGAAATGTTTGTCACCTACCTGGTGGAAGCTTAATAACTGTAAAAAAAAATAAAATACTATATTGGGGTTTGATAATATAAAATACAGGAATTTCATACGTATAATGAATTATAAAGCATTTTGTATTTTAATACATTTCTGCACTTATTTCAGTGTTTATAATTAAATAAGAAATCACGTTTGCAACATTCTAAATCGGATGTCTTTAATCAGAAGAAAATTAATGGTTTATGATATTGAAAATTAAAATTTTTTTCTTGATGACTAGATTTTATTACAATTACATCAGTAAAGATCAGTTAAATGACATGTAATTTATTTCTGTAAAACAAATACATTTAACAAATATAATGAAACATTTTTACATGTACATAATAGAAAAGACAATATAACGACAAAACAATTGTTTCTTTACAAGATTAACAGTCACAAACATGACAAACTTGGAACAAAGCTCGTTTTCTACAAGCTTGGGTACACCATGCACAGAAAGCAAACAAGACATGCAACGGCTGAAAAGAAATCATGTAAAAATTTCAGCAAGTGGTTGTCAAACATTGGTCCAAACCTGAAACAGACAGACAACACAAACAGAACAGGTCTTGGACAAAACAGTTTCAATTATATTACAGTGCAAAACTTTGAATATTTTAGCAACATAAAAAACATTAAACAGTTGTTCCAACATATCAATAACATTTGCAGTTATTTCGTATCGATCAGTATGACTTTGATACGTTTAACAATTACTACTTGTAATGAGCTAGAGTGTATTTGAAAGCAATACTATTCGATATACAAAAGACATTTTAACATCGCAAAAACGACAAAGAAATACATTAAGCCATATTCATATTACAAGATTAAGAATTTGTAGCATTTCACTGAAAATAACTTTCCAACATGAATTATACAATATGTATACACAACAATTGTTATACAATGATTTGACAGACACAGAACGTAAAACATTTAACATGACCAGAGAGATATTATCTGGTTTTTAAAGACAATATTATGATTGTATTAAAACAACATTTTTTTTACTTGTACATGTGAACAAAGAGTACATCTATAAAGTTACTTACAGCGCATCAATCTAAATCTGAAATATAAAAAAAGTTACGATTACAAAATAATACCTTATATGTTATATTAATAACAAAAATTTTTGCATAGGTTATATCTTACTTATTGGCATATAAAAAAGATGTAGTTTCAAATGTTTCCAAAGAAATAAATCAGTAAATATTATCTAATTACATGAATATAAATGGATTTTGAATATATCTAAATATATTCAATCTACATACAATATCATCATATCACACACACACACACACATATATATATACATACTCATTTCCATGTATATATATAATGGTAAAGATGGAATATCCATATATATAATTCATATGCATAACAATATTACTACATTAATTCCTTAAAGTCCTCCTCATTTTTGTAAGGCAACTAAACTGAACTAATTATTCTTCAAGAACAAAATCTGATCGCTAAAACAAATATTTCCTGTCACGTTTGCAAAGATTTTCATTTTTATGCCCGTTTTACTGTTTTGGATGAAGCATCTGATGAGGTACCGAATCAAGTGCAATCCCATCTCGAGTGCGAAACACCGTAAATCTAGTAATTGCAGCGCCTTTACTTATGACAGACGCATTCTTCATTGAGTTTACCAGCTTTTTGTCATTTCTGTATTTGAAAAAGCGTAAGCTATTAGCTATTTTCATTGGATATTCAGCTGGGAAATTTTATGTGTTCTTCATCACGGCCTAAAGAAATGACATGGTAAGGACTAACACTCGCCAAAGACATAATATTAGGGTAGGGTAGGGTAGGGTAGTTTGAACTTCATTATTAAGGGCTAGAATGCCTGCAGAGTTCTGAAAATTGTTGCAAACGTCAGGGGAAAGATTTCCGTGAGTGGTGAACTATTTGTCGGGCATGCATTACAATTTGCCTTGCAAAAATGAGACTATGACTTAAAAGTCTTTTTAACTTGTGGCCTGAACGCATACATATCATCCACTGACATGATAAATTACCTGAGTGTGGACAGTTAGCGATATCAAGTGATATGCATTATCTGTGAACTATTTATATGTACAAAATATTGTTGTGAGTCGGTGCCTTTAATCATGGAACTTCAAAAGAGGATTGTTTTGTAACTAACTACCTTTCATAATGGATTCAGTTCCAAGTCTGTTCTTCCCTGTAATTGGTAGAGTTTCTTCTTCGCTAAAGGCTGAACATAGGAATAAGTTATGTAGATTTTGAAGAAGAACACAGATAATGAAATGAAGCCCAACATTTGCATGTACGTGATGAGTGTCAACTTTGGTTGAGACATAGCAGGAAGCAAGAGCAGTTTGAGTATATAAAATAGTGAAAGTATGAAAACACAATAAAACAATCAGTACTCACCTCATTCCTATTGTTACCTGTAAAAGACTACTGGATACATCAAAACATGAAAAATCAATTGATGCAAAATCAGAATCATACACATTTTAACCTTGTCCACCAAGTTTACAAATTGCCCTTGAAAATTATTTTGCATTTTGACATACATATACCCATTTCCATAAAATACCATATACCTATTGGACACATGGATCCAAACACTTTCTGCCTCATATCAGAGAGTTCACTGAATTCTTGAACAGTGAATCGGTTGTCATCCAATGGTCTGCTAGCGATACCATCAATTTCCTTGGTGTCTGTCAGACCAATACCGATGACGTAGATACGGATGCCTTGATTACGTGCCTCTTCTGCCTCTGGAATGGTCCTTCTAGAATTGATGTTGGACACACCATCAGTGATGAGGATACACACATTATCTACATCAGGTCGGTCACCAGTTGAGGGTGTATACATCTGTGTTCTCATAGCATTGAGACCTCCATAAGTATTTGTACTGCCGTACATATAAGGAATGGCATCAATAGCTTTGTACAGTTTTCTTTTCTGTCCAATAAATTCACTCATCTGGAATTGGATGGCTACCTTTGTACTGTAGATTACAATACCAACTCGGACATTGTCACCATCAACATTGGCAGGTATGAGGAAGTACTTCAAGAAATCTTGCATGAGTCTGAAGTTGGGCTCAGTAACGCTTGTTGAAGTATCCAGAACAAAGACAAGATCCATCCTATTTGAGGCACAATCTGCAAGTGTTCACAGAACGGTTATGTTTTTTTCATGTTTCTTATGTTAATGCAATCCACATTCAGTAGTAACTTCTATCAACAACAAAAAATGGTTTAAAAACTTTGATCTCGATAAGAGAATAAAGAATCACAACTCTGCATATAAAAAATTGGCCAGTTTATTATCTAAACATGAAAATGAAATGATATGTACATTGAAAGGTTTGAGGATAGGTCTCTATCTCTTCGAATGGTTGATAAATCATACCATTTAATTAATTTTTGTAAATCAGATTGCAACCAGTTGTAACGAAGAAGTAAGACAAATTGCACATTGAAACACAATACCTTGTATTTTACATTCACTAAACCACAAATAATTAAAACTTAAGCCCTTGTTCTGTAGCTAATCAAGTATTCCATTTTTTCATTATCAATAAAAGTGAATACAAACACATAACATACTAAATCACTGCTGATGTTGTTGCTATTTCCGATTTGGCTGTGACCAAATTTACAAAATAAAGTGCTTATTGCTTATAAATCGTTGCTTTAGTGAGCAGAAATAAAAGTTTTATAAGGCCAGGCCACTATTACCTCTCTAACAAACTTGCACAAGTTCTCAATCCTTTCCAATAAAAGTTATGTTTGTTACCATTATGAGAATGTACAAACTTACCTTTTGGTTTAGGCTTGGGCTTTTCAACTGAAACAAAACAGGGTAAGGTTTGTTCAACTGTTAGGGGTGTAAATAAATGTCAAGTTACATAACACGTATACTTATCTCCTGAAATGTATGCAATTCTGAAATGATAAATTTATTTGAAAAATAAATTTTAAATCTCATTGATCTGTATCTATAGAAAATAGGTAGTCGACTTGAACTTAAGAATTCTGACAGTCAAATAGTATCAGTAAGAAAAAATAGAGCCAATGGCTTTGCAGCTCATCAGCCATCTGATATATTCCTTGTGGTAAAATGAACATCAAAAGAAAATTTCCAGATGCAGTTGTCAGATGTGTAACAGATGAATAGGGTAATTTCAACTTTGGAAAAGTTTTTTGAAGTTTGTTCTTTTCATGAGAAAAAGGTAAAATGTTTTTAAAGTCATTTGTGGCCCTTTTTTAGTGTGTTTCAGGTGACCAAATCTTCACTTTATAATCCTTTAAATACAGAATGTCACAATTCTATGTAGCTCATCTGGGTTTTGAAATAGACAAAATAAACTTTAAATGAAATTTCCTGTTTGCCCAAAAACTCAGCTTTCTAATGTTGTTATTTTTTAAGAAAGTGAAGAATGAAATAGGTTTCGAGGGTGTTCATCCTCGTCTTCTCATAAGCATCATGGTAGTCACCAAATTTAAAGTTGCGATTAGTCTTAA
This sequence comes from Phorcus lineatus, assembly GCA_921293015.1. Taxonomy (NCBI): domain Eukaryota; kingdom Metazoa; phylum Mollusca; class Gastropoda; order Trochida; family Trochidae; genus Phorcus; species Phorcus lineatus. The sequence continues at coordinate 30,463,266 of OV121091.1, forward strand.
CCATCACATAGTCACCAAATCTATAGCTTAACATTCCCATTCCCCATGATAGCTCCAGTCTAAAAGGAATAAGTATTTCAGGTAGAAGATGAACAGGTTTTAAGTCACTGTGAGTCCATCTTTTATTATCCAAGGTAAATGTATTGATCATTTACCAATGATATCTTGGCTCCATTGAAGTATCGACCAAACAATACACATTGATGTACCATTAGAAAAAGGAATCCATATCAACAATCAAGTTGAAATATAACCAATTTCTATTAAATGTCTTTAGTTGAAAAATTAATAATAACTAAAATGATTATTCATAGGGAATAGAATATCTTACTTGGACAAATACTTCCAAACACTTTCTGCCTCATATCAGAAAGTTCACTGAATTCCTGAACAGTGAATCTGTTGTCTTCCAATGGTCTGCTGGCGATACCATCAATTTCTCTTGTGTCTGTCAGACCAATACCGATGACGTAGATACGGATGCCTTGATTACGTGCCTCTTCTGCCTCTGGAATGGTCCTTCTAGAATTGATGTTGGACACACCATCAGTGATGAGGATACATATGTTTTCAACATCAGGTCGATCACCAGTTTCTGGAAGGAACATCTGTGTTCTCATGGTATTAATACCTCCATAGGTATTTGTGCTGCCATACATATATGGGATTGCATCTATGGCCTGATATAATTGCCTCTTCTTTCCAATATATTCACTCATCTGGAATTGGATGGCTACCTTTGTACTGTAGATTACAATACCAACTCGGACATTGTCATCATCAATGTTGGCAGGGATAAGGAAATACTTTAAGAAATCCTGCATGAGTTTGAAGTTGGGTTCAGTAACACTGGTTGAAGTATCCAGAACAAAGACAAGGTCCATCTTAGCTCCAGAACAATCTGGAAAATAAAGATTATGGTTTTTTTGCACCAAACCTAATGTATGAAAATAGGTATCTCTGATTATGTCAAGACATCTCCAGTTAGTAAAGTCATGTTTTATTTCAGTTTAAAAGAGTGTGTACAACTATTACAGAAGTTAACACACACATTAAATGAAATCAATTTGAAAAATATGTGTAAAACTGTTTTGTATCCACTTTAACTTAAGAACACATTCTGTTAAATTAAACTTACCAAAGTTGCAACAGTGTCTGACGTTTTGAAATCGGAACTGTTCACTTCAAATGTTTTATTTACTTAACAGACAGAATTTAATATGGTCTTCTGAATTATACTTTAAGACACATAAAAATAATTTAGAATTACATTATTTAGACATGTTCTAATCTAAATGACTGCTCAACATGTGAACAAGTGATATATCACTGTGTCTGTGTCTTAATAATTATTTAATTCACATTTTAAATTAATATTGATTGCTTCAGTGTTTATGTATAACATCTTATAAAGTAAATATCTTTAAAAATGAAATAATTAAAATAAAAAAATGTTTGGCCATTACTTAAATTAATAAGAAGGAACCTTTATGTGTTACTCTTTATCTTGTGCTTATCCAAATCAAACAATTATCTTACTGAAAGACATCAAAACCAAGGATGGTGTGATTGGTGATTTGATATATGAGATATCATTGACTTCAAATAAAGATTTTGTATCACTTCATAACACTTCTTTACTTTTAGTTTCCTTCACTGTTTAAATGTAATTTAAGATATTCAAGTACATTTCCTCAATCAAAATGACACGCATGACAGATGTTTGAACAAGAAATTTAATTGAGCGAACAGAAACAAAACAGCCATGTTTAAACCGTCACAATTTAAAAAAAATGTTAATAGACACTGATGCGCATCAATTACTCTTACATAAGTTTGGAAACTTATCTAAAGCAGGACAAAAAACCTGAATTGATAATGTTTGATAGGTTGTCTAACTAGTGTTCATGTAAAAGCTATGTGTGCTTCCAGCTTCAGCATATGTATTGATGTCGTTTGACCATTGTAGAAAAGTAATAACTCTCACATATTTGGAATTTTAATGAATATGAGAGATGATTTGAATGAATTATTACATATGTGGTTTACGACACATATGAAAATCTCAATGAAGTAATATCAAAGTCATTGAGTGTCTCTTTGAACCAATTTGTGGTGGGCGAATCTATTTGTAATGGGTGAACCAATTTGTGATGGGTGAACCTATTTGTAGTGGGTTGACCTATTTGTAGTGAGTTGACCAATTTGTAGTGGGTGAACCAATTTGTGGTGGATGAATCTATTTGTAGTGGGTGAATCTTTTTGTAGTGGGTGAACCAATTTGTAGTGGGTTGACCTATTTGTAGTGGGTGAACCAGTTTGTAGTGGGTGAACCAATTTGTAGTGGGTTGACCTATTTGTAGTGGGTGAACCTATTTGTAGTGGGTTGACCTATTTGTAGTGGGTGAACCTATTTGTAGTGGGTTGACCTATTTGTAGTTGGTTGACCTATTTGTAGTGGGTTGACCTATTTGTAGTTGGTTGACCTATTTGTAGTGGGTTGACCTATTTGTAGTGGGTGAACCAGTTTGTAGTGGGTGAACCAATTTGTAGTGGGTTGACCTATTTGTAGTGGGTGAACCTATTTGTAGTGGGTTGACCTATTTGTAGTGGGTGAACCTATTTGTAGTGGGTTGACCTATTTGTAGTTGGTTGACCTATTTGTAGTGGGTTGACCTATTTGTAGTTGGTTGACCTATTTGTAGTTGGTTGACCTATTTGTAGTGGGTGAGCTCACTGTTGACATTCAAGCTTAGATGTGTGTTCCCTTGTATTGTCCCATACATAGAAAAATCCTTTCTTAGAAGAGCATTTGGAGTTAAAACACGGGAATCAGATAAGTGAGTAAATATTTTGAATCAAAAACACTTAAAAAGTCATGAGGATTGTTTGGCATTAGGAAATTTTGTGAAACCAGTGTACGATTGTATTATTAAATTAAACTCTTTTATAATAAACAACATTATCTTAATTTGTGAAGTAAAACAAAACTTACCATCCTTCTTTGGTGTAGTAGTCGGAGCTGGGGTTGTTGTAGTAGTTGTGGTTGTTGTAGTTGTTGTCGTAGTTGTTGTAGTTGTAGTGGTGGTCGTTGTCGTGGGAACTACAAACAAGTTACACATGAATCTTACAAAATGCTGAAGGTAGGTTACATACAAATCATTAAGGAAAATAACCACTGTGATCTCTACACTCGGTGAAACAAGAACCTAGCAAGATCCCTGATGCAGTCATACCTCGATAACACCTCTCAATCACACAGCCATGGTATGAATAAGATATATACACTACATAGAATTATAGATTATAAAATATCTAAAATATATAAAATATAAAATGCATTGTCATCAATTTGCATGTTGGTCAATGATATGAATAATCAATAAAATCTTTATCCATATTGTTATCCAAGGGTTTTGATAAAGTATTGGGAGGACTTTTGTTCAAAAATAGTGATCCCCTTTTGTAAATCATGTGTGAGATCTTATATACATAATGTGAGATACTCAATATAAATGATACATAAATGTCAACAAATATCTTCATATTCACCCTATACAGCATAAATAATTTGTAAAAATAAAATAATTCGACAAAAATTGTTTCACAACATTATCATATTTGATAATTACACAATTTCTTTGATATTTTACATTTTTTATCGGTATTTCATAGTTCTTGTATGAATTTGTTTTCTGATAAAACCCCACACAAGTACATTGCCTTTCATCAAGTAATCAGCTTGCTAAACATCATAAATATTCACTTTGACTACTGTTGAGTTGATTAAATCTTTCCTGATTTGCACTTTTCGGCTTCATTTTTGATCAGATAGTCACCAAATCATTACACTTTAACCCTAATTGAATAAGAAAGGTTTACACAAGATTTTCGGGGCGGGATAGCGCAGTGGTTAGCGCGCTCGGCTTCGGATCAGGAGGTCCGTGGTTCGAATCCCGCCAGGGGCTCGGCAACTTTATCTGCAGTAGAGAACTGTTCTACACGCAGTCAGGTTTGGGTGCAATGCTACACTGAAATTCAGCCCAGTATCACCCATGGTTCGCTAGTTCCAGCCGATGCCCGCAGGTTTCACCGCAATGCATAGCCACAAAAGTGTTGCGGGCTTTCTCCCTGCAATAATACTAGCAGCCGCGATATAAGTGAAATAATCTTGAAAGCGGCGTAAAACACCATCTCACCTCACCTCACCTCACCTCACAAGATTTTCAATTACAAATTGTAAGATGGAACAACAAAAAGATATGACTGTGTGTGACTTTATATTTAAGATCCAAGGCCTAGATTTTCAAAGCTCTCTTAGTGCTGAGATAGATGTAAGTACCCTACATTTACATTGGCTTAAGACAATCTTAGCACTAAGAGAGCTTCGAAAATATGGGTCCAAAAGTTTACATTCTTCACTAAAAATAGAAACTGTAAACAAGTATGGTGGACTAGAGCAGGTCTTTTTTGAAAAATAAAACTTAACAAATTGCTTAGCCAATGTAAGAATATTTATATTTCAGAAAAAAGTTTTCATTTAACATCAATCATATAATGTATACATGACCTTTTCAAATATAATATTGTCAGTATGAATAAATGTCTTACTTGGACACATGGAGCCAAACACTTTCTGTCTCATATCAGAAAGTTCACTGAATTCTTGAACAGTGAATCTGTTGTCTTCCAATGGTCTGCTGGCGATACCATCAATTTCTCTTGTGTCTGTCAGACCAATACCGATGACGTAGATACGGATGCCTTGATTACGTGCCTCTTCTGCCTCTGGAATGGTCCTTCTAGAATTGATGTTGGACACACCATCAGTGATGAGGATACACACATTATCTACATCAGGTCGGTCACCAGTTTCTGGAAGGAACATCTGTGTTCTCATGGTATTAATACCTCCATAGGTATTTGTGCTGCCATACATATAGGGGATTGCATCTATGGCCTGATATAATTCCCTCTTCCTTCCAATAAATTCATTCATCTGGAATTGTATGGCTACCTTGGTACTGTAGATTACAATACCAACTCTGACATTGTCAGCATCAACATTGGCAGGTATGAGGAAATACTTCAAGAAATCTTGCATGAGTTTGAAGTTGGGTTCAGTAACACTGGTTGAAGTATCCAGAACAAAGACAAGATCCATCCTGTTTGAGGCACAATCTGAAAAAATATTTTAAATATATCATTAGCCTTCTAGAAAGTAGTATATAAGAAGAAAATATCAAGTGATATAATTCACAGAGAATTGAAACCGAATGATAAAATGATTGCATTTGTCTTTCTTGATCCTTATTCATGAATAATGACATTATTTGTGTGCAAAATTTTACAAAATACCTGATAGCATTTTAGACAAATACTTATACAACAAAGTGTTGTTTATTCGATGGAGTTTTCATTTAGATGGATTGCTTAGAAACGTTTTCAAAGATTACTTTAGCAATGATATTCATATTGACATGTTTAGAAAACAAATGCAAGGATTGTATTCCATTGTTCACTCTGCACTATCTTCTGTCATTGACAAAGTTTAGTCTCATTATGATCTCGATGGTTTTTTTACATATCATGAATACATCTACCATTTCTATAGTGATAGTTCTTATCTGCACAAAAAGTTGTTTGAGTAAAGAGTTTACAGAGTACAATGTGCTTGTACATCTTCTGGTTATCCTCACTAACATTGAATATGAAATGTGAAAATCAACTCATTTCTGTGCCTCAATAAAATCCTTCTTTTTTTTCATTTTCGCATTCAGAGACCAGAGGATATGTCTTCAGAGTTTTCCTTTTTTATATAAATGAAATGATAATAATATCATTTAAAATTGAAATCAAAGTTATCTAACTATTTCAATTTAAAGTACTCACAGGTTCAGAAATATGTACCTTTTGATAACAAACAAATGAGACTTTGTCAAATTTGTGATTACACTTTGTACAGAAGTTAAAGTTCTTGTACTTTTTTTGGTTTAGTTTCTTGTGGGATTCAGACCCATCAAAATCAGAGTGACTATGCCTGATGAGCAAGTTGGTAAGCTGTTGGTACAGTCAGTGCTGGCTATGATGCTCGACACTTTGGGTATGTGTTCAAATCTCCTAAGGGACTTGACCCCCAAAAATTACCAGTATTTGTATTATTGCAAGTTAATCCCAAACATACCTCATAACAGAATATTCTTGAAAAAGAAAATGTGTACACATTGATTGCAAAATAAAATAACTCTTTGTTAAACAATATAATTTCAAACAGCCAATATTTCGTTCAATTAATCTAACTCTTCATAATGAAAATCTCAGCCAGGAATGAAAATGCGATATGCTTGTGTTGGATAAATAGTCTGAAGTATTCAACTTTGATACAAATTAATTCAAGCAATTTTGGATGGTTACAGAAATGTAAAAACTAAACTATGACAGATATGACAAAGGTCACTACATACCTTTAGGCTTTGGTGGTGGTGTTGGAGTAGGAACTGAAAAGAAAATCTTTCATAAATACATGGTTGGAATGATGTCAATACAAATATGCATACATTGTTATATATGATCTTCAGAATTAATTTTGTATTGCACTACACAACATTGAAAACCAGAACTTCAAAAGAAACAGTATACCAAATAGACATATGGTCTAAGATTAGATAGATAGATAGATAGTATTTGAAAAAAATAATAATAACAACCATTTCTTACTTACTTGGACACATGGAGCCAAACACTTTCTGTCTCATATCAGAAAGTTCACTAAATTCTTGAACAGTGAATCTGTTGTCTTCCAATGGTCTGCTGGCGATACCATCAATTTCTCTTGTGTCTGTCAGACCAATACCGATGACGTAGATACGGATGCCTTGATTACGTGCCTCTTCTGCCTCTGGAATGGTCCTTCTAGAATTGATGTTGGACACACCATCAGTGATGAGGATACATATGTTTTCAACATCAGGTCGGTCACCAGTTTCTGGAAGGAACATCTGTGTTCTCATGGTATTAATACCTCCATATGTATTTGTGCTGCCATACATATAGGGGATTGCATCTATGGCTTGATATAATTCCCTCTTCCTTCCAATATATTCACTCATCTGGAATTGGATGGCAACTTTGGTACTGTAGATTACAATACCAACTCGGACATTGTCACCATCAACATTGGCAGGGATAAGGAAGTACTTTAAGAAATCTTGCATCAGTTTGAAGTTGGGTTCAGTAACACTGGTTGAAGTATCCAGAACAAAGACAAGGTCCATCCTATTTGAGGCACAATCTGCAAAGGTTCATCAGAACAATCATGGTTTAATTTAGATTGTAATCTGTAGTAAGTAAAATATAGTAAACAATGTTCTGCTTTAATTAATGCAATCATATAAACCTTCCACAACTTTATTTAAGAGGAGTAAAACAAAGTTAACAATGAATCTTCTGTAATTGATGTAACAATGACGATCATTTTTCTTTGCGTTTCATTTGCTTCTTAATTGAATATATACCCTAATTTGTATTCATCACCTTCTAAAGGACCAATTTATGAATGTGCGAATACTTTTGACAATCAATGTTCTACAAATATGGACACTGTGATAGAATTGTGACATCCACCTTTATTTGATAATCTTTGTGAAAACTTCAGGTAATTTGTAATTAAAGGATCTCAATGTGATAATATCATTCACAAACCATGAGTGTGTCGATCTAAATTGGCATCAAATTGACTTTTGCTTTGTAATACGACTTGACAATGTATTCTTACTGATACCTAATGTTTTCAAAGTCATTTTAAGTTCAGACTTTGAAATTTTGGGTTCTTAAGGTAATTTCTAATTGATAAAAACAAGGTCATGTGACAGGTATACTTCATTACAATTAGTGACCTGAAATCTAAAAAGGATAACCTCTATTGTTTGGCATATTTAGAAAATGATTCACAAGACTACATTATCATCATATCACTACATGGTGATGATATGCCAATTGCATGCTGATTTTATAAACATATATTTTGCTGAAATATGACAATATGTTCATGGTTTGATTAAGATAAGAAATACATTTCATAATGTATTAAATCACTGGCTTATGAACTGTTTAAAACATACTATCAACAAGCTCTGGCAATTATACAAGTTATGCCCCTTCAATCCTTTTATAGATCAATGAAGCTAACACATTATGACATCTATTTCTTATCAAAACCTAGAATGTACACACCATTCCTTTAGTGGTTATATACATATTAATCTATAGAATGGAAAAATGACAACAAACTTGCTAAGTGTTTTAGCAAAGTAACTTTGCAAAGTAACTTTGCTAAGTGTTGTTTCAAAATATCTAAGCTTATAAGAGATAATTAAATGAAATGCGATAAAAATAAAGTTGATTGAACATTAGAAATTTATAAAGAATATTGCATCAAATTGGTCGATACACTTATTCTTGCTAATGTTACTTACAACCAATCTGAGATACGATATTTTGATTGCAGCAATACTTAACCCTGAGTTATCTTTGAAGACATTGACATACCTTTTGGCTTTGGCGGGGGTGTTGGAGAAGGAACTGTAAAAGTGAATCATTTATAATTTAGCTTATCTATCTTACGAAAAATTCAAAGTAAGCATTTGACAATTGCATTTTTGTTATGTTACATGAAACATTAATTGAATGATAATTTGGTCTGAAAATGTTTCAATATAAAGAATGTTGATTTTTATGCCATACTTCATAAGCATTTAAGTCACATTGTGAGGAATAAACAAACGTATATCTTACTTGGACACATGGAGCCAAACACTTTCTGTCTCATATCAGAAAGTTCACTGAATTCTTGAACAGTGAATCTGTTGTCTTCCAATGGTCTGCTGGCGATACCATCAATTTCTCTTGTGTCTGTCAGACCAATACCGATGACGTAGATACGGATGCCTTGATTACGTGCCTCTTCTGCCTCTGGAATTGTCCTTCTAGAATTGATGTTGGACACACCATCAGTGATGAGGATACATATGTTTTCAACATCAGGTCGGTCACCAGTTTCTGGAAGGAACATCTGTGTTCTCATGGTATTAATTCCTCCATAGGTATTTGTGCTGCCATACATATAGGGGATTGCATCTATGGCCTGATATAATTCCCTCTTCCTTCCAATAAATTCACTCATCTGGAATTGGATGGCTACCTTGGTACTGTAGATTACAATACCAACTCGGACATTGTCACCATCAACATTGGCAGGGATAAGAAAGTACTTTAAGAAATCCTGCATAAGTTTGAAGTTGGGTTCAGTAACACTGGTTGAAGTATCCAGAACAAAGACAAGATCCATCCTGTTTGAGGCACAATCTGCAAATGTTCACAGAACAATTATGTTTTTTCATGTTTCTTCTGTTAATAAAGTCCATAGTCAGTTTTAATTTCTGTCAAAACCACAAAATGGTTAAACAATTTGATCTAGTTAAAAGATTATACAACATAATATCTGTGCATACAAAATATAAGCCATTTTGTAGCACATCAGTTTATTATCAAACACTTGGTAATGAAGTGATGTGTTAATTGAAAAGTTTAAGGAAAGGTCTTTATATCTCTTGAACAGATTGATAAATCATTCATTTTAATTAAGGGATAGGGTTAATTGCACATTGATATTAAATATTATGTATTTTTCTGTCGCTCCTCAGATATTAATTTTTTTATCATCTCTAAGGGAGTAAAGATAAACACATAAGATAATAATCCAATGCTGAAGTCATCACTATTACAGAATTTGCTGTGACCAAAATTTCAAACGGTAGTAAATTGAATGTCACATACAAAATCTTTATTCTAAACCTTTGCTGTCCTAAGAAGAAATACAAACCGATTTTACAGATGAAAGCCCTATATATGTATACCTCTTTTACAGACTTGCAAAATTTAACTCAAGGCACCATTTCTTGAAAACACAAAAGTTCTAAATAGCATTAATATACCAGTTACATAACATACTCAATAGTACTAACCAATATTTGTCATTTTGGTTGCAGTAAACAAGTTTCCAAAATTATGACTGAGTCATTGGTAGTTACCATTGTCCAATTTCAAATATAATAAATCATGACATTAACCTGTTTATTCTCACCATAAGAAACCGATAAGCATTTCAATGGTTATTTTCAGAAACTACCATTACTTCTTTAAAAATTACATCATATAATATAATAAAATATAAAGTTTGACCATTTTAACTCCAATAACATTCTCTGTGTCATTTTAACAGCCCAAAGCAGGATTACTCTGTAACTCATTAATGTTTGAGCATAGGTTAATGATATAACACATTTATAGTCTCTATCCCACAAAACAGCAATTACAAAAAGTCAAAATATCTCACTGAAATAATTTCTTGCAAGAAGACACAATAAGATTTGAGGGTGGACACCCTGAGAGGGAACATCAAGACTAAATCTACATACTTTGATCGCCATGTAACAAAGGTGGTTATTGATAACATGATATGGATACTAATTTGTTCAGCTTTGGATTATGATCCAAGTTGGACAATGGCCCGTGGTAAAGGATCCCTCTTACAAACATTCAGTTACTTTTACAAAACAGTTCAAAATTTGCAAACCTTTCTTTTTTGGAGTAGTCGTTGGGGGACGGGTTGTTGTTGTAGTTGTAGTTGTGGTAGTTGTTGTTGTAGTTGTCGTTGTAGTGGTTGTCACAACTGCAAACAAAAACAGTGACAGAATAATTGCTAAGAATATTAGTATTATCATATTTGATATATATATGAATGTCATCAAAATGTGATAAAAAATCTTTTTACCTCATCAGAGCCAATGAATGACGAAGACGGCAAAGGTTGACATTTTCGGAAAATGTTTCCTAAACCAATGTCACAAGGTATAAGCTTAAGGAGTAATGACTTCATCAAAAAAACTAATGACAGGGGATGCATTTGTCAAGTAAAAAGCGCTTTTCAATAAATCAATCAAAAGTTGATCTCAAGATAAAAGTACTCAGAAAATATTTTCAATGTCAGGCTTAAAACTTTATTATTCATAAACACATCTTGTAAGTCTTATCACAAGTGATGTACTTGTCTAGCATCATTTGCCCATATCTGACTGATAAGTTATGGCCAAGATTTGATTTCATGGAAGCGTGGTGTCACATTACGTTGTTGTCTAACAGTCTCATATAATATCTGAAGAGATCTACGTATCATTTTACAAAATGTTCATCACTGGCCAATCAAGTTTGCAGTCAATGTGCGGATTTGCTTCCTGCATCTAATTCAATGACACATGATAGAATATATGAACCTCATATAAAATGTCTCTTCACAAGGGATAGACAGGTGAAATATTAACGGCATATTGATGAGTAAACAAAAGTTATGGTCAACGTTTCACATTTCTTAGAATATGTTCCGAGTGTCAAGGTCAAAACCTAACTCAAACAACTGTTACATATTGTCAGATGAAGAAACACTAGACAAGGGCGACCGCCATGACATTATTCATAAGGCAGATAACTCTGATCTCCTGTCCCAGCATAGATTTTATTTTAGTGAACGCTTTGTCCAGCATGTCTTAGCACTGCCAGTAATTAATATCATACAACTTACGGAATAAGCACAAGGTAAAATTTTCAAATGCAAATTTTTCCTCATGACGTTACTAGTTCACAGGCCATTATAGTTTTGTATTCAATACTTGCAAGCTGGCTAGGTTCACAAAAGTTTGAATGTAGTTTGACACACAAATTGACACTCGATTGTTAAATAAATGAAAACAAGGTAACAAGAAAAGTTACTGTTAAATTAATTGTATAATAAGAATATTTCCTTCTAAGATATTCGAAAAATATCACACAGAGCAGTAACAAAAAGTCAGAATAAACAAATAAAAGAAGACACTTACTTGGACAGATACTTCCAAAAACTTTCTGTCTCATATCAGTTAGTTCACTGAATTCCTGAACAGTGAACCTGTTCTCATCTAATGGTCTGCTGGCGATTCCATCAATTTCTTTTGTGTCTGTCAGACCAATACCAATGACATAGATACGGATGCCTTGATTACGTGCCTCTTCTGCCTCTGGAATGGTCCTTCTAGAATTGATGTTGGACACACCATCAGTGATGAGGATACACACATTTTCTACATCAGGTCGGTCACCAGTTTCTGGAAGGAACATCTGTGTTCTCATAGCATTGAGACCTCCATATGTATTTGTGCTGCCATACATATAGGGTATTGCAGAGATGGCTTGATATAATTCCCTCTTCTTTCCGATAAATTTATTCATCTGGAATTGGATGGCTACCTTTGTACTGTAAATTACAATACCAACCCGAACTTTGTCATCATCAATGTTGGCAGGGATAAGGAAGTAATGCAAGAAATCCTGCATGAGTTTGAAGTTGGGTTCAGTAACGCTGGTTGATGTATCGAGAATAAAGACAAGATCCATCTTAGCTCCAGAACAATCTGAAATATAAGTATATGATGTTTCATTTAAGACTGAATTTACTGTTTGGTCAAACAGCTGAATTTTTTTGTTACGAATGTATCATTAATCACTATTTGACTTATTGAGTTTATTGCTAATTCATGTAATTCGAATTATGATGCTTACCTTTGGGTTTGCTTGGAGGTGGTATCGGAACTGAAACAATAAAAAGATGACACAGTGAATAAGTGAATGTAGAGAATGGTCTGTCACTCAGGAAAATATGATTTAAAGGCCTGTGGCATAGCAAATGTGGTATTACTGATGTTATAGAAACATTATTACTTTTGTGTAACATCATGAATGCACAAGTACATGTGAATTACTTGTCGGGAAAATATACATATTGCTTGGTAATTTGATTAGGCACAGGGTCAATATTTGACAACTTGTATGCCATGTACATTCAACAGTTTATTCTGAATGAGTTACTTACTAGGGCAAATGCTTCCAAACACCTTCTCTCTCATATCAGATAGTTCACTAAATTCCTGAACAGTGAACCTGTTCTCATCTAATGGTCTGCTGGCAATACCATCAATTTCTCTTGTGTCTGTCAGACCAATACCGATGACATAGATACGGATGCCTTGATTACGTGCCTCTTCTGCCTCTGGAATGGTCCTTCTAGAATTGATGTTGGACACACCATCAGTGATGAGGATACACACATTTTCAACATCAGGTCGGTCACCAGTTGTTGGTTTGAACATCTGTGTTCTCATAGCATTCAGACCTCCATATGTATTTGTGCTGCCATACATATAGGGGATTGCATCTATGGCCTGATATAATTCCCTCTTCCTTCCAATATATTCACTCATCTGGAATTGTATGGCTACCTTGGTACTGTAGATTACAATACCAACTCGTACATTGTCATCATCAATGTTGGCAGGTATGAGGAAAAACTTCAAGAAATCCTGCATCAGTTTAAAGTTGGGCTCAGTAACACTGGTTGAAGTATCCAAAACAAAGACAAGATCCATTTTGGTCTCACCACAACCCGCTATTAAAAAAAGAAGGAAATGTTATTGGAGGAATGCGCCAAATCATTGCTGTTTAATATCATTGAGACAGAATTTATATTTGTGAGTGCATTTACACTTCACAATTTATGAAGCAGTAACTTAAATATATAACTGAAATATAACATGATGAACAATTTTTAAACTCACCTTAAGGTTAGTGAAACATGGCTGCACAAACAAGTTGACTCAGATTACAAGCACATATGTAAACGAAGACATCATACAATAAACACATTTTGTTCAATCATTGTTGGAACAAAAGAAACAGTTTACAATACATCAAAACAAGATTGTAACATTGAATATTTCATTACAATTGGATGTATGATAGCACAGAGTATGTGACGTAAGGATCATTATCATTCTATGCAAATGTTTCAGAAAACATATATTATAAAGTACAATAATAATGTACAAAATTTAATGCTGCCCTTCCTGAATATGGTGTTTAGCACTGTTTGTTTCAGTAAAGATACAACCAATTGATATGTCTCTACCATTGTCTCAAACAAACTGTGGACCTTGGTAATCCTTACAATTCACATCATGTACATAGAAAATGAATAGAAAACAAAGACAAGGGAATACTACAAAACAATTCTTTAACCAGGATTAAAGATGTCCACGACTGTGACATATTGACAGACTGTACATGACATCACAGTTATACATTTACAGATGACACTGTCACAAAGGAATTAAAACAATAATCAATAATACAATTGTACATTTTACAGATACAAGACAGCAATACACTCAACACATGTAACAAAACATAATTTATTCTCAATGAACAAAAACTATTGTATAAGTATTTTGTAGGGGCCTTCTCATGTGTTGTCAGAATGATTATCGACACACAAATATGTTCAGACACATGTCTCTTTTATTTTTTATGCTGAATGTTACCCCTAAAAAGGACTTCAACTATTTTACAAGCTTCATTAACAAAGTTTACAAAACTACATTTGAAATGTTAAATTTTCTTTTTACCTCTCCAGTTTTGGAAGATGACTTTTGGAAGCTTTGACTACAATTCACAGCTTTCAGTATGTTTAAGTATTTCAGTGTATTTTTCCAATTAGATAGACAAATGCTTTTGTCTGAATAATGCTAGCCATTCACTCAACAGCAATATTTCAAGTAAGGTATGGAAAACCTCTTGTTATCAACATTATTTATAAAGTGGTTGAGCTAAATGCAAAGGATTACTCTTTTGTATATTGTCACTTAGTCTTTCCAAAAAGATATTCACATTGACTGGCATTTTGCAATGCAGAGCAATTTCACATATCTAATATACTTATCTATATCTCACATATGATATCTAAATGAGTTGACCCAAAATTATTACTTATGTCCTTTGATACTCATAATGTAAAGATGTAAAGCCCACTGTAAATAAAAAATATGCCAAATAAGGGATAACCACATCTACAAGATGTTTGGTTTCATATCACTGATGTGATGTGGTTTATGTCTTTATGGGTCTTACGTGTATGAAAACATGATCAACAGCATAAGGAAACCCTTTTTGTTGTGGTAAGATACACAAAAGAGAGGGTAGGAAAAAAAAGTGTCATAACAACATAACATGATATAGTCTTTAAGAAGCTTGAAAATTATAGCCTATTCTCACAATGTCAAAGATAATGTACCTTTCACTAATCAATCAGAACTTATGGACAGGGACATGAGCTTCATTGTACTGATCTAATGACAAGGATACCCATTCAAATATAAAAGGCCTAAATTTACCATCAAAAGTTAAATCAAAGATTAAACTTATAGATGCTGTCAATTTGAAATGGAAGTATAATTAAATCAAAATAAGCCTCCTAGCTAAAGGAAAAAATGAGCAGATGAATGAATTTAAATTTCATAGAATAACAAGGTATAAAACACAGAAAACAATCCAATATAGGAGAGAAATGACTTGTTCCATACCATTGCAACTCTCCTATATAGATATAATTTCTTGAAATATTGTCGATGTTTTCCTCTGACAATATAGATGTAGAATTCAAGATTAGAGGAAAGTAGGAAAAGAATAGACACAGGAGAGACAAAACATAGACTGGAAGTTACGGAACACATTGGTCTGGAGTGGATTATTCTTCCAGATTCCATGACACCGATCAGACACATCATCACGTACACACATTACAAGGACACCTAGAATGTTCAACACAGAATTATCATCACATAAGAATAAAAACAGTGAGTCATTAATCGTTATCACATGAAAGTAATTCATTAAAGATTTATAATTCAACAGAGTATTTGTGTTAATTTGACTTGGATAAATCATTGTTGGTGTTTATGTCAAATACTCACTTGGTTTTGGCTGAGGTTTTGGAACTGAAAAGGATACAAGATATGATGATTAACAAGTTTGCTGCAACAACCAACTACAGATTAAATCTACCAATTTGTATAAATCTTTTGAAATTAAATAACAAAAGAAGGCCTCATTCCAATTTGAATTGACTGTTTCATTGCGAAATAAGAACAGATTTTTATCAAAAAACGCTATTAGTTCAGTCTTATAACATTGACTAGTATTTTGTCATAAGGTAAATATATAAAATGATATTCTAGTACACAGGCCTCATAACCAGTTAATGAAACAGCATAGTCTAAGTCAAATTGTCTCTTCAGAGTTTTACCTGGGCATCCTTTCCTGAGAGCATTGAATACTTTATCCCTCATGCCTTCCAGCTCACTGAACTCCTGAACAGTGAACCTGTTCTCCTCCACTGGTTTGCTTGCAATGCCATCAATTTCCTTGGTATCAGACAAACCAATACCAATTACATAGATGTGTATTCCTTGTTTATGTGCCTCTTCAGCTTCTGGAATGGTCCTTCTAGAATTGATGTTGGACACACCATCAGTGATGAGGATACACACATTGGGAACATCAGGTCGGTCACCAGTTTCTGGTGTAAACATCTGTGTTCTCATGGTGTGCAAGCCTCCATAGGTATTTGTGCTGCCATACATATAGGGTATTGCAGAGATGGCTTCATATAATTCCCTCTTCTTTCCGATATATTTATTCATCTGGAATTGGATGGCCACCTTTGTACTGTAAATTACAATACCAACTCGAACTTTGTCATCATCAATGTTGGCAGGGATAAGGAAAAATTGCAAGAAATCTTGCATGAGTTTGAAGTTGGGCTCAGTAACACTGGTTGAAGTATCCAGAACGAAGACAAGATCCAACATGGTATCACCACAATCTAAAACAAATACAAAAAACAATTTATAGTATGAGTATTTGTTAAAATCATACAAAACATCAATAATTTAGAGGTGACTTTTTTTCAACCTTTTTTGAAAATAATTTCACTGAAATCAATTAATAGCTCCCTTTGGTCATATTTCATTTTTATAGAAACGTATTTAACATTGATAAGAAACAAACAAGCTTAATGTTGTTATAAGGTTATCAAATGGTTGCAAAAAATTAGAATATGCTCTTACTTTTGCCTGGGCCAATTGGAAGAGTTGGTTCTGAAATGATAAACTCATTAAATAACATCATGATGATCACATGATTGGGAACCATGTGACACACCTGAAGATACTTTATGTTTGCATTTGTATCTTCAAAGTTTAAGGATTATATGAAGCAGGAATGCCAAGCAGCTTGTCTGCACTGATTAACCTACCTCACTACTTCAACATATGACATATGTGGAAAGATTTATTTATCTACACCATTGCAAAGAAGTTTAAGAATACATTAGTTTAAAAAAGTTGCATTAAAATGATTTGGTACTATAGGTGGTATCATGTTATCTGCCTTTTTAAAAAATATATTTTGAGCAATTTGTTTAATCAAACATGTCAGGAGATAAAGAAATCTGAAAACAGAATCTGAAATATTTATATTTACTTCCATGACATTATAAGAAACCTCACCTCAAAACACGCCCTGTATGAAATAATTTCTGATACATTGTAATTACTATAGGAAAAACACTATGGAAAAAGTATATGGAACTGAACTGATAGAACTGATAAGGAATAAATGTTTTAGACACTGCCGAAATCAAGATAAAAAGGGACCCTGCATTTCAGAAACTGTCTTACTGCTGTGGTGAATTGCAATAGGGTTTGCTCGCATACAACTGGTAGCAATAATGCATGCTGAGTGAGCCACCTTTGATGAGACCATAAGTCAGTAAAGGCTGCATGCTAGTGCCACCTGAATTCTCAATAGAGAGAGAGGTAAGTGTTGTTAGTGAGGGGCAGTGATGGATCCAGGAATTGTGAAAGGGGGAGGGGGGTTCACCTATCAAAAAGACCGGGGTCACCTTCGGGTTTCACAATTTTTTATTTGAAAAATCTAATTCCAAAAGTCCTCATTCCTGGATCCGCCACTGTGTGGGCAATTGCAGTTAGGAATCTGCCTCTGCCCACAAGCAGTAAGTAAAGTTACACAAGACTGGTTAGACTGATGTAGCTGAAGTGGAAGCATGTCCTCTGTTGGCTTTCTGGATCTGCAAACAGAAAAACAGAGTAAGACATGGAATTGATATAGTTATATGCATAACTTTATTTGAATGCATCAAAACTCGTACACCTACCTTTACCTGTTGTTCTGTGATATACACAAGAAATAATTGATAACAATAGCAAAACTCTGAAATGTTAAGCTTCATGATGTTATGTTATGTTTGCATGTTTTGGTGGTTTGTGTGTGTAATGTGCTAGTGGATGGTTTCGTGATGGTAAATGACCATATAAGGACAGAGAACCGCCACCTCAAAGACAAAAATTGGCCCACAATGACTATGATACACAACATATAATAAAAAGACTAAAAAATCAGACCTGTGCATAAAGAATGAAATACTCTCTGTTGAATGTTCTTCAATTGCTTGAAGTCCTGTACTATAAAGCGATGTTCGTCTAGTGGACGACTAGCCATTCCATTGAGTTCCCGTGTGTCTGCCAATCCAATGCCAATTGCGAACACTTCTATACCCTCCTCTTGAGTTTCTTTAGATTCAGGGATAGTCCTCTGTGAATTGATGTTGGAGACACCATCGGTCACAATGATGGCAATGTTCTGTGCGTTAGGTCTATCCCCTCCTCTCCTAGTAAATATATCTCTTCTTAAAGACTTAATTCCATCAGCGATGTTAGTGCTTCCAAATCTGTATGGTATTCTATCCACAGCAGCTAGAACATCTGATTTTCTTGAATACTGTCTCAGACCAAACTCAACATGGACAGATGTACTATAGATGACCACTGCAACTTTCACGTCTCCATTGTCTATATTAGTCTGAGCGAGGAAACGCTTCACAAAGTTCAGTACAAGAATGAAGTTCGTCTTGGTCACACTTGTAGAGGCGTCAAGAAGGAAAGCAATATCCAGTCGCCCTCTTCCACACTCTATACATAGACAGAAATATTCCAATATTAGGAGTATTGCATTCAATCAATAATAATAATAATAATAATAATAATAATAATAATAATAATAATAATAATAATAATAATAATAATAATAATAATAATAATAATAATAATAATAATAACAATAGTTTATTACTGTGTCTTATTACATTTTTACACAGATATATGTCACATAAAACAACCAGGCCTCATTAGGCCAAGAAGACACCAAGGTTAAGACATTTACTATAAAACCATTAAAGACACACAATATATGCATTTACATTATTCACATTCTCCATAGACTTACAACAAGTGTAGCCATTGATCTAGCTGTCTATATTCATCTTAAGGATTAGAGTGTTAGTCAAATAATTAACTCATATCATTTTATTATTATCTAATCCAATTTTTTAAATTTTGCTATAAATAGCATATTTGAAAAAACCTTAAAAGGGCTCAGAGTATGTTGTCTGAGTCTAAAGTGAAACTTTAAAAAACCCAACTTATTTTAGCGAGAGACACTTGTTTCTGTGTCACTTTAAGAGTTTGTGGTAGTAATTATATAAGTAGTACATATCTTTTATATCACATAATTCAATGGTACACAGATAAACATCGAAAATAAAATAGTTTATAATATATTTGTTTGCAAAGAGTGTAAGTAAATAATTCAAAAGGGAACAACAACGTCTTATGATTAATAGATAAACTAAATCTCCTGACCTGGAACTGGTGCAAATGTTGGCGCAGGGGTAGTGGTTGGAACTGGGGTGGTAGTTGGAACTGAAATGAGATACTATCTGTTTAACAGGTGAATCTTTTTCAAATGATTTTGATTACGATGGATTTACAGCACTGTGATTATATACATACGTTGAGGCATGTTTACACAAGTAATTATGTTATAGAACTGGGGTGGTAGTTGGAACTGAAATGAGATACTATCTGTTTAACAGGTGAATCTTTTTCAAATGATTTTGATTACGATGGATTTACAGCACTGTGATTATATACATACGTTGAGGCATGTTTACACAAGTAATTATGTTGATGTACAGTAAATGCTTTTGCAATAGATTGGAAGCCAGATGGACAATGAGGTGGTTATTGCTTCTAAAGTCTTTCTGATCTCAAAAGGACTCAAAATCAGCCATCTCTGACCACATCCAGGGCCACCCAAAACACAATATCCATTGGAACAACAATGAAATCCTTGAAACCTGTCACCAAGATTATAAGATCAGAAAAACTTTAGAAGCAATGAATATTTTGAAATTTAACCCCGCCATGAACAGAGATCAAGGATGTTACATCCCATCAGCCTACCATCACTTGATCAAGACCAATCAACGCTAATCCCTCTCAATCAATAACCACCTCATTGTCCATCTGGCTTCCAATCTATTGCAAAAGCATTAACTGTACATCAACATAATTACTTGTGTAAACATGCCTCAACGTATGTATATATAATCACAGTGCTGTAACCTTGAGTATCACTTGCTTGATAACGGTGTTAGTATCTACACCGAAACGTCGCATCTCTTTGCAATAAAGAAGTTGTCAATCCATATATTTCCTATTTTCTTCATCGTACCAACTTCTAAAATGCCATTCAAAGAAAATATCCATTTACACCGTCACTGAGGCATGATATATCCCTTATACCTTGCTACATGAGTAAAGCGTGCTTCTACGTCAATCAATCAAAGACACTTGATTAGGTCACAGGTGTTGTTCATTTCTGTTTGTCTTTTTAATAATAAATTAAGACATTCAGTAAGATAAATTCATTATAACATTCCATCAAGGGTGACAAAGGGATATATTATTAACTTGAAAGGTTTTATGAAACTCGCATTCCACTCGTTCCATTAAACCTTTTGCGGGAATAATATATCCCTATGTCACCCTTGACAGAATGTTATAACTTATATTACAAACAGAAATGATAACAGATTCAGTGAAATCTGAAGTTGATACTTCGTATTGAGGATATGTCAATTGGAAGGAATACATATTCAAAGATTGTACCTTTCTAGTAATAAGCTGTACTATAACATTGACCTCACTAAGTGGTTAAAATTTTAATTTTACTCATTTAACTGGTCCATACAGATTAACAGATTCCACTGAACATGGCACTTGAATTGAGTGTTACTTACTAGGACAGAAGGATGAGAAAACTTTATCCCGGAGTTGTCTAAGTTCGCTGAACTTCTGTACAGTGAATCTGTTCTCTGATAGAGGCTTTGATGCCATTCCGTCCAACTCCCTGGTGTCAGCCAGTCCTATTCCTATAGCATAAATATGTATGCCATCATTCCTTGCTTGCTCTGCCTCTGGTATTAGTCTCCTTGAGTTGATATTAGAAACACCATCAGTAACCACTATTGCCACATTCTTAACTCCGCGTCTGTCGCCTCTTTGTGGAGAAAACATTTGAGTTCTCATGGTGTGGATACCTCCGTATGTATTGGTGCTACCATACCTATATGGTATGTTATCAATAGCACTGTACACCTCTTTCTTGGAGGAGTGGTCGTTAAGATGGAACTGGATGAAGACTTCAGTGCTGTAGATAACGACACCAACTCTCACATTTCCACTGTCAACGTTTGCTACATACAAGAAGTCCTTGAGAAAGTCAAGCATCAGTTTGAAGTTTGGGGCAGTGACACTGGTTGATGCATCCAGTACAAAAACAATATCAAGTCGAGCATTAGCACAATCTGGAATCAGAAGCATTGAATATTGAAACACTTTAAATTCATTTTCATGAAAATGAAAATAAGTATGCTATAACAAGTAAAATTTTACTACTAAATGCTCCATTACATTTTTAGTTTGTTACAAATAAAACACACTGACTTCAAGGATTTTAGAACATACAACATACCGTCAATCTTGGGTGGAGGCGTTGGAAGTGGTTTGGTTGGGACAGGACAGAAGGACGAAAAAACTCTATCTCGGAGGACGATCAGCTCGTTGAAGTCTTGCACCGTGAACATATTATCCTTTACTGGTCTGCTGGCAATACCAACAAGTTCCCTAGTGTCAGACAGTCCGATACCGATAGCATAGATGTGGATACCAGCAAGCCTTGCTTTCTTTGCTTCTGGTATCACCTTCCTGGAGTTGATATTTGACACACCATCTGTTATGATGATGCAAATATTTTTCACTCTTGGGCGATCTCCCTTTAAACGTTTAAACATTTTTGTTCGCATTGAATGGAGGCCTCCAAAGGTATTTGTACTGCCATATTCATACGGAATGGCGTCTATTGCATTGTAAACATCTTGCTTAGTTCTGTACTCATTAAGGTGAAATTGTATGAAGACTTCAGTGCTGTAGATGACTACACCAACTCGCACATTGCCACCATCAATATTGGCCACATGGAGGAAGTTCTTCAGGAAGTCCAGCATCAGTTTGAAGTTGGGTTCTGTTACGCTGGTAGAGGCATCCAGAACAAATATCAGATCTAGCCGGGCATCAGCACAATCTGTTTGATGTTATGTGGAATAAGTTAGAAGAAGAAGTCAAAATCAATTATTTCCTCTTTGAGAAAAAAGCCATTCAGCAATAATTCTAGTTTGAAATTTTTATGGGAATCAAGTGGAAAAAATAACTTTAATTTACATTTCACAAGAATTGTTACGCATAATCTTAAAAGATAAAATGAATCAAAATTAGAATGATAGATAAATAACTACATTACAATATTTTTAAAATTTCAAACGTCATTACCATCAAGTTTTGCTGGCAATGTTGGCAATGGACGGGTGGTGGTAGTTGTTGTTGTGGTTGTTGTTGTAGTTGTGGTTGTAGTGGTTGTTTCTGGTACCACTATTAAACAAAAAATCAGGATGATGAAAACAACAGAATAACAAAATTCAATTGACAGAATTAATAACATCTTCACAAAGTTACCATATTAATTCTCTCTCCAACGTACCTGGACAGAAAGATGAGAAGACTTTATCCCTCAGCGACCGAAGTTCACCAAAGTCCTGGACAGCAAATCTGTTGTCTTTTAATGGTCTACTAGCAATACCATCTATTTCCCGGGTATCAGAGATACCAATGCCTATAGCATAAATGTGAATTCCTTGACGTCTAGCGGTCTCAGCTTCGGGTAGGGTTTTCCTAGCATTTATGTTAGATATTCCATCAGTGATAATTATAGCAACATTCTTAACATCAGGTCTGTCTCCATTTGCCGTTGTGAACATCTGTGTTCGCATTGCATGAAGACCGCCATAGGTATTAGTGCTTCCATATTCATAAGGAATCTTGTCAATTGCTAGATAAAGGTCCCTCTTTGAGTTGTAATCATTCATCTGGAATTGTATGAAGACTTCTGTACTGTAGATGACGATACCCACTTGAACATTACCGTCATCAATGTTAGCCTTGAGCAAAAAGAATTTAAGGAAATCAAGCATGAGCTTAAAGTTTTTTGCGGTGACACTTGTAGAGGAATCAAGAATGAAAATAAGATCCAATCGGGCATCATCGCAGTCTGAAACAAGATTACATTCATGTCAGTAAAATGATTTTGTATTCAGAAGCTTAGCGAATCAAAATCATACCAAAACACAATGATGCTTGAAAAATATGTTATCATATTAAAAATAGCCTCAAGTTCTTTGTTAGCATAAATATGGTATCATAGGCATTTATTTGGACTCACCCTGGACAACTGGTGTAGGTGTTGTTACAATAGGGCAAAAAGAGGTGAAAACTCTGTCTCTAAGTCCTCGTAGTTCATTGAAGTTCTGAACAGTGAATCGGTTCTTCTCCACTGGTCGGCTGGCTATGCCATCAAGCTCCCTCGTATCAGCCAGACCTATACCAATAGCATAGATATGGATGCCTGAATTCCTTGCCTCTTCTGCCTCAGGGACAGTTCTTCTGGAATTGATATTGGAAACTCCATCAGTGATGACCACTGCCACATTCTTTACACCAGGACGGTCTCCGCGAAACTGTGTGAACATTTTAGTCCTCATGGAATTGAGTCCTCCAAATGTGTTTGTGCTGCCATATTGGTAGGGAATTCTGTCTATGGCAAGAAATACATCCCGTTTTGAGGAATATTCATTGAGATGGAACTGGATGTTGACTTCAGTGCTGTAGATGACTACACCAACTCGAACATTGCCACCATCAATATTGGCCACATGGAGGAAGTTCTTCAGGAAGTCCAGCATCAGTTTGAAGTTGGGTTCTGTGACGCTTGTTGAAGAGTCCAGAACAAACACCAAATCTAGCTGTGTGCTTGAACAATCTACAAATGCATAAGAAAAGAAATGCAAACCAAAAGATAAGATCTTTCAGAAGTTTACAATTGTTTACAAGAAAGGGTATAAAGTACAAAGTGAAACCATGCTTATAGAGTTTGTATAATGTTTGCTTTTTTATGATGATAAAATAGTTCGGATGAGTTTATGTCAATACTTAAATGTTAATTTGGTATTGAATTAATATGACCTAAACTGTTATTGACAATATCTAGACTACAAATTCCCCTAAACAGTGTCTGAATAACTTACCGTCTGCCAAAGTTGTTGTGGGGAGGGGAGTTGTTGTTGTGGTGGTTGTTGTAGGTGTAGTTGTAGGCACTGAAATCAGATGGTAGAATTATAAAATTGCCTGAAAGTTTTATTGACAAAAACTATCATTGCATTTGAAACAGTTTCATGTTTTTCTTTAAACTATTTTAGAAATGAACAAGAGTTTTTAACCAAGAGAGCTTTGCATGCCTATCC
Organism: Phorcus lineatus; assembly: GCA_921293015.1. Lineage (NCBI taxonomy): Eukaryota > Metazoa > Mollusca > Gastropoda > Trochida > Trochidae > Phorcus > Phorcus lineatus. Next base: position 30,488,017 of record OV121091.1, read on the forward strand.
TCTAATTAGTAAAAACAACATTTTGAATCATACACACCAAACTAAAATGATAAAGTAAAAGTATGCATGTGAACACATTAAAGGTACTCTTTCCCTCAACGTGATGTACAAAGATATCAGATATAAATTCTACACCATAATGTATCTTGAACAATTTTAGATTGTAGTTTTTGATTGCAATTTGATGTAGCATAGACAGCAAGCAAAACATATTGTGAATCTTTTGTTATCAAAGTCAAATTTGTGATTGAAAAGCAAGGAATATACATTCTTCAAGACATCTCTTATGTATACTTTGCTAAGGGTGATATTTGAAACAAAAATAATCATACATCATCCTCTTTTTTAGTATTAATATATAGAGGATACTTAACGACCTTCCATTTAATACTATTTTCATTAAACGAGTTAAGGATTAAGTATAAAACGAGCGAAAGCGAGTTTGATACCAAATCATTAACGAGTTTAATGAAAATAGTATTAAATGGAAGGAAGTTTAGTATTCTGTTTATTACTTGACCTCAGTAATCAAGCATTATTACCTAAAGTGTACTGAACGAAGCATTTCCGCGACTAAGCCGCCATTGAGACAACGGTGCCAAGATTGTGACGTCACAACCACACAATATTATGACGTCATACAGGGAGCGGTTTACACTAGTTTAATATCACCGTATAAATATTACACTGCGGTATCTTACACTGGCGAGTAATAATCTGAAATAAACTACCAGGGAAAACAATTATAAAATCACTTTCGTAATTTGGTTAAAAGAATAAAAATGGTGTTGACAGTAAACTAACTAATAGCATTTGAAATTTTAAACAAACAATATTCACTCAATTTGGGTGAATAACAATTGATCTATCATCTAACCCTGTAACTGATGCCAACACATGTGACACATAGATCACATAACTACTTGTAATAAATGTTTGTTGTTTAAGCTTTCTTGAAAAAACATTGACATACCTGGACAGAATGAGGTGAAAACTCTGTCTCTAAGTCCTCGTAGTTCATTGAAGTTCTGAACAGTGAATCGGTTCTTCTCCACTGGTCGGCTGGCTATGCCATCAAGCTCCCTTGTATCAGCCAGACCTATACCAATAGCATAGATGTGGATGCCTGAATTCCTTGCCTCTTCTGCCTCAGGGACAGTTCTTCTGGAATTGATATTGGAAACTCCATCAGTGATGACCACTGCCACATTCTTTACACCAGGACGGTCTCCGCGAAACTGTGTGAACATTTTAGTCCTCATGGAATTGAGTCCTCCAAATGTGTTTGTGCTGCCATATTGGTAGGGAATTCTGTCTATAGCAAAATATACCTCCCGTTTTGTGGAATATTCATTGAGATGGAACTGGATGTTGACTTCAGTGCTGTAGATGACTACACCAACTCGAACATTGCCACCATCAATATTGGCCACATGGAGGAAGTTCTTCAGGAAGTCCAGCATCAGTTTGAAGTTGGGTTCTGTGACGCTTGTTGAAGAGTCCAGAACAAACACCAAATCTAGCTGTGTGCTTGAACAATCTAGAGATAAGAGAATGACTTAAGAATCTCTGTGACCAAATAGTAAACATCTTTGTGCATTAACATACAATCAGTTACAAGTTTTAGAATAAAAAGATTAAAAGACAAATATAATTCCTTTAAACTAATATGAGAAATGAATCTTGTTTCACGACAGTCAAACATATTCAATTTGAATAGTCTGAATTCTGTACACACAGTATAGTGTCATATTGTGAAGAACTTACCATCTGCCATTGATGTGGTTGGTAAAGGGGTTGTGGTGGTTGTGGTGGTTGTAGTGGTTGTTGTTGGAGGTACTGAAAGATAACAATATTTTATCTTATGAGCTTTAAGAATGTCAAAAGTGCCCTAAAATTGCATTTGAAAACATTTATAATAATTTATCTACTGTCAAACATTTCTACATTGAAAGCATTGCAAGCTGTATTTTTTTATACATTATATCTCACGAAGAAGAAAATACTCATCTGAAATTTGTAGGAAAATATGCAGACAGAAGTTTAGATTTATTTGAATATCTTATTGCTTTTTTTGTAGAAACATTTCAGAAACAAATAAGAAAAACTTAAAGTAAATTTTAAAATATTATTATCGAATGTTAGAATTAAAAGTATTTATTTCTTAATTTTGAGTATGTCTTCAAAAAAAATTATTTTAATACATCATTTTGGAAAGATGTCATTATTACACACAGATTCTTTATATTGCTTAATGTGACGATCCTTAAATACATGTCAAATGAAGGTGACAGGTACAAACAAGATAGCTGAACTTACAAAGGTTTATTAAAAGTTGGTAATGTGACTGAAGTTCAATTCCCATTTATTTAGGTTTATAAATGTCAAAAAGGCCTATTGTTTTGAAAAAAAAAAGAGTCAAAGAACAAACATAACTACGTAAATGGAGATCCAAAGATTTGAATTAAATATATATTGGGTGTCAGTACACATGATCTTGTTGACATATCTATCTGACAAGTTGCTAAAAGAGATTTGAAGAACTGTTCTTACAGAGAGCTGATTGAACAGTTAATCCCACATAGTAACAAAGATAGAAATGGGTTTTAAATGTACATACCTGGACAGAATGAGGTGAAAACTCTGTCTCTAAGTCCTCGTAGTTCATTGAAGTTCTGAACAGTGAATCGGTTCTTCTCAACTGGTCGGCTGGCTATGCCATCAAGCTCCCTCGTATCAGCCAGACCTATACCAATAGCATAGATGTGGATGCCTGAATTCCTTGCCTCTTCTGCCTCAGGGACAGTTCTTCTGGAATTGATATTGGAAACTCCATCAGTGATGACCACTGCCACATTCTTTACACCAGGACGGTCTCCGCGAAACTGTGTGAACATTTTAGTCCTCATGGAATTGAGTCCTCCAAATGTGTTTGTGCTGCCATATTGGTAGGGAATTCTGTCTATAGCAAGATATACATCCCGTTTTGAGGAATATTCATTGAGATGGAACTGGATGTTGACTTCAGTGCTGTAGATGACTACACCAACTCGAACATTGCCACCATCAATATTGGCCACATGGAGGAAGTTCTTCAGGAAGTCCAGCATCAGTTTGAAGTTGGGTTCTGTGACGCTTGTTGAAGAGTCCAGAACAAACACCAAATCTAGCTGTGTGCTTGAACAATCTAGAGATAAGAGAATGACTTAAGAATCTCTGTGACCAAATAGTAAACATCTTTGTGCATTAACATACAATCAGTTACAAGTTTTAGAATAAAAAGATTAAAAGACAAAGATAATTCCTTTAAACTAATATGAGAAATGAATCTTGTTTCACGACAGTCAAACATATTCAATTTGAATAGTCTGAATTCTGTACACACAGTATAGTGTCATATTGTGAAGAACTTACCATCTGCCATTGATGTGGTTGGTAAAGGGGTTGTGGTGGTTGTTGTTGGAGGTACTGAAAGATAACAATATTTTATCTTTTGTGCTTTAAGAATGTCAAAAGTGCCCTAAAATTGCATTTGAAAACATTTATATTAATGAATCTACTGTCAAATATTTCTACATTGAACGCATTGCAAGCTGTATTTTTTTATACATAATATCTCACGAAGAAGAAAATACTCATCTGAAATTTGTAGGAAAATATGCAGACAGAAATTTAGATTTATTTGAATATCTTATTGCTTTTTATGTAGAAACATTTCAGAAACAAATAAGAAAAACTTAAAGTAAATTTTAAAATATTACTATCGAATGTTAGAATTAAAAGTATTTATTTTTTAATTTTGGGTGTGTCTTAAAAAAAACTTATTTTAATACATCATTTTGGAAAGATGTCATAATAACACACAGATTCTTTATATTGCTTAATGTGATAATCCTTAAATACATGTCAAATGAAGGTGACAGGTACAAACAAGATAGCTGAACTTACAAAGGTTTATTAAAAATTGGTAATGTGACTGAAGATCAATTCCCATTTATTTAGGTTTATAAATGTCAAAAAGGCCTATTATTTTGAAAAAAGAAAGAGTCAAAGAACAAACATAACTACATAAATGGAGATCCAAAGATTTGAATTAAAAATATATTGGGTGTCTGGACACATGTTCATGTTGACTTATCTATCTGACAAGTTGTTAAAAGTGATTTGAAGAACTGTTCTAAGATAGTCATTCTGTTCTTACAGAGAGCTGATTGAACAGTTAATCCCACATAGTAACAAAGGCAGAAAAGGGTTTTAAATGTACATACCTGGACAGAATGAGGTGAAAACTCTGTCTCTAAGTCCTCGTAGTTCATTGAAGTTCTGAACAGTGAATCGGTTCTTCTCCACTGGTCGGCTGGCTATGCCATCAAGCTCCCTTGTATCAGCCAGACCTATACCAATAGCATAGATATGGATGCCTGCATTCCTTGCCTCTTCTGCCTCAGGGACAGTTCTTCTGGAATTGATGTTGGAAACTCCATCAGTGATGACCACTGCCACATTCTTTACACCAGGACGGTCTCCGCGAAACTGTGTGAACATTTTAGTCCTCATGGAATTGAGTCCTCCAAATGTGTTTGTGCTGCCATATTGGTAGGGAATTCTGTCTATAGCAAGATATACCTCCCGTTTTGTGGAATATTCATTGAGATGGAACTGGATGTTGACTTCAGTGCTGTAGATGACTACACCAACTCGAACATTGCCACCATCAATATTGGCCACATGGAGGAAGTTCTTCAGGAAGTCCAGTATCAGTTTGAAGTTGGGTTCTGTGACGCTTGTTGAAGAGTCCAGAACAAACACCAAATCTAGCTGTGTGCTTGAACAATCTGTAGGAAAGAATTCAGTTCATGAAGGTAATATTAGGTTTTCATATTTTTTTTTTTTATCAATATTTCGTTTATATATGACTGTGAGATGTTCCATTGTATACATCATATCTTTCTTTATGGACAAATGCAGTTTCTAAGGAATGAATAACAAAATACATAAAGAATAAAACATAAAGTTCTCAAATTAAAAAATAAGCTTTTTGAAACACAAAAGACATTCAGGTATGTTCATGAAGATATAGAAAACATACCATCAGGTTTTGGGGTCATAGTTGTTGTTGGTGGTGGGGGTGCTATGATCACTGAAATCAGTAAACAAACAATTTACACATGATACAGCTCATGAAATATTTTATTTTTTTTGAGTTGATCAACATTTTCCTACATTTTCTATTTATTTTATGTCACAACCGATTCCAAATCTATGTATGAATGTCGCCTATATTTCACATATATGTCATGTATGAATTTATCTATGTATACAACAGAATATACCATATGCTCCAACATTAATTTTTAAAATATATATTGTATCTCCATTTTACCAAGGTTAATAAGTTTATCCATTTGATAGAAAATTGTAATTTTACTGGACAGTACAATTATTTTTGTCATCAATTTTTTTATTTTGTCTTTGAAATTTTTTTTAATGGATAGGAATTGCGACAGCCCTGCCAAGTTCAAGTGCCTTGTCATCATGAAGGACCATGGGTACTTAAGCAGGATCATTTAATGGTAAGTCATGGTGGCTAAAGAGATAATGCTTCTTACACAAAAGGCCAAGTATATTTTTTATAATTCAAATGCATTAAATTATATTGATATTTACCTGATGGTGACATAGGTCAATAAAACTTCATAATTTTAATTATTAATCCTTTTATTTTGATAAACACAATCAAATAAATGAACATGAACATATTATCTTCAAAAACCAGAATCAGAAATGTTAATTTTTGTTAGCAATATGATATGATATGAAATCTATCCTTATCTTAACATATTCACCAAACAAATCCATCATTAAAACAAATTAACATCACATTACAAACTATCATTCCTAAATTTATCCACTGTTTTGGTGATATTGAAAATTCATACCTGACCACTAGAAAAAATATTAAAACTTACCTGGACAAATGGATCCAAAAACTTTTTTCCTCATTATGTTGAGTTCACTGAATTTTGTAACAGTGAATCTGTTATCTTTTAGAGGTCTGCTTGCTATACCATCAACCTCTCTGGTGTCTGTCAGACCAATACCAATTACGTAGATACGTATTCCTTCATCTCGAACCTTTCTCGCTTCTGGGATAACATTTCTAGAATTAATGTTGGAAATACCATCAGTGATGAGGATACACACATTGGGAACATCAGGTCGGTCACCAGTTGCGGGTGTAAACATCTTTGTTCTCATGGTGTTGAGACCTCCATATGTATTTGTGCTGCCATACATGTAAGGTATGTTGTCAATAGCTCTGTATAAACCTCTTTTGTTGCCAATGTATTCATTCATCTGGAATTGGATTTTCACTTCAGTACTGTAGATGACGATGCCGACTCGTACATTGTCATCATCAATGTTTGCGGGTATAAGGAAGAACTTCAGGAAGTCTTTCATTAGTTTAAAATTGGCTTCAGTAACACTAGTAGAAGAATCAAGGACGAAGACAAGATCCATTCTAGTACTTGAACAATCTAGAAGTCAGAAAAAATATGTACATGTTGAAGAATCTGAAAACCCAATGATATTATGAAATCTTAATCACCTATTTAATCATAGCTCCCATAGTTCACACTAGATACCCTATAAGGTTAGTGATCTCCCGATATGGGGTTTCCATCCTGATGACATGATATTAATAAGGGTATTCATAAAGCGCTGACTTCCACAACACAAAGTGCTAAATGTAATAAGAAGCTAAGCTAAGACAAATAAATGTTTCACACCATTCTGCCTTATTCAATGAATGAATGAATGCAATATTACTATCACAGTGAACAATGCAACCTTCAACTGACAAATTCATCATTACAATCTCTTTAACAAAACAGGAACGTCATGTTAATATTATACTGTTTGTCATATGCTAAAAAATAATTGCTTTTGAAAACATTCCATTAGTCCTGTTTCATGACTGTGTGTATAGATGAGCCTTTAATACAGTCTAGGTCCACATTCAGCAAGTCTAGAGTAACTGAATAATATGAAATAAGGAGCCCAAAAAAATTTATTATGTATGAAGGAACATTTAATTATTAAAATGTTCATAGACTTAATTTTGTGCTAACATTCCATGAACTATCAACAATAACATGAGCAAGAGGGGTTTAAAATCAGATATAACATCATCAGATATCTTGTTAGTGTGTAAGGTTAAATGATAAGCAGGTTAAAATCATCCATAACTTACCATCATCTCCTGCAGATTGAGGTATCACAGGCTCCTTTAAAACTGAAAAATATATAATTTATATTCTAAGAGAGGCTGTTTTGCTGAATTCCTGAAATATTTCATGGATATTGAAAACAAGTGCAGACTAGACACTGAAGTTTACACCAATTTATTGAAGCTATTTCATATATGCAAGAATGACAATGCATTGGCAATGAACAAATGACTTTCTAAAGTTTATGATAATGTATTTGGATGATTGAATTAAAAATGATTTATAAATTGAAAATTTTCTAAATTCACTTGCTTGTTGCATAAATGTAGAACATCCTAAAAGGTACATGAGACAGGTTGACAAGAACAATGACTAACTGAGAGAAACCATCACCAACATACAAGAACAGATTTGCCTTAAAAACAGCAAATATTACACAGAGAGTTACATTTTGCAGTGATTGATTTAGCAAGTGTTAAACATAACAGCACCTTGTGTCATGATTAACAGGAGTGTTAGAAGCCATATATATATTGAATAAGGTTTGCCTTTATTTAAAAGACGTTAGAGTCATTACGTCAGCCTGCAAACGCTACAACCATTGTCAGTATACCGCCACCATGATAAAGACAAAAAGGTGGCCTGGATGTTCAATCAGTCCAGGTCAGTAAGACAACCTCATCTACTTTATACTTGGTTGTCTTAATGAACAAATTTGAATCTAACGTGTCACCAACATACATTGTGAAGACAGAGAGACTAACACTCATAAGAACACATTGCTGATATATGTAGATCGGCGCTTGTTAGATAGCAGACATCAAAGATTACCTTCACCAAATCAAAACAGAACTACAGTTGTTAGACATATGTGTGGACCTATGTGAGTGGTCCGTGTTAGAAAGCAGACATCCAACCTTCACCAGCAGAGTATGGAGTCAGACATTAGGTCACGTGACGTTGCAGCCGCTTGTGATTGGTCTAAAACATACCTGGACAAACAGAAGTGAACACTTTGTCCTTCAGTCCTTTCAGTTCACTAAACCTTTGGACTATGAAGCGGTTCTCCTCAATTGGATGACTTGCGATACCGTCCAATTCTCTAGTTTCTGCCAAACCTATTCCAATAGCATAGATTTTGATGCCTGCTTTACGAGCCAAATCAGCTTCAGGCATTGTCTGTCTTGCATTGATATTGGATATTCCATCAGTTAGAACAATAGCAACATTGGCTACTCCGGGCCTGTCTCCAGTTCGTCTCTGAAACATGTCTTGTCTCATTGTTCTCAAAGCTCCTGCTGTGTTGGTGCTACCGTGTGTGTAGGGAATGTTATCTATAGCCCTTTCCACTTCAGCGTTTGTTGTATACTCATCAAGATCGAACTGGACGTGAACATCTGTACTGTATGTAACCACGGCAACCCTCACGTTACCATTATCAACATTGGCTGACTTCAGGAAGTCCTTCAGAAAGCTTAGGACTAGCTTAAAATTTGGTTCAGTGACACTTGTGGATGAGTCAACAACAAATACCAGGTCGAGCTTGGCGTTCAAACATTCTGAAATAAATCATTAAAGTTTGAATTCACAATGCAGAAACAAAGTTTTTATCTTCCTACCTGATAGAGCACTATACAGCACTTCCACAGCCTCTGGAACTGGACTCTTCTTCAGTCTGTGATATTCCTCCAGCTTGATCAGATGGTTAGCTGTCTAGTCTAACATCTCACATGTCTTATCAAAAGCAATTGCCTTTCTCAACTATTGTATCATCATCAAATCAATGAATTTCAATAACTAAAACCTCCAGAAATAATGTGAATCATATGCATGATCCTGTCTTTCAATCACTACATTTGTGCAATTCAAAATGATCGTTTCACTTGTATTCAAGTTTGTGTTTTTACTCAAACTGACTATTTTACACCAAATTAACTAATTGTTTTCTTTTCTGGAGGCTTAAGTCCTTGAGAACAGACAGTAGTGCTGTCGAATGTTTGAGCATGCCTTTAAATACTAAGACAGCATACTAATTATATATATAAATGGATATCTGCATAAAACTGCGTTGCCTGGATATCTATCTGGAAAGGGAAAAGAAGCTTTTCCAATGGTACTAACATCATGATCAAGCAATGGATCACTAAAACGCAAACTACAGTAAGTTGCACTGATATTATTCAACAGAAGGAGTATCCATACATTACATTATTGTCATTAAATGTCTTCAAGGTTCTAAGTGGTAACGATACCTGTCGCCAAGTTTTCCCGGAAGTATACATTCGGAACTGTTTAGTTTGATCTTTAACTCCAAACAATAGTGTTTGAATGATGTGACTTCTCGAGATCTTGTTCAAAGATATATCATACCGAACCGAAAATATACGCACCGAATCAAAGCTCTAGCGTACCACAATCAAAACATCAGGACACGCATATTGGCGATCAAGAGTGGATTCCGCCAGGCCGGATTATTGTGATGACTGTGTTTGCACAACAAACAACGTGCATATCTTGTGAGAGCTCTAATTAGTGACTCGTCATTAATGAACGAAGCAAACATTCCTGTGAGTAATAAAATGTGTCAACCAAATTATTTGTTTGTTATTGGTTTTCTTCACGTTCATAACCATAATATTTTGCGATGTTTTATTATTCGCGCATTATGGCTTTGCGCGAAAATAAAACCCCCGCTAAATATTATGATTTTACATTATTAGGAGTTTGACTTGACTAAAATTTTGGAAACTGATGACAAAATTGTACCATTGGAAAGCTGAAGAACCATTTTAAAGAAACTTTGTTTTATTGTGGTTAGTTCAGTAAAGCTTCATAAAGTTTGACAGATGTTAGCCCAAACTGACAATTATTGAATAAAGGGAGTGGAGGAACTAAAAGCATGGTAATACTTCACCAATCTTGGGTTGTGTTACTTACTATCCGGCTTGCCTTGGCTTCGGACTGAAAAGGAAAACTTATTGAAAGTAAAAGAATAATCACAAAGATATTACTATACCAGTGGTATGACTTAAGTGTCAAAACAATATATATTACATTTCAAATGGATTCATGACATGGCCCTCGCATTGTCCAAATCATAATGTAAAGTTATAGCAAGTACAATCGTTTATAAAATTTTCAGATAAAATGATGACAACCCTAACAATAATTATTTGACAAAAGTAAACAATTAATACATAATACATTGTTGAAATTTGAAGAATTTGTCAATGAATAGTTATATCTTAATGAATGGCTTCTCTTTGCTAAGTAAAATCATATCAACAGGAACTTACAAGCGGCAATCTGCTGCTTCACTGATTGTCCATTCCTGGCAAGCTCTGCATAATCAGAGACAGTGTAGATGTGATTTGTGTCCACTGCTGCCAACTCCAGTTGAGACTTGTCTGCAAGTCCCACCCCAACTGTGAACACACCGATACATGCGCCCTTCATCTTGTTAGCTTCAGCAATAATGTCACCTCTCTGCTGATTGGCTGTAGTATCTGTGATAAGGATGACGCCATTGGGCACTCCATCTCGGTCCCCGTTTCCAGCAGTAAACATCTCCTCTCTGATGCTTCTCAGCACCTCCTGTATATTAAAACTTCTAGCTCTTGCCACTCGCTTCACCAGAGAATTGATGGCGTCCTTCAAATCCATTTTACTTGAGTATCTGTAAGTTCCAAATTGCATTGTATGCAGATAAACAATTGAGGAAACACTTTAAGGGGGTTGGTGAAACCTTATTACACCGTTATGTTCTCAAATAACATACCATGGCACATATAAGGTAAGATCTTGATTCAGACCAAGATGCTTTTAGGTAGTTATAGGAGTTATTTAAAATTCACTTTACAAATGAAGATCCTGTGAAACAAAATTTTGTTTCATTTTACCAGAGTAGAGTTGATCATCAGGAGTATAACTTGCACATTACTTGAAAAAAAATGATAAAAAAGGTTTTTGTAGTTACCTATTAAGCTGGAAGGGTATGTATGGCCCATCGACATACATACCAATCCTCACATTGCCAGAATCAATATCGGCAGATTCAACTAGGTTACTGAGGTAAGTTTTCAGACTGTTGAAGTCCCGCCCCGATGCCCGAGGGTTGAAGTGGACAGCAAAGATGATATCTGCCTGAGGACTGTCTGTAAAAGATAAATTATTGCTTTGATAAATTCTTGATTCATTAACCTAAAACATTGTAAAAATAAAATTCCTTGACGCACCACTGCATCATCTAATCATTAAATAAACAAGTTGATACATATATTATAGCTCATTTCTAATGTTCTAAAGAAAAATAAAAGACACTTACTTGCCATTGAGGCACCACAGCTCACTAAAAAGAAAAGATGAAATGAATGTTTGTTCAACTTGTTTTTGGATCAATATGATTTTTAATCTAACACCCACTTTCAATTTTCTGATTAACATTGAAATATTATTTGATTTAAAAAAACTTTCACGACAAAATAGTTTACAAACTTAAAAAGAATGATTTGATGAAAACTGCACTAATGAACAACTCTGCAACTAAAAAATAAAAGCAAAGGAAACAAAGAATGATGGTCAGGTTATAAAGTCATAAATAAATCGGTAGTCTATAAAATAATCAATTGATCGTTATAACAAGAAACTAAACATCATGTAAATGCTTTTCATCATAGAAGAATTGAATATGAAAAATAGTTGTAAGCATGGTGAAAGTTAGTAAATGGGGAGGTCAAGGTTAAATGATTAGGGAGGCATTAGAATATTGAATCAAGCAGAGCGGTGGGATAATAGTGCACAATGATGTGGTTATTATGACAGATATGACATGACATGGATAGTATAAGGTCCAAGGTTAAGTACGAATACAAATATGAATAAAAGAATAAACCTATGGAAATAGTTGTATAAGACAAACACAACAACAATACTATCTGTGGACAGAGATGACAACGGTGAACATTGATGTCATCGGTGAACAGACAACGGTGAACATTGATGTCATCGGTGAACAGACAATGGTGAACATTGATGCCATTGAAGAACAGACGAACGAACAAGCTTCATCGGTGCATTATATGACCATCCATCTGTTGAAGGTGATGATCTACGCTGCATAGAGGTTTAACAGGCCTGGAAAAAGATCTTTAGAATTGACAATTTAGTGACAATGTCAAAAGTTTGTTCCTTTTTGTCATGCGCTACCGTGTTAAATGCAAAGTTCATGCACAACTGAACACATACATCAAGTGAACAGACGGTCAACTTATCAAGAGCCATGCACAACACTACAGGGATCTTCTCCTTCATCTAAACAATTTCCAATAGATGATTCTGATAATGGTCGCACAGGTCTTCCTCTTTTTCCTCTTTGTTTGACTCTGATGATGGCTCATGCAAGGAATTCATAAAGTTCAATAGAACAATCAAATTAAAACTTTTCCAATGCATCATGCCTCAAAATCGGTGCATGATAAAACAACTACTTATTTAAACGTGCGCAAGGCAAACCTTATGTGATCAGTAAAGTCTCTCATTTCTGCTTAGTCTATGGACAGGCTCATTCTTTTAATCCAGCTAGCTGTATCTACATCAGGTAATGTTCAAATGAATTAATCCTTTTGTTGCTCATGCTGAATGAAATCTGTTAATGATATCATCTTGTTGACTCCAAGGCTCCTGGACTAACTGATACTCCAGCTTCAAACTGCACATGCAACAAAGTGCGCATAGCACTAAGAGAGTGCATGTGCATCAAATTGTCGTCATCGTTGTTGTGAGTGATTGAATTCAACTCATGCAGAATGAATCACGGAAACTCTGCTAGATCATTAAAGCATTGAAAGGTAATCCTTAACATTATTTTGCTCACGATGCAAATCAAGGGGAACAACTCTCCCCTTTCTCTAGTCACTAGGACTGACCTGGGGGACTTGTTGGCTTAGTTGGTGGAGGCGGTTTGCGTGGGTTTGCACTCACTGTAGAAAGTGAAAGCATAAAGGTAATTTCCATTGAAATTTATTCTTAAAAGAACTAAAGTTTATGTTGTATTGATTTGAAATCAGATACATGTATAACAAAACAATTTTTTTACACTCGGCTGGTTTCATTAAAAATATCTATAGTTCTTTTTTTAATGAAATACCAAGTTCCAACTGACAACACAAAAACTACACATCACCTAGTGTTAAACAATAACATATGACTTTTGTTCTTGGAAGGAAACAGCTGCTCATTTAGGCATATTCTTGTTATAAATGTTATGACATTTAAGCACTGAAATGACACATGGCTCATATGAAGGACATCATGTGCACTTACAAGCATTAATGACATTCCCAACAGCATCCTTGACAGGTCCTTTCAGGGCAGCAAAGGATGGAACAGAAACAGAATATGAAGATGCAGGGTCGCTTGCAACTGATTGCAACTCATTTCTATCAGCCTTTCCTATTCCAATTGTAAAAATCTTCACCCCAGCTTTCTTCAGGTTGTTGGCTTCTCGTCCAAAGGTTACTGGCTTGATATTGGTTTTGGTATCAGTGATAAAGATAACAGCATTGGGGACATTGGGTCGATCCCCATTTGAGGCCTGGAACACTTGTGTTTGTACCTGCTTCAAGGCCTCTCCAGCATTTGCCCTTGCTATACGTACTTTTGGTGTAATTTCTTTCTTGATTGCATTGAGAACTTTGTTTTTCTTGTCATGGGTATTGAGACCAAATTGTACATCAGCCTTCTTCCCGTAGTTTACCAGAGCAACTCGGACTGCTCCACCATCTATGTCAGCATTTGCAAGCAACTGCCCCAAGAATGGTTGGAGGCTCCTTCTGATATCTTTAGGTTTAGCCTTTTTACCAACTTGGTACACAATGGCAATATCAGCTTCTCCGCTGTCTGAAAAGTGAGGTTTTATACTATATGAGGCAAAGTTATTATTAGGAAAAGTGAAAGGCACCACAAGTTTTTTGCTTAAAAAATTGAAATATGAAAAACAGAAAAGTCTGAAAAAAAGAAATAAAAGTTTAAAGAAGGGCTTGGTATTTTCCAGTTTTATGGATGTAGAATCAATTTTCACGAGAGGCGAAACTTCAAAATACCAAAGTAAAAGCAAAAATTTTGAAGTGACCTATTTAAACAATATTTCAAACATCTAAAGTAGTTTGTTATGGTAAAAATGAAGGACTCAAAAAAAAATGAAACCCTTTGAAAAATTGAACGACATGATTGAAGTAGCAACTTTTTGAAAGCAGAAAGACTTTAGTAAAATAATCAATAAAACACCACATATGTCCTTTAGGTTAAAGCTAGTTAAGGAAAACCAAGAGCCGAAAATGTCAGAATAACAGAGAGAGGTAAGAAAATTATATCACAGTAACAAGAGTCTGCTTACTCTGCTACTGGCAGAGGGAAAGATTCCATAGGGGAAATATGCAATTGATTGGCAATATGAATTGGAAGAGGCTTTGATGAGCAAGTTGGCATGAAACGACTGGGGTATATGAAATAATTTTACCATCTCACAAGTGAAGAAACTTTAACATTGATGTTATGAAATAAAGACATATAGGACTAACGTTATAAAAACTGAAGGGGTCTCTGAGGTCGACTATCAACTAATAAAAGTATTTGAAATTTTTGTTGGATCGAAATTTTTTTGTATCTGCAGTGAAAGTTTAATTCAATTACTTTTATACTAATTTGTGTGTGTGGGTTTGAGATAAAATGAAGCATAATTGGACATTAAAAGACTTTTTTTGATTTATGGTCGGCATACCTGAAGGCAATGGAAAGAGTTCTTTCATAGCCTTTGTTAATTGGACCACATAGAGAAGAAATGATATAATATGAAGGTCATTGACAGATCCATGGCAAAGTTTGACAAGCAGTCATTTTTTTTATACCTCCTATTAGGATAAGGTTAGATTGAAGAATGAGTAGATCGGAGAAGGTGCTGTTGGTAGTTATTGAAATACCATAGAAGGAAATGTTTCCTATCCATCCATTATTTTTGAAAAATATTGTTCCTATGGAGAAAGTGCTTTGATACCAAAATACTCACTCATAAGAGTCATGGGTTCATCTGCACCTGGAATATCCTCTGAAATAGGTAGCATATTGGCATAAAATGGGTTCAGCAGCTATATCAACAACCCAAAATTTGGCAGGCATCACAATCACATTGTCAAAACAATGGGACAACGTTCATCTAACTAAATTTAGTTTAAGTAATTTCATGCTAAGTAAAGTGTCAGTTACACCTGAAATAAAGACAAATATATAAATCACATTAAGGATGCATGCTTGTGTCAAATATTGAAAGTTGTTGTTAATCAAGTTGGATACAAATGTTAAAACATTGAAAGAGATTGGGATCAACACATTAGTGGGGAAGAGGGTAATATATGAATACACCAGACAACTATTCCATCCTTTAATAATTACTAGAAAACATACCTATTTATATGGTATACCAGTAACAATATAACAATATTAAAACCTTTGAACATAAGATAATTCTGTGAAATGAAATTAGAATTAAAAATAATAATTTCATTATCTTTACAATACTCTCTGAAAATCCTTTATAATGCTGTCACAAGTACATGATATGAAACAATTACATAAACGATTGAGCGGGAACATTCATTCCTGTAATTCCCTTGATATCAAGATGTAGACCAGCTAATCTAAAGGCTAATCTTTTATTGAAATGTGGATTCAATTCTTTTGCTTGGGGTAATCAAGGACCTTTTTTGTGATTTATTATAATATTGTCAACCATACTTAAAGTATGAAACTCTCCTAATTTAACATGAAGAATATATGATTACACTGAAGTCAATGGATGTATGTCATACCAAGGATAAGCCTAAGGATGAGGGTAAAGCCACAAAAAAGCGCAGGTTGGTTTTGGGAAGGATTAAAAGGATGCGCTATTTCATATTGGGAAAATTTCGAACAAATATGCTTGTTCTCATCTTTATTATCACCTTTTAAACCATTACAGCAACATTAAATATATTAAGATTCAACAGATTCGTTTATAAATTTGTCCTATAACATGAATGTTATAATAGTTTACCCAAGTTATTAATCTCATTAACATTGAGTTTCACTTTCTGAAAAGATGATGCTGGATTTTGTTATTGGAGATGAAAGAGCTAGGTTGCTACAATAGATTAGTACTTTATAAGACAATTCTACCTGGATTGACAACTGTTGGGGGCCCATCTCTCACTGGAAAAAATGGAAAGATAAGTGAGATTTTTATCTATGCAAAAGTATGACAAAAATAATGATTAAAAAAAATTGAAACTTGCAAATGAAATCAGAATGATATATCAAAAGAAGAAGAATGGAAGATTATATACTATATTCTGTTGAGGAGTGTGATTTAATTTTTGAACACATCTCTTAAAGTTACAATTTTCTTAATTTTCTACTAAACATGATTTAGTTTTGACAACTATTGGTATTTTCTTCGCATTTGTATCAAGTGGTTTTTTCTTAATTACATGATACCATGGACTACAAGAGATGGTATATAACTCATATCAAAAGCTCAAACGACTTCATTGGCATTAGAAACTGTGGCACAAGTCCACTTAGGTAGTTATAATGATTGTGATAATCTGTAACCAAATTCTCTGAAGTTGGAGATTCGAATACCCATGGCTTTAATGTGTTCGTTCATAACGTATTATCTTAAATATAAGTACAAATTGTCAATTGCATAAATTGGACTCACAAGGCTGAATCTGTTCAACAATTTCATCACTGGCACTTGAAAGTTCTCCAAAGTTGTCAAGTTCGTAGAAGTTGACATCGGATGCAAGAGCGTCCAGTTCATCAGGAAACTCCAGGTTGATGCCGACAGCATATACAAGGACGTTGCTGTTTTGAAGGTCCTTGGCAGCCTGGATGGTATCACCCACTGCAACGTTGCTGTTGGCATCAGTGAGGACGATTGCCATGTTAGGTACGGATGGTCGATCACCAGAAGCAGCTGTAAACATCTGCTGACGTACAACGTTGAGTCCTGCAGCTGAGTTGGCCTGCAAAGGAATAGGTTAATCATTTATGGACATATCAGAAAGTTGCATTGATCAGGTTGGGCTTTATTTAGTTCAGAACTACAAAAACAATGTGATCCAAGGATAGATCACAACATATTTAGACTTTTGATGAATAACTACATATGTTTGTTTGGACATTGTTAATCTCTTTTGACATATTTGAGATATCTAACATTCAATTAAGTATTATACTTAGTTGAAATCTATCTGCTTAACAATGTATCAGAAGACACAAGTAATTAATATTTGGCTTGATTGAAAAAAAGGGAGGTAACGTCACCCTTGGTGTATACCTACCCGGCTATCCCTGTAGTTGAAGTTGATTTTATCAATGCTGTTCATCACGTCCTGCTTGGTGGCGTACTGGTTCAAGTTGAAGACTGTGAAGGCGTCATCCCTGTAGACTGCTGCACCGACTCTCACTGCACCCGAGTCTATATCGGCTCTGTTGATGGTGGACTTGATAAAGTCCTGCATGCCACGGAACGCATTGCGCTGGATTTTGTTGGAGAAGTGGAGCAGAAACACCAGGTCGAGCTCCTTGCCTGAAAACAACAGTAGCTTAGCAACATACAGTAATAGGTCTGAAATTACTGTCATGCTAGGGTCACTACATGGGTTGCCTATCAAAGCTTGAAACCAAATTGTTACCAATTGTTGTCAATCAATGCATTCACATCAATGGTCCCAAGTATCTTCAGGACCTCTTGTTCCAAAGTTGAAGCTCAAATCATTAGGAAAAAAATCTTTAAATAAATGTTCCAATCTAATTACAATCAAATCATTGATTCCCTCCCTAGTTTTATATTGGATTATCACTCATCTATGATCTGACTGAAACAGATAAGAATTTTTACTGACAAACATCAATGACTTTTTAACACATCATTGTTACAGTTCAGGCTTTGAATGAAGATTCATTCTGAGTAATTTTACTGTTGTAGGAGAAGAATTACTCAATTTTGAAATGATCACCACTTATAGTACAAACAGAAGATGATTATTTATGATGTATTATGCACATTCGAATATTCATAAGTTGTTTTGACTACAAACTAAGAAATAGATACAATACGTACTATCTGACATTTTTGCTTTGGAAATAAAACTTCATCATTTCAACACTTTCAACATAGGCAATCCTAAACAATGATACCATAGAATTTGAATGTCTTTGAAGTCATATCAAAGCATTGATTTGGAAAATCCATTTGAAATATTTTGTTTTTACATATTGAAACTCTACAAACCTGCAATTGAACCAGTAGCACCACCTCCATGTCCTGAACTCTTGGGGCCTGTGCAAATCAAACAAATAATATAACATTACATATCATTACTGAAAGGTGAGAAACTCTTCATGAACTTTTCTAAAACTCTTATGTCATCATAACACTGGAAGCACTAATGTATATCCTTCTCAATATTCCTTGGCAATGATATATATCAGTATATGCAGTACAAATTTATGTTCACTTTTATGAAAAAAGATGTGTACTAACATCATTAAAAAATAGACTTTAGTCCTGCTCCAATACTGTGTAGAAAATAGGAGCCCTATACACATTCCATCTCAGGACTTGGACGACAAGAAATTACAAGAAGAGAGCATCCCATTATTTCCAAAAATATTTTCAAAGTAAAAATTGTAGCCTAGAAACTTTCACATAGTATCTTTTGAAATTTGAACAAATGAGGAATAATGAGCTTATCTGTTCCATATTGCTTTTGAAATATTTCCAGAAAATGCAAATTTATTCAAAAGAATTAAAAAACAAAATAAATGGTGAGTTCGTAATAAAATCATTAAACCTGCTTTCATGAATTATCCTTTATAACTAGTGATTTAATCATAAAGCTTTAAATCCCAATGGGACCAACATAAAGATCAGTCACCAGGAAAAACATAATTTGTCATAATCAACTTGTGATATATACTTACACATAGACGAGAACACAACATCACTCATGAAGGACAGGTCTGCAATATCATTGATGAGGAACTTGTGATCATCAGTGGGTTTTGACACCAAAGTGTTGACTTCCCTCTCGTTTCTAACGTTGACGCCAACGACGATGACCTTAACTCCAGATTTCTTCAATTTTTCAGCCTCTTTGGCTGTTCGCCTTGCTTTAACCTGTGAGTTGCCTGATGTTAACAGCAGAACAAACTTCTCTGCATCTTTGCGGGCAGATCTAAATAGTCTGCTGGTCACGGTGAGGGCTTTGGAGAAATCTCTACGTCCATTGTCATCAGGTGCTGATAAGATTCCTCTCTGGGTTCCATCTAAGGTGTTATGACGACCCAGTGGGAATCTGAAGATAGGACAAATATGCAATGCATATGCTATATGTCAATTTTGTGCCATATTGGGTGAAAGAATTTTAAGAAATAGATGTCTCTGTCATTTCAAAATTAAAGGGTTACATAGATTCCAATGATTAATGGAAAATAAAGTTTATAATTATTCCTGGGAAAGTCATAAGCAAAAGAGAAGTCCTTATAGAGAAAGTCTATAAGTTTGGAGACAGACTTAGAACTCATTCCTACCTGAATTTTGCTGCTGAGCTAGCAGTGATCAAACCGATTCTGACTAGACCCGTATCAACACTAGCAAACTCAACAACATCAGCAGCAAATTGTCTGAGAGCTTGGAGATCAACAGGAGAGCCAGCTGTGTCCAGCACTATCACAAGGTCAATCTTTGTCTGTCCACATCCTGAAAATTATTGCCAAGATCATAAGTACCATGCAACACTTCTCCAGTAATCAGTGTCCACCACATTCAAGTTGATAGTTTCTGTTGATAGTGCCAGGTCCTGAACAGAATACCTTTTATTTATATGTAAATGTGTCTCTGTGAGTTTAATGAACCCAAACAAGGTAAATCATTACACGGCATACAGATTTTAACGTATGGAGACTTTATCACATAAAGTTGTTGTAATTTTATAATTTTCAAATTGTCAGTTGAAAGTTTTAAAATAGACAATTATTCTGGTCAGCTCCTTTTCTGAAAACAAGCAGTTGTTATTGATGTGACATGATTCTCCACCACAAATTATTTAGTGTTGTAGCAAAGAAAAGAGAACCTTCCATGTCAACAGAAACATCAATGAACTTTGAGTCTTTTGAAATAATCCAAATTAAAAAACAAATCATTGCTAAATTCAAAACATTGTCACGTCAGACAACTACCGGTATGTTAATTTTATAAAAAAAATCAGCCATGCATGTTCCAAATAAGACACTTAGTTTAAAAAAGTGTAGAAGCCAGGGGAACTCACATACCCTTGCTTCCTGGTAAGGTCAGACATTTCAAACATAGGAATTTAACAACACATCAATGTGAATTCATTAACTGTGTTGTACGACAGTAGAGTTCACTACATGTAAGAAGAGGGAGAAACTGTTATCAACACAAGGAGTCAGCCACTGGAGGAGCAGAATTTTCTAGTTACATGTTAGACCCCTTCAGCAGGAGTTTACTGTGTAAGAGAATATATGTACTGTACTTTTCAAATGATTATTTATAAATATAATTTTTTTTAACAATGATTTGGACGAAAGAAAAATTAGATGTTCTTTGCTTTTAGAGACATATCATAATAAAATATCATTGTTGCCTTTCTTGTAATGTTTCCATGGTGTGGCTATCATGTTTAATATAATGAATAAATTCAAGACATCCTAACTTCCTTGTGTCAGTATGTTAGTGAAGTTTTCATTGAAACCATTAAACAAAATTCCTTAATTGATTTCACACTCAAAAGTTTGAAAGATATGCTCCAGATAAGATGTTCTTGTCATATAGTCGCACTGTTTTAGTCATGCTTCCATGGAAAACCCAAAAGATAAAACTAAAATATAGGTCTTACGCTTAAAAGACAAATAGATCTAGCGATTATGGTTGGCAAATGTCTTCCATTGAAACCATCAAAAATAAAATTCATTTGTAGGCCTAACCCTTAAAAAGCACATCTAGGGATCACGGTAGATATGTGTATCAAGTTTAGTGAGGATGACATATATAGTATAGGAGATCTTCTTTGGACAAATGACTCTATCATAATCATAGAGTCACTGGTTAAGATATATTTAGATGGAAACCAAATAAAAATTCATTTGTAGTTCTTACCCTCTAAAAGCACATCTAAAAATAATTACTGATGAAGTGTATGAAGTTTGATAAGCCAGTGTGTAAAGTTTAGGAGATGTGCTCCAGACAGAAGACTTTGTCATAGAGTCACTGTTTTAGTCTTGTTACAATCGAAACCCCAAAATAATAAAATCCATTTGCAGGTCTAACACCTAAAAGGCTTATCTAGCAATCATGACTGATATGTGTATGAAGCAGATATAGGGTCTAACATGCAAGATGCTTGCTGGAAAATAATAAGTTTTTGAGATCTTGAAAATAATCTCCAAGTCAAACAAATCGACTGTGACTTGTGGCTTTCGACCCCAATGTGTAAGTTATGAAGAGACTCAAATGAGATGATGATGGTCCAACGATGGTGCTTGAGATATGGTGATGACAAGCTTATCTTACAGGTTTCAATGCTCAAAATTGTATAGCTTTGCTGTGACCTTGAAAATAATGCCTCATGTACAAAGAGAGATATTTTTTTTTATATAATTCGCTAGCAATGTCGACATTCGATGCTCACATAATCACAAACTCCTATAGGCACCTTTCTCGGAACGCTGCCTAATACTAAATTTATATACACCGCTTTTACATGGCGTAAGCTAACTTAAATGATTAGAATTGTATTATAATCATTAATGGAATCCAAACGCAATTAGAATTAAAAATTAGGATGAAATATGCCCAGAAAAACTGACTTCTTTATACTTAATATGTGTTTTCTTATCTTAAAAATATAGAGTTTTCATTCACGATATGAAACGGAATGAGGCATAGGGACCCATTATTTGTAGTCCTTCTGGAAAGCATACTCTAAAAATGGCATCGCAATAATTTGAGAATCAAAACGTTAGAGAGCTGACTCAACCCACCCGATACACCATTTGGCACTACTGGCAGGGTTCCCTCAGGAAACAAATCTGAAAAAATAAATTATGACATCTTATCCACTATTCAAAGTTGCATGTGCGAAACGTATTTGGAAGATCTCCGTTCAGTAAATAATCAGATAGACTCAAATTCGGTTTTAATTTATAGGGGAGATCGGAATGTGATGTCTTATTGTAAAAAGACTTTCAAATTTTACGATAACCGATGTTACTGTGAATTCTTTCAGTGGCATTCTAGTGCCAGTAATGAGGTACACGATTTTATGGCGTTTAAAGCATTCATGCTTGAGAACAGTATAAGGAGCTATACCGAAAAGTCACAAATCTGTTAATAAAAAAGTTGAATATCCATAAAATCGTGTACCCGGTACATGAATGTTACTGTGATGAAATGTTTTTTTAAAAGATCATGTGAAAAATACAGGATTTATGTTTGTGAAATTTAAATAATGAATAAGTATTTTAATAATAATATCATATTTCAAGTACTTCTTTGTAATGCTTAAATTGTCATTCATATTTTTCTCTTCTGAAGCTCCCTGTTCAGTCATTGAATGAACTACAGTACAATGTTCATATGAAAACCATGCTCATAAGATATTTTTTTATATCATTTTAACTCATCGCACGTTTTAGAAAATATCATTTTTATTATGACAATTGCGTGCGCTAATAATAAACATGAATAAACAAACACTTACACATTGTCATAATGTCAGGCTTTGATACGACCCTCTTTTATATGTTCGATCCAAAAAGGACAAATATATGATAAACTACTTGTTTTCAACGAAATTTTAAAATACACTTTTACATAGGTGTGCACGTAGACCTGAATAAATCCTACAAATTACATTGGTGCTTAAGATATTATTATTACTATTAATTCTTATTTTTTTTTAGGATTGACGTGCGTCATTGTCCGGTTTTCGACCATTATATAGCGACATGTTATGCCTTGACATTTTCCCTATACATTAGCAATAAGCTTTGAAAGGATACTTTTCGGCAACAGTCGGTACGTCACGATCAAATAACATAAATTGGTAAAGTATGGAATATTTTACTCAATCAACTCATAGCGTGTCTTGCACAAAATGAAAATGATGAAATCGGCACTTACTGTTCTGAGCTAAACATACAGCGACCAGCAGGGACAGTATCACAGTCAGAGAATGGCGACACATCGTAGCCATTTCAGTCTGGAAAAAGAGATGAAAATTGTTAAGATTAAAGATATTTAACAATCACAAAACTAACTTTCCTTTATTCGAATGACGGTTTGTGCAAAATTTGAGCCACCGGTTTCCGGTTCCAGTCGCGTTAGGGGTTCAATGCGTGTGCTGTACATGTACATGTAGATGACTGTTCTGTAATTATTTCAATGTAATACCCCAAACCGTCCCTAGATGGCTTCACGACGATGTTCTGTCAAAATAGCATGTTGGGTCTTCTTCTTGCAGTGTCACCAGTTGCCTCTATAACAGTTCTTAATCTTGATTTCAGTGGTTTAGGAGAAATTTTCTGGTCGGATTAGCAGAAACTTATGTTTTTACATGCGGAATCGAAATTTTATCGAAAGTAAACGAAAGTCATGATGTCCACACACATACGATCTAAACATTCTAAATATCTAGATTGATCTGTGTTGCATGTAGGTGCTTTGTATCTTATAAAACCCCCAAAACCATTTTTCTCATATGTTTTTAAACATATTTTAAATAGCCAAACAATCCCCGAGGCTTGTTTTTGATTGCTTAACTTTATTCAGAGTTTATTACACATGAAACTAAAAGGTACTCATGATCAGCTGAGGCAAAAAGAGGCAATTTATTTCTGATGAATGTCTTTTATTGGATTCTTTTCTCACTTGGCCTTCGTCAAATTTAAAGAACACTGATGTAGCAAACTGATGTCCAGGATAGTTTTAGTAGATTTTACAATTGCTTAGAATATGAATTAGTAAAATTGATTAGGTATATGGAAGTTATTATGAAAATCATTTCATCAACAATTTGTCCACAAAAAAGACCACTCTTTAACGTTTCAGTTATTTAAAGATATTCCTAACTGTTTTGTCCAGTATACATTATATTTGCTATCATAAAATATATGTATATTGTTCCTTAAAAACAATAGAACGTACTGATCACGATAAGTGTGAATTTAAATTAGTATTCATAGAAGATTTGAAATAAATTCATTGATATCATAATGCAACGTCATAAATGTTTCTAAACATAATATATAAAAGACATCACGTAATGATTAATTTAATTGTTAAGTCAAGGTGTTTTCAAACTGCAAAGAATAGAAAAAAATCAGATTGATTGATCTTGACAAGCAAGAAAAATACTCCCGTCTTCCATCGAGAGAGCAAAGTTATTGAAGCGCTAGTAAAAATACCATCCGGCAGGTGGTCTAACCGTCACTTATGGCGGTTATGCGTCAGTTGAATTTTTTCTCTTCAATGGAAACAGATGGAAGGAATGATTGATGGATTCTCATCTATTTATTTCGGAAATGCAAGAACGCGTGAAGGATGGACCATTTCCAGGAATAAGATAATGATGATATCATAGACCGCTGTAGTCTCATAAAATCGTTGAAGATAGAATTTATTATTTGGAAAGTTTTCAAATTACGACCTGTGAAGGTATGGTTATAAACGTACATATATAAGAGTGTTTCCATTTCGTTAGCTCATTATTCACACTGTGCAATGAAGAATCCCTCTTTCTTGCAGTAATGTGTCGTTATGAAAGAAACGACATAAATAAAA
The DNA here is from genome assembly GCA_921293015.1 of Phorcus lineatus. NCBI lineage: Eukaryota > Metazoa > Mollusca > Gastropoda > Trochida > Trochidae > Phorcus > Phorcus lineatus. The sequence goes on from OV121091.1 coordinate 30,513,151, forward strand.
AAGAATGGACTTATAGAAAAATCGAAACAATGTGACATAACCTGAACTAGTGAAACAAAACATATCTTATTGATTGCAAGATTGTTGTTATTGTGTACACCATGATATAAACGGATTATCACGAAACTATACTTCTAAGTTTCAAAGTAAGATTATCACTTTTCAAAATTATATTTATATATAATGATATATATTGGCGGAGTAAACTTCAAATTAATGATGATATTGATCGTCAGAAGAAACCAAGATTACGTCCAAATATAATGCAAACAGATCGAGAAATTTTTTAACTCATCTTGAAAAAAGCTTACAAATAGTATCACTTATTTCATATTCACATCTATTGTTATGTATTCATATCAATAACCATATTTGTCTGCAAACTGATGAAACTGCAGATTTTCTCAAAATAAAACATTGTTTAACCTGTTGAATAACATATCTACTACGTTTGAACAGCACGTTCGGAACAGCTTACTTACTAGACACCTACTTGCGGTGGAGATATCATAAAGGCTCGACTGTGTGGACCTGTGTCTTCACATGCCAACAACCTGTAGCAGATCTTTTCTGGGAGCAGGTCACTTTGTCTAGGCTTACAGTAACACCTGCTAACATCGGGACTTGTGGGAAGCGAGGAGCTAGGGGAAGGAGGGAGGATGGGGGTGAAGGTTTGATAGGGAAGAATTTCAGATATGTGAACATGTGATATGAAACTTTTTATGACAACATAAAGTATACAGTTCAAATTGATAACGAGCTGAAGTCTACAAACAATTTTACAAGTATCTTAAGAGCGATAGCATTAGTAATGTATTGGTGCTCGCAAGAGGGGTCTGAGAATAGAAAAAAAATCCAACTTCTATTTTCAAATACTCCTCGCAGTTTTAGCCAATATATAAAATAGTGGTCTGTTACAAGCTGTATCAATTAGTTGGATATTTCACATTACAATATCATATTTTCATTTAGACCTGTCTAACCATGTGTTACAGCAAATAGACTACATTTGACCTAATAGAGCGTTAAGTTGTTACACATATAATGTACATATATTACATGTAATTCTAATGCTAATCGTTATTATTTTTAAAGCAAATGGATAAATCACATTATCATGTTGTCATGTTTTCGTGAACGACAATATTAGGTTTATTTCAGGACAAATTCGTTTGAATTTTCAGCAAGCCAACTTACTTGAGCTAAAAGTGTTTAACACTGAATGACATGAATTTCATATTGTCTTATCATGATAATTATGAAATGAAGATAAAAAGTACAAAATACGTCACTTGTCCAACTAGTACCACAGGGACTTGTATCGCCGAAAATGAGAATATTATTATATAATTAAAACAAAAAATGATATCTCATCTTTATAAATACTAGTATAAAGAAACATACCGTTTTTTATTTCATCATTATTATTATTATTATTATTATTATTATTATTATTATTATTATTATTATTATTATCATTATTATTATTATTATTATTATTATTATTATTATTATTATTATTATTATTAGGTCTTCAAGACATAGTCTGGAAGACCTATTGTTTTTATCCGAATTATTATTATTATTATTTGCATATTTTTTGTTACGCAGATACAGCCAAAACGACTGCTGCAAATTCGACCAAATTTTGCATGCTGATAGCCCTTACTGAGGAATAGACATGCGAAGCTTTTGAGCTTGATCGGATCATGTGTTAAAGGCACAGTACCACTCAAAGTTTCAAAAATTAACATTGGAAATTTTTTCAAAATGTACTTAGAGACTTACAACTTTTTTTAAACGATGCGCAATTACATTTGCAGCAAAAAAGTAAATCATGGCGAATTCGTAGCTTGTATACTTCCGCCGCCATATTGCTTTATTTGACTTTTTGGCATTTTCGGACCCCATGCATCTTTAACAATCTTCTTCTCTGAAGATACTTGCATCTAAGAGCTGAAATTCACACTCAATGTAGCTGAAGCATTGTAATTTTGAATTTGACTTTTTCAAGGTCCTAACGTTAAAACTTTTTTCTCAGCAACCCTTCAAACTCAAGCAACATAGCTCATGTGACCATGTTCAAGGGGCGATAACTCAAAAAGTTAGACTCCTAATTGCACCATTGTTTCAGGAATGCAAGACCTGTATGTGTACTTGAAGAAACTGTTAAAACATTGATCGCGAACATGGTCATTTTTTTCACAATTAACGATCGAAATCGGCAGAAATCTTTGACCAAACTTTAACATGGGGTAATTTTTCAAAATGAACCTAGACACTTGAAACTTGTTTTGAATGAAGCGTCATAACTGTACAAACAAAAAAGTCAATCATGACAAATTCCTCACTAGCATAGTTTTTCCGCATTTTCAACTTCTTTGCAATAATCACACTTTGCTTATGAGATTAGGTTCAATTTTAACTAACCGTTTACCACTAAAACAAAAAAGCATGCGCAGGTCAAACACTGTGTGAAGTTCAAGCAGGAAGTTTTGAAGACCTAAGTACTGCCTTGGCAGTCCTAGTTATTATTATTATTATTTTCGGCAATACACGTCCCTGTGACTAGTACCCTTCACGAAGTATGTGTTTGCTCAAACTCTTCAGATTTCAAATACACGTTATCTGTTATCGAGTTAGATTATTTGTATATCATCAGCAAATAAACACCTTTTCAAACCATAGGCATCGTCCTCTTAATGTGGCTAGGAAGGGGGAGGGGGCGGAGTCGGGAACATGTAACACGACCCACTGTACACAAGAGTTCCTGACTTCTCGGATACCTAGATTAATACGACTGACAAGCCCTTCGGAGGTAACGAGTAGCTTTGCTTTGTGTAAATAAATGCAGTAAATCTCCAGGGTTTATTCAACAAATATGGAGCAGAAATAACAATGTTCGGTACGGACAAAGAAACAGAAAGAGTATCTGTCTGGCAATGGGAAGGGGATATGTTAGGCTGATGACTGACATTTAGTAAGGAAATTACTAATAGTTACTTATACTTTTCAGAATAACATTAGTGTAAGTAATCTCTTTGACAAGATATATTGATAACACGTAAACGTGTATAATTACGCATTAATTCACGCAATACAAATTAACCTACGAACTGAAATGTGAATTAAATCAACACATAATTGGTATGACGTCTCTATGAGACTGAATTCAATCAAAATGATAAAGTGTAAATACGCCTACACTTTGCACGTGTTATAATTTCTAAGTTCTTATCTCTGCAATTTATCTTTCCCTTCCGAAATATTCCTCAACGCGCCAGTTAGGTGCATCTGAGTTACGAAATTGTACTTGTCTTAACCACAGGCAAATGAAGCGCACATGAGCTCGCGCCAAAAAGAAGTGCCCTCTCTTACGAGCTAGGCGTAGCGCAATTAATTTGCGCTGTATTTCGCTAGTCCTGTAACGTACTACGAAACTCTTCCAACAGATGTAACTTATATGCGGCAACTCAGGGACAGGGACTGGTGACAGCAGCATGCTGGTTACAGAGTGAAGGCAACCAACATAACCAAAACAATGCTATGAAATACAATTTAAAAAAATTTAAAACCACAATTTAGGTGAAGAGTTTGAATTTATTATTTTTTATTAAGTGTCTTCACTATCATCGCAAATTTCGTGGCCTACCGTCATAATAAAGAAATAAATAGAAAGAGGCAAACACATGAGAATGACATCACAAATCTTTCAATGGATTAAATGCACATCAAATTTGTAAAATAAATCTGAAATGGTAAACTGTTAAGCCTTTGACATGGTTTTGTTGTGGAATAATCGGAGAAGAGGGAGGGAAAGGGGTTCGATTGTATATCTTTCGTTATACTTTCGGGGGACGTGGATCACATCAAAGAGAATGCTTATCTATTAATGTCTTAATACTATATTTAAATGGGTAACCAAAGAAATTTAATAAAATAATCACAAATGCATTAAAAGGAAAAATACAAATTCATTTCCTCTACACAATGCTAATGCATATCACAAATGATAATGAATGCTTACCGAGAAATTAGTAATCCAATATCACAGCTTCTCAGGCATTATTCCAGTCACTAATAACGTAAGTTAAGTACCTCTTAAAGTGCGACTGCGGTCAGCCAAGTGGTACGACCGTGTGTGACTAGCAGGCTTCTTGATATTGGCATAAAACTGATCACCACGCCCCTTATTTTGGTCACGTGACCTCCTCTTGCAACGAAGAACGATCAAACTTGGTCACTTGACCAACATATCCTTCTCAATAAATGTTGTAATTACTGTTAACAAGAATTTTAAGTAGCACAATCATTGTTGATAATATATTTTGCTTTTCATAGTTATTCTAACGATGTTTTCTTTACTTGAAACTAAATCTATAAACAGCTGTTTGACATGGGTGTGTCAACTTGGTTCGCTTCCTTCACATCCTGAACTTAGTACTCTTACTGAGGGATATTAACTCACAGATGTATTTGAAATTAACAGGGAGATCAACACTCTTCTTCCAATGGCATTCTAACGCTGGATGAAGTACTCAAATCAGTTAAAAGTCAAGGGCATATGTCAAATTTTATCTTATTCAAAGACATGCTTTTTCAAGTGCTCACTGGGGTGCAGTTCAATACGGTTTAAAGTTACACCTCAGGTTCAGCTGTAATCTGCCTCAGATCAGAGTGAAGGATAAACGCATTCTAAACGTATGGCTCTTCGAAAAGAGTAGTTATTGATTCTAATAATAACAGATCATAATTTTCTGGTAAAGTTCTCAAAGGATAACAAAAACTCTTGGGCTTTGTGAATTTCAAAGCTTTCAGATTTCATTTGATCAGTAGGAGACGATAAAGCACCACCCTTCTTACAATGTATCACAAATTTCACTTTAGACCGGAAGTTAGATTTAGAAGATTAAGTAAAGATAGTGATTGTCAAAGTTAATAGTCGTATAGTGAATTTTGGCAGTGTTTGCGGCTAAAAATAATATTCTTCCATTCATATTTTAATTATTCTAATCTATTAGTAAGATGAACATCGAGTTTCAATATTTGGTCCGTGTTTAATTCTCTAACCATTCAAAACCCTGTGAAAGTCATCTACAAGAGCATGCATGATATCAGCTACAATAGTTATGAACATTTATGAACTTATGAACATATGCATGTTTCCATGAAAACACACTGGGTGTCAGTATGATAAATTGACTCAAATTTTAATTTGTACATTTGCCTTGAAGACTGTAACAATATTGTCAACATTTTGAAGTTTCTTTCTTGATATATTTCCGTTGCTGTTCATTAGAGAGAAAATTCGTATCCAACTTAAATGAAAGAGAAAAATGAAGCATTTTTTCCTTACAAATCAGTGAATTCATACATGAACTGACGAAAATCGGTTCTATGTAAAGAATTACAACATACAAGATGTGTATCGAAAGAGGTTCTCAAAATGCATAAAGGTCGCCATCACTACCACCCCTCCAAACCCTCCTTACACACGCTTGTTGATAAGAAACACTTAAAGCTCAGACTCCATGCATGATGTTGGCTTCTGAAACTTGACCTCCGCTTGACCTTCAGTGCTAGAACCGGTCGCTTCGACCTGCTAGCTTCATTGAAAGGCCTTGACAGTGACATAACGACTTTTCTTGTTAACCTTCTCCTACTGCATGGATAAAGACCAGAATTTGACGGTCGACATGTCAACTAACACAGGTAGCCAACACAATGTTTACAAACAATGAAAATGATGTTATGCAAGTTTTAACGTCTCCAGTGAGGGACAGACGAATTCTGCACTGTGTTCGAGGGTTAGTACTTTAACTTATAGAATAACCTCAGGTTGACGTATTGATTTCTTTCTACCTATTGTTTACATCAATTAAATATAATTTATTTCAAGAGAAGCTTCTGTCCTGAGTGAACTTAATTTAACTTTACAAATACACTTATGTAATGTTTGAGTTAAGTTTGAAACCGAATGCTTCTCTGAATGCATATAGAGTAAAATATCTGAATTTGTTTAACATGAAAAAAAGAAGATGTAATTAAATTTTTTCTCTCATTAATACCCCGTCTTGATAGTAAACAGGTCACATTTATATGACTGTATGCTATTCTAATATGGCTTTTTAAAGTCTCGCTGTGACTTTTTTATGTTAACACTAGACTTTCATCTTTTGTAAGTGTAACTACGTCATCTTGTCAAGGTGAACTATGTTAATGTAGATTAACTTCTTTAATGCTTTGAAGGCGGTTTTCTACGCCTTGTCGTCAGTTCTCATGTCAATAAAACAGGAAATTATGAATATAACTTCACAGCATTTGATTCAAACTTGTCCAACCATGCCGAAACGTTTTACAGGTGGACAGGTGCGAGTAGACTCTCTCCAGTCTCTAAATGTTTTCTCATTTTATCCTCGATATATCATTAATCGGGTCAAAATATGTGGCAAAAATCATTTGATTGACATTGCCATATTAAATATAGATCCATTGCAAGTTGTTATGGTGTAAAGTAATGTGAACAGTGTTTCAAAAGTGAAAATCATTGTCCCAAAACAAATCAGAGTTTGACATCCAGTTCTCACATTGCTCGTATTTCATTTTTAGTTGATAGACCTATGTTATATACATGTACGATGTTAATCATATGTTCCCGATTTACGTATACTTAACATTTTTGGAAAAAAAGTTAAATAAGCAAATATACTGATGACATTGGACAAAAACTCAGCAAATTAGATGTAAGTCCTTCTTAGCTATGAACTTGGCTACTTAACAGTGCAATAACTCCGTTCATAGCTGTTAACTCTGACGTGCAGAACGATATGACAGCAAGCTGATAACATCTATGGTTTACGTACTATCTCGGTGCTTACTTCTATCATTCTTCAGTTGATACGAATTTATATGCAGTTGAAACTCGATTTTAAATATGAACAGAAAGTGTGTCGGGGACAGCACTCCAAAATAGTTAGTTAGGAATGATTACGATCCTATAAATTTAAAGATTAAAACCATAAGATCTCTTTTAAAGTAATTATATCAATTTTCGAAATGGATAGAAAAGAACTTAAGAGAGAGAAGAAATCTTTTCGATAATCATTTGAATAGCGTTACTAAAAAGGTTATTTCAAATAAAGTTTACAATATTGGAAATCGCCTAAAACCTTTAGTCACCTTTACAATTCAACATTTGATAAAATACCTCTTTTCAATAAAAAATGGACTTTCATACCAAAATGTTAAGCAAAAGTTTCTCATTTTAGATTTTAGATGTTTAATCTTGTAAATCGCGTAAGTTAGTTTCAAAAGGATTATAAAATTCCAATTAAACAACCACAAAATGTAGCCCCGGCATCAACACATTTCAAGCAGGATTCGAACCCAATAACTATCCTACCTGTGAAGGGAGTTATAACCTGGCAAATATCCATACAGGTAATTCCACTGACACCTAGCTGACTACTGACCTAAAGCCCATCCGGACTGTAAAGATAACGCCGGTCACAGATGACCGACGTGCTCACTGAACCGTAGCAAGTGATGACTGACATTAAGGCACTGATAACCACCTCCAGAGAGACATCTTAGATACAAGGTGATGAAAATGGATAACCTGTTAAAGTGATCAATTGTCTGATAATATCTGACATACATAACAAAACATTCAAAACATTTTTCATAAATTCTACATTCTTGAAGTAGAAACTACCTACAATACAATAATTCATTTACGTCTCACTTCTGTACACACATAAAATATATGTACATTTGTTGTACATAGAATCCGTATATAAAACATGTACAGAACCATTCACAACAGAAGTATGAGAGACAGATATCCAAAACATAGTTTAACCATGTAATAAGTTTTTTCTAAGTTGTAAAATTATAATGCAGTTTTGGGTGTAAAATAACTGCAGTAAAGGAATAACAGTATAGGGGTCATTCAGTGCACTGTCCGTGAAAATGGGTCTTAATTATGTGCGGTCGAGTGAGTTTCCATTGAGAAGATTAGACCCCTATGTGAGAACAGGTCAAAACTCCACAGCTAGCCTCCCTGGATCGAAGTCACGTTAATGTAGTCCAGTTCTTTCATTCAGAAGCGATTGCTAACGAGAATTGACAGAGTGGTCAGCTAACGGAAGGTAGCAGCAGTAGGTACCGTCAAACATAACATCAGTAAGACAACTAGACACACTCAAGAAAGCTTTTAAATTTTTTATGTTTTGTCTGGATGGCAGATTACACAGACCTGTGAAAGAGTCAAATCAAATTCAATTTACCAAATGAACAAGTTTAGATACAGTTTTAATTGCTCCTTGAAGGAAAATGAAGTTTTTGTTAAAAGATGAATATCAAAAATCAATGTTTTCCATTTTCAATCTCATGAAATAGCAGTATTTCACAACCGTTTGCTGTTTTCGTGAAAATCCATTTCAAAGACAATTGGTTTCACATGTTCATCAACTGTTCAACTGTTTTTGATCAAATAAACAAGTTACAAAAGTTTTTGTGTTAGGAGTGAATCCTTTGGTCGATTTATCCTAGAATTCCCAGTGAACCAAGTTTTAGTTTGGGACATATTCAGTGAGGAGTAAATTGTTTACAAATTACAATTATTCAAAAAACCAAAAACGTTAGCACACAGGTCGATTGTATGCTTAAAGGAAAGGGAGCAACGGCTAAGCTTTGTTGTACCTCCGTTAGGTCCCTCCGTCACAGACAGACAGACAGATGTTTTATTAAAGTCTTGCCTCATAAATTAACAATAAAATAGACAAACAAATATAACCATGTAAAACAATGAGCCCCAGGTGCAGGGTTATGTTTTTTACCGCTTAGACACAATTTGATGGAGTGTACTACGTGACACGTAATCAATATGACGCTTACATGGGACTCTATCAATTAATTTATTCACATTACTTACTTTTTCAATATTTGTTCCGCTCAAGACTTAGACACTAATTGTTGGAATGTTAAGAACTTTGACACATGTCAGGACTGTAATGTAAGTGTAGATGTGCCGTTTGCATGATAGAGAGATATTTCTATTTAAGTCTCACTTTCTTTGCAAGTTCAGAATAAAGCAAAAACCTTTTCATTGGTATCAAAAGTAAACATATGTATCAGATCGTATGTATCAGTACCTATTTTGCATATGTTAGGCAAATATTCTTCGTTAAACTGTTCAGTTTTATTCCCTGCTGAACTCAGACACTACTGATGGAAGATCCATAAAATACTTGACATACTGACACACGAGCTATGATATGTAGATGTACCCGGTGTTTCTATGTTTTAGTCTCCTCTATATTTTATAAGATAGTTGTTCTCTTTATATGAAACACGGGTAGAACCTCCGTATGGACTATTTTCATCGCTGTTGCGAGAGAATTTTGACTAAATGCAATCTCTGTTTTTGAAGTTTCTGCTACTACTAAGGAAAGCGGGATATATGAGTGAGCTGTGCTAACGAATGCTCTGAGATAAATCTAGAACCAGAAATATATCTAGGCATGTTTGTGGAAGGTATTCAAGATAGAATTACAGATGCCTCATGTATCACGCCGTATCTCCCTATGGGTTAAAGGACAGCACGAAGAATGTTGTTTTTATACACCTGTTTTTATCAAATGGAAACAAATTATCAAAAGTATCTCCGGTCTTCCATAAAACGAAGCATTTGTATGATTTAACCACCACGAGTGATGTGAAACTGCCTTGAGGTGAAAAGAGAACAAGTTCTAAGGATTTACAACTTCTTTATTGAAGGAATGCGACGTTTCGGTGTATATACTAACACCGTTATCAAGCAAGTGCCTTGAGGTGTCAAATTCCCTGCAGTTGTACCGAACACCTTAGCATCTGCATTACACAGACCATGCATGCTCCATCCCGTTCCTTATCTTCTGTATGTCTTGAGCTTAGCTTTAGATTTGGTTTATGCTAGTGCATCTTGACATTCAAATGCATTTAGCCAGCGACAAAGGGGATTCAGTATGGCGTAAAAATCATGGCAATATTTTAGCTATAAAACTTTATAAATACACGACTGTTTAACATGATTTAGCAATATACTGATATAGACAATAGACATTGTGCGAAGAAATGGCCATATGATTATGAACTACTACTAATCTAAACAGGATTCTCATATAAACGATATTTTTATTTAAAGTACTTCAGTAATGATATCTTCAGGAAACAATTGTTCATTTCATGTCTCCAACATGACACCGTGCGCCTGTCACATGACCGGTTAACTTCCTTTACATGTTATAGAAATCAACATGACATCGTAAGCCAGTCACATGATCGGTAAACTTTCTTTACATGTTATAGAAATCAACATGACATCGTACGCCAGTCACATGATCGGTTAACTTCCTTTACATGTTATAGAAATCAACATGACATCGTACGCCAGTCACATGATCGATTAACTTTCTTTACATGTTACAGAAATCAACATGACATCGTAAGCCAGTCACATGATCGGTAAACTTTCTTTACATGTTATAGAAATCAACATGACATCGTACGCCAGTCACATGATCGGTAAACTTTCTTTACATGTTATAGAAATCAACATGACATCGTACGCCAGTCACATGATCGGTTAACTTCCTTTACATGTTATAGAAATCAACATGACATCGTACGCCAGTCACATGATCTTTAAACTTTCTTTACATGTTATAGAAATCAACATGACATCGTACGCCTGTCACATGATCGGTAAACTTTCTTTACATGTTATAGAAATCAACATGACATCGTAAGCCAGTCACATGATCTTTAAACTTTCTTTACATGTTATAGAAGTCAACATGACATCGTACGCCAGTCACATGATCGGTAAACTTTCTTTACATGTTATAGAAATCAACATGACATCGTAAGCCAGTCACATGATCGGTAAACTTTCTTTACGTGTTATAGAAGTCAACATGACATCGTACGCCAGTCACATGATCGGTAAACTTTCTTTAAATGTTATAGAAATCAACATGACATCGTAAGCCAGTCACATGATCGGTAAACTTTCTTTACGTGTTATAGAAGTCAACATGACATCGTACGCCAGTCACATGATCGGTAAACTTTCTTTACATGTTATAGAAATCAACATGACATCGTAAGCCAGTCACAAGATCGGTTAACTTTCTTTACATGTTATAGAAATCAACATGACATCCTACGACTGTCACATGATCGGTAAACTTTCTTTACATGTTATAGAAGTCAACATGACCATCGTCTTTGGGAAGCTTCTACATTGCGTTATGCACGTTCAGAATGATCCTCAAGAACAGGCGTAACTATGCCACACTTTCGTATGACGGTGGGAGAAACGTAATTGGAAGTTGGGTGAAGGCAAGGCGAACAGCAACCCGATCCGTCAAACTCCTTCTTTATGTGGATTCGATGGATGGACAGTGCTTTTTAATTATCATTTACATAACATGCCCGAAAATGTTCAAATATATCTTTGATATACACCACGCAACGTTCGTTAATGATCGTTCGTGACAGTAAAAACTTCCTATAGCTTTAAAGCTCTATTAACAAATATACACTCATGTTAAAGATAAGACTCTTTATCACGATCGCAGACATGATGTCCACAGTAAGAGAGATTTCTTGAATAACAGCTTCGATAATGACCATAACGCCTTTAAAGTTTGTTTTCACTAGAAACTGGCCCATCCATGTTGACGTTAACGAGTCTGTTCAGCCAGATCCTGTATAATTCCATACACATATCCTCCTAGATGTTTGTTTATCAACGGTTCTGACCTAGAATGTTTGTATGTTTGCGTGACTTCAGTAGCAATAGTACTTAAATTACATATCAAAGGGTAAATATTGCCAACCTTATCTCATAATTTTTTTTATTAAGTCTTACAATTCAAAGAACTTGTCTAAGTTTTAATTTAGATTTTGTCATTAGTATCACACGGTTTATCAACACACAACACTAAGGTTACATTATATATTTAATCCTGAAAATTTCTATAATTACGTTTAACTTATAGTTTTCTTTCAAAACATGCAATAGAAAGAATATAATGAAATGCCTTTTTCGAAGACTTCCTTTAATCTTTAACCAAGATAAAAACCAAATGAAGTCATTTACATTGAGAAGTGTTTCGGGAATGATCTGAAGAATATTCCATCGCCCCACTGGGTCCGGACAAGGCTACAACTTATTTCCGTCTGTATTCATATTTAACACCGTGGTGAAAACGACGTGGTTATCGCATTGAAAGTTCGGGACAGTGCGATGGTCTATCCGATACCACTGAATCTTTGCATCCTTTATGTAAGGTCTCTAGATCAATGATTAGTTGAATATCTAAAGGACAATAGTTATATAGTTAATGGGTTTGCTAGACGTCACACCTAAACTGTTTGGTTCATCCCCGCATCTTTCGTGTATCATTCACGGCACTATATAGCAGTAGAAATATTCATGTTTTCAGACTGAAAGGAGCCTACCAAGCACATCCATGTTTAAAGTTTTTAAAACAACTTATATAAACACCATTTTATATCACATGACATTAAACAAAACTATGGTAATTAACTTGTACATATGTACCGATCGTACATGTGCTGCCTCATGCAGTTGAACTTTTAAATTAAACATTTCAAAGAAATATCTGAATTCCGAAGTTGAACAATATACATCTCTTTTGGTAGTAGTAACATTTTATCTGTCTGTCTAACGTATCTGTTTTAATCAAACCCTACAGAACGTGGTTATCGATAACCATTGACAAACAGTGGAAATGGCCCACATAGAATAACTCAAATTACAAAATGAACAGGTGTGCGTTACTTTATATATAGAGGCTCCAGTAACAGTGAATATACAGAGAGGCTCCAGGGCGGTAACAGTGAATATACAGAGAGGCTCCAGGACGGTAACAGTGAATATACAGAGAGGCTCCAGGACGGTAACAGTGAATATACAGAGAGGCTCCAGGGCGGTAACAGTGAATATACAGAGAGGCTCCAGGGCGGTAACAGTGAATATACAGAGAGGCTCCAGGACGGTAACAGTGAATATACAGAGAGGCTCCAGGACGGTAACAGTGAATATACAGAGAGGCTCCAGGACGGTAACAGTGAATATACAGAGAGGCTCCAGGACGGTAACAGTGAATATACAGAGAGGCTCTAGGACGGTAACAGTGAAAGAATGCAAGAAGGAATCGCCCTGGATGCAACCAGTGACCGTGACAAAGTGGTTCAACTTCTGTCGAGGTGTGGAAAAACAATCAAACATTCTCAATGATAACAAAGAACGCCTCCACCCTTTTGACAGAACACGAAAGAGTACTTTACCGTATCTGTAGAGATACATCCAAAGTTGGTGATGTGCAAACATATGTACTCGCCGGAGTTTACATTGAGCCCTTAAACATAAACGAGCACTAATCAGTAGCGTATGTTTATCGAATAGTCAATTTTTAAACGATGTTTTATGTATCATACGACTAAATACAACATACCTGATCTATTCCAACTTTCTTCATAAGACACTAGTAGCACGTACATTTGCCATCCCTTCATGTGTGCAAAAGTAATCTTTGGAAAGTAAATACATATTCTTGGATTGTCTCATGCAAGACTCACCTTGTAAATAACCATGTAAAAGGGGTAGTAACACGTGATTTTAGATAAATAAATTATCTCACGAAAACGAAAGCGAATGTTTCAAATTGCAAGACAAAGTTCATGAATAAAAAAAACAGTTTCATAAAGAACGTACAATGACCGGTTAAGCTAGGCAAATCCATTTACCAAAGTCAAAGGATTCAAAGGTGTTCACACTAGTGTTTTTCTTGTTTCTATTTGATTATTTCCTCTATCACTACTACACGATCGGGTTTAGAATTGAAATGTTTGTGCATTTGGCTTAGGCTAATGTCGATTGAGGAACATAAATCTTTCAACAAAAAACCCCCGGGGCTATTGTTCCTTTAAAACTTTTAACTTTGTAAAATCTGCAGATCTGCAGTTGCACTTCCAAGAAGACGAATGCTCTTCACTTAAATGAACACTAGCTGTTGAGTGGTGGAAGAACAGTTTAATAGCTAACTTTTTTGCATAATGAAAATCAGAACTAATAGAGGAAGCTAAAAAGATTAAACTTTGCAATGGCTTTACACCATTACACCCTTCAAAACTTAATCAAGGGGAAATATACACAAGCGATATCACCGACTAACTCCCACTTGCAAAACTGCGTTCTTCATTCATTGCAGCTGACGTCATAACAGATTGTGAATGGAATTTTCCGACAAAACCAAAACAAATTTAACTTTTTTTCTTAACCAAACCGTTCAGCGGTTACCTTTTTTTTCAATCCTTTGATTCGTTTTACAGGCGTTCCTGTAGTTATCAGGCCCGAATGTCTCCTTATGTTTGGAAGAGTGTACGTAAAAAGTTGACTTTTTGATGATAGCTCATCAAGCGTATTTAAAACCATCACGAATAGCTGGCTAACCCATTAGGAAACTTCCCATGTTTTTTTGAATAGAAATACGTATTGAAACAACAGGTTTCCTCGTGACCTCAAGATCATACAATGCCACGTGTTTTACTATGAAAATTACTTATTAATCTTTAACATTATGAATGAATATGTCATAATTTGTGATTTAATGAATGAATTTCAAAGTTCAGATAAAAAATTATATACAATAAGAAAATGCCTACAGTTAAAAAATCAGACATGCTACAGTACTAGTATTTTCGTTTCATATTGATGAACTAAATGGTTATCAGTGCTACCGATAGGACACAACCAACTGGGATGATTCCATGATGTCACGGATTGTTTTCATTTCTTAGAATCTTTCAAAGAAATGTTGGAAGCATAGAGATAACTTACACTCCAATAAGAGCATTGCGGTTGAAATGTATAGCTTAGATGTAGACTAAACAGATTTTCGATTAGAGAGAATAAGAGGTTGAGAATCCTTGAAATTGATAGACAATCTATGTCAGTATAACAAGACACTACTGAAACATCAATGTTTAACAAGTTTACCTTAATTTAAAACTCACTCCCGCAACATAAGGATTAGTCGAAGAAAATAGGAAATTTATGGATTAACAACTTTTTTATTGCAAGCTAACGGTGTTAGTATCTACACCGAAACTTCGCATCTCTTTGCAATAAAGAAGTTTTTAATCCATAAATTTCCTATTTTCTTCATCATACCAACTTCTGAAGTGCCACTCAAAGAAATTAGGATTAGTCATCCACCAATGAGTACCTCTTCTAAACCAATGAGAATGCGAGCCCTTTTTCTCAAATACTACATTATTGCTTAACAATTAGTATCCAATCTACTTAAACTAATCATCCGGTCCGACACACATTCAGTTTTTGTTAAACGAGCTATTGAGTGTAACACTTTGATGGCCGTACTTCTAGTGGGCTTTATCCGCGATAGTCACACCAGGCCACAAATATGGGCGGAGTCGGGCAGCCGGAAATACACCAATAAGAGGCGGATGCAAACCTGTTTGATATATCAGCTTAAGAGTATTATTTGAAGAGTTATTCCCCTTTCACAACGTCAATAACCGGCGATGTCAATGAAATATAAAAAATGAGAAAATATTGAGTGGTTATATGAAGTAAAGATAGGTTTAATATACATGTCACATGTATGTGCGATTTGGCCGAGTGGTTAATGTTTTTCTTTCTTAACCTGAGAATTTGTTAACATGGATCTTGCAAATTAGGTAAACGTGATAATGAAAGATAGATATGATGATCATGACTTCAATGACTTGATAAAAGAAAATTTGAGATTAAAAACAAGTTCTTGTATGTTCAGAGTTGACTTCACCTATCGATTATACAATTAAGTACACACAGTTCGAGTTAAAACTAACCTCCCGGTACACACGCCCACTACGCTGATGGGTCAGGGTGACCCGGGCACTCGTTTCTATAGTGCGATGCTCGTACTAATCAACACTACCTCATCGGGGATATATTTTA
Organism: Phorcus lineatus; assembly: GCA_921293015.1. NCBI lineage: Eukaryota > Metazoa > Mollusca > Gastropoda > Trochida > Trochidae > Phorcus > Phorcus lineatus. The sequence continues at coordinate 30,529,190 of OV121091.1, forward strand.
TTGCCTAAACTTATCTTCAGTTGATGATCTTAAATGTATTTAAGAAGTTATAGTTACTTTAAACAGGCGTTAGTTGTTAGACGAATCTATCGTAATTTATTTTTAAAAACTATTTACCACCAAATTCTAGAATAAGTAGTCAAATCATGATGACAAAACACAATGATTCATGTCTTACAGATCTAAAGTTCATACATATCAAAATGATTTTCACATGCTATTTGATTTTACAATTTTCTTTACGCTTGAGAAAATTCTTTTATATCGATTTATTGCCTAAAGGCACATACTGCATTACTTTAACTGATGAATAATATGCCTTACCTCTGACATAGAGCCGGAGATCGTTTCAAATAAACTATGTTATCTCGTCTGTTTCTTGTTTAAATAATGGTTTATATATAATTCAATACATTCCAACCACGAAGAAGTTAGCATATCTTTCCCTTTCAGAATCCTTTCCCATAAAAGGAATTTAACGTTTTGGAAAGTTAGTTACATATACACATTTATACAAAAGGCGACACTGTCAAAATCATCACTTAAATAATTCAACGAAGCGAAAGTTTTCACACAAAGATGTTGCTCGTTAAAATATATATATATATTAATCCTTTTGAGGATAGGGAATTTACATTCAGTTATCTCGTAATCATTATCACAAAACAGATCACTTTGCAAATTAAAAGATCATTTACTCATGTTTGCTATTGTATTTGAATAACACCTTCTTCATATATCGCAAAACAAGGCAGAATTGAAAATACGTTCAAAATTGAGAGAAATATGTCATTTGAATGAAGGATAGGGTGTAATATTTCCATGCAAAAACAAAAACTTAAAATTCGGACACATTCTTATATTACATGTTTAGGGCAGTTTCGAACCCACACTCTTGGTGTCAGGCAGACAGTGTCATCCTCAATAAAACTATATTGCATGTATTGCCTAGTATGTTAATGACATCATCTCTCTTGCTTCTAATGAAAACGACACTACCTGATTTATAGATCTACATCCATTACTCATTATGCATTAATTCGATAAGGGGATAAAAAGGAAACCCCAAGGTACTTACATCATTGAGTATCGTCACTGGTCTCTTTCAAAGCTCAACAAGGGAAACTCTGACTTTTAGAAAGTTGTGAATGTCAACCATCGGAAGAGTGAACGTGGTGTAGGAGTGTCACTATCAAGACGCGCGTCATGTAAATACGACGAGTCCTTCATGTCGAACCGACGTCTACCATGTAACGGTATGTCACATTTCAACATAAACTTCTAGTCCTTTGAATAACCAAATGATATCTCATTTTTGAAACCTTTGATGTTTTTAGATTTGCAAACATGCATAAAAGCAAATAATACAGGCCTTATGCATTTATTCTTAAATATATTACGTAAATAATACTGACTCATTGCCATTTACATGTTATTTCTTAACAATTATTCATTATTTCAAATTCAAACTTTTCTACAAATAATGTTGACAGCAGCAATGTTTATACGATTTTAACTGGCTATGATCATTGATTAAATCGAATATGCAGCGACCCAACATTATCTATGCACTTGAAAACAAGCAGAACATATAAATCTCTATGTTCAGTCAATGTGACGTTAAGTGAATACAGAAATAAGAGAAAGGCACCCGGATGTATAGACTCATTTTTCTGTCAGTTCTCTTTCTATTCAACCCAAAAGTTTCATGTTTCGTTTTCTCTGTTGAATTTTTCATTGTGATCCTTAAACACTGAACAAAGCCTTAAATATCCATCAAAGGTATATTACCTCAATCCGACTATAAAAAGGCAGTAAAGCGGCCATTATAAGCTATAAATGTACAGCTTTAATGTAGGAGTAAAGATTAATTTTTCACTTACTGTCTTTCTAAAATCATAATATCATATCACGAGACACAACATTCACAGGGAACAGACAGATAACGAAAGAGGAAATCAACATGAAAAATTCTGTATTTCGTAAGTAAAAGAAGCTGCCACGATGTCAAAAGTATGATTAAGGAAGTGTTTATATCAGTTCAACATTTGAACTGACAACGAACGATTTGATATGTTCGAAGTTCCTCGACGTTGCAGTATAAGAAGGAAAAGTAACTTGTCTCTGCACGCACATTTTAAAAATAAACCTTACTTTTATTTTTCTATTTGTATGATATCCATCACAGTTATTGACGATGGTCTCAAATCATATCAATTATTTGTACAAAAGGCAGTAAGTCTAAGTGACAAACTGAAGTATGAACTTGACTGACGTGTGTAGCCATGTAGAAAACACCCATCTCTGTTTTGCTATAACTCTAATTCAATACAGTGCTGCCCTCGTGTTTTCATACAGTAGGTTCTTTAAATAACTCTCTTCTTTGATGTACATTTTCCGCTGTTTGTGTTATTGTAAATTTTCAATGTAGAAATAAAGAATATAATTTATAAAAAATAAGCACAAATGGAAGCTTTCTCCGACTATGTTCAACTCCATGAAAGGTATATACTTCAGTATGTATTTCACTTGTTGAGGGCTTGACACGTATAATAAAAAATGAGTGGCGTACTTCAACATCTGCTGACAGACGTATACATCATATTCTCTATTACAGTCTGCGTGTGTCAAATAGAAAAATTAAATCATAAGTCCCTAAAATTATAATTTGCACTGAAATCTGTTTTTTTAAATATTTTACAAATATAAGAAAAACGTCCATGAACAAGTGTACACTTAAGGAGACTGGAGAAGCTAGACTTAACAGAACTCATATTCGGAATATGTCTTCATCTTGAGATCTCGTGCATAAGCCTCGCATAGCCCAAAAAGGAGAACGGTCAGGTGGGCATGACATTCTTTCTCAAAGTCCTTTCTCTGCTACCTTGCACCATCTGACATCAATTTCTTTCAAACCATGATGTCATTTTTGAAGGAAATACACTTTCAAGATGAAAGAAAAATGACTTCGCAAGTCAAGTCATGGTTCGACAAACAACCTATGAGCGTCTTTACACAAGGTCTCTCGTAGTTGTAAAAACGATGGGAGAAACATGATGGTTGCTATATACACGTATGTAGACAAGAAATAGTAACTGTGTAAAGTAAGTATCACTAAGTCCGTTGCAAATCTGTCTACATCATTTTTTGATGAACGCCCGTCACTCATACAATGCATATCGTGATGTCATTGTGGTATCGTAGCATAGCAAAAAGAAACGATTATTTTCTTTACATTTCAGTAGTGTTTTGTATTTCCTTAACCAAAACCTATTCTGATTTTCGCATATTTAAATGTAGCAGTAAATCAAGTATTTTCTTTCATAGAAATTAAAAATTGATTTCAATGAAGTAATTTCTTTATTGCTCCGATGTGGCAAATTTATTCCAAAAGCATTGAAACTGAAAACTGTGATGCCGAACTTACACTACTGTCCTGATGCTATCTGATAGTAGGATAATTGTACATTAGGTAATCCAGTGACAGTTCATTTGGAATAATGCATGTGATGCAGGTGAATTCGCTTGAGGAATTAAACGGTGCTGTCGCATACGGAAGAGCCACTCCGTGATTTTCATAACATATTATTTACCTTTGATACGAACCTAAATGTCATATGTGGTGATATAAAATCAAAACATCCTAACTTTTCATGTCCAAAAGATATATATGACAAATACTGGCTTTCCATGAAAATCTAAAAACAGCCTTATAATGCACAGCGGTGTAGATATCACGTCCAATATACAGTGATACTAGTTATATAACATAACAAACACTATCAACTAACTGCCTAACTGCCCTCCTGGCTGTTTAGATACGTCTCCAAAATTACGTTTGTCTATTTGACGCGCGCCACTGTCCGGTTTTCGATCATAATTGTTACGTTCTACCTTCATATTGTCACTGTTAAAAAACAATAAGCTTTCAAATGTGTCTTTTTGGTAATAGTCGATACTTCGCGATCAAATGACTCCATTGATTAAGTTTGGCATATATGACTCAAACAACTCACGGAGTGGCTCTTTAAGCATTTTTAACTGAAGAGTATCACATAACGGATACATTTGTTCGCGTCTTTTAGGGTGGCACTCTCTGAGTTGTTCAGTCGCTTGTGGGAATCTTTATGAATGGTGTCATTTTATAAGGAAATACTGATTGTTGTTGACAAGTATATATTTCAATGCGTATCAATGCAATAGAGTGACAATCTGAAGGCATTAAGTAGCGTTTCTGTTCGGAGGCCGGAAAATAACGCTCGTAAATTACTCAAACATTTTCTGGATACCTATCTCAGACATGTGAAAAAACCCCATTTGAGTAGATAGTGTTACTGTATTCATGTTTGTAAAATAGGATTCATGTAAATAGTACGTGGGGTTTCGGCTCATGCATACACACAATGCTGTTTCTCGATTTTAATTGGAAACCAATAGTTATCATGTATTTGGCATTTTAGTTGAATATATAAGATTTTTTAAGGATATCAACATGTTTTGATACATACGAAAGCCAAACAAAATTCCATGACAGTCATGCTAACGCAAGTTTTCACCTTTTTTAATAGTCAATGCTCTGATATAAAGACTGTTAACCATCAGATAGTAATGTGTTAATATATTACAAAATCATCAACATAATTCTTAAAACAGACACAGATGTGACATTGTTATATTATTGATCACACTATCTGCAACAGCACAAATGTTTGAACGTTTTCGTGTCAAGTCCCTCTCAGAATTAAAACCCACACCTCGTCGGGAACGCTGTGACATACGGTCCAACCAGTCAAATAGTTATATAGCGATGATATGCTTAAGAATCTAGGCAAAAACGGTTCAGATACGATCGCTGTAACAATGGTTATCATGTCTGAGTCCAGTTTAGTAATCCGGTTGAGGTTATTACAATCAAAATAAAAGAACACAGGCTTTCAAGCGATATCATTGGTTGCCTAATTTTAGACAGTTTATAGGTCATAGGTCACAGCGCGCAGGGTTTAGTGGGGTTGTAACCCAGGGTACTGTAGTGGAGCGTAAGGGTATACTTTTTACCCTGAGACAGGATGTAATTTGTTTTAGTCCTCTACTATCACGGTGCCATACTTCAAAGACTATAAAGTGCTCACATTTTTAAAGATTACTAGAATATTATCGTAATAGAGCACATCAAATGAAATGTAACTTTGCGTCATTATCTGTTTTGCAACTTCGAGAATGGTGTGCAGACATGACTCAATCCAGATGCATTAACCTCCGCGACTGGTCTCAGAAAAAAACCTTCAATAAATAGGGAAGCTGAAGTTAGCAGCGGGTTAGTTATTCGTTATTCGTTATTCGAATAACGAATAACTGACCCCCAATAAATAAGGTCTAAGCCAATTATGATTCCTGACACGTTGGTAGCCCGAGAAACCAATGAGTAAAAACTGCTTACCTAATTAAAACGAACAGTAATGAAAACGGATGCCCTAAAAATCAAACAATCATGTCAATATGACAAATATTACTAGTAATAGCAACACGTTGAGAGCAAAAGGAAAGGAATAAGTAAATACCGGTATGGACATTCTCCAAACATTACAAATACAGCCAATATCTTGACAGATAAATGTTAAACAGTGAACGCTAAGGCCGTTACCTCTGCAAACAAAACAAACACCTTTCTCGGTCCCCCTGAACCTATAGCTTGACAGATTTGATAAAATACATGTAAAAGATGAAGTTGTAACTACAAAATCATCCTTAAAACGGGTTCGTTCCAAACTATCAAAGTCATTAATGAGATTGAAAACTTTCCGAATCGTTGTGCGTATCAAATAAAGAGACTTGTGGATACGATGCAGGGTTACTTAATCTTAATATTGAATATTTCGTTTACTATCGTACTTCTAAGTATACAGATTTACCAACACGACGTCTAATAGATATGTTAGTGAATGTTTATCGTTACCTCAAACAAGGATTATTTAAAACCCAGTAGCCCACACTTAGCCTACTAGGGACTTTCCGTGTAATTTCATAAGATTGTTTCGAAAATGTATATCCTCCCTCAAAGAAAGTGCCTCGGTTTGGATAACCCTTCAACGACAACAATCTCGCTCACGAAGTGAGCTTCAACAGCGATTCACAAGCACTGTGTTGAAACATATGAGAAAATATACATAATGGCATGGAGCAGATTTAACAGTTTAAATTTATGTTTACAGTCTTGGCTTTCTCCAGAAAATCGACATGCATTTCTTTTTCAACAAGGCAAACAGAAAAATAAACAGCACATTCTGATTTTTATTAGATATCTCTTGTCACTGCCTTGCAAGCAGGAAGTTGAGTAATATGAGTAGAAACAATGTTCAGAAAAAAAGAAGAATTACCCAACAACGATAAAAACGTTACTGCGTCTCTCTAAATATGTTTCAAGGAGGTCTTGTTTAAAGCAATTAAAGTGACCCGGCAGTAGGAACTGGGCTCTAGATTGCAATCTGCCGCTCGCTTGCGTAAAAAGAGCCGGACTCGCAGAACTAGTTTAATGTGACCAAAACTAACTCTATTAGATACAACTATGAGTCTAGGGCTGTGTTATCTTATCTTACTTGTTCATACTTTTTAATCATATCTAATCAAATATACACAAGTTACACACGTGAATAAAATGATCTTAATATAGCTTCTGAAGTACATCGATACCTACAAAAATAGTTTGATTTATCTATACAACATGAGCGCATTTGTAATTGAAACGTCTATCTCTGTAACCAACAGATCGCACTGAAGCTTGTTTCCAAAACGGAAATTTTTTAGATATCATTTCCTCAGGCTGGCAAAGTCATAAGAATCTTTTCTAGACGAATGAAAACTGCTTAGTAATACGTGTCCAGAGAAGGAGCAGGAGTACTTGTCCTACTGAAGACTTCCACACTCAGTGTGACAGGTGACGGTGAATCGGAGAAGGTGTCAAAAGCAAGCCGTTATAGTCAACTTATCTGAAGAAACAACAACCCTATTTGTTATCGGAAGTGTGGGCTGGTCGTTCGAGAGAGGCTAAGGGCACCAAAACCTGCATGCGGTCTTGGGAGACTGGTTTTAATAGCATCATAATTAGCAGATGAAATGAGTGGGAGGGTGGGGCGCTTCCCAGTGCACGATAAGATAAATACGTTCCCAGGTTTTATACTAGTACAAGACGGGCTCTATGCACTTAAAATCTAACACTTAAGCTTCAGAGTGTTCTGGTATTATGAAGAAAGATTAATCGCTCTCTCAGTTCAAGAACAGATAAAGGAAGTTAAACAAATCCAAGTGATACATTGTATGTCGTATCTAAATTATATGATCGACCATTGTCAAATATAACTGAATGAACAAATATTCTCATGTACTTTAATTAGCAGTCCATAAAGTCGTTGAAGTAAATTGCTGAAAGCTTTCTACTTACTCATGAATTACAATGTTTCTCTTAACGTGACACAGAGTACCTTCATAATTTTTATGTTGCTTAAATAAGAGCCAAAATACCATCTGCCCTGAATTGAGGTCAAACATCCTCTAAAAACTAGCATCGTTATCTCTGAATTTGCCAAAACTAGAAAAATTTACTGTTCTCAATGATAATACAAAAACAGCCATATAGATCTTAATAAAATCAACTTTCTGCGCCCAGTTTACATGAACATTAGTTAACACTGTCAACCAATACTTGTCTCTGTGCCTGCTGTAGATAAGTTTAGAAAATTAATCTCTAGTCATCGGCGCGCGCCACTGTCCGGTTTTCGATAACAAATTGTAACTTAATCCGGTTTATTGTTTCTATACTGAAATTATAATCTCTAAGATGGTGATTTTCAGATAAAAACACTACTTCTCGAAAAATTAACATCATTAGTGAAGTTTGACATATTTGACTCCAATAACATACTCTGTGTCCCTTTTTGAGAATTATTTTGAGATTTGAGAAATGATATTAACATATTTTTGTCAACAAATTGAATATAGATAGGTACACAAGCCGCAATGGCTTTCCATTACATTTTTTCATAACAACAAATGTAAGGAGAATAAAACACTAAATGGGGAAATCAGTCACAATGCTTGATTTTTAAAATAAATCGTGAAGTGACTTCAGAAGTGGCTTAAAGATTGTTCTCTCTCTCTCTCTCTCTCTCTCTCTCTCTCTCTCTCTCTCTCTCTCTCTCTCTCTCTCTCTCTCTCTCTCTCTCTCTCTCTCTATATATATATATATATATATATATATAGATATAAATAATGGGGTAAAACTCTTTTCCTTACCTTGGAAGTTTTGAGCAGTGCAAATTGACCTTTTCAAGTTGAGTAGGGAAATAAACACAAGTTGAAGTAGAAATGCATTTTTAAATCAAATCATTTATCATTGACACTTTTCCTACTTACAGGAAACGAGAATACTCTTATCTTAAAGTGGATCTGAAATGTTATATGATAACATTCACCAGTTGATTAATGATGAAAACATGATAAAGAATACTTATACCTTAAGTCTTCTGTCAAATATAAAACAAACGAGGCAACCGGAATATTCCCATCTATTATACTACCTCTTATATGACCTGACATGTAAAACAACATATATTATTTTTGACGAGCACTTCTAATGCTAACATGGGCTCTCTTTATTTCCCCCGAAATTGAAGATCCATGTACATGCAGTGGGGTAAGACATTACAGGTGCCCTAAAAGTATACATTACACGCGCATCTGCACACGCGAGATAAACACGTGCAGCACGTGCATGGGTAAAGACTCCGCGAAATGAGTTAAACTTGTAAGTTTTATTTACATTTCTCCAATGAAATGACAAGAAAGAAATACATGACATCAAGATATCTAACCCTGTTTATATGTAATTTTCCTCTTAGAGCTGTAAGTCAATCAGAATTTTTAGACTTTTGATAACGACAAGGGTCCACAGACATATTTGTTTTTTCTTTGCAACGTTCTTGATATAATGTGAGCATATCATGTTCCTAATCCTTGAATGTTAAATATCGATAGTTATGTTTCACATTGAAATAGACCCCCCCCCCCCCCCCCCCCAACATTTGAAGTCACACCAGTGCAACTTTCAGTAACATTTGATGCCAGTTTTTCTGCCACAGTCATGCAGTTATTGAATTATGCACACACTCGCTCATCATCATCATAATTACATCATCACTGTGTATATCAGAATAAAAACTCTTCCAATAAATGCACTTGAAGTTATGGCCTTCTTTTGTGAAGTCTCTGATGATAATACTATCGTTGAGAATTGCAATTCCTCCCGTCTACATAAACCGTTATTCCTTGGCTCAGATGATACATCTGTTCATGGTTTATTATATGTGTTCTAGCACTGTTTCGCATTAACCCGTAAGGTAAATAATGTAACATAAGAAGTTATAACTTGCTATTTGATGACTTGAATTTCTTAAGCAAACAATGTCATTGTAAATATACACAATGATAAAACTTCAGCATATGGTCCACATACACACGCCAAGAGCACGCAATGGCACCTGCAGGCTTCTGCAGTCGGTCGGTCATCCAGAAGCAAAATAGGAACTAAATACGGTAGAGTACGGCTCAGAGAAACACGGACATCCCATCGTCCCATATTCATATCCAGACAATGGTCCCTCAAAACACTGCCTGAATCAGGCTGTATACTCTCTGCTATCTTGGAAAACTGTAGCATGAACATTCGACACAGATTCGTTTGCAAACTTGAATGTCATTAAGAAAAAGCTCTACAGGTTTTCATCTGACTTCACCATGTTTTATTCTGATAAGAATAAATTATTAAAATGTGAGTTCATAAATGATACTATCAGGAGTTCTCCATTTGATTTCGATTACAGATCTTTAGTTCGTTTGATAAAGCAGACAAGTATCTCTCGAAAATCTCTTTTAAAGAAGAAAACCAAGAGCCTATCTAAAATTATAATGTATTTCTCACACGCAAATTTACGTGTACGTTAAGGGACCCTAGAACAGTGAAGACATGCTATACGAGCGGGTTATATCTTCTATCAAATAATTAACACGATATTTGAAAAGTTGATTATTTCAGTAAAGTCAATGGCCTCACGAAGATTAGATCCATGTCTAATCAAATTCATGAGTGCACTAGACTCACTTCACAAACGTCTTAATGTTGATTAACATGAGGTCGTTATAGTAAAGGATATTTAGGTCAATGACACAGTTAAAGTTGTAAAATAAGAAATTGAAGCATTATGTTGAAGTATGATAAACTATCTTAAGTAGAAACTGCCGAGTAATGCAGAATTTCATATCAAGAATTTTCAGTCTTAGCTTGTTAGAGGGAATTCGAATTTAGACATGTGTATTTTATTAAACATTTTGAAGTACATATCATAACTTAACAGATACAACATCATCTCTCTGTTAGTTAAAACTGGGGACGTTTTCAGCAACGTCAAACAACCTCTTAAATCAGAAAAAATTACACTTGGACCTTTTAAAACCAAAATTCGACCAAGGCTTCGACTAAATAAAGCCTTCAGAACTGCAGTGTAGGAAAGTGTATTATGAAAGCCTGACACATATAAATGACCTCTACTAATGCCCTGGACAGAGGAGTGCGGGCAAGGTGTTGGAATGTTGTACACTTCTCAGTGAATGTATTTACCACAAAGAACTAGACGCTCACAACACATATAAATCTCTCTAGGTGGCGCTGATGATAAGGAACTTAACGGATTTTCAGCATGGCTGGGTCCAATGAACTCATTGCTCACCTCCAACCCTCCTGGTGGACGCCTGGTCCCCACACTGACGAGATATACATTCTTTTTTTATTATCTTTCTGGTATGTCAGTGGCGATATGTATACGTTCACTTTTATTCTCTTTGTTTCTTCAGAAGGAATAAGTCTTACCCATTTGGATTCGTTGAAATGGTTAACATATATTGATGCCTTCAGTTTTTTCCATGTATTGCGTACGTTTGTAGAAATATCTTTATATTACAGTTTGCACCGCGATAAATATAAAAAGTTTGAAAATGTGTATACATACATACATAAGTTGGACAGATTCTGGCCAAATCGAATCTTTTACATGAAATCAGGATAAAGCGATATTATGTTGGAGAATGTAATAGCTAATATGTCGATGGAGAAATAACTGTGTTCTAACGCAATTAATGATTATTTTGCGCATGTATTTGGAAAAAATGAAGTATCGATGTTATCTAAACATATCCCTATATATTCATTTCTGCCTTGTGTACACCCCTGGGATAGTGTAGACTTTAAGACAACAATGCTGATCACTAACCTCACAGAGTACAATACATGTGTGCAAATATTTCCTACATCTGCATGCATGCGTTGTTATATAATTGTTTTTATGCTGTGAGAGCCTTTGGAAAGTATTGAATTTCATCTTCAAAAGATTCAAATGTTTCCTCAGTAAACGAGCTTTTGAAGAATGAAGAAATTTGAAGGTCAAAGTTAACTCTGTCGTTACAAAGTTATTGTGACATATTTCTAAAATATAAGTCACCTAAAACATGTGGGAACAAATAGTTCCTGATAAGAATGATAAAACCTCTGTATATTGTATCTATTCTTTTAAACTTGACATTGTATGTAATCTGTTAACTGATGCTTTTAATAATGCTGACAGGGAGACTTAAAATTTCAGAGGGGTGATCGAGATATAGTCATCAAAATATAGAAAATCTACAAGAAGACTGCTCGTTATTTATAATGTTATATCAGTGGAAGTCAGTACAGTTTGGTCCAAGTAAAGAAAATTTCATGAGTTTTTATTAAATCACTATGATCAACATTTTTGACATTTTTATTACAAAGACTTTACTTTTGTCTTTCATTTTGAAAAAAAGGATTAACCGTTTTCGATTTATCTTCTGGACATCAACGGTATAGTATAGGATAATCCAACTCAAATGAAAACGGAAGGATGCTGCAAAAACTTTAAAAAGTAAACCTAAAGTCTGAGAACTCATTAAATGTATTTACGTCCTATTTAAGTCATTCCAGAGCACAGATGATTTGAATTCTTTGTTAAGAATGCAATAACAAGTGAAACAAGAAGAGTGGGAAAGTTGTATCCTGTTTTGACAACAAACACAGCTAGAGAGATACCATCTCCATACGACTGTCTTCACTCCAACGGGAACCACATGCTCCCTTCACGAACAACGTAACCATAAAAACATACTTTGAACTGTCAGCTTGCTGGCGATATCACAAGACCAACCACAAGCATAGTTACCACTGAAGATATGCAGTTAAAATGAAAGAATAGTACTGCAGTTTTGTTAAGAGAATTCAAGAAGCTACTCTCTTTCGTATCTCTGGTTCACCGGGTTTTGTGAACATCATGATATTTCTTGTTTTCAATTGTAATTGAAAAACGGTCATATCTGTTAAAAAGTCGAAATTCTGCGTCTCGTTTATATATATATATATATATATATATATATATATATATATATATATATATATATATATATAAATTAAAGGTCCTATTAACCACTATTAAACTACATTTTTCGTTGTTTCTGTTTCAAATAGGTTTCGAAAATAACGTTTGAGTCATTGGCGCGCGCCACTGTCAGGTAAGCCTTGAGAACTTAATTTTCAGTATTTTGACGTATTTGACCATAACAACACACTCTGTGCCCTTTTAAGGTGTCAAACCTTATGCCTTTATTCAATAATATTACAATCAAATTACATACCATCGTATGAATTGAAAATGTGAAAATATGTAAAAAAAAGTACAAACGTTGAGGTATTTGAAAAAATACAAGTAGATGGATTATTAACAGCGGACAATTGACAACAGTTGGACCCCGGAGGTAGATCGGAGCGTACAGGCCTCTGAAAAGACAGCAGGTTACTTGATATTCTAGTATTTGTAACTGTTGATTTCACAGCGTAGCGTGGTTTTTACAACGAGTTAATACCTGTCTGTCATTATAATTCACTCGACGCACAGTACCTTTTTATTTCCTCATCTCTTTATATTCACCTTTTCATCAAAAGCGTATTTTATAACTTGAACCCTCTGTCGGCATCTGTCAAGTGATAACATTACACTCCAAAGTTAAGTTCCAACTGTTTGTATTCTTGTGCATGGGGAGCATTTCGAAGTTTACATGCAAAACATAAACTATTCTAGGTTTATTGTTTATTTGTTATAAACCGTTTCAATTTCAATTTTTAAAATTTTTTTTATGAAGAATTTATGACCCGACAATTCATTTAAATTAAAGCGATCGAAAACAGAGTAAATGACTGCGTGTTTCACTTATATCTTCCAAACAAATGTTACTGTGATACAGAGTCCACGAGAGCAGCCAATATCAAATAAATTGATCACAAAAAAGGGAAAAACATTGCTCAGCCGCATTTAAAACTCTAGAACGTTATGAAAGTCGGTGCATTTAAAAACTAACAAAACTATTCTCATTCCATAAAGGAGGTCGTGAGAGACCTTTTAAGTTGAAATTTAAAAATTATTTCTTATTGCGAAAGTTAAAGCATAAAAGTCACATTTGTTCTCCATCAATTTAACCAGTTTCAGATGAAATCTTCATTTATTAGACACATCTTTCTAAGCGTGTAATTGATATCAATATTTTGGGAGGTAAAGCATCTTACTGCATGTCAACACCCAGAGGCGGCAGCGTTGCAGTTTTCCTCAACTCAAACATGAATAAATCTTTAAAACTGTCAGTCGTTCCGTCACACTTCACCTACAATTCGCCTCTTTCCTTTCAAAGACATTCCATCGGCAGCGTAAACCACGTGACTGGCAGAAAGAAGAAAAAAGTCATGTAAAATACTCGTGTCATGGGAAAATCGTGTCGACCGTAGGTGTTGATTTCCGAGGACCTGCAGAAGAGTTGTAACACGATCTTGAACGAAGGTTCTGCAATTTCACCACGTCACCATCCATATCGTAATGAACACACATTTGCATCTCATCAAAATTAAAACCAAAATATTCATACCGAGATAATTACTTCAAGAGAGCGTTTCTGTATTTTCGGTCTATGGATTCCTGGGTTTGGCAATCATCCAGCTGCGTCGATTCCTGTCTATGATTATCTTATACGGTTCGTTAGAATAAATGAGAAAGATAAAAAAAAAAAATTTCAAACTAAAATACAGTTTATGTATTTCTGCAAAATCAAAGCTGCAGAGAGATTCATTAATATCACATCGACACCTAGATACTGGAACGCGTTCAATTGCTTCCAATAGGATCAGTATTCTTGTACACGCATTCTTAAGTTCTTGTTTTTCAGTCATCCAGTTCCGTAATTTTAGACATATTTTAACGATCACCTTATGCTACCGTGCTCTCAACCTGTTTCTATTCAACATTATCAAGCTGAAAGAAAAAATATGTAAAGTTTTAGAGATCATCATTTTTGTGTCAAAAGGTAATTATTCTTCTTATCAAAATAAAAAATACCAACTAAAAAATAATATTTCTAGTGTCCGTATTCATCAAGGTTTGATTATGCATATGCCAGTTTTAATTGTAATAACCAACCAATTTCCAATCCTTAATTAATAAATTCAGTACATAAATTTTGTTCCTGAGCGCTGTAAGAATTAATGAAGGGTTACAATTTCGACCTAGTGTTACATTGTACTCAAAACACTATTTTCAATGATCTTGATCTATAGTTATGGTATCAGTTTACAGAAACTTTCAATTGAAAATCTATCCTGCATATAATAAGACATATGTGCATGTAAAAGTGCACTACTTTGAATGAAATATAACTTTCTTGGAAAATGTAAGTTGTTACGCCTAGCTTATCTAAATTTTATAATGGGATAAAGTTACTTCCAACGAGCACTAAACCAGTTGCCCTCTGAAGGTTTTCCTACTAACTACCTTCCTTAAAATACAATAACCACAAGGAAAAGCATGATGACATTGAACTTGACTTGTTTTGTGTTTATAAGAAACAAGGTATCAACGAATCTTCAAATATTTATTCTTGGTATCAATCAACATAACATGTTTACCTTTTATACCGTATGTATATATTGCAACTAATAGTCTAAGTTATAATGGCATCTAAAGTTTTTAAAGACTTGGATATACTAATAAAATCGAATATTCCAACTCCTTTTGACTCTGATGAGTAATGATATATGCCACCTGGAATATTCCCATACAAAAAGTCTCAAAAATGTAGGTTATAGGATATAAGGCAATGTCACCGATATGTGAACAAAGCTATTTACTGCGGCAAATACATACCTGAATATTTATGAACGATGTTATCAAGAAAACCTTATACTTAAGACGGCTGGAAATACTGTTAAACAGACTTAAAGACCGTGTAATTGTCAAAAAGGGGTCACCTTCTGGACGGGTCACCTTTGGCCAGAGAATATACTTGTTTAAAGTCGGTGAGAGTTCGAAGAAAACACGTAGTCAATTAGAAACAAGGTTCTTTCGAATGTAAAATCTACAATCATTACTGTTTGGGAAATCTTTGTGAAAAGTGTAGAAATATCAAATAGCAATATCTAACCTGTGGCACCATTCGTTTGTAAACGGAATGAAGATTGTAAAGAGGCTAGACAACATGGTGTCCAAGCTTTGCTTTCATCCACAAGCATATGTTGCATGTCATCGTTAGATATGTGTTCATATAAAAAAAGATGTACTGATGATGTCATTTTAAAAAAAATGTAATCAGTGCTTATTTTTTCTGTTTCAAACATGAATAAATCAGTTTGGTTCACTGAATCGCAATATTTTTCGACCTCTTCCAACCCTTAAAAAATTTAAAGACAGACCCGTGATGAAACCATTCTAAAAGAAACCATATACAAAATACCTCCTAAAGCATTCGTAACAAGCTTGTTGAAGAAACGATAATTGGTAGGTAAAGAAAAAGTTGACGTATGATGTCATCTGTGAAGGAGTATTATCTTGTAGAAGAAATGGTGTTTACTGACCCATTCCTTGCTCGACTGCTTTGTGTCAGAGAATCATTAACCTTGTACACAAAACCACACAACGGTAAACATAAAACGCTAAGATAGCGTCGATAGTTACACAAACATTACGTATTTTCCTTACAGAAGGCATACATGTCGACTGACAGTTGTGTTCATCAACGCAGGAGGTGAGGTAGACTTCATTCGTCTCTGTCAACACCGAATCCATAATGATAACAGACCCTTGTTTTAACTAATAGTATGGTATTTATGAGTTCAAATGTAACTAGACATCTGGTCTTTTATCCTCCTCTTGTTAAATTATTGAACCTTTTGCTTTTGACGCCAATAGTGTTTGGTGCAGACAGGGAGAAATTCTACGCCTGTTGCAATTTGTATCACGCTGCAGTCTGCTATAGTTATTCAGCGCATCACTGACAAGATAGATACATAAGACTTAACGAACATACCAGACTTCGTGGAAACCTATCACTAAAACGTGTGAATAACGCTAAGTAGGTAGCCAACGCTCTCCTGATAACATACAGTTTTTCAGATAACCGTTAATAGCTTTGAGATAACTTTAAGTAAAAAAAAACAAGTTTGATAATATATAAAATTCAGTAATACGTTATATAAATTACGATTTTTTGCTGATAAAATCCATTGGATGCTTTGGAAACTAAAGGAGTTCTCCACACAATGGTCACAAAAGAGGAACCTATGAGGAACATGTATGGAATCCACAACGAATCATTCACGAATTACCTCGAGTGCACTCATCAGACAGACCATAAGTATTGGCTATTGGCTCATTTTTTCAATTCCAGTCACACGTTAGAAAATGCAGACAAGATAGATGGTCCTTTGTCACTAGAACCTACAAGGACCGGGTTTGTGGGCTACCAATCCGGACATTTCCCAAGCCAGTGCCTGTAAAGGCTTGTACAGTAGCTTGTTAACATCTACACCTTGACTTTGATGTTGATGTTTGACACACAGCGGTACAGAGGTAAATGATTGCTAGCGATACGAGGGAATTGGCCCGAAAGAGATCAGGGTATTTGAAAGGAGCTGAACGGATTAAAAAACTCTGATGTATCAGGGTGGCTAAGTTGCTAAAGATACTTAACAATAAGTTTTAGATTTTAAGTTTAAGAGTAGTTTTGTTATGCCATTCAAAATACACACATACATATATACAGTAGTTAAATATCATCTCCTTTTCAGATTCGCCAACAGAAACTGGACAAATGACCGTAAATGCATTTGAACTTTTCATTATATGACCGGAAATTACGTATATATCTCATATACTATCATATCAAATAACGGTATGACTTCAAATTCACGTGTCACTTCATAAGACTTATCTGGTAAGTGATAAGGTAGGGAATCCTTACTATACTCTAAAAACTTACGAGATTAGAGGTTCCCATGATTCTACAGATGAAAAACTTAGTGCAGAATGTAGGATCGTGTCTAAACAATTTGCTGAAATGATCATGTTTACAAACCTTGGTATGTAAGCTTCATATTTCAAATTCATTCTTTCCCAATGGATTTATAATATCAAGGAGTATGATCATATCGACATATAAATACTCGCACAGGATGGCAGTCGGACACATTTATTGTTTAACCATATCTTAAACGTTTTATAATCAGAGCAATTAATTTGAAACATTCTTGAAATCTGCATTTTTCTTGTTCTGAATAACTATCAACATGTAAATATGTATTGAAAAATAACAAACCATCATTTTTTTAGGATTAAAGGGACGTTATTCGTTATTGTGACTGACTAGCTCATCTCTAGCCGATACCGGAAAACCTCCTGAAAACAAACCTTTATGTAAGGTCAAAAAGACCATTTCTGAGATTATTTTCCACATTAAAAAAGCGGCCATTTTTAGTGAATATATAATGAATGGAGAAGTCTTTTTCAGAGATGACATGAGTCAGCAAATCGGTTGCTTTTTCGGAAGTGTTTACCCAATTAGACACGACCGACACGTATAAACGATTCAAAAGCGATGTACATGTAGTTAGCATATTTTTTAAAAAAAGTAGGATTATACAGCATTTCGAAATATTCTTTGTTAGAAAAAAACATCAACCGAAAGCCAGCGTTCACGTGCTGAGGACAACTGCGCTTTTTTGCCTAATAGACCATGTAACAGGAAAAGTTATCTCAAGCTCAAACCAACGGTAACTGGAGACGTATCAACTCGACTGGTGTAAAGGCATCTTCCAACGCCATCAATAGCAACAGGACCTTCCAACAGCTCGTCTCACAACACTTGTAATCCTGCTCTGTTATCAGGCCCACCAGACCGAGGCCATGTTTTGAAAAGGATTCTGATGTTCATCAAGGAAAATAAAGTCAATCCGATGTTTTCAACTGTGGATTATTTCGTCCAATAGAACAGATTTTATGTAGGATCCAAAATGTGTTAAAATATTCAAACCATTTGGATGAAAACGTAATTTTGATATAAGATAAATTTAGAAACTGCAAAAAGTCGTTAAGAAAAGCTGAAGATAGGCCACTCCAAAGAATGCTGAATCATCAAATTATATTTTTTCATAATTCATCGCTAAGTTTACGTGATATCGAAACTATCGTTTCCTGTACTTATTTTAGGATTTATTTCTTTTAAATATTTTGACGTTTTAACATATTTACATAACCTACATTATTTATATAACACAAATAATGTTATGCCTTTCTTCACTTAAGGTTAACGCTCTAAATTTAATGTATTTGAAATGGTTTACGTGTTGAAAAAGCTTAGAGTTCACACTCCGAGCCAAGAAAGTTGCAAACGCTGCAATTTTGCCGAGCCACCTGTCAACGGGTAAGTTGCAGAAAGCTTGAACAAAGACGGTTACTAAACCATTCCCAAGTTATTCCAGCGTTAATGTGTTACGGCCAATCTGCAACTGGTGTTCCAGGTCAGGCATTATTGGCTTCAGGGTTCAGGGGAAGGCCAAACATGAACTACCAATACGTGTACACATGGACTCTAAGTGCCTGCACATGAAGAACGGGCGCAGGTCGTACTTTCCATCAGCCTTGTCATTATTCTTGGACATATGATCTGGCGTACTGCTGCATTCTATGTATGTACCACGTTGCATATAACATATTGTACTTGAGTGCACTTCAACCGAAGGTTTCTTGGTTAAAGGGATATTGAAATTGACGAAAAGCCATGAGTAAAGAATAGATCAAAGATGAAACAAGGATTATGTACATTTCGAGACTAACTATCAAGCTACTCAAACATGCTAGTGCGAAATCGATTATGAAATTGGTAAATATTATTCTAACACGGTTACTAATTATGGCTCTTATGGTTGAACGAATTGGGTAAATGTATTGGCTTAGAAAATGCGGTACACGCGTTTCTTAAAACCTATTCTTAAAACAATTCGGTCAAATATACATGACTAATACACTCATTCAAACTTATTTGAATGTATATGAGCACACGTTTGATGCTGAAGTAGAACCTCAACATGATATACAGAGCCATAATGCTAAAGTTTAACCTCATCATAGTATGACATGTAATGCTGAAGTCGAACAGGAACATAGAATGTAGACGTCTGATGCTCAAGTTGAAAATGAACATAGTATGAAGATGTGTAAAGTTAGGACTCCCCGTACAAGTCTTAACGTGTACACAACAGCACTGAATGCTTTAAGGAGTCCTGAGCCGAATTCGCCTACTTAGAATCCGTATCGATTGTTTAATCTGAAGATTAAAAGAAAACTGTCACTTTCTAAACAGAAATTACGAAGAGCTAAAACATGAAATTCAGACATTAAACGTTGCATACAGATAGTAGAAGTCTAGGAGTTAGTATTCTTTGCCTGAGACTAAAAGGCATGTGATATGGAGGTACAGTTAGCCTTTTCTCTTTTCTACAAACTGAAAATACAAGGTAAACGTCAGTGTTCTTTGAAAATAACCAAACTTGTCAACAATATCCCATTTTAGGAAACTAAACGTTGACATATTGTCAATAACACATGATTTTGACAAGGTCAAAATAGTCTCCAATTTCAAAGCTTTACAGTGAAGATTGACATGTCAAGATTCGTCACTTATTCAACAACTCTTGTACGCCTCAGAAAACGTGCAAGACTCCCATCTACACCTTCCCATTAATGAACCTTTGTCAATTTCTGTTTTAGATCGTGACTAAAGCAGCCTGATTCATCAATCATGAATTTCGATTAAACATTGCTTTTTTTAGATGTGTTTGCTAATTAAATTATCACTATTTTAGTACTAAAACAATGCATTTATTAAGACTTAAGACTTTGTATAACTACAATAGCGACTAACAAAACAGAGATTTTGACCCCTGCTGCCTCGGAACTGTGAAACTGCAACTCTGGTGTTATCAGGTGTGTGTGCTTCAGTCTTAAGGGTCACAGAGTAAGTCATTAGGGTCAAATATAGAAAACTTAAAAAATTGTGTTCATATATCGCGATGTCAGTAATGAATTCTATAAATGAATGCTTATGATCTCAGTAAACAGGTTATAGTCGAGATCTTTGATCGAAAACCTGACAATGGCGCGCCAGTAACTTAAACGTAATTTCGGAAACGTATTTGCAGCACACAAAACGATAGACAAGTTGGCAGTGCGTGTTGGGTCATTTAATTATTATGTATGTAAACGGGATGCAGAGTTTCGACGTCTTCACGTCTTTATAGAAAATATTATCTCAGTAAACAGGTTATAGTTGAGATCTTTGATCGAAAACCTGACAATGGCGCGCCAGTAACTTAAACGTAATTTCGGAAACGTATTTGCAGCACACAAAACGATAGACAAGTTGGCAGTGCGTGTTGGGTCATTTAATTATTATGTATGTAAACGGGATGCAGAGTTTCGACGTCTTCACGTCTTTATAGAAAATATTATCTCAGTAAACAGGTTATAGTTGAGATCTTTGATCGAAAACCTGACAATGGCGCGCCAGTAACTTAAACGTAATTTCGGAAACGTATTTGCAGCACACAAAACGATAGACAAGTTGGCAGTGCGTGTTGGGTCATTTAATTAATATGTATGTAAACGGGATGCAGAGTTTCGACGTCTTCACGTCTTTATAGAAAATATCATATTCTTTGCACTTTCGAAATAAAGATGTAACTTAATACAGGCGATTTGAACTGATCTGAAGACATATGGTAGTGTGGCTCTTATCTAAGCCACAAACAAATTCATGAAACGTACTCTGTCACTTTAAAAGGAATAGTGTTTTCAGAAGTTTATTTATGAGGTTTGACTTCACTTTGTTACCGATGCAACCGCAATGGCCTTTGTCCTTCTTTCAATATAACGGTATATCAGGGATTTTCTTGTCAATACGCTTGCTGTGAATCGGTGAATTATGAAGAAATACTGAACTCAGTCCCTTTAATATGGTGAATGGGATCGGTATAGAACTCCCTAGAAAATATCAAATTCACCCGCTAGGTTAATGAAAATGCTATGAAACATGAAGCTGTTTACTGCATCTATCTTATTGTGGTTCTAAAGATACATACATTGAAAAGATACGTATACATTCATTGAAGCTGAAAAATATTTTGACGATTACTAAAATAATTCAACACTTGAAGGCAATAACGCTTATTGGTTTAACGTTGTTTAAGTACACCTTTATACGAGCGAACACTTCCTTAGGAATCTGTAATAGAAACTGCGTCAAGCAGCAGCAGCAGGTTTTGGTTATAATGAGGCAATACTAAAGCTATCTGCTTAAATGCACAGGTGCACTGGGGAGGATAATAGCTTGCTTAAATTAATTATCAACTTTTTATAGTTCTCCATCAGCTATTAAATCTATTTCAGAGACGATAGATCTTTGATCTCTGTGGAATACACCCAAATTGAATTCATCAACTGATTATTTTTAAAGAAGTATTTATTCTATCTAAGTTTTAAAGTATCGACGTGATCCTATCTAGATATAAACCCTATAGGGAAAGACACTTCCTACTTGACGATAGATTTTAAAAAATTAATGCTACACTTAGTATGGGTATTAGTATGGTTTATATAAACACAACTAATTCATAAATATTCCTTTTGTTTTCCTTGCATAATGTTATAAACTCTTCTCAAAGTGATATTCCTTCCTTAATTGTAGGACATTTTTACCTTTTTACTCAGAATAATCAATGTAATGCCTAATTGATTATGTTATGATATAATTATATTACATTATAAATAATTCATATATTCCATAACCTAACCATGTTTAATTTTGAATTAGAAGAAATAGAACACACAAGAATGAATTATTAAAGTATTGTCCAAATAAGGAAATCATTTTATATTTACCTTTGTAATCTAAGAATAGGATGACATAATCATCTTTACAAAGTATTTATCAGTATAATTTTCTATCGTCTACATTTAGCATGAAAATACCGTCTCGATGCTAGTCAATACAATTTATTTATAACGGCTAAGGCTTTGCTCCCTGCTTGATCTTCGACGTCTGGAACCTAAGGGCATTTGCGTGCCAAACAAACGTCAAACAAATCATAAAACGGTTTCTATCTAAATATGATTAGAATGTTGTTTTTAAGCTGGCGAAATTACCAATTCACTTCATGCAGTGCAGAATGATATAGACGTCAACGGGGCTGTAGATCACAAGGAGTGATTCAATTATATAAACGATTTGAAACTCGTCTTAGTTAATGCATTTAGGGCTCGGTTTACATCTACTGTTTGTTCTTTCGATGGACGAAATCTTTCAAGAGGTCGTGAGCCAGGGTTATTCTCTGATAGCAGGTCTATTACTACAATTTATTGTGAGCAAAATGTAAGGGAATGTGAATAAATATTGTATCTGTAAATAAAAATCTCCATTGTTTTTGCACGAATTCACGAACATCTGTGATCTATAAGACCCGGATGTAAAGGAAAACCCGCGGTAATAGAAGGCTATAGTTTCTCATTACATATTGTTATTATTACAGCGCTGTGTTTCTCTCTCAGTGTTTGCTGAAAATAGGTGTATTTCTTACTTATAATACCTTTCTACCCACGCTTATATTGTTTACACGGATGAATTTACTTATGCGTCAATGTCAAGGTCAGTCTGAAGTTTTTTTTACTAAAGTTATATGTTTTAAAGAAATGTTCTATAATAGGCAATCGAAAATATATATTTGCCAAAGATGATCAAATTTCATTTTATGAACTGATAGAGCACAAATTATTCAGAATTGAACGACATACTCTGCATCCTCTACCATCTTAAATAAAAGTCATCTTGTCACAGGGCGCAATCTCTGCCTTGATGTCATTTGTGAAACACAAACTCAAAAGAAAATCTTAAATAATGATACGTAAATGATTTTGTTACGCTCGACGACATGGTGTTAAGAAATGATTATATCTAAACAAAGAATGACATACAAACGATACCAACCCCTGCTCACTGGGCCAATGCACTGATGTCTTATGTTCACAGAGATTTTTAAAAAACCGACTTTCCAAGCATATGTCATGGTGCAAAGTGATACCAAAACTTCTCTGTCAATAAACCAAAAGTGCTTCAACGTTATATTGCTTAAAATCTCAAGCTGAACTCCTTTTAATGAATGCATTATATGCTTGCTCATCCAATTGATTATGTAAAACGCACTTCAACTAAGCTAACAACAGGGATATTTTAGCAAGATTACATACAGGTGATTCATGTTACGGATAGCTAGTTAATTAAGATTTCGACTGGACATTCATTTAGAAGGCACACTTGAATGTATTTGTTTTGTTATTTCAGATTGATCAGTGCCATAAAAGTAGAGTCTTTGGGAAGAAATAAATACGCAAATAAACTAAACGTCTCCACAACACACATCAAAGCAAAATGGTCTAAATTCCACCAGTTCAATAGAACGAGATTACACACTATGCGTGAGACTTTTTCGTTTTAGTTCAACATACTGATAAACAGTAAAGAGTCGTTATATTTGGTCACTGAAAAGACATCCAAACATTGTGAATAACTTTGACGACATATGATAAACAGGAAACTGCCAAATAACTTCATTTTTTTCTTTATCTAATTCACAGCCTTATTCTGCAAAAACGATCATTCACCCTAATTAGTGTTTTTTCTCAGCCCTCTAATTGCCCATTCAGTAGTAATGAAACGGCAGTAAAACAGTCAAACAACATATTGATATAACCTTTAATTAAAACAAAATGATACAAAAACTTTGACTCCGACTATCTGAGAGACCTTACAATCAATGATATTTTTATTCTTTATCGAACTGAGCTGCACATATCAACCATTAGGGTTATTACATATACAAAGAAACGAATCTTATTCTCAATATAAAGGTTTTTTTGAACTGCACATTTCTTTAAAAAAGTCAAAGCATATCAAACACGAGAACTTAATACCTTAACTATGTTTTGAAGATACAATATCGTTACCATACAGGCTATCAATAATCTATCACCTTAACTATGTTGAGCTTATCAGTGAGTTGTTAAACATATCTAAGAGATAATAGCAAATACATCAACCATCAAACTTACTGTCAGCTAAATGTTAGCTCGTGAAACAGATAGACCATATAGTATTACTTTCAAACAATACCAATAAATATCGATAAAAGCATATCTTTCAACATGTTAACCTTCTTGCATTGAAGTGTACCTTTCTAAAATAAAAATCAATGACGATTCTAACCAAGACACAGATGTTGTCTAAATTCAAAACCACGGAAAGCAATCAACATGGCATCTGTTGCTCGCTAGGTCATTTTTAAAAGAAAAACACACGAGTTAAGTTGTTCAAATATTCAACATGGGAACGGGCTTCCTGACGATCACACCACCACAATTTCTTCGTCCCGGAATGTATATCCACTTACAAAACACATATAACGTTCAACCGCTTGAGTTTCAAATGTGCTGACTCCAAGTAGAGCAAGACAAGAGCTCTGGGACCAAGAAAGAGGTCTGGTAGTTTCATCAGCTTGAGCTCACCAACCCAAGCAAAGGGAAACTAGGAGAAGGCAATCAACTATGAAACTCTTGATGAAATCACCATAGCACGATTTGGGGAAGATTGACAGGAAATGCCTAAATACGAAAACTGATTTCCAATACTTTGCACAGAAGTAAAGTTAATAGGCATAACCCACAATTTTCTTAACCTTTCTTCCTTACATAATCAAAGTTGAGTTTCTAGTTGTGGAGTAGTCCTAGAACTTAAACCATTTATCTAAATAACTTAACGATGATGTATTTCAGATGCCAAAATGTAAATGCATCGGCGTTGAGCTAAAACAACGATTTTGTGAACGTGCACCAGCATACGTCATCATCATGATTGATCTACAATTACTTTTTGTCCAAAATGGAATTATTAATGTTTTGACTATCTCATTCTTTTTCAATTCCAAAAGTGATTAATGAGAAATTTCTAAAATTTTTACACTAAACATTATTAAGATACCTAACAATATTCATTTCAATTCATATCTGACATCAAAGTAATTTTGCCTTCAATAGCAGTGTAAAGGAGATTGACGGAAAGACATAGACAGAAAGACGAAAGGATAGAAAGTTATAAAATTCCATTGTTAATGCTACTTGCCAGACGACAAACCTAGAATCATCTCTATGTTCTTTTAATGAATTGGACGTGAAAACATCGTTTATATATATCGTTGTAATATTTACATTTAAAAGATGTTGTACCATGCTTAAAATGGCAAGAGAAAAGAATTGATTTAATTGAACCTTTTCTAAACCTACGTCACAATACTGCCATGAATTAAAACAGCAGCGCACTGTTCAAGGCATTTAATTTCAAGCATATTATAATCGTATCAACACGGGGTCACACCTTCTTGAGATAAATGGCGTGAAAAAACTCCTGTTAGAAGGGTAATATGTCTTAATAAAGACGAAGCTCCATATATTTAGAACAAAAACCAACAAGTTGTAACCTCTCTGTCATGTTGCTTCCTCACTGTTAACATCACTGAACGTCGCATCCCTCATTTTAATCACCTACGTCATAACATTGCACAAAGTCCTCTTGCTTTATACTGCAACTCGCTTCATTGCCGACATTCTCAAGCGGAGGCGTTCCCTCCTGCAATAATCTAATAGCGTTGTGGGAGAAGGCTTACAAATTATATTCAATTTACTTCCTCAACTTCACGAGGCACATGAAAGTTTCATAAAGGAATTTTCAGATTGTTGACACGGCTTTACATCAATCGTCTAAATATGCTGCTTTATGTAAAAAATAATGTTTAATAATTGGAGCATAAATTGCTTTACATATAAAATGATTCTTCAAGAACGTAATCTTGCTGAGGGTGCATAATTCATTCTTTGCTGTAAATCTAAAATGGTTAGCTCATTAGATTGAAGAAGCGTTTGCTAAATGTTTTGCAAACAAGGTCTGACATTTCATTTCTCCATGATACGTTATCTCTTCACAATTTTAATTTACAGTCATTGCTGATACAATGCATCAGATATATAAAGGCAGTGGTAGGTGGCTGACAATTGACAGAAAAAACACTAAGTTTCAACATTTGGTGCACATCTATACTGACATCATCAAGCACAAATGCTTCCAAGTAGAGCCTTACACGTCCTAGAATCCAGATTGTTGAATATGTCAGCATGTTCTACGCTGAAGTACTCACATGGCACATGACAAATGAACTTGCGCTATCTCAGGAATGGTAGCGTCTAGGGACATAAATTCCATGTGCAAGAAGAAAATATTTAAGATGTAAATCATTTTAAAAACAATTTAGAAGAGGGCTTTACAAAACTGCCCGTTTTAAACCACGGTCGTTTCTGACTATCCAGTTGGAGAAGGGTTTGACTTAGATTTAGGCAATGAAAGATGTTGACTAAGGTGAATATAAAGAAAGTTTGCCTAAGCGAGCTTGCAGCTGTAATACATGACACCACAATGTCTGAGCAAGTTGACCTTTGACATGTAAATCACCTCATTAAGTAAAACACCTTACACAACCTTCCAAATTCGACCCTTTCGTTATGATTTTAAGCATCTTTAATGGCAACGTATTGAAAGAAGCATTGGTTACTCGTCAACACTGTCCTCATTTAGGGAGTTCTTTGCTTGGCTATTGAGCGATTTTGTAATCATGTCAAGATTAGTCAATGGTCAATATTTTGATCTCTATTTAAAAATAAACTTTACAAAGAACAGATTATGAATTGTGGCAGGATTTAAGAATTGTTCAGTGCAGTAGGACAAGGTTGAAGGTTTCAAGTTACTATTACAATGAAGTATTTACTGGAAGTTACGTAAGTATGATCAGATTCAGCAATAGTTCAATCAAAGATAAAGCAGCTTACTCAAGGTTTAGACATGGTAACTGACTGTCGTTTTCACGTTTTTTGTCCTTTCAGTTTTCGAAATCGAAAAGAACCATTTGAAAGGTTTAATTTTGTGCGTCTCATTTTGGAAGAGTAAATGAGGATCTAAAGAATAGTCTGTTATCCAGACCCGTATGTCACGTATCGACGTTGTTACATTAAAATGAGAGAGACAGACAAATCATAATGTCAATGGATATCATTCAATAACATCAAAATAAGTCAAAAAGCAGGATGTTGGTAAAATAGTAGGGGATATCTGTCCATCATGTTTAATGAGGCATCTGATTAGAATAATTATTAACCATAACGTTTTCTTATATTTCAACCACTTCAAAAACATTTTAGTAATGTGAAACTGGTCAACTCTGCCAGGTAAACCATTACATGCGTGTTTAAATCTTTTGAATGAAAACCGTCTTTTCAGTTTGCAGAACCTGGAGGGTGTTCTCGTTGCCTTCATGTGGCTTACCAGAAAGATGAACCTGTAATAACTCTTCTTTATATATCCTTTTCACTAAAAAGACTGATATTTTAAGTTCCAAGTTTTATTGAAATGTTTATTTAGGAATAACGTACAATTTCGAAATTAGATTTCAAGGGTGCTATGGAATATATGATTAAATATACTGCAGTGTGACATCTGCAGTGACACTATTATTTTATTTTGTAGAAACAAACAGATTAACTAATACTGTCGTATCTATACCACAGCAGTAAAGGGTATTCAAATAAAATCTTTTGATCTGTATACGAATAAGTCTGTCTCTTAACCGTCATAACTATCTTTATCGTTCATTTCAAGCGTGCAGGATTATTTTATAAATGATTACAGAATAGTAATAAAGTGACTTATAAGAGAGAAACTCAAGAAAGAGTATATATTATGACAGAGCTGTGAAGAAGTTTTCTACATGATGCATGTTACCACTGAAACATAAAATACAAAAAAACTCGTCTAAGGAGAGCAAACATATGAAATACGTTTACAACCCTTTTGTTAAAAGCTTTACTGATCACAACCTCATATATTATGTATTTATATATCGACATGGTAACATTCCGAAACACTGCCCCAGTTAGTTTAACCAGTTAGACTGGATCGTCGCGGCATGTCACGTCTTACTTACCTTTATCACCTCTCCATCAATCTGGATTTAAGCCTTCGAAAATGTACACTTATGTTCAGGTTTTAAAAAAAACGTAACTAGCTACGGTCTACAGCGACGTTTATCCCACAGTTAAGTGGCATTTAAAAGGCATTTGACTTAAAGGTCGTTTTGTTGAGAAAAGTAATAATGTACATTAACATCACCCATATCTAGACGTTGTGTCTTGTTCTGACCTTATATAGTACTGCTGAATGAAACTGTCTCTAGTTCATGTAGCAATGAACCAAACCTGTCGTCTACTTAGAGAAGTTAAAGGGAGTAAGACAACGTCATCTTGGAGTTATAGTTGTGCCCATACTTGAAGGTTGGGAGATGTGACATAGTTTCTTTATTATCCTTTATTTCTGGACTAAATGTTTACTATTTATGTTATCTTTGAAAGAAAGTTTTACACTAAGGTTTGTTGACCTTGGCGCACTTACTTAAAATTGCACTAGACATCTTTCGAGAGTTTCAGATAACTTAGGTGCTATGCAGCGGAATCCTGGGTTACGGGGGAATATATTTTAAAAGAAATCTATCGTATTGATATGCACTGATGGCATTGACACAATTAATGGATGTTACTCCTATTCTGTGTTAGATAACGATCCAATATTAGAGAGTTCGAACACAGTCTATTCGAGATTATAAGATGACCAAAATATTTCGAAGAATATAACCTTGCCCTTAATAAAAAATATCGAATACCAGTTATCGTCAATCCGAAATCTGTTTTCACTACTCTAAAACTATCATTCTGAATTTGAATATACCTCTAATGCTCTTTCCATTCTGTAGACAAAATAATTTTTTTCTGCAGGTGCTAAAGGCATCCTTTTCTATTTTCATAACAACATTTCAGTGATAACGTATACTTGTGTGGTTTGCAATAAGAACAACAGGACATTCCTGCATAGCATATTGCTTACAGTTAATTGATAAAACCCTAGCACGTATTGTTTGGAGGCCCTAGACTGTCAACAAAACAATGCACTATGACGGGAACAGGAGGTCGGCAACCACTGTTACAGCGAAAAGTTCAGCCCTTGCCCTGGTCGTATAGTGTTTTCGTATTTAGTTGTATAAATCGAGAAGGTCGACAAATATGGACAATTTCAATTTACAAAGTTCACAGTTTTTTAATACGTCTTAATAAACTTTCCAGCTGGTTGCATATGAAAATTAACATTGTAAACATGACTGCACGAGCCAAGGGCACTTAACCTGCTAATAAAACCTTTCTTCGCGGCAAAGTTCATAGACGTCTATCGTAATAAAACATTTAATATGACAATATATATCACTGGGAAAAAACGTGCAAATATGTTGCTTACCTTCCCAGCAACTCGTTTAGTGAAGTTTCTACACTAGATTACTTTGACCATTCTTTTTTCTCAGTGGATAAGTTGGAAGATCCTCGCGCGAGCTCCGCAAAGATCGAGTGAGAGAAACTGAAGGAGCAGACGATAGGAAGTAGTCCACTCTGGCTCGTGGTCCGCGGGAGCTTCGCGCGTAGTTGAGCAGACGATTCTGCTAGTGGGATCAGGTTGCAGGCCTCACGCTCGCCATCTAGCCCTCATGGGGATGAAGAGTATATTTTGTTTCTTCCAAAAACTTTTAGAAACGGTGGTTATTGAAATAAGGGTACATGAATGTAAGATTTACCACAGGGAACCAAGTGCAATGAGTTTATTTAATGAATATGATAATAGTACAGCTAAACAGGTCAAGAATTGTTTTCAATTTTGACCGATGGATCATAAGGAATACACAGACCTCAGGGTTTAGGCTTGGGGATGACGGGGAGATTTAGGGGAAATAGAGGACTAATGGATTCATGCTGAGGGTCATGCTGATAGTACAGGGAAATCATAACTTTACAAGAATGAAGAGTTACCTTACTCCTTAAGATTTGGAGTTCAAACATTAATTATGCGATTTAATATGTTGTTTATTTGTAACAAATAAAAGTTTTCTTATATAATTTATATTCAATACTTATACTTATTGCAAACACATTTCATTCCATAACTTATTTTTAAAAGGTGAGGCTTTTGTTAATTCCATGCTCATAATTCTGACACAAAGATTCCAAAAATGACTAATGTAAATTGTAGACAAGGCTCATGAAATTTTTATAGACATGCTGCAAAATAAGACGCTATAAAGAAGCATTGAAAAACATAACAAGCGACTAGTATGTCATATGTGCTCATGTGCACATTCACGATTTGCTGTGTATGTTGGTTCAATCAAATATCGTCTTACGTCTTTGAATGGCTTCTATCTAATAATGAAGACGTGCGCAACGCAAGGGTAAAGAAACTCCAGCTTCCAGCTAAGAAACACATGATATGCTCACTTTGAATCAACGTCGCTGGTTGCACAACTAACAATCATTTCAATCTTGATATTCCATCTTGATTCTCTATTTCTAGCTATGAAAGCGTTACACTTGTTACACACAGGTTACGTGGACATAAAGGATGTGATCTCTGCGGGAGAATGGTATTTTTCTTATGATACAGGTTACCGTTGAATAAGAAAATTAAGAGCGTCGATACATTTCTGAGCGTATGCATGAAACCTGATATATAAACATTGTAAATGGATCAACTTGGTGTAGTGATATAACCACTTTAATTGATATCGATATAATGTATGGTTCATTAACTGAACAAAACTAACGAAACTTTTTCCTTGCTTTGCATTTGTAAGAGTGTTTAAACAATAAAATGTAGTTGAATTTGATAGTGTGAAAATAAGTTGTTTTGTTTAAGAAG
Organism: Phorcus lineatus; assembly: GCA_921293015.1. NCBI lineage: Eukaryota > Metazoa > Mollusca > Gastropoda > Trochida > Trochidae > Phorcus > Phorcus lineatus. The sequence continues at coordinate 30,560,552 of OV121091.1, forward strand.
CCCTATTTAAGCCTTGACAGAACCTACTATAATACTTGGCAGGATTCATATCTAACTGAACATGGGTTCCTATGTATGTAGCAATGATTAGATGATACGTCCTATTTTATTCAAATGTTTTGGCCTGAAAAACAGTGCAAGTCTTTCAGTCTGGTACTTTTACAATCATACATGTAATTTGATAAATTCTACACCGTAGACATAGACATCGGTTGATTTTTCAAAATATTCAACGATATTTTAAAAACGTTTTGAGATTTAAAAAGTATGTGTCTGAGAAATGACGTGATTGTCTGACTCGACCATGGAACCCGATATGCTTCTTTTTTTAAGTCTGAAACTTTTGAACACATGGTTACGATTACAAGAGAATGAGAGCGATATGAACACTTCCAGGCTTATTTAACATTTAATGAACAACCAGTAAGCTGTCAACCAGTTTCTTTGGCATACATGGAAATGTGACATAAGAACATTGAAACTGTTTGCACTTCTTGATAAGTTTCATCTTTTGTACACACCGATTCTTGATTGTCCCTGTCTCTACATCAGGCGTAATGAATTTCCTTCGTATGTTTCGGGTAAACAGCTCTTAATCGATAAATTGAATTAAAATTTCAGTCTTTCTAGCTCTTTTAGTCTAACACCTCTCCTGGGAAGTACAGTTTTACATCCTTCATGTACAAGTATTGTCGGAGCTTTGCGGAAACAAATATGTAGCAGGCAATCAAGTGTGAAATCTTATCAACATCTGATTGAATAGTGTAGGTAACAAAACCCCTACAGATGATAGGGATTATTATTGCTTCCATGACCTATTTGTTGGGTCAAATCAGTGAACACAAAGAAGTTATTACTACTCACCCATGTAAGATACGGCTTGTGTAATATTTTTACTAGTGTTATACCACTGCATGTATGACGTCATAATATTGATGGTACCTAGAGACACAATTAAGTGCATATGCTATACTTTGTAACGTTTAGCAGTATCCTCTAAAATGACCGAATTCATAGCGAGATTAAAAAAAGCTATTGGTATCAAATTCGATCAAATTCTTCGTATATATTCAAGGCAAGTATTAGGCTTACCTGATGACAGAGCCTTTGGGTATCGATAATTTTCTTCCAATAATGATTTATCATGATTTATCACCCATCAGGTATATACTTCAATTATTATGATGATAAAAAAACATTTTTGTACTAGATTTGAAAGTTTTATTGATGTTCAACTTTTTCTCATTTCATGAGGATTATACAACAAAGACTCCCATGCGAGCCACATACCGTTGTATGCCAATTTAAATCTAAACTGAGGTACAAAAGAAAGAAAAGAAAATCTGATGACATCAATCGAGATACTTTGGCACTCTTCTCTTAGTGCCTATTCAAGCTGTGGTATGGTGAATAGTTGCTGTTGGCCAATGTTTAACTTGTTTTCCCAAAATGTCCAATTGATGCACAATTGGAGATAAGTCAGGGGAGCCAATGAAAAACGTGGACATATTGACTGTTTAGGAGGCCCATTGTCATCCGGGCGGTGTGTGGTCTGGCGTTATCCCGATGGAAAATCAACGCTTATTGGTTACAATACTTCTCTGTATCGCTAGGTTATAAGGGTCTGTCGTAACGTACCATATCTATCGGAAGACATCTCATGACGTTATTGCTGCTGACATGGAAACCGTATGCCGTCGATTCCGTTGGTATCATGGTGACGAATATGCTGTGCAGATGTATTGTGAGCTGGTACCAGTCTTCTGCTAAGGTTGTCACTATCGATCTTTCACTTCTGGGGCGGTGAGATGTCCTGCCAATCTGGTCAAGACGATGGAGGAGTTGAATGATTCTGCCACTTTAGCTGTTCGACGTCCCAACTTGTGACATTAACTAAATACTCTCCTTTGTGATAAAGGAATTCTTTTGTAGTACTTTCATGATGGTTCTAAAACTTCAACCTTCAAACTATTCTTCTTCTTTACCCGAGTATTTCCTGATACGAATACGAAAAAGTTGATAAAAGCTACATATATATATATATATATGAATCGTCTGAAATAATTTTTGAATAATTATTTCAGACGAATTTTTGACAAATTATTTCAGACGACTCATATATATATATATATATATATATATATATATATATATATATATGTGTGTGTATATATATATATATATATATGAGTCGTCTGAAATAATTTTTGAATACGTTTCAATGAAAATTATACATCCTTGACCAATACACTATGTACTTTCAAGGCAGTGATGATATAGGATTGTGACGACGTTATGTTTATGACGCCATTGCGTTGTGATATCATTACATGATAATGTAAAACAACTATGCATGATGTCATGTTCTTGACGATGCCAGGGCACTGTACAGAATCCCCTTACATCACTTGCTATGGTTGATGGAAGACGAGTAGTGATAAGCTTCTCAAATATTTCTTTATCATGCTTGCTTTTTATCACGTATTTGTTAGTGCTTGATATAGATTCGAAGTACAAATCTGCCAAAATGACCAACTTACTAGCCTTTATCATCACTGATTAGTTACAAGATTCAATTCATGCCACAGTATTATACAGCCGGTCATGCCTGAAGAGGTATTTATTTTATGGTTTTAAGATAAAGATTGAGTACGAGATGTTAACAGAAGAGATGGTATGTTTATGCTTGTAGTTGAAGATAAGTATTTTGCAACGTGGTCCATAGATACTGATAAACTAGACTATTATGATAATATACAAACTTGAAAGCAAGACTTCACTGATAACCCATGCATTTGCTTGAAAACTTCACTGTAATGATAAAAAACACTCAAATTCAAAACACAGGAAAGAGAAGACACTCCTTAAACTTGCACATATATTATTTATAGAAAGATTTTAGGTTTGTATTTGAGCTTTAACTTAGGTTGTAATTGCTTATCTTACAATTTCATAAATCATTAATTTCATTTACGATGCAGGTCAATCTTGCCATCTTTATTCGTTGCTGTCGATTGTTGATACGGCTTTTGTGTTGAACATCTAAATCCCCTGTCTATGAACGATTTATAGGAAATCTAGAAATAATAAGAAGATAATAAAGAAGATATAAAAACACCCAAACAATATGACAAAAGCTTGTTATTTAGGGATTTATTTTTCATATTCTTCAGTTTTATTCTTATGTTTTGCAGATCATATTTTGTTGATAAACAATGTGTCTTTCCAATAACGATGAAAATTTGTAACACTTAAAATAAAAGTGATGATTTACAAACCATGCACTCAATGGTGTCCATTAATATTTTTCCAATAACTAAAACAATTTCGAAAATAGAAATAGGAAATACGGTAACATAGAATGGTTTTCATGCATAACATGATCTATCAAATTTGAGACAACCCTTTAAAATTACTTATATCCTTTAATAAAGATGATGAATTCCTTTATATGATGCACGGTATAGTTAGGTTTCCTTGTGTATTTTGACAATTCATTCATAACCAAGCACGAGCGAAAGGCAAATCGTGAACTGATATTACATGTAGCAGTGTAGGTTCTTTTAAACTGCAGATTGTGCAATTTACCATACACTGCACGGCGCAAGGAGGTCAAAAGGGTGGCTTCTTTTGAAATATTTTCAGTGTAAAATTCCTTTTAAAGTTTTCAACGCCTCTTTTATTCGATCACAAAAGTTACGTTTGCTATCCAAAGCTTATCTAATAATGAATATTCTTCATCTCATTATATGTCAACTTAGATATGCATTATGTCAGTTCTATCGTGACTGCAGATGCTATCAATATTCTTGAATAATGATATACATTTTTATGATAAATATCTTTCGATGAAGCGCTTGTATTGTGAAAATGAAGTGACAGGTGTGAAGATTTCATCTTGACAAATATCAATCTGGAACAAAGTATCAGATTAGTGTCTGATAGAAATGTGATATGCATACATATCTGCATTCTAGCAATTTTAAAAATAAAATATTACAAACCTAGCAACGATTTGAGCGAAATCCCTCGACTGAATATTGACATAATTATTTGCGCTAACTTAGTCATGCTTCATGACTGTGAATATGAAGGAGCCTTTAATACAGTCTAGTTCCACAATCAGCAAGTCTAGATTGACCGAATACATCTATGAAATTAGTAGCCCAAAGAAAAAAAATATAATGGATGAAGGAACAGTAAATCATTAAAATACTACATAGACTTTTAGTCTAACGCTAACCTTGTGAGCTAAAGTCCATTCATATTTTGCAAGATACAAAAGACTTCAACATTGTACCTCTTCATCTTTCATCTTGCAAAAACTATAACATCAAATAAGGTTTTGGTTTTTTTTTTAGGAAATTCGATGAAACATCAGTACCCACCATCTATGACTTACATAAACACTTTGCACATCCATGCATAAACTTTTGATAAGGCCAAAAATGTAAGAGAAATGAAGCTGAATTACCTTCAGATTTTTATCAAGGTGATTAGGAAACGTCAAAACATAAATGCTCACAGTTCCAAAGTTTCTTTTAAAATTTTAGAAGATGAAATTAGTAAAGATAAACGTGAATATGTTTACTTGTTTCCAGTTCAAGTCCAAGACTTTCACGTCATCATGTAGATATTTCCTGCTAACGCCCAACGCCAAATCAAAATTAACATTTGAGTTCCCTAAGGTATATCGTTATGAGGGTACAGAACCATAAAGCTTGCACTTGAAAATACCCATCTCCCTTATGTAAACATGATTTAAAACATTATTTTATGACATTTATGGTTACGATTGGTTATGGGAGAAGTTAAAACTAAAATTTATCCATATCATCAACCTGTTAAGATAAATACTAGTAATAAAATTGTAACAAATGAATGTGGAATATGAATAAAACGCTACCTAAAAGTTACTATGACATCATTTTCAAAGTCATAGTTATATACTGGCATGTCCTACTAATCAGCTGTCATTTTCAGATTACTGGACGCAATGAATTCACATGTTTGATAAGAGCTTCTTATTGTGTTTCTTTTGAGACGAATATATGTATAATACATTCTTGACTAATAAAGTATAATGTGGAGGTATATAATATTCACAATAATGGTATAAAATATTTAGCAACGAAGTAGCCAAGTTATTCGCATATAATCCATGTTATCGACCAGTTGATTTTATATTGACACACCATTGCTGGTCTCAAAACTATTCTCTCTGAGTCTTCTCTAAGTAGACATTTTAAAAATTGTAGGTATTTACTTCATCCATTTCTGTCAGATCAATAGAGTAATAAGCAATAATAAAAATAATATAAATAGATACTATATATCATGGATGAAAAGAACACTGTATGCCGTCTTGCGTGACAGACGTCCATGTCTGTAGTAAGTTTATCAAGAAAAGGATGTTTCCATTGACCATGCAATGAAACTGTCTGAGATTCATCTCTTCATAACAACTTTCTTGTTAATGTAATGTAAGATGAAAGTTTATTCAGTTTTCACCATAATTAGTTCTAGGAAGAGGGCAATTTCTTTGTGAATAACGTGACAAATCGTTGCTAAGGTAACCTGGTACCAACGTCTGTTGATGCCAATCTACTCATTAACAAAATTCCAACTTTGGGAAGCATGTTTAGACACGGGGTGGTTCAACAGTTGGCGGTCGTGTTGCTGTGACAGAGGATGGATGGGAGGGGAAGGGGATGGGGGAAGAACAAGGGGGGTAAAGTCAAGGGGAGGGATTTTTTTTGCGCTGGGGTGGGGGAAACATGCTGATCAGTTTACATCCGGGCTCCCAGATCGTGACTGAACACTTTACAGCTAAAACACTTTGCATCTTTATGAAAGATCACAAGAAAAAATGATTTAAGGAATTAGGTCTCCAAATTCTTGATGGGTTGAATGTTGTGGGGGGTGTGGGGGTGATTTGACGTCAAGTCTGTTAGAAATATTAAATGAGCTGTCGCTAGGCTACCAGGCTGTAAATCCGTTTAGTTTGGTCATCTCCTCGAGAAACTTGACAGCAAATTGTCGTGTTGTTTTTGATTCCTTTAAAAAATACAGATAATAAATTTGTAAGAAGATGTAATTGACACCATGCATCTAAACAAAATAGGAGCTGTTAAACTTTCTGTAATCCCATGAATATTTTTGCTAAGATTAGACTCTTAAAAAATGGAATATAGATGTTAATACTTTTTACAAAGAAAACTCTCAATAACGGAGGTTCATCCTCAGCAAACAATCTTTCTCGAAAACATATAGGCTCTCTCTCTCTCTCTCTCTCTCTCTCTCTCTCTCTCTCTCTTTTATTTATCTATATATCTATCGCTCTTTCTCTTTTTCATTTTTCTCTCTCTATCCATCTATCTATCTATATACATAGAAATAAAAAAAGAGTGAGCGGTAGATAGATAAATAGATAGATAGTGAGGGAGAGAGACTACTTCAGTCATTAGGCTTTATCTGTGTCTAGTGGAGCTCATTTGCTCCACCTAGTGTCGCCTGTTACCCTGCTCATAAAGGCGTGTTGCCACGCTTTGGTTCCCACAACAGATTTGTCATTCTTTGAAGCAGCACAGTTGTCAGATTGGGTAACATGATCTCGCTCGGATCACCACGCCGCTCAAATGATATCTAATGAGGTTTGCGAGTCTCAGATGATCGGGAAGTGAGCTAGTGTTGCTGCTGACACCATCATCATTATAAAGTAGTGGGCGTTTTAAGTTACAATACAGGGACTTATTGAGCTGTTTAACAAATCCAAAATGGCGTCAACGACTCTGGGAATATATATTCTCATTGCAACAACATCCTCAACATGAAATCCTTTCATAAAGCTATTTTCATTTATGCTTTAGATAAGTTTCCCACGTTACGTTTGAGTCCTTGGATCGCGGCATTGTCCGGTCTTCGTTCGTACATCACGAATTCAACCTGTTTATTGTCAGTAAACTGATAATCATTAGGATGATGATTTGTAAAAACTACTTCTCGATAAGGTTTGAGATATTTGGCTCTAAAACATACTTTGTGCTTCTTTTAATAGCGCTTCGTACAAAGCATCTGTGTCGTTTTATGACACTTTTTGGCACTCTTTCTTGAACCTTATTGCACTCTTTCTTGAACCTTATTGCACTCTTCCTAGAACATCATTGCACTCTTCATTGAACCTTATTGCACTCTTCCTTGAACATTATTGCACTCTTCATTGAACATCATTGCACTCTTCATTGAACATCATTGCACTCTTCATTGAACATTATTGCACTCTTCATTGAACATCATTGCACTCTTCATTGAACATCATTGCACTCTTCATTGAACATTATTGCACTCTTCATTGAACCTTATTGCACTCTTCCTTGAACATTATTGCACTCTTCATTGAACATCATTGCACTCTTCATTGAACATTATTGCACTCTTCCTTGAACATTATTGCACTCTTCCTTGAACATCATTGCACTCTTCATTGAACATTATTGCACTCTTCATTGAACATCATTGCACTCTTCATTGAACATTATTGCACTCTTCCTTGAACATTATTGCACTCTTCCTTGAACATTATTGCACTCTTCATTGAACATCATTGCACTCTTCCTTGAACATCATTGCACTCTTCATTGAACATCATTGCACTCTTCATTGAACATTATTGCACATTATTGCAGGGAAATAAAGAACCTATTCCACTGAGAAGCTCAGTATTCTGATTTGCAACAACGTGTACGGTTGATACAGTGCAGATTGAATATAGAGTCCAACACAGGGCTTTTTACAACATGACCACCAAACTGACATGTTCGATTCATATTGTGACAATAACTGAACGAATGGTGAAGTTTATTTGTAAGGTTTTGGTAATTTCTTGCTAAAAGAAAACTTTTCCCGCGATTTCACTTGCACTGAAAACAAAAACGAAACTGTACTTCTATTAGTACTTCCAATCAAAGTTTCAATTGTCATTTTCCTTTCATTTGGAGCAAATCCTACTTGAAAAATATAAATCTGCAACGGTGACATAAATTTGAAGATTTCCCTCAAATAGAAGCACAAATCGAAAAATAAATTCAATTGTTTGCTTTTTATTCAAATCACACTTTAAAATCCCCACAAGGTCTCAGTTGACGAGTGTGTGCAAGGAAACGATACCCTTTACAGGTGCTTCATTTGTCCTCTTCAATCAACTATAGTCTCAGACACATAGTCTCTTATATGCAATAACATTTCACGGCTGGGTAAGGGTTGGGAGATTATCATTTCGTATTAATGGTTGGTTTAAATAAATTACTGAGTTGACGAGTGGGTGCGAGGAAAATATACCTTTTACAGGTGCTTCATATATCCTTCTTAATCGATTCATAGTCTATGACACAGTCGTATATGCAGTAACATTTCACGGCGGTTGCCATTTCTTAAGCGGTGGGTGCTTTCCTTCAAATATAAGTACAAATCGAAAAATAATTTTGATTGCTTGCAATTTGTTTTGCCCCCCCCCCCCCCCCCCCCCCCCCCTCGATGCCTCATAATAATTTCCAACTTGGACCTAGGTTGGACCGTGTATATTACTTTCGTCATTCGTCGTTTTCTTTGGACACCAAATACGTTTTGGAAGCGCTACTGTCAACAATACTGGTGAGGATCGCAATTTTCTTTTTTTCTTTTTTTTATTACCGTATTTTTCGTACAGGCATGACATATATAAAAAGTTTGACATCAATACATCGTTTCACATGGTTCTCATACATAAACTCGGCATGCACAGTTCATTTATACATCAATATCAAGCTGTTACTAGGTTTAAGTAATATCTATACATGTATATGAAAACCAAAAATGCAGAGATACCTACAACTGTTGGGAAATGAATCCAAAGGATTTAACCACTTATTCACATCAGAATCGAGTTATAACACAAAAGAAAACCTCTTAGATTACGAGTTTCGAAAAAGTAGATGTAGTGTTGACCAGAATTGTATGAATTTCTCTTCATTTTGGTTGGATAGGTAGATACATTTTGAGATATTGTAATATTTAATTATTTCTTTTTTGATATAAGAAGTCGAAAACTTTTTTGGCTGCTTCGGAAAATTATTTGTTTGGTCAGTTAGATTATGGCATTTACGGGATTATCATTTTTACCTTTGATGCCTAATATCACCTTTTTAATAGTTAGATTAATAGGAATCTGTACAGAATGCAACCATGCTTCTAACTCTTTCCACGAGTTTAATATAATATCACATTTCCAAAAAAAGATGATCCAATGTTTCCACCTTACTTTTGCAGACTGAGCAAATGGGTGAATCTATATAGCCCAACTTGTATAAAAATTGTTTTGTAGGAAGAATGTTATGAATGATCTTGTACTGAAGCCATTTATGGTCTGTGCAAGGGGTACATTTGTTACCAATTATGTTAAATATTTTCCACTCCGATTCAGTGAGTTGACATTTCAAAATCCTTTCCCATTTTGAGTAGCAGGGTAGGTACACAAATGTGGAGTTTAATAATGTAGTATATACAGTTTTGCTCGATAAATGATTGTTAATGTACCTTATGTTAAATGGGTAGATAGGTTGAAGCTCTATTTTTGGAAATTTTCGAATATCAAGTCGACGGGCGTATGCCGTAATAGCTCTCCTTATACCTTCATAAGTTAAAAAGTTTACATTAAGGGAGTATTTGTTATTGAATTCGTCAAGGCTGAATATATTACCAGCTTCGCCAATAAAATCATTTATAAACATAACCCCTTTCTTGTACCAAGAGCTATGAAAGACAGTTTTGTTTGCTATTTTCAGATCATCGTTATTCCAAACTGACTGCGTTCTGAAATCATCTTCTGTTGTAATTGATTCTTTTGCTTTTGATAAATATTTCGACCAGGCATTAAGTACATCTTTCCAAAATACGTTCGTTAGAGTTGGTATAATGTTTTTCTTGATAAAACTTGAATCAGAAAGCCAGAGCATAGTATCATTCATTATCCGTTTTATAAACAGATAACCCCATTTGTTATTTTTACTATTGAGTCTATTGATCCACCTCAGCTTCTGCGATGATATTATTTCTCTAATATTTGGTGCATTTATACCTCCGTGTTCAGGCTTAAGCATCATAACATCTCGTTTGATTTTATCTGGTTTATTCTGCCATATAAATTCGAAACATTTCTTTTGAAATCTATCAATACATTCTTTTGAAGGATCTAGTAGTACAGAGAACAGATGATTCAATTTGGAAATAAAGAGAGATTTTACCAGGGTATTTCTTCCATAAGGTGTTAATATTCGAGTAGACCATAGCCTCATCTGCTTAAAAATAGAGTTGAACTTTTCTTCATAGTTTATCTCGACAACGTTTTCTAAATCTACATCAAAATTTATACCCAGCAAAGTAAATTCGGTCTGTGACCAATCCAGGTTCCACTCATTACACAGTTTGTACCTACATCTCTTTTTTGAACCTATCCATATTAATTTTGTTTTCTCTGCGTTTATCTTTAAACCCGAAAAACGTGCAAAAAACTTCAAAGTGCCCAATACTGCATGGAGGCATTTTTCACTCCCGTCTAATGTTAAGGTAGTATCATCAGCAAATTGAGATACCAGGTACTCTATGGATCCAATAGATATTCCTTTAATATTTATGTCATTTCGCAGCATTATACTTAGCACTTCTACAGCAAGTAAGAAGAGATACGGAGCAACAGGATCACCTTGGCGGCAACCTCTTTCTACTTTAAATGGGGACGTAATATGACCATTTATTACGATTCTTGTTTCGATATCATCATATAACGTATTTATCCAGTGACATATGCCAGGACCAAAACCGAAAAATCTCATTACGTTTAGCAAGTAGTTTCTGTCTATCGAATCAAATGCCTTCTCAAAGTCAATTAGCATAAGCACACCTGGTATTTGGAAAGTTTCCGTGTATTCCATTATATCATAGATCGTTCTAGTAACTTCACCAATGTACCTTCCTGTAATAAAGCCCTTTTGATCTTCACTAATTATTTTTGGTAGTACACTTTTTATTCTGTTTGCTATGACAGAAGAACCTAATTTATAACCAGTATTTAATAACGAAATTGGACGCCAATTTTTTAGATGTTTTTTAGGCTTGTTTCCCTTAGGAATACATGTAATAATTCCTTGTTTTTGAGAAGTGGATAAGGTACCTTTTTTAAAACCGCTGTTGAGTGAATTACAAAGAAAAGTGCCCAGATCTTTCCAAAAGAATTTAAGGAATTCTGTAGTAAAGCCATCGGGTCCAGGACTTTTGTCGTTTTTCATTTTTTTAACGCTTGTGTTAATTCATTGATACTTAACTCCCCTTCAAGGTTAAAGGCTTCTTCATAAGAAAGCTTGGCGATGTCTATGTCAGAAAAATACTCTTGGAGGTTAATCGGTGATAAATCTTGTTTTGAGTATGATTTTTTATAGAAAGATTTGGTTTCATTCATTATATCTGCAATATCGGTTTTAATTGTGCCATCATTTTTTTCTATTTCCATTATAGCTTTGTTCAGAAAGTGTTTCGCCTCTAGATGGAAAAAGTATTTAGTGGGTTTCTGTCCCTCCTCCATCCATTTTGCTTTCGATCGTATTAGCATTCCCTGTACCTTACTGTTGTTAATTTCATCTAGATTGATTCGAACTTCATTAATTTCATTCAAAAACTCCTCTTTTTCTAAAGGCTCATCGGTTTCATCTAAAGCCTTTTCAAGTTCGATTAGTTTAGTGTGGTAGTTCTTTTCCTTCGCAATACTTTTCTTTTTTTTAGTTGATGAGTAGTAAATTGTTTTACCTCTTATCATTAAAAGTAGTGTTTCCCATAGTAACTGATCATCAATAGAGTACGTGTTTGTATCTACTTTATATTGATTTAGGGTAGATTTAATTGTATCTTTTACTATATCTACATATTCTTTATCACGTAGCAATGAATTATTAAACTTCCAGAATCCCTTGCCACGCGAAATTTCGGCAGAAGTTAATGTCAATTCTATTATAGAATGATCAGATTCAATACTGGGTTTGATATCACGTTTTGTGTCATAATTTTGTTCACGCCATGGATCTTTAAAATAAAAAATATCCATTAATTCGAACACCTTATCTCTAGCCTTTGGATTGTTTATTTTCTTGTAGTTATACGTATCTAAATATTGGTACCAAGTTCCAATCTCCACAAATGGATATTTTATCACTATCGAAATCTTGTACTATACCCATAATATGTTCGAAGAAAGCTGGACTATCAGTATTTGGTGCATAAATAGTAATAATTGAATATGTTATTTCGTTTATGAGGAGTTTTAAGGCAACATAATTTCCACCTTTATCATGCTTATGCTTTAAAACTTTAAAGTCAAAGTTGTTGTTAAAAAGAACAGCTATACCTCGGGCATTTCCTTTGAAACAACTAAAGTAACATTCACTATATCCCCATTGTTGTTTTATCAGTTGAATATCTTTATGTTTAAAATGTACATCTTGTAGGCAATAAATATTTACTTTTTTTCTTACGAAGCTGCCGTAATACCTTTCTGCGCTTCATAATATTTTTTAAGCCCCTGCAGTTTTGGCTAACGATTTTGAGATTATCTGTCATCTTTCGTTTTCGAAATGTTTAGATTTAGTGATTTTCGCAATAAGTATCGTTGAATTACTTCCAGATTATAGTGGTAATTATATTTGGTATGAAAACTGACCAGAAATATCAAAGCCTGTTGTTTAGAAGTAAGGAACTTCCGCACATGGTACATGAGATGAGTAAATGTAACGTTTCTGTTGTCAAATGAAATAAAGAGAAACATTTTGTACAGGTAGAGAACAGAAACATAAAATGTTAAAAGAAAAGAGGGAGCTATAAAGCTCAATGGAAGTGAGAAGTCTTCCAACATACGTGGTCTTCACGCATAGTCAATATATCCAACGTGAAAAAAGAAATAAACAAAAGGTTTTGCATTTTGAACTTTTGATTCTATTTGATTTATAATATTCCACTTATAACTTAATAATATTTATAAAATAAAAGTAAGTAAAGTCACCTTTCCTGAATGGTAAGTGAACTTGTTTGGCAGTCCTGCTTTGGTGAACATACGGTTCATGTATTTATTCAGAGTATGTAACTATCACCTCAACTGTCCATGATGAAAATATTATGTGAAATGATTCAGTTTAAAAACACAAGTTTTTATAGACATTGAAATGTACAGGGCTCAATATCTCTGCATAAGCACGTGCTTTTCATGCATGTTCTTATGTTCTTAAATAAAGCACGACGCGTATGATATTGCACGACTCGGACGTTTATATAAAATGTACGCCTCATGCACCGCGGTCAAATGAAGAAAATCAGCGCTCTCAGTGCCGATAATAACGTAAATTACCATACCATTTGCATATGGAAATAGACAATGTCGGGGGTTTTATTTGTTGTGTTCGAGAGAATGTTTCCAAAATTTCTTGACAATTGTTTAAAAATATAATCGTTTTAAGACTCTTTGTCAAGACTCAAGCATTTGAGAGACTGTGCTCTAAGATAGATAGAGAACTCGTAGCAGTACATTATCGGGATGTACATGCATGATTTTGAGTTGATTGCAATTATATCCCGATGATGTTGCTGCTGCTCGTTCTCTATCTATTACCTAGAAACAAGTGACTTTCTCTCTCGCTTCCATGGTCTTTTCAAATGGTTAGAGTCTGAACCACACGTAACAAAATATTTGTTGTCTTCTTTCATTTGGATAACAGAACAGTCTAGAAATCAGTAAAGAAATTTATTTTCAACATGAAATGGTTTGGGTCGTGTCCCGGCTTGGGTCGCTACAGACGTATTCCACCATCCCTAGACGGGAGAATCTTGCTGAAGCCGCCACTCATATGAAGCAAGGAAGCCGCGTCCTTGTGTGTCACTGTCGGAGCGGAAGTCAATCCTCATGAAATCTACATCCGGAACTACAAGCAACAAAAAATATGTAAACAGGTGTAAGCAATGACCTTGGTTAAGTAGTATACGTGTTAAATCACCTATGTGATTTACGATCACACACTTCAGGTTGTCGCGTGCACATGACAGGTGCAACTGCCCTTTCAAATAACTGGAAGTAAAGGTTTAACGGCTCTATTTGAAAACAACTATTAAAATGGATTTCTAACTTCTTTAATCACAGAACTGTAAGATTATAAAAAAGATGCTTGGAATGAGTTGAGCCAAAAGCTTTAGCCTTTAAACGGTATACGGATCAATAAGGAAACATCGCAATTCTCTGAATAAAGAAGCTTTAAATCCATAATAATGTTAAACTTTATCACCCCAAAAAAACACCATGCAACACAAACAGTACATATTCATCCGATCGTTGAAACTTTCCAACAGAACACGGCCTACCTCTAATAACAAGAGGCGCATCGTGGCCAGTTATAGTTCCACAGTACTTCCTGTCCTGTATCATCAGGAAGTCCGGACAGTTTTCTGATGCGTGGTAGAACCGCTTCAGCATTACTTTGACACCTGGGATGTGGATCTCGTTCTCTGCCTCTATGTCCATCAGACTCACGTTGAAGACAAACGTGAACTTCCTATTCCCGATCACAGGAGCATAAAGTTCCCACGTGTGCCAGGATTCTGGGTTGTAGCGAGTCAGCCCAATCGTACCTTTACTGTCCTCGCTCGCGATCTCTTAAAATATATGAAAAAATATTACAGTGACAGTAAGTATGTTTGATGATTTTTTTCTGCGGCTGAAAAAGGTGCCAAAATACTTCTTGTGCTAAGTCATGTTTAAATCGCCCCTCAAAAGCTGCATATTTATCGCTAAAATACCCAAACTATGATATTTTCTTCTTTTCAAAGATTTATAAAAAAACCGCCCATATGAATGTCAGGAAGTTGAAATTCTGGTTCCAGTTTACATATATATTGGTTAAATAATCTACTTAACCTGTTTACTTAGATGCTGATTTTAACAACAACCCACCTCTTCTCAATAAGATAAAACTATTTATGAAGTTTGACATTTTTTACTCCAACAACATACTCTGTGGCCCTTAAAGTCTGTTTTTTTTCCAGATAAAGATAACATATATATTTATTTTGACGCTTGCCAGTCTTTTTATTTCTACATTGTGGTTGCTTATGATATCTTTTCTTAAGACCATTTGAAAAAATGAATAGAACTTGGTTCAGATTTTATATTCAGACATGTTATTCTGAAAGGAAATAGAAAAATGCTTTCTTGACAAATCTCCTTTCAATGTCCAACGTTCTAACCCTACAGTAGGCGTACCTGTCTTAAATGTTTTAATAATTTGAATGAAAACGGCGTATAATAACATCTATGTGACGCGTAGAGTGCTCAACAATCATTTTCTGACGTGCATATAGAGAAGAATTATATCGGATATGAGATTGTGTTTACAACATAGCATAGAAAGATACAATTTCACTTGTTTTGATAATTTGTTAGTAGGGATGATAAGCAATAAAGATGTGTTGACCATAAAAAGATCATAGTTGAACAAAAGGCGACATCAAAGAAAGTGGTGTCACCATTACCCCCTGTGTTGTCAGTTACATTATTTGGAGACATTGGTTGCAACGGTAAATGAAATAAAAGGTTGCCGTCAAGGTCACAATAATTGACCGGGGTCTGTAGAATTCCCTCATGGGAGCTGTCACTTAATTAAGAGACATTTGGTGCAAAGCTTCAGGGGATATCGCGTTCAAAGAATTTAGTGCTTTGGTGACCTTGAAAACAGATGAAAGTTACAAAATCTACTGGTGCTAGCGTTATCTATCAATGTAGGTTTAAAAAAATCGAAGACTTTCAATGGAGCGGTTTGTGAGTAAGCATTCAATTATGGTGACCTTCAAAGGCAAAGGTCGTCTTTTTGACTGGTGTCTGTGAAATCCTACAATAGAGGCTTTCACAAGATTTAAAGACAATGAGTTTGACGGATCATGAAACAATGAGTTATATAAAAAGAATTTGAAAAACTGGCAAAGTTCAGTGGTGACATTGAAAATTAATTCAAGGTCACCATAATAAACTACTTAATCTACAAATGAATAGGCTTCCACCAAATTTAAAGACTAAAGATGGAACGATTCATGAGATATTGCACTAACAAGAGCTTTAAAAGTGCTTCAAGTGCCGTGCTTCAAATGATCTGGTGTCTCGCATTGCGGCAGGTGCATAAAGTTCAAATTATTATCATAAATCGAACATGAAAATGATAACATAATGAAAAATCAACTAAACTTACCCGCTGAATCGTCCGTATCTGAAAATATATATGAAATTTATGACTCATTTTATAGCTATGGTTTCATATTAAAAAACGTACTGAAAAAACGATGTTTCGTCATATTGCAAACAGATTAGCTATTGACGAAATTTCCCAAAAAACATCATTTTATGCCTAACGTATTATCTTCTCCGTAGTAGTCGGAGAAGAAATTATCAAGTATAAAACTAAAACTACTACTTTTTATCATTTGAGGAGGGAATTTGATTCCCATAGCGTAACTGGACATGGCACGTTCGTTAGAGATAAGCTTATTACGATTAAAAAAACATTGTCTCTCAATTGGTAACATTTATTTGCGTGTTAGTGTGATCATATTATTTATCAAAAATATGTGATGATGCCCCTTTTATAAATCAACTGTCCTGTCCTAAGCGTTTTCCGTTAACAGTTTTTCCGCTATGTCGTGGTTGTGCTTATACATTTGTCAAATTGTTTATTATGGAGATGAGTTACCTAGGAAATCCTCCTGGTAGTCTGTCTTCTCAACGGGCATAGCAGTTCCATAGAGAATAACGCAACTGGATAGCAAAAGCACTGTGTAAAAGAACATCTTCTGAAACCAAAATAAAATAAATCAATTTCACGCTGAATCAAAATTAAAACAAAAATATCATAAACAACGAGATATCAAAACAGTTTTTCTCTTTTTGTTTCCAATGTAATAAGAAAATCATTTTGAAAATGACGAAACAATCTTTTAAAGAAAATCGAAAAGCATAAAGTAGTTTAATTGTTTTCGCTATCAGATGGTTTTCTTCTCCTTATCTCACAGTAGTTGTACACTTAGGGCAGCGAAAACTACAGTTGTCAAAATATTTGTAACCTTACCAGGACATTTAAGGATTGGTTTATCAATGATAAAGAAGACAGATTCAAATTAAATATAAAGTTTAATTCAAATGCATAGTGATAATTTATAAAGCAAAGGTCTTTACTTACACTGGTCCCCAAGAGGTCTTGTTAGGAAATGCGTACAGCTTGGATGCGAACAGTCCGTAAATGATATCATTATTACAATTACATAGTCTCTTCTCTGGACATCGATGCATTGATCCCACAACAGCTGTAGAGTGTCAAGAATTGATAGTTGGGCTGCCAGCAGGTTCGTCAATATTAGAGAAAAATACGACATTACGTAGGCATGTTAAGTTTCTTTCAGGGCAGCTGCAGTTACACGATCAGCGTGAACAGTAGCAGAAAGGAAACTCTTTATAACCTTTAATACACATTTGATACATTTCATCACAAAGCCCACATACATGGAGGATGAATTAGATTCGTTTTCAAGCGTAAATTGATATAAATAATAGTTTTTAAAATGATATACACAAATTTACGATTGATATAAAGAAGAAATTGTAAACAAATTGAAATGACTGTTATCGAGCAAGGAAAATGGATAAAGAACTTTGAGATCAAGTAAGTTTAAGGAATCAACCATTGCCCTATTGATTATAATGGCAGCTTGTTGACTTACATGTGATAACCGAAAGATAACCGAAAACACCCCCCACCCCCAAATGCTAGACAATTTATTTGTTACAAGTTACATAACACTAATTAATGTTTTAGGCACGTTAAATGTTTTCTAGTTCAAACATTTATGATAATTTCTCCATTTATGATAATTTCAGTTTGAGAATTGATGTTATGTGCAAATGACTTCAGTGTGTAAGTTTAATGCACTCTATGTCAACTGAAACAAAACCTTAACATGTTGGTGTCTATTTGTATCGGAGAATAAGCGGCGTTATGGTTTTGGAATAGAGCAAGGAAATCGCAACCCTTTCAACACGTTAAGTTTTCATAAATCATATCAGCCTACTTGAGCGTATATGCTAAAATAAGTTCGACCAGTTGACAGGTTTCCACATGCTGTCACCATCAAGCCCCATACATTGATAGAGCCTTTGTCACACTGTTTCTTACATAATTAGAAAGTTTCAATAATCCATGCAGGTATTCAAGACATGCTTAGGTAACCTCCTTCAATTCGTGTTGTGATTGACAATGTGATCAATCGCCGGACGTCACGATCATTGTGGTATACATGTAAATCAACTGTTATGAACACCAACATCTGTCACAGTCATTGATGTATCGTTATTTTTGCATATTTGAATTCAAACATTGTAATGAGCGTGAAGAACAACATACAACGCTGTATTTATTTTTAAAAAATCTTAAACACAGGGGAAATTACTTTTGTAAATAACGATAATGAAAACATGGAGATTTTAAAAATGTACAAGGCCTCATCAAGTTTTAAATGTTAAATTAAATAAAACCGTTAGCTCTTACACCTTTCAAGCTTTAAGGTGGGGGGGGGGGGGGGCATCTAAAAACATTTTTGTCTAGTTTAAGGGGGTATCCTGAGTTACGGGCTAATAAAGAGGGAGCCTGATTGAATCCGATCATGGTGACAAATATACCATAGGCTTGAAGAACCAACTATTACCATATGGAGCATTTGCCTGAAGGAGTTAAGGGTATTGGAGGGAGCTCTGTAGATCCAAATATGCTGATTAAGCAGGATGTCAAGCAGTAGGTAAATGTAGGTTTTCAGACTTCAGTGACCTCTGTGGCGACATATAGACTATACAGGTAACCTCTTTTATTTACTCCAAGTCCTCTAACCAATTCTCAAACCTACTTGGCTACTATTTAAAGTATTTCTGTCTTCAAGTTACAGTTGACTTTATTTTGTGTACGCTATATCACTACACCTGAATACTAAGTTAAGGAGGTGAGGTGAGCTGATTTTGGGTATATCGCTGCTTTCAAGAGTATTTCATTCATATCATAGCTGCCAGTATTGTTGCAGAGAGAAAGCAATTGAATCACCATTGTGGCTGACTGCATATGGAACATGATCTATACTGCAGTGTAGTGCTCAGTTTACAGTGATGCTCTAGTCTTGTTATTGGCTGTATCTTTAATCAACAAAACAAAATATGACATTTTAATTAAAAAATTTATTAACATCACATGACATTAAGGAAGTGACTTCTTCCAGGAGAACAAAAATAACAAGAACATAGAAATTATTATATACAAGACAATTGAGAAACTAAAAGAAAACATCTTTTCTGATGGGTAAATGTTTGCAGTAAATAATAATCCAAGCAGTTATTCTATACAAATTTCATGTCCAATAAACCAATGACTATTTGTCTCAATATTTTTCAAAGAACAATAGAAATAAACAAATCTGATGAATAAAAATGTGTAATAAAAGCGTAGCTAGCCCCAAACCATTTCCTCATTACTACACAAGTCATTGTAAAATGTTTAAAAACCATGGACACAAGTAAAAGCAGTTTTGATCAAAAAATGAAAAAAAGCATTTAAGAAATAAAAATAGATCCATTTGCTCTTTTGCTCTGTAGCTGTGCAGGTATTGATATATCTATTATAATCATCTTTAAGTTCAAGATTACCAAATCAATTACAATAACTACAATTTACCAAGTTTTCTGTTGGAGGTTTGCATTTCAGGATAAAATAGTACCCTGTAAAAAATGGTTTTAAGGGTGTGGCTTAAAAACATAAAATCATGATTACTGTATATGGTGGCGTTCACTAATGCCTACATGGAAGAATGCCTACAGTCTTATCAAAACATCTTCATGCACCAGTGGCTCTAAGTTTAACAACCTTCACCCTATAAGCTAAGTGGAATGTTCCACATATGAAAACAAAACACCATATTGTTAGTACATCGTTATTTCAAACGACATTAAATTATCAATTTTGTTAAAATTTGAAAACATTTAATGTGACATACCGGTAATCACTTTTTTAAAATTTAAAAACATGTTTTTGTCATAACATTTGTACACATATTTATACTTGATCTCGTTGTCTTGTAGCCAAAATCGTCGAAATTCTGCGTACATTTTACATGTATATTAGACATTTGTGTCTGCTGTAAATAAGTTTCCAAAATTATGTTTGAGTCATTGACGCACGTCACTGTCCGGTTTTCGATCACAAATCGAGACTTTATTGTCATTATACTGAACTCATAAGCACTAAGATACTAAATTTTAGAAACTAAAACCACTTCTCGATAAAATAACACTATTTTGAAGTTTGGCATATTTGACTCCAATAAGATACTCTGTGGCCCTTCAACACACTATAAACTAATAAAGTTCCTTCTCACTTAGTGTATTGCTTACAAAAATGATAGATCCTGCTTATTAACATGACTTGAGAATGTTTAAGATTTTACTTAGTTTAAAAGGATTGTTTTAATTCATGAAAGCAATACCTTCTCAATAGTATGAGTATATATGAGATGTATCTATCAAATACATTGCTATCAAACCAATTGCTTGTTGTCTCTTACTTTCTTAATCTGTTAGCTTATGCTCTATTGTAGGCATTATTCCAAACTATTTGGAACAGTTCACTTGTGTGCAGATAAGCGTGTCGCAGTCACAACAATCACTGTAGGCATTGTTCCTTGTAGGCTTTTTTCCCTGTAGGCATTATTAACCCTAACCCTGTATATAGATTTCTACATTAACCAAAGAAAACACTTATTGACAATACATCATAAATGAAAACAGTTAACCCCAGACATAAGATAAGCCCATAGAGCCTTTCAGACCTTATGAGCTTATGACTCTACATATAAAAAAATCTGTTTTCTTGCAAACACAACATTAAAAATCTTTATATTTGAGAAAATATCTAAGATTCATAAAAAAAGAAATGTCTCCAAAATAAAAAAAAATTTGAAGTATATGCCATGCTGTCTTATCTTAACTTCCATTCTCATCACATTAAATATGGTTATCCCTGAATATACCTTGACCCACACCTAAAGAGTTAAAAAGAAATCCAAATCTTTCAGCTCCTCTTCAAGAGCTTGTGATAAGAAATAATTGTACTCTCATAACCAAAGATTGTGTTAGATAAACTTCAAATAACAATTAAAACATCTATAAAATAAAAAAACAACAACATCAGAACGAATTACTCACATACCTACTAAATAAAGAGCTTAGTGGCACGTCAACCTAATGAGTGATATACATCTAAAAAATTCCAGTAGTAAAGGAGTTAATATGAGCTATGAAGGAAAACAGCATTTGCAGGATACAAATGATTTAAACCGTCCCATTTGGCCATCTGTATGCAAAATATCAACTCTTGACAGATTTTATCTTTCAAAAAGCATGAAGAGACTTAAATAGTCATCATAAGGCTAAGATGGTAACCAAATCTACAATTCTTTCTGCACAAGAAAAAAGATTATAAACTAGTATATATTATGTAAATTGTATCTAAAATAATGCTTCTGCACATGTGTAAAGCTATTTTTAAAACTTTCTTTAAAAATTTCAAATTGACCTCAACATGTATATCTCAAATTTCCAATCACATATACCAGTTATGTGATGAATAAGGGTATCAGAAACACATACTAATCATTTGCCATTTTGCAACTGTAGCCATGTACGTCTTTCAGTTCTCCAAGGGAACCTAGTCATTGATCCTACTGAATTCATCCCATTGACAATCATGATGAAGTGGGACACCAAACATTTTGCAAACTGTCCCTGAACAGGATCATATTTAGCTTATGTAAAGTTAGAGCATTTTTGTAGCTCACGAGGCATTATCTATCATTTCTAAAGTTAAAGAAAAATTTACAATCCACATTGGTCTGTATATAGTATGTCTTTACAGAATAAAGTATTTTCAACGTTTGTGCTACCCCTGATTCCTATCCCTTATGCCCTAAATGGTTGTATTTCATTGATATTGGTGCACAGGCATGAAATTGGGATTATTTGAAAGGAATTCTCATGGAGTTAAAAATAACCCATTAATAATCATAAATAGCAAACAGATTTAAGGACCTATAAACACACCATGTTATGGAGGTATGACAAGAGCTAAAAATCACTGTCCACCCTTGAAAGATGCTATCACATATATAGAAGCTTCTGAGCATACCTTCAGTTCAAAGATGAATTAATAATACTTATATTGCTGTTATGCTTAGGCAACATCACATGAAGCTTGTAGTTATCAAGTAATATCAAGTAAATAAGCTCTGGAAAGGAAACACCCTCGAGTTGTAACACCCAAAGGGCACAATGACACCCATAGGCAAAATTCATACCAAATTTGAAGTTATCAAGTCATATAGTTTTCAGAAATGCTCCAGAAAAGAAACAAAGTCATGACATTTTGCAGTTTTGGGGTCAAAATTTCAAAATTGTTTGGCACATCAACACCTCAAGTTTTTCTAAATCATATAGTTTTTGAGAAATGCTCTGGAGGTGATTCTGGATGCAAAGATTTACTGATACTTGAAGTGTGTTTTACTCCAGAGTACAGAGTCTATTCTAGTCATGTTAATCATCATCAGAAGCATTATTACAGGAGAGTTTCAATGATCTTGAATATTATCTCTAGGTAAATGTAATCCATTTTGGAAAGTTTGTCCTCAAGGGTCTTTTGTATTAAGGACCCTGGTTAAAGAAACTTCATGAATTCTCCAAGCATAAATATTTCTTTTCACTCTCAAATTTTTTTTTCCTAAAGTCACCAAATTACAGAATACCAACTTGTTTACAAAGGAATTAAACTGGTTGTTCTTTAAAATATTCCACAACCTACAGCTTAAGGGTTCATTTTGAAGAAAAGAATATGCATATGAGACTGACATTTATAATAAAAATCAGGGAGATTGTGCAGTCTGATTAAAATCGACCCTGTTCCGAGGAATAAAAGTTTCAAAATATTGACTCTACCGAGATTCGAACTCTATCTGTCTAGGCTATCCTCTCCACTAGGTCTGATGGCAGCCTCACTGCTCGCACGTGCTGACCCCAGTTTAGCGCAGACAAAACCTAGTCAATAGTGAACCAATCACATCATCGCGTTTAAAATAAAGATAGCGGCGATCAAGATTAACGAATGGTAAATGGGAGTTACTTGCCCCTAGCTACTGATACCGAATGCTTTTGCCGCACGCATTGTGATTGGTTAGATGAGTTAAAGCAAGAAAGTGCGCTACAGTAGGGTGGGGTCAGACCTAGTGGAGAGCATAGCCTAGACAGATAGAGTTCGAATCTCGACAGAGTCAATATTTTGAAACTTTTATTCCTCGGAACACGGTCGATTTTAATCAGACTGGGAGATTGTGGCACTCAATTGATATGGACTTCTCTTCTCTTCATAAATATTTTTGAACTATTAGATCATGTCTAATAAAACACATCAGCTCAAGGTTTTCTTTGTGAAAATATTGTTTGTCTTTTCCTGAGGATAACAAAGTGATTCAAAATATCAATGAAATGTCATTAAAATATATGATGTCACAACTTCCAGAAACTAATACCAAAACCATTTTACATGCAGGGCCCATAGAAGCTATTCATTTCAGGAAACTTTGTGCTTTGAAGAGATTAAAAAAAAATTCCACTACATGATACTGCACGTACCAGATTCATAGAAATTTATGAGAATCATGGATGTCGGTTGATAGGAATGCTACTATGAGTTTGCACTAGAAAGATTTAAGATGATTCTCTAGCTGAAGTTTCAACAAAAGGAAGGAAACCACAACAATCACCTTCCATTTCTACTGCAGGTGCATGATTCATAATGATTTAGAAGATCCATCATCTTGCTGTATTGCTGTTCACACTGGGCACACTTTAGTGAGTGACTTGAAATCTTGTGCTGTTTGAGTTCTTGGACATTCTGAAATCCCTGCTGGCAAATCCCACAAATGTGCTGCACATATTTCTCCTTGGAACATGTACAGGCACTGGAATCGTTACAATGAGACACAGTCATGTCCTTTTGTTGCTCTAATGGTATCTTTTGGTTCTGCTCATGTTTATTGCAATTTGTTGGGTCTAGTTGGATTTGATTGCCTTTCCACTCACAATTTTGAGCCATCTTGATGAAATTCTCACCGTTTATTCCATGCAAATCATCCTCAGTGATATATGGCTGATCCCTGAGGGAATATCCCTGAATTTCTGGAACAGTTGAACAGTCACCATTCACATCCATGACATCAACTTCATCTTTCTTCAGGGAATGTTGAGAACTTTCCAGTTTCGTTTTATCAGTGATCTGCCCCTCAGCAGCCTCATCCTCACCCTCTTCTTCATCACTATATTCATTAACAGTCACATAGTAATCCTCATCTTCAGCATCATCATTAGATATGGTCAAAGAAGAATCATTTTCTACAGCAACACCAACACTTGCAGTAGACGCAGGATCTGACTGCTGCCCTGATTCAGTATATGGTAGACTTAGAAGTAAAGATGCATTTTGTTCACCACCAACATCTATGTTAGTCCCTCCAACAGCCTGCAGCCTTGTGCAGGGAAGAGGTGAAGGCAAGCTTGTGTACAAATTTTGAGTAACATCAATAATAGCTTTCTCACATGTACCTTTGATAAAACTCAAATGATTGGAAACACTGGATGGATTATTCTGAGGAATATCTGCAAGAATTGCTTGAAGAAGTGTGTCCTGAGAGGATGTTTCTTTGGCAGCAATGGTATCAATAAGTTGAGGTAGATGGTGGTCCGCCATGGGACCCTCTGAGACACTAGCTGCCTCACTGTTCAGATGATTGTGATTGTTGGTATCTGCTTTAGAAGAAAGAACAAGAGATGAATAATCACTGTTTATGCTGTTACTGCTGGAAAGTGTTAGATTCAAAGTCAGCTCATCCTGTCCCTCAGTTTGAAGGTGGTCCTCAACAGGTTGAGATGCTCCAGGAAAAGGTTCTGTGACCATAGATACATTTTCATGTTTGGGATTATTATGGTTTTCGTGTTTAACATGTTGCGACCCCTGCTGATCCCAGCTATCAACACATTCAACAATATACTCCATATCTCCTGTGTCCCCTTTACACCCACCAGGGACATGGAATACATTAATGTGTTCAATGATTGTTTTTTCATTCGAGAACTTTTCCCCACATATACCACACTTCAGTCTCTTTTCATTGGTGTGAATCTTCATATGCATTTTGAGGAAGCTTTGTTGAGTAAAAACTTTTCTGCATACTATGCACTTGTGCATTTTCTTTTTGGCACCTGTTAAACTGTTCAAGTTGTTCTGCTTATGAACAACTTCAATGTGGACTTTGAGAAGTTTTGAATGTGGGAATCTTTTGCCACACTTTTTACAGCGATAGGGTTTCTCTCCAATGTGAAAGATGCGAATATGTCTGTCAAGTTCAGACTGCATTGAATAGCCTTTAGAACATATAGAACACTTGTAGCTCCTCATGCAATGGGTGAGATGACCAGCCCGTGAGGAGGTGCTTACAAAATGCTTTCCACAAATTTTGCACACACAGCCATCAGGTTGTTTAACTAGTTGACCGTTTTTATAATTCTTCTTAAAGCATGTTTTAATGTGGGACACAAGACTTGCACATTTTACAAATGACTTCTTGCAGATATGACACTTGTATGCATCACTTCTTTGACTTGATTTGCAACTTTTTAGGTGGGTGTTTAGACCTATGCCCCCTTTGCACCATTTGTCACACGAAGCACATTTGAGTCCATCATGAACTTCAGTCAGATGAACAACCATTGACCCTCCCTTGCCCACATCAATTCCGCAAAAGTGACACAAATCCTTATCTGTAGGAACATTCTTTGGATCTGTTTTTACAGGATGGTGGTTATTCTGATGCAAACGTAGCCCAGCTTTCTGGTTAAAGTACTCATCACACTCTGGACATTTTAACAAGAAATGGAACTTCATCATGTGTGTCGATAGAGTTTTTTCTTTGACAAAGAAGCTGGAGCACATCATACACTTGAGACGAGCTTTTTGTCCCTCAGTAACCTTTGCGTCCCGGCTGAGCATAATCCTCTTCTCAAAGACTGCTGAAGATGCTCTACAGGTGTTCCTCTTTAATCTGTCAAGGGCCATAACTCTGGAAAAAATAAGAACAACCACACTCAAGTTCGATTACTGAAGTAAACCCAAGGCAGGTGAAAAGATACAGAAAGATTTAGCCAAATCTGCGTGAGTTGTTGATTGTAGCAGGACAGGAACTAAAATGACAAGAGCAAATACTCATTATATGAATTCAATCTGATACATGTCCAAAGCAAGTGTAAAGTTTCAGAAAGATAGATCAAAAGCTGTGGGAGGAGTTTAATTTGCAAGACAAAATAGAAAAGTCAACTGCTTTAAGTCTAAGTTTTGTCAAGACAACTTCAATGTCAAGAATGGTCATATTTTGACCTGACATGAATTTTATTAATTTTGTCTTTTCCTTCATATTTTAAATATTTTGTTAGTGAACTAGTGAAGTACCCATGCGTATTTTACGCAGATACGCATCTTATCTGGAGCCCTGTAATATAATGTAGATCCTTAATTATATAGCTTGCTAGCCTCTATTAAAATGATATTACTAAGAACTTTCTGATAAAATAAACACCTCCCTTAGTTTAACACTGATTAAAGCAATTTTGAACTCTACAGGTTGGCAATCAGTTATCACTGCATCATAATTATTGCAAATAATTTGCATTCCACATGCCATGATAGTTAATTTTTAAACCGTCTGAATTGCACGCAAGATGAAGTCATGTGATCTGTTGAAACTACTAATTTTTATATTTTTAAATATAGTTACTTTTTTATTGAATTTTCATATTTATAGAATCTTAGGATGTTTTAGTAAAGAAAAATAGCAAATATATGAAGTTATTATTTTAAAAACGAAATTATAAGAATCGTCACTTCAAAACTGACCTACTTTACAGCATGGCTATATTATCCTGTACAAATGACTGGGGCTTTTGAATGCAGATAACAACAATACATGTAAATATAAATTACTTCAAACATATGCCTCAAATGATACAATTTCAGATAGCATAAAAGCAATAAATGTTACAGTAAGCTACTACAAATCTTTCTCGATGCATTTTTGCTCTAACCTTTTTCAAAAAGAATATTTGTAAATATGACCATGTGTTAAGTGAGGTGAGGTGGGATGATTTGGGATGTAACACCCCTTTCAAAGGCATTTCACTTATATCATTTTTGTTAGTATTATTAAATCAAAATTTTATGATCATATGTATGGATTTATTCAAGGAATTAATTCAATAAGCATGGTTAAGCAAAACTAATTAAATTTAGTAAACCTATATTTATCTTATCCTGAATCATCTGATCTTTAGGTTTAATCCCTGTTCTATTGATAGATAAGTGAAATGATAGAAAGCTTATTTCTTAATTTATTATTAGGGTTATTTTGGAAGATTTCTGGTGCAAAGAAAGCAAGTTATTAAATGAACAGTTAAACATTGCTTGGATTATATCAAATATGTATTTAAATTTGTAGCCACAAGAAAAAGCGAGATATTTGGTGATTAGAAGGTTTTCTGATACCAAATACACACTGAGCAGCCAAATGATTTTCTTACCAGACCAGAAATACAGTGCTGTTGTGTAAAGCTATGCACCTAAAAGATACATGAAAAATAAACAATATAAAGGATAAAACGATCTAGTTATAACTAGATGTTATTTTTCCGTTCCCTAAATCCTTTATTACTTAGGGGACGTAAGCATTACATGAGGTTTCAAACAGATTGAGGATAAATAACCGCATCATTGTAAGAACTTCATTGCTAATATTAATGTAGAATATACATGTTGAAATGATTTTTTTTCAGTGACACTGAAGGTTTTCAAACGACTACCCACTATTCTCATAGGTCGGCATGTTTAGGCTAAAGATACACAGGCAGGGTTTGAATGCACCTAACATTTCCATTATTATGATTTTGGTAGAGATTAAAACTGTCTTCTTGAGTTTGGGCCAGGACAAACTGATAGTTGGTTAACTATTTTGGTTTCATTTGACAATTGCTGTGTGAGAAGGCAAACTGTTTGATGATGACATGTTTGCTAGGAATTTTGTCGTTTCTTATTAATTAGTCAGTTTTGATTACCACTAAACACCATTTAGGCCTTTTCACCTTTTCAAAAACTTCATACGGTATCTTCCAAACTGCCTACAGGTGCTAACAGGTGCTAAGCTAACACTCATCCAGTTTACTAGGTTAGTTTTGTCGGGGTGTGTATCTTTACCCGACAGGGCTGTGTACCATTTTACGCTCAATATTTGTGAAAATTAAATAATTATATGACTATGTCAATATTTTCAAAATGTGTCCATTTTAATACCATGAAAACAGGTGACACCAACTAAATCATTAAAAAATGAGAATCGTTTTGTGAAAAGTCAACTATATAGATTCTACAAAAGAATAGAACAACTGTTTACTAGTAATTAATAATAATGGAAAAATATGTATTCTTTCAGGATTCAGGATGTCTGTTAATGTTAGCAATAATGCTCATTGAAGTGTATTTCCTAAATACCACGGAACAAGTAACACGAGGGTAGGCCTAAATGTTTATCGATAATTTGTGTATTGTTGTTATGTGATCATTTAATGTAAACTTAGAATAAATAAAAAAATATTCAAACGTTTGCATATGAACAAATGTAAACAGAACGATTTTAGCATACTTTAAACCAACTCTTTCACGGTTCAAATGCCTGTTTTTTCGACTCTCTTGTTGACGGTACGTATGCTTGATTCGTCAGCGGTGAGTGTACGCCCCACAAGTGACCGGCGTACACCGGGCCAAGAACTCGCTAAAGATGAATCTTTTATATCGGCGTACATGACGTGCAGGAGGCGGTCATCATACCACAGAGTCAGAGTAGCTTAAACGTTTCATTTACTCTGGATACTTTAATTCAATATCTTGAAAATGGACAAAAAGACAATAAACTTCAAATACAAATACGTCATTCATCCCTCTATATACTAACAAAATCATTTCTCTTCAAAATAGGATTGACAGAGGACAATCTATGTATTTTAATGGCCAATCTAAAAATTAAACACTTGAACATTTATTTTGCTGATGGCAAAAGGTTAAATTTGTATAAACGAACTCATAACCTGTTACGAAAGGAAAGTTCTAGAAAATTAAACCTCTATGGTAACAATTATCTCCTTGGAGGTCCAAAGTTGAACATTCTTGAAACTCTCATTTTTATAATTACAAAACGCTATATACAAAGTTGCAAATACACCAACACAACTCTGATACCTGTGCAGCTATTATATCAAAAAGAACATTATCATAACATTAAAAAATTCATTTCAAAAGACAAAAGTGAATTTATTTTAAAAAAAAGAAAAGGGCCCCACTGCAAATATAGATTGACTCAGACCAAACCATTGTTGATATGTATCATTTATTATATATTTCCGATTTCTAACTAATTTCCCCCCTCCTCCATTCTTCTCTTTTTATTTCGAGTTCAAGGTTTTCTTAATTCCCATTTCATTTTGTTTGATTAGAATACAGCTCTCTTCGTTAAAATGTATATTGGTATCAACCTATGAATGTACCAATTATTTGTCGTAAAAGGTAATCATCCTGCCACGCCAATATTTGAAGATGGGGCAACATCAAACTTAAATATATGAGTTTCTTTGTCACAAAGGTGTTACCTTTATTTTTTTAAGGCACGTTCGTTTGGAGAAAAAGATTTTAAATATTATAGCTAAATGCCTGTCACGCCCTTATTTACGGGGGTTGGGGGGGGGGGGTGTTAAGTAAAAACTTTACAAATTCGGATCGCCTAGGTGCAAGATCAATCTCCACAAAATTTTATCTTTGGGAGGCAGTAAACTTGACATTTGAGCTGGCTGTCAATGTGGTGGATCGTTGCTCTCTTCATGTCTTGCGGCGTACGCCAGATGTTACGTCGGGATACCAATAAAGAATGGCCGTTGACTAATGATAACTCTCTACATTGCGTATGTTATTGTCTAGAACACAAGAGGATTCGCAATAGTCGGTGCATGGAGTTGACAAACAGATTAGAAAATTCTTCACAGCGCATATCGATTGTCGGTGTTTAGAATGTCAGTGTACAAATCGGAAAAAGATGCAGAAACGGTCAAGTTGTCGACAGTCGAGTTAAGGTAATGTCAACACTCTACAAAGCAGGATGGGAAAGGCGATATTAAGAATTGAACATAATTGTCCTTTCTGTTTCTATTGTTTACTTATCATGGCTTGAAAGCTGCTGCAAATAGGAATTATAACGTTATTTATGTTTTATGTTTTTTATTTTATATAAATTTATGATTAATTTTAAGCTATATAAAACGTTAATGTTCCGGACCATTAGCCTCTTCACTTGATTCACAACGGTGATGGCATCTTCACCTAAACGTCGCATCTCTATTTAATAAAGAAGTTGTAAATGCATTAAATCCTTATTTTTTTCTTTATTTTGGATCTTCTTAAGTATGATATATACATATATATTTCATAAAACAGTTGGGTGTACAGACGCTCCTAAACAGTGTGATGTTAAATTGAATCTAATTAAAATACAATTGAACCTTTAGTTAATTATAATGTATGATTAATGTTGCTGCGTTTTTTTATCCTAGCACTGATCAGTATGGGTCGTGTCAGCTGACCTTTGAACTCAACCAGACATCGACTAAGCTAGGAAGTCATCGGCACGATTTGATATTCTAGCAGGCCTTTGGAAGTTTGAATTGACGGATGGTTTAAAAGATCACAGGCAATCAGTCTTGCAAAAGTATACATCACAATTAAATACATTTAGGCCTATATTGACATCAATTATTTGGCCCATAATGTGAAACATTAACACCGTTGATATTAATGAAGTTATATTATCCGCGGAAATGATTATAATAACAGCACATGGAATTCCATTCCGTGATTTAATTATTTTTGCCCGACAGGAAAAAAATTCATTTGACCAATCGGCGAAATGAAGAAGTAATGACATAGTCGACCATCTGGCTTGCTCCTTTTTAGCGATTAATCCATTCACTGTTACTTAGTTTGATTTCCACAAAGCGTTCGTAAAATATTTGACCATAGCCTTTTCTTAGCAGCAGTTTCGTTTCTTGTTTGAATTGAATTGCAAAGGAAACCTGTTGCCAATGAAGACAGACGTGTAAAGCTACCTTCTATTCTCCTTCCTTGGGGTTGTTCTGAGTGTTCTTCTCGTAACAGGCAATATGTACCCTGAAGGAGTTGTACTTAGATACAGCCTATTGAGAGCTTCGCAGAACCGTATAGTTCCACATTTGTCACTCTTCAGGTACCCATTTGTGCTGGGTAGAGTGCAATTTTGACTTAATGTCTTGTCCAGGGACACAAGACAGTGCAAGACCCTGATTAAAAATTTTAGTGCTTCCACCGGGATTCGACCCCTGGACATTAATTTGCGTGATAGATCAGCACGTTAGTCAATACACATCTCTATTGTGAAGAAATATATTTACAATTCTTTGTTTGCATCGACTTAGGAATTAAAAGTTTTCTTGATAAATAGATGAAACAATTTCCACACTTGTAAGCCTTACTCATAACTTGATGGACTGAAGACTGGTCAATCCAATCTCTAAATGTGACGATTGTTGGTTTCTAGATTAGGTAGAAGTTGAGCTTTGTGGAAACGTCTCCGTCTGCAGTGATGATTCCTCTATCGCTATTGATGTAGATTGTCCAAACGGAGGTCCAGTAGAAGCCGTGGATCCAGTGTGTCGGGAATTATGTCTCCTTTGTATCACCTATACTCCACTTTCTGCCGTTCTATAATAGTATAATCATAGCTTATCACGGCGCCCTGTGATAATGTAACTGGAACACAATCTTTGCCTTGCCTCATTCTGATGAAACCGTTGTTCTGAAAATCAGCTTCGGTCATCGTGGAACCTAGCTTTCGGTTCTAAGAAGTTTACACAGCAAATCATTTGAAGTTTTCTCCTCATATGATTAGCATAGACTGAGATCATCCTGCAGGCCCTCCTTTCGGAGTGTTGCGATGGGTGAGAAGAGACAATGATGATCAGTCCCACTCTGCTTTGCCTTGGTGAGGAGTCACTTCAATGTTTTAACAGATTTCTCTGCCAGATCACTGGCCTTAGGTTATAGAGGTGATACAGACATTTTCAACGTTTCATGAATCAAGAAAACTTCTAAAAACTGACGACGAGTATTGTATCACATACGACCCTGAACAACCCCATATCGAGCGAGAAGAGATTTCAGTCGCGTCATTAGACTCATCATCGTCGTTGACTTCGTGTTGCAATCTCTTAGAAACGACTTTGATAGTCCACCACAAACAGATAGTCTCTACCACCAAACTGGATAAGATCAGTAGTTACAATTAAGCAACATTGGTAGTTTCGGAACTTAAGTTCACAGTCCATTCAGCTGACAGGTATAGCAGTTTTCTAAATGTCCATGTTCATCTTTGTCCAGAACGTTATTGCGCGATCTTGATCATTGCGCTTCCTGTATCATGATGTCCAATGTGTATCTTGTCCAATATCGTCTTTCTTATAATGTTCGGAATGACAATCCTTTCATAAAGAGCAATTTCGGCCATTATCTCATCTCTGAAGTTGGATAGTTCCTTAACTGAACTTGAACACTTCTGACCACCCTGAAGTGATACATATCTTCACTATATCAGGACTTGTCTGCATCTCGACCTTCTTGAGTTTCCTGTCGGAGAGGTTAGTCACTACCATGTGTAAGGGGATTGGATGTCTGCAACAAGACTGTATTGAAAGTCAACTTTGAAATAGAGAGACAACATACTTCTCACTGGGACCTTTTTGCGGGGTGTAAATTGCTCATCGGCATCCTATTTAGGATGAAGTTGCACCCAAAGTCTAAATCCCACTTCTAGAGACTTGTGGTCTGTCACCGCCTTAAACGTTTGTGTCGCAAAGAACACGATGGAACTTTTCACCCCAAAAAGATTATAGCAATCTTTTCCTGTTCTCTTTCCATTGGTTTTCTGCGCATCCATCATTGTGGTATCAACTCATATACGTAAAATATTACGGTTTCGATCTTTATCCCCATAAATGGCACTAGCATTCGCCACGGTTTAATTGCATGATGCAACCAACTCTGTTAACGTCTGCAAGTCATTTGAGCATATAATCTAAAGAAAATATGAAACAGATTTGGATGCTAATTACATCAATCACTTTCTCAATATTCATTATTATAAAGATATACACATGGTAAAGCACAACAGCCGAGAGAGTCGAATCAAAGCACATGCACCTTAAAAATGTCTTCCTTGTGACACTTTGCTGTCTGGGAGAATATTTTTAAGTAATAGAATTATTTTCTCTAATCCGGTTTTTTAAACGACAAAAACATCTACGTGTACCGGTTGCTTCCATCCGCTTTGCCTAGTTGTCATATTTTAAAAAAATCTAAACGCTGTACTCTCAAATTATTCTTCCATCTAAATTTTATGATGCGGGCTATTATTTTCCAAAGACATTACTCTGGTTAAAAGAGGCTGTCATATGTTCCGAGTTAGAATTTCATATTAGGTTTTTCATGAGAACATTTGTTACTCACATTCAATTCAAATTGGGATAAGTGTTTTTTTCAAGGATTTTGATATTTCCACTCGCCTCCATAAATTTGCAAACATTGCCGGACACTTGATACACTCACGTTTTCTAGAACGTGCTTCTTAGAAAGGATAATCAATTCAAGAAAAATGACATTTTTATTAAGGGCAAATTTAATGACCGTCATCAAATCCGTGTTTCTCAGGTTACCAAGGAAATCAGAAAAACCGCTTTTCGTTGAACTGTTTGTCTTTCATCCTATTATTTTTCGAAAACAACCAGGATTATAAAGAAACATGCGCGTAGGAAAAAGGTGTTGAATAACCAATCGGATTGAATGAATTGATACCCATACCGAACTTGTTTTCAGACTTTGCAATTTCAACAATATGGTGCCTATTAATTCTTCTAAACAAGAATATGGTAAAACTAAATCTTCTTACATAAATTCAGACTCGAAAATCTAAACCATATGCACTGTACTTATTTGATTTTACAAGGTCAGGTGGCCGGTACACATTCCAATAAGCTCTACACTGTAGTTTACAAAGTATAAACGCCGTTTTTTGCGTTTATACGAAAAACAGCCTGCTGATTGGGCTTCAAGCTCCGGCATTCATACCAGTTTAAATCAAACGCTTCAAACCGTATATAAGCCAGTGACAACACACATTATGAAATCTAATATTTAGATACAAAGAAGAAACTGAAGGGGATACAGTATCAGTATGATGATCTTTTGACACGACCACTACTTTTAGTTAAACTAACATCATTTATAAAGTTTGAAGAGGTCGAAAATGTGGATTGTGAAAAACGCCCGGTGGACGAGCAACAACGTTATGTCGGATCAGCAAAACATTTAATTTTTAAAAAATACTCAAGTTGGATGCACCAAGTTGAAATCGTTTCCATGTAACTCATAACATATATTTAAGATTCCAAGATATCCAAAGTAGCAAATGTTCCACACCACCACTAGGTCTAATCAAATACAAAGTCTTATAGAATAATACTGCAAAAAGGTGCCTTTCTCCTATATGCACTGTTTAAATTCTTACCAAAATATACCAATATAGCAAAAGGCACCACTAAACCAGAAGATCTTACCCGAAAGAAAGCATAAGGCCCCGCCCTCAAAGCAAAAGGAACCACTCCATAACTAGTTCAAACCACATAACAAGATTCGACAACAAAATTTGATTTCTTTTGAGATAGTGCCTGGAGACGAAAGCAGGATGTTCCTACCCTACAGATACAGAGATCAAAATGTTTCCATGGAAAAAAAAACCAGAAACAAGAATAACCAAAGTTTCAAAAGGCAACATTCAATCACTAACCACATACCAAGTTTGGTGAAATGACATTGGAGTTATTTTGAAATAAGGCCCGTAAACGAAAGCCAATGACAATGATCTGTCTATTGGATCTTCAAGCCTCTTCAAAAACTCATTACAGTACGTTTTCGACTTGCTTTCAGATAACTTGCTTGCAGCTCAAGCACTTAGCTCACATTTAGTAATTAGAGTAAGGACTTTTGTGATGAAAAAGGTGCATTTCGCATTTACATAAATAAGTCGAAATATACACAAGGATTTTTATTGCTTGTGAGAGGATCATTTTAATTCCACACCTTAAGGAACAATTTTCAATTTCTTAAGGACAATCTTTCCTTTCATTTACGCGTTTAGGTTACTGCAAAGGCGACACAATTACAACCTCGTTGAAGAAATGGACCTTAGAATTCTTTTGCCACTACTTGACTCTCATAATAACATTTTCGCGTCGTGTTGGTTTGGTTGGTTCACTGACCCTTAGATATATGCATGCTCCTGGTAGGGTCAATTGGTGGACAGATAGAAGCCAGACCAATTTCGAGTCGTTATAAGACCTGCTGTCCTTTAAATTTTTCCGTATGTTTCCTCAACCTGACGATTCTTTCCCCCGCTGTGTTTTGGATGATCTTCAAATCCAAGCGTTTAATGATTTAAATATTGTGAAGGCACGTTAAACTCCAATACTCATACACTCCATCAACCTTTTGGTTGGTTAAAATATAAATTGTTTGTAAAAGCTTACACATTTTGATAAGCACGTTTAATACTGAAAAGACATATACGGTGAAGTTTAGTCCTCAGATCTGCTGCAAAGATATTTTATTATTTTCCATAAACAAATGACGGAATTCACATTTGTTTTAATCCTTTTGTAATTTGATTGTCAAAAAGGTTTATACGAACTGTCTCTTAATGAAATAGATTTATTATTGTTAGTATTTAGTACAATTAAATGGTAACATGTTCTAAATTGTATCATCATCAAATTCGTACTTTGTGTCTAGGAATATCGTGCAAGAGCCTTTGAAGCCACATCCCTTTGCATTACCATGGAAACGAGCATTTAACAATAGGCAACTGGTTTTCGTAAAACGTTTAAATCGATTTCCGTTTTGTCTCAATTAAGTCTGACAATTAAAACGTCGCCTTCATTCTGTGTTTTTATACCTTAAGACCTGTTGATCATGTTACACAGGAACTGACAGTGCTGTACAGTGAAAAGCATTAGATAGAAAGCAACCTCATATAAGGCAATGGAATCCTTAACCTTTAATCACTTAGAGTTTATTCATATGCCAAACAGAGCTCCAATCCTTTAAATAAATCATTATTTTCCACCTCCTTTATACTCTGTATGGATATCATAGAGGATACTAAACGACCTTCCATTTAATACTATTTTTATTAAACGAGTTAATGATTAAGTATAAAACGAGCGAAAGCGAGTTTGATACCAAATCATTAACGAGTTTAATAAAAATAGTATTAAATGGAAGGAAGTTTAGTATTCTGTTTATTACTTGACCTCAGTAATCAAGCATTATTACCGAAAGTGTACTGAACGAAGCATTTCCGATACTAAGCCGCCATTGAGACGTCGGTGCCAAGATTGTGACGTCACAACCACACAATATTATGACGTCATACGTGCAGCGGTATTACACTAGTTTAATATCGCCGTATAAATATTACACTGCGGTATCTTACACGGGCGAGTAATAAAATTGATTACACAAACTGAATCAGTATGCTAAGCAATGAAAAGTGCAGGACCTAGATTTTCGAAGCTCTCTTAGTGCTAAGATAGTCGTAAGCCAATGTTAATGTACGGTACTTACGACTATCTTAGTGCTAAGAGAGCTTCGAAAATCTTGGTTCTGAACTCTTTCTATAACTTATCTATAATAACCGTTTGTGACAAAGAGGGTCCTCTTAAATAATGGTTTGCTGGTGAAAAGATTCTTAGAAGATGCCATATATCAAAATAAGTTTGACAAATAGAAAATATCAAGTAAGAATGCACTGTAAATTAGATGGTTGATTGATTTAAGGAAATAGAAAAAGTGCGACCCAACGACAATTTTACATTGGGTCCGTGCAGACATCCATGAAACCTGGCTTTAAATGACGCATAAATTTCTATAAGATATGGAAACATTGTAAAAAAAATTCTATTTCCAATTGCATATACTTATGTTTGTGGGTCGATAGGTAAAACTTCTTCACTCTTGCTATTCATCGAACTGATAAAGATTGATACAACATGTTTTAATAATTAATAAAATGTAGACTTAAGTTGAATATTACTTTTTAGTATTTCTAATTCATATTTTTGAAAAAATCCTTCCTGTTGAAATAATTGGCTCTTCAAATTTGTTTTTCCCAAACGGAAGGAGCTCTGACAGCATCTAAGAGAAATAAATCACTAAGAGCTTCAGGAACTATTGAAACAGCTGAAATTTCCGGTTTGTAGCCCGATTCGGAAATGCACAGGCTTTTCAGAAATCCATATTTCTTTCACTGAAGGTATTGCAGTTCTAGAAAATCAAGCTGGAAATAGAAAGGTACAGTTACTTTCTAAATCAAACCAAATCTCTATGACATGAAGGCATGCTTTCAATATTTCTTTTGACTTGACTTTGAAGGAGATGTAGCTGCTGTATCTGGTGTCAAATTCACCTTTTTTTTACATGTCGAATTAAAGACATACAATAGTGAAAAACCTTCAGTCATGAATGATAATAAAAGGATGACGTCATGAAAAACGTTCGACGCAATCATGTGTTTCATTCATTAATTCAGGTAAATATATCTTTTGTTGGGACGTCGACTGTCACTTGGCTGGCTCTTGACCATATGGATATTTGGACATAATTAAATGTTTTCATAATAAAGGATAATATCTATATTAAACTGTATATGTATACTTAACATTACTGAATGGATTTACCGCATTATAATTCCTAGAATCACCTTCCTCGTTCTTGATTTTTGTTTTAGAAATAAACGGAATTGTGATAAAAGAAAGTGCAAAAAAAAGAAAAGGTTTTGAGTGAGATATTTCATATAGGTAGACGAGCCTAATTAATCTAATAAAGCATTAGATATATATAAGGTTGATTGTTAACTCTGAGCAAATGACGAAGGCTAAAAACTAAAGCACATCTGAATGCACACTCTATACTTTATATTGAAATTTCCTACGAACATCTGTACAATATCTGTTATTGCACACTCGCCATGGTTTTGTTGATAATTGGTAACATGCTGTAAGGCACAGTTTTATAAACCTGTTAACGCATTACCCTTAATGCTTTATATTTGACTTATTGCCAGTGTAAACTCAAGCTTTTAAGTTTGCTTTCGAATTCAGCTTCAAGTTGAACACATCTTGGTTTGAAAGATTTTCAAGCCATCGTTGATGTTTTACTGCTGTCAGTTCCAAAGTGCATTCGAGCATATTAGATACTTTTAATATGGTATTGAGTTCCATTGTCTCAGGAGAAAGTTGAAGACAATTTGTACGTATGATAAGCCATCGAAACGACCAGAAAAGCCTATTGTAAATAATTTTAGCGTCTTAGATAATTTTTTTTTTTATTGGAATGGTGAAACTTATTTCATTATTAAAAGGGTTCACCTTAAAGCATTACATTATGATGGGTCAGAAATATAGATTATAATGATATTACTACGATCTGAACAGTTAAAAAAATGAATGGCAATCTGCAAATCGGAATGGTTAAGAATAACGTGACAGCAAACATAGGTCTTAATATTAAGGGTCAAACCATGAAACACATAAAATAAGACATACTTGAAATCAGAAGAAAAGGGAAAGAATAAGTGTGAAAAGAATTACTTCCATAAATCTAAATTATGATTGCCAACAAAAAAACATAATGCTTTGATATGATTTTTTTGCAACCTTCCTAGAACAAAATTGTCGTTACCACTAAAGAATATTCTACTTCGAAATAAACTGATTTTGCGTAGTTAATCTTATCAATGTTTCGAAATTTTTTAGAGCATTAGTCAAAATAACGTATAATCATTAGGTAAAACCGAGATGAACAAAGATATTGTGTACTGATGTACTTGATGTAGTTGGTAAATATATTTTACTTTTTACCTTCGTCTTTATAGGATTAGCTAGAGATGCCGTTAGCTAACCACATGTCAAGTAAATAGAATAGTGTGACTTAGTGTAATGTTTATTGAACGAGGACAATTAGTAAAATTGTTAGATGACAATAAGTAAATTTAACTTTTAGTGCTATCTATTTTCAAATTAGACGATTCGGAGGAATTTTTTTGCGTAGAAATCCATCTGTAAATAATTATTTGATAATTATGCTTTGTCCAGTTGATTGCTGATCATATTTTATCTTTATTTAAACAGTTATGCTCTATTGCAAATCAAATCAAATGACGTTTGTCACTTATCAATTGTCACAGTGTAACGAAATCTAAACTTATACTAGACCCGTTTATCCAGCAGAAAGATAAAACAATATGATATAGAAGCAAACAGAAGTAAGAGATCAGCAGTGAGTGAATTTTGGGGGATGGGAGACTTTGTTAGAAAATCTCACAAAGTTTTAGGATCACAACCTTTTCTGTGTGGTCACTATTTAATAATGTTTTATTATAAAACAAAGGAAAACAAAAGTTAGGATATTTTCATAAAAATAGTCTGTTGAGTTTGAAAATGAGAAGTTATGAATATTATATCAAGATTTTAAAATTCATTGGCAAAGGAAACTTTTCACATTGATGAAAAATACATTATGAAAAATATTTTCAAAGGAAGATGGTAAAAAACTTCAAAGTTTCAAAGATAAATACATTTTCTCGCATTTTCAAGGAAAAAACCCAAAGAGGTGGTAATCACGTGATCTTGCTACTTGTGCAAAAGCCACGTGCCATATGTTTTAAGAAACTGCTCGTAATCAATGAGGAAAAACATTTAAAACCACCTTAAACACGAAGACCACCGATAATAACCAAAATAGTGACCATACCAACTTTAGAACTATTGCCTTAACTATATTTACAGTGGCTATGTATTTTCATAATGAAGAAGAAATAGGTGGTTTATAGGATGCAAGAAGAGAACAAACAACAGTCTCTTTGTCATATAAAGATATCCGCCTATATTACACCACCATCAGAGCTTTCCTTTCTGAAAGGTTATTGTTTTGTCATGCATTTATACCTAAGGAGACCTTGTGAAATCAGAGCTATCCAATTACTCAATCGACATATATTGACCACTCAAGTTTGACTTTGGCTATTGTCAGGATGAAGCTCTTAAGGCCTGTCAATATGAAAATTAAAACTGATTTACACTTAAACTCATTGTACCATTTCAGCTGAACCTTACTTCAAACACAGTATGTTTATCTTCTAAATGTTTTTCTTTAACGTTCCTTTTCAAACAGTAATTAAAGTGAATGTGTCAATTTTATTGGATGGATTGGTGTAATACCCTTGTTAAAAATTGAATACTTTACAAAAACTGTAAAAGAGCATCAAGTCAGTGATTTTTT
This sequence comes from Phorcus lineatus, assembly GCA_921293015.1. Classification (NCBI taxonomy): domain Eukaryota; kingdom Metazoa; phylum Mollusca; class Gastropoda; order Trochida; family Trochidae; genus Phorcus; species Phorcus lineatus. The sequence goes on from OV121091.1 coordinate 30,601,297, forward strand.
TTATATTTATCATATTTCACAAAACTTATTAATGCCATAGCACTTTCGTGGCCAGACTTTCTGTCATGATTTTAACAACTTAAGCGTGTTTAAACTGTTGTTTATGTACCAAAGGATGTGTCACATGCTCGTTACAGAGTAATTATTTTCCTTTAAACACTCAACTAAAGTAAACTGATGTAACTGGTCAAAAATATTTAGAGGACATGGAGACTTTCTACTGTAAGCAGCTTGTAACTTTCTCTTTTTTGGTATGGTCTGCAGGAATGAGTTTAAACACACTTACCCAGCATGAAGTTGAATGTCTTGGCTGATATTTTTGGTATACTGTTGGGCTCAAATGGCTATATAATTCATTGGAACATAAACTTTGTATCTTCTCAAGATGATGGAATGATGAATGGTTAAGTATGAATCTTTATGATTGTTCCTTAAATTGAAGTCTAATGACATTTCGATTAAAAAGACTTTAATTCTTTTACATTGTTTGGAAACTAAAAACTCCACTAGAATATTCCTTCATTAGAGATAAACAATTAACGTCACTTCAAATCGTGACCACTGAAGACGAATTAAGCGTTTCTATAACAAAAGAATAATTTGCTTGATAAAACTATCACGAACTTGTTCTATTGTCGAAGTAGCATTCCACTAAGATAGTTGAAGAAGTATTGACGTGAACATGGAATAATGAAAACAGAAAAAATGGAATTAGAAATTGCGATGTGTTGACTTGAGTGTGAGGGTACGAAGACTGTTCGTACATGCTGCATGATGAATAAAACAAATGAGATATTCCAAACATTCCATAACCATCGCATGCGGCATCAAAACCGTATCGTTGTTGTCTAGATTAACTATGAAATTCTTGATTTATGTAAAAGAGGAGTTTCTTAGAAGAGTCGGAATGAATCATACCTTAAGTATGTTTTTGTTATTGCGTATGTTTGTTTTATCTTCGACCATTAATTGAAACTTTTTATTTTTTATTTGCTTCGGAAATGCGTTGGCCAGTAATGGAAAATGGACAAAACCTTTCATTGATAATTTGAATTGAAGTCTAACTTTTCTATTTACTTTGTTCATATTGAATTAGATGTTTGTTAATCTGAGAACAAGTGAAACAAATAAGTTCAATCTGACATCCATTCAGGTCAAAGTCATTACACCATGATGCCAAGGTGACCCTTTAAATCAGTCCTAAATGGCAATGGAATACACATATATAATCGAATCGTGCAAACACAACAAATACAAAATCCAATACAATATTTTTAATCCAACAAACTTTTGTGCACGCCGTTGGAGTTGAATGACACATGAAAAGGGCATAACCAAAAAATATGTGACAATGAGGGGGCCGCTGTGGTGACTTTGACAATTGAAGCATCTGCAGACTCTTGGATTAAATTTTGTTGTACGTGGACAAGATAGAACTTAAATTATCGATATTCGGAATAAGGAGTCACTGTTTAGGCTGTAACTGGTCTCGTTTTTAGTAAGCTTAAGTCTTAGAAAACCCCTAGATTAGAGATATGAATCAGCGGTAGTGTCAGTCAGCTCCAATCTATCAAGTGACATATGTTATGTAAACATGAGGTACATGAAAAAATTAGGTACTCTTTCTCAACTTGTAGTTTGCCAAAACAAATTTTATAAAATCAAAATCTTTTCCAGACTCAGATTTGTGCATACAGAAAAATGGTTTTCATTTTGATCGAATTCATCTAATTTGTGTCTTCAATGAAGATGTACTCCTTTTGTAATTGGGCAACGTGACTTTGATGGTTTGAAAGAAGTTTGGAAACGAAATGTCAGTTCTTTGACACAAACAAATTGCGTTTCTCTTTCATAGGTTGGAATGCAGCGTCTTGAAAAAAGATATCAGTCTTGTCACTATGAATAGCATCTACCAAAGTGATTATCATGACACATTTATTTGAGACTTGAAAAAATAATTACGTTCATTCATTGAGATCAGCTGAATGTTCCTGCTGCTAATGTTGCTGTAAAGAGTCTTTAATATATAACTATACTAAGAATCCAAGTAACAGTGGTAATTCTGGGTCAGAATATATGCGTGCAAATTTATAAAGATAGGGTTCAACCTATTCTTCATTTGATCGTTAACTGGTTATGGTTTTAAAGGTCAAGTTGTGTTGGGATTATAAAACAAATACAATTGTGAAGAGATTGACGTTGAAAATTTTATATTTTCCCATATTTTTTAGTTACCAACCGAATATGTCGTAGGTCTCGTTCTCTCGAATACAGCCAAACCTGCGAGTGCTGGTGATAGTGCACATCTCCCGGAACATCATTCACAATGTCTTCTTATAAGTAACGTTTGGAGCACTGAATTATCATATTTTTGCAACCATGCCTCTACGCTGTCGTGTAAGCAATACCGACAGGGGGAAAGCTATTGGGTCATAAATGGAGGGTATTGCATTCCTCGAGGCGACAAGACGACTAATGTTTCAACCTCGGTTATTCACAGACTGTGAAGCTTCGTTTCCGAGCAACTTGTGAAGTCCGTGAACAACGCCTGGTCATGGATTCATAAAGCGACTGCGACGAAGAGCCATTGTTTCCAAACATGCGATTGATCAGGATACCAAACGTTGTTTTTAGGGGACATTTGTGCACGATGTCAGTAGCGATTTGCATGCACTGGCGGGTTTGGCTTGATTGGAGAGCACGAGAGCTATTTGAGCCTAAGTTTGCATGTATAAAATATGGAAAACGTCAAATACCCAACGTCAAACCCTTTATAATTCTATTGAGTCATTATCCTAACACAACTTGACCTTTAAACCATGACCAGTTGCCGATCAAATGTAAATCTTGATCCTTATGAGTTAGCAAGCATATTAAATAAAAGATTCTGACTGAAACCGTTTTTGGAGTATTATCATCAGATCATCATTAAGCAAATCTATACATGTAGCTGTCTGATTATACATGAACTTAAACTTAAAGAAAGAAATCCACGGGGTATATAGAAGTTGAAGAAATGATGTCTTCGTGCAAATTATGGGACTTGCATAAAAAGTGAATTGAGTACAAGGTCCTTACTGGAACTCTAATCCTTGAAAGTTATAAATGTCTCATGGTCGAATACAAAATCTTTGTAATATTGGGTCTAAGAGAATTGATATAGTTAACCTTGATAAACATTACAATTTACAGCCATCTTAAAGCATTTTAGAATAATTCTATTAATTTGTATGTTGTTATGCCTTGTTATAGCATTAAAATAGTTACAAAATGGTATAAAGCATTTTGCAGTATGGATGATACAATCACCTTAGTTTTTAATCTTTGTACTAATTGGTCACAGTGACACTGCATTAATGTAGAAATACTCACTAACAGTACGTGTAGAACGTGTTCTTGTAAGAGTAGTTTCCATTGGTAACGACTCAAAAAAAAAAGAAAACCGCATTTTCAATGCATAGATAAACTGTGCATACATGATGTGTTGTTAAGGTGAGTACGTGGGCCGCAACATGGCACACAAGAAACATGGATGCAATTTAACAAGCACATCACATGTGTATCTTTATGTATGTATATGTGCTATCAGAGAATAACATATCTTATAGACCACATTGTGTCTGAATGACCTCTTGGCTTAGTTCTATAACGCCTCATGAATTGTTCCAATGGATTTTACTTCCAATCAAGGTGTAAGCCTTCGTTTAACTTCATCAGGTCTTGTGGTCTTCTGGTCCTCAACGGTGATTTCGAAACCAGACCTGTTTCTGCTAAAGGCTGACGCTGGACATCACGGAATTAAACCCTCTTATCTTGAGGTCTGGTTTCTAGGATTAACCAATACTGGGACGGTCCCTTACACCATTTGCTGAACATGTCCTCACAAGAAAGTTGACTAAACTGTAGTTACACCCATTTTCTCTACCAATTTCCTTTTCGCACAGCCCCATTAAATGGAGCCTACAGCTCCTTTTTGGCATTGTCTTCAAACTTCACCATCTTTCTACGGTAACATTGAGAGGACCACTTGTCTTATTACTTACTTTTAGTTTGTTTCAGTCGAATGCAAGCAATTTTAATCTGTCATACACAAAATGTTTAACAAATGTTAGACAGAAGACCACAACGATCACATCAGGATGTCAAACTTAAATCAAAACATACACCACCGCCCTGTATGTGTATTTTCTTTCCGTGTCTTCTTCCCTCCTCTGATGCCTCAACTCGAAAAATCTTTTGTGAATAAAATTTTGAGAAAATGTCAACGTCACATTATAAATAAATGTTTCCTTTCAGAATCTACTTAATTCATGTCTTTCAACATATTAATCCTTACCCTGGAAATAATTGGCTCTTCAAGTTTGTTTCTTGACATTTCCTCGGACAGAAGGAGCTCTGCCCGCGGCTAAAAGAAATGAATAGCTAAGAGCCTGTGGAACTAGTGATTTTAGATAATTTTAAAATAGAAAACTTTAAAATGCTATATTTTTCAGGATTCTTAAAAATTTCTAACGAGTGTATTTTTAGTAAAGCAAGATGGAATTAGCAGTGGATAAAATCGGGAAATTTAATTCCGTCAAAGCAATTATCGTTTCAAGAAGAACAGTAACTTAAATAGTCAATGAAGATTGAACATAACGTTTTAACTCTAAGAAAAATTACTTTACATCAGAATAAAATGTATTTAAAAAATCAAATGAAAACATGCATTAAAGCTGTTTTGATGAGGTGATGTAAGATGGACTTTAACACATTCTAACAATGTTGAGCAACAAATTATGTGTAGTAATCATTCTCAGATCGTTACGATTTTTTAAGAAACAAAGAAATTGAAGAGTTATTCAATGTGCTTAATGTAAGATCTAACCAAAAAAACTAGTTTTAGAATACCTCAAGAAAATATCTTTAAGATAAACGAACGATTTCATATTTATTATGGTATGATGTTTATAACGATTGAAAAAGACGAACAAAATCACCAAAAATTCCTTGTTGTGGAAAGGTACGTGACAAATATAGAATAACTGCAAATAATGGTCATGACCGCTATATACGACAAAACTTATTCCTTTGTTACATAAAGTCGCCTATTTCTTGCATTTCATTGACAACATCTTGTAATTACCATAGTAGCTTGAAGGAAATTGGAAAATTACAGAATAGAATTTTTTGGGGTTTTTTTGGTGCTAAATGAGCGGTTCGTATTAAAAAGTCATATAAAACAATTTTTTGGTGGAATTAAATAATTCAAAGGCTGCGAAAATTGAAAAGTTTTTAATCGAGTTAAGTGCTTTTTAGATGTTTCACTTCTTTATTTAATCATTTCTAATTTCAATCACTTCCAAACCCTGACAAATGTTTTTAAGGAAACAAATAGCTTCCAATTTCTTGGTTGGCAAGCCGATTGACAAAATAGCATGCTGTCAGAGTGACCTTAGACCAGCCTTAGATAGCAGTTGAATTTGCTTGAATACTTCGATTTTCAAGATACACAAGTAAATACAAACTGGTTTTAAGTTGGGAAAAACATAAACATGCTATGCTATTGATGTAAAGTGAACATTCTTTATCAACTTACCTATTTTAATGTTACAGCAGATATATATTTTTATGAAAAACAATCTATGTGTTATTTGAAATTAAATCAGATAATTGTAAAAGTCGACAAGCTCCAGCACTTTTACCAGTTTAACTTGAACATTTCAAACCTTTTATAAGCTAATGAACAAACGAATAATGACAGTTTTTCCTTGAAAATTTTAATTGTCACCGAAATGAATTTGTGATAAATATTCCGAGTGATTTCATTTTTAAAAATATTTTTTAAAAGTTTAACAACACAATAATCTTATTTGAATAGTAAACTCGGCATTGGTAGGTTAAACTTACACCCGTGTTGTTTCACTGAATGAAATAACATGCAATTCTACTAAGTACAATGTCGTGTTATTTGACGTCATGAAACAATAGGATGACGTCATGAGATTACAATAATCAGCGAAGCGATCTAGCTACTCCATTGATAAAAAAGAATGTCATTTACATCGTTTTGTGAAATTTAATTAAAAAAAGACATATGACATTTGGCGATGAATTAAAACATGATATATGTTCTCTAATGGCTGCGACATTCGTGAAATATAAATTTCTACGTCATTCGATGCTATACACATGATATTCGACCAGAAATTTCAATTATCCTCCATATGATTCCATAATTTATTTATATGACATTTTTGAGAATAAATTATGTCCTTATTAATGTGAATTGGGAACTATTCTGGAAACAAATATACTATATATAGAGTTATAAAAAGTCTCATATGAAGATAATGCACATGAAAAATGACATAATTTCGGTCAACAAATCTTCACGACTGCCTGAAGCTTTTGACATACATATATGTAGCTTACTAGGCGATTGAGGTCTCACAAGTGAGAAAAATTTGATTGAGAAAAAATAAAAAATATCCTCGACCGGCTTGAAAATTTGTTGTTGAAAAACAAAACATTATATGATGTCATATTTTCCCGATATTTTTACAAATTGTTCAAATTTAAATTGCTCTGTCAACGTCACTAAACAACGTTTGATTTAAAATGATTTAAAAATGTTTGCTACAGATCACTTTTTGTCATATTATCGTTGCTCAACGCTCTTTGTGACTGTTCACAAAAGAATACAACCATTGTTGTCACAGAGATTATGAACCGTGCCTTAACACATTGTTTACCATTCAATTACGGATTCAGATTCAGATTCTTTATTCTCTAAAACCACGCACGGTGGTACATGAGCATTTTTACAAAGAGAATTAAAGATAAGGATTGCGCATGCATAACATAAAAAGTAACATACAACAGCATATACACTTTTACAAATGTGAAAAATACATTTGACGAACAGAGAGAGTTTCTTTAAACATCGTAATTGTTACTATTAAGGAGTAGATTACGTTTGTGAGGGTTTGGGTTACGAGGCGGGGTATTTTGACTCCGGAAACTTCTGGGAGAATAGCTGTGTGTAGAACATTCACAGACCTATAGTTGAATAACTACATAAAGTCATATTACGCTTATTAAATGGACACAGAATATGTTGTTGGGGTCAAATATGTCACACTTGATATATGGCGTTATTTCATGGACAAGTAGTGGTTGTTTCTGAAAATCAATATCTCTTATCAGTTAACACAGTGACAACAGGAAAATGTGTAAATTATATATGTAAAATATGTAAATTATCTTTAATTTATAATCGAAAACAAGAAAACGTCATAATCTAGGCACTTTAGAGATAAAGATGTAACTTTAGATAGGCGATTTGAACTTAACTCAGGTCATATGATATTTTGGCTCTGTTTAAGAATACATGAAACATACTCAGTGTTATTTCAAGGCTGGCTGTCTCAAGAGAAGTAGAGAAGTATTCCCGCTATCATCTTTGATTGACCTTTACACATGATTTCCTTAAGTAAAATTCTGGCAACAAAGCAAGATTTTAAAAAACCCGTTTCATACATTTATAACATAGGAAATAAAAATAATCAATATGTAATATTATATCAAGTAAAGATAATAATATCTCTTTCCGTATACAACTAGAGGACAGACAGGGACTCGAAACACTACCTCGATCAAATCGTCGTCCAAATGTCAAATACTATAAGATCTTATTTTCCACCGATGCTTTATAAGGTTTCATACTAATTGTATATCGGTATATACTCTTATTGATGTACTTACTTTTGCCAAAACGAAACATAGATTCGATCTGAACTTATGATGAGTGTCATTGCTAGACAGCTACACTAGACGTGACGTCAGAAGAATTTGAAATTGTAAATCTAGAAGCGAGTTGATTCTATTCACAAAGGTCGAAAAAAGCTTAAGACAACCACAATTATTCATCGGAAAACTTTCAATGCCTAATGCCTTTAGTCTTGTTTATTAGGTTTTCATCCATTATGCATATCCATTCTGCTTGTAATAATGAAATTTGTTGAACTATCTGGTTTATTCGGAGTAACTTCCGTCTGGCAATTTTGACGTAGTAAGGTTGGGTGTATCATTATCTGTGCTTTATATAAATTAATATAATGTCGTCACTGTTGAATTTAGTACTCTTTACAGGGTGGGAATAAAAGATTATTTTTGATCAATATTTTTTTGATTCCCTAGCTTAGAAAATCGAATAACACAAAAATCTGTTATCAATATGTGTATTGTCTATATCTAGCGTGCTATCCCGATTCATTGTACCTTTGAGTGTAAATCTCACTACTCACTAGTTCTTTTTATCAGGCATTTAAGCAGGAATCGAACCCTGAAGCTCTTGACCTAACGTCGAGCACACTAACAAATGCGCTATTCCACCCTTTCCCATCATTTCATCTATCATTGCACCAACCCATTAAATTGTCAGGTTACATGTAAAAGGTTCGTTCTTGATCTATTCCTTTCTCTAATGTTAACTGCTGCGTTGGATATATCCTCTATAAAAGTTTTCTAAAAGATGCATTAAGCTTTGATCAATTGAAAGCTGCTCGAAAAACTGATAAAACAGCAAATCATTTTGGGATTTTTTTGGTTAGATTTTAGCTTTGATTCACAAACCGCTTCTGGTACATTAATCTTTTAAAATATATGTCCTGTCGACATAGCACGTTTTCATCTGGCTCTCTCACATGACTGTAATTCACGTAAAGACGTTAAACTGAACAACAGGGATGCGTACCCCTCCCAAGAGAGTTCTAAATATAGTATATGTTGAAATTTCTCGTAGGTCAGGGGACTTTAATTGAGTAAACATTTATCCAATAATTAAAAAGACCGATAGGTAGTGAACTAAGTTGTTTATTAGTTGCACTTTAATCACTCATTGGTCACACCGAATTCACCCAGACGAAAATTCGCCCTTTTTAGAGAAAACATGTAACATGTAATGACTGTGTTAAGGGAGCTTTCTACAACAAATTAATTGATGGCTTTCTAAAACAGTCACGAACTGCATTGTTGTCAAATTAGCGTGCTGATTAACATACTTGAGGAAATCACGATATCAGTTAAAAATGAAAATAATGAAAACATCAGTAATTCAGTATGTTTTTTCCAATTCTAATTCAAATTGCGAGAAGGAGGGGACGGGGGGTCTTTGTTGTGAAGTAACGAGGAAAGCTTTTCCGTACATTTACTGACCTGATGGTGAAACTAGACCTCAGTATAAAAAGTAGAAATTCATTAACAAATGCTTTTTAGGTCAATGGTCTATAAAATGCTAAATAAAGAAACATAACTTTACTTGTCTTCATTTGCAAAAAGAATATAAAAGATGAAAACCTTTATAAATGAGACTGTGAAGAATGCTGCATGCCTTGAAAGAATCAAAACCGACTCATTGCTTTGTGCTGTAACTTACAACGCTTGCTTAAACAGTTTCAACAGAAAGTCAATTTCAAGTCATCCAATACTCAATACAGATTTCAGTTTTCATTACTCAAAGCTTGATAGCTACAATCTGATCTTATTCAAGTGGGAAATTCCTTTGAGGACCAAAATTAATCATACTCTCTTTGATCTTTCAATACATACCAGAGAAAAACACAAGCTAAATTGACAAAACATACACCAAGGCTGTGGGAACCAGTGATTTCGTAGACAAAACGTTTTCGTAGACGGGGTGATTTCGTAGACACGGTGATTTCGTAGACAGATTAAACGGTGATTTCGTAGACACTTTATAAAATTTGAATTTATTATTATTTTTAGTTATATTATATACATTATCGATGAATGTCAATCTTGCATCTTATGTACCTTATTTGTTTGTACAAAAAGTATTAACCTACTCATCTCAGTACAGGATGTATTAGTGTATAGCGAGATGTTTCGATTGTAAATTGCTTTGTCGGCGACTCTCATTTTTCATCTTCGCTTGAGTTGTTAATCTGCTAATCGTCGCTGATTGATGGTAAATCTTATATATTATCATACTTACCTAATTTGTTTATTTATTCACAAAGAAATAAAATAAAACAAACAACAACAATTATGGGCTTCCTTTATTAAAACATCGTATTTCAACAGTCGTATATATACACCTAAATGCATCGATCTGTTAATTTGGTTACAAATTTTGTTAAATCTAAGATACAAATATAATATCCCATCATTAATGATGTTTAATGTTGATTAAAAGTTATAATATTACCACTTTTCAAAGTGTCTACGAAATCACCGTCAGTCTGTCTACGAAATCACCGATATTTTTGTCTACGAAACCACAGTGTCTACGAAATCACCTACACCCAAGGCTGTGACAAGATTACATTTTTATTGATATTAAGAAATGCTATTGCATTGAAAGTATTGACCTTTTTATTATAAAGGTTTACCTTTTTCACATGGCTTTCCGGGGACTTTTTGTTTTGTTGATCTAGGATCGATTGAAATCGTGCACCTTTTTCATTCATAGACCCGTTACTGTATTGTCGTTCTAAGGTCTAGTCATAAAATGCATTCGCCCAAAATCTTACAAAAAAGTATAAGGCTTGAAGTTTTTTTCACACTGTAGAGAGATATTATGATTTGATGATTAAGGATTGCGATACAAGGATCATAATATCAGGTCATGAAATATAAGTATATTTATTGTATGTTATAATTTGTCATGGTAGATATGATAAATGTAACAGTGATGTGCAATTGATATCTACTTAATGTTTGAATTGAAACTTTGAATAATATTTTGAAAGAGATATAATATACAATTGTCATCCATACCCTGTCTATAAAACACTGTTCAAACTGAAGAATATGAAGATCTGCATATGCAAATGTATAAGTGGATAATTTACCTAGATGTATGTCTTGTATGTAAACAATCTGAAACTGTGGGAAATAAAAATGAAAAAAAAATATTTAAAAAAAAATAATATCAGGTAATGAAATAACAGTTGTGGATCACTACGTCTATGTTCCATTTTCTGTCTGTTTGTTCTATAACCAAGTTGTTTAAGACAGACATAAGTTTAAAACATGTAGTGTTTTTATGTTTGCAGGTGCGGCTTGATATAATTAGAAAATGCATGAGCTTAATATAACGACAGAACAGAATATGTGCTTTTTTGTAATATTGCAATCCCTCAATCCTCTCTTAACAAAAAAAGAACAAACAAAAAACTATTAAAAAAATCGAAATCATGAACTTTGTTTGTAACTCATCTACAATTCAGTCAAACGTTTGTTCACGTAATATTAACCGTACCAGGTTAGATCAAGATGACATCCTTTAAGCTCACATCGATTAACATCATGATGTCAAGGTGACCCTTTAAATCAGTCCAGAAAAGCTATGGCATCTGAATAAACAATCGGACACTCCATAACACGATTTGTATTTCCATAAATATGGTTTTCAGTGTGACCAAGAACATTTACAAAAGTGACAAATACGTATGAAAACTTTGAATTATACTAAAGGGTTTGGATACAATAAATTTGAAACTATGTTGGTGTACAAAAAAAGTAACTGCTGAGAGTAAAATTGTAATGTTATCGGTAAAATAACGCCGATGGGAAGAACGCCACTTGAATCAAAACGACACTTTTGTTTGATTTATTTGCTTCCTCAAATAGCGGATCGTTATATAAGTCACAACAATGAGAAATCACTAAGGTTTCGGTAAGATGGAAGACAAAACTTTTTACACCTGATCTAAAGCGTTCGAACACATTAGGTTAAGAGAAAAACTAGCCCATTTGAAGCCCATCCTCACATTTGCCTTAAACGAATTAAAGCGATTGATGAATCTTGCGAACACTACCAAGTTTTTCACGGACCCCAACGAGGTCAAAGTCTTTCTTTTCAGTACAGAAAATGTGACCGCCGTAGTACTCTGGGATTCTGATGTTTTTCTCACGGTGAATAACCTCCAGGAGGTTCAAACGATTGACAGCACACACTACGTCTCTCTTAAAAGGTCAGACAGGAAAAAAATTAGGCGAAAATACTATAAGAAATAAAGAAAGATAGGATCAGTTGTGGGTTTCAACGTTTTCACGACTCTCCCTACTTGCCTGATTTAGCTCCCACTTCTGTCCGTTTAATACTGTGATGGAAATTTTTACCTGAAGGTCCGGTGATGATATCATTTCTGCATGGAACCAAACCAAACCAAACTTGAATAAATGCTCTGCAAAACCGATGGCATAAGTGACTCGCATTGATGGTAGACTTTGTTTTAAAAGTATTCAAATTGAAGTCCTTAGTTAATCTGTGTTCGTCTAACTAATTTTCAGTTACCCATTGTACTATATTTTGTCACATTACGACTACTGAAACGGCAATAGAAGAAGCCTTAAATGAGAATTTGCCAAAAGTTTTAAAATTCAAACCAATTACACTATGAATTCATTACATTTACATTATACCCTCTGCTAAGACGAATTCCACTTCTCTAATGTGTAATAATATGTTTTATATACATATAAATGTGAAATGCACAACAAGGTTTCAGTTTGAAATGTGAAAGATTGATGATTCTGGCGACACCTCAAAGCTCAAATCTTCATGATTCTGCATATGAATAATTCAAAAACCTTTCTCTTTGACAATAAGAAAGGTCATTATGAAATTTTGAGTCGACAGAGAACTATTAGTTTAAACAAACTTTAATGCAGTGACAAAGAACATGATTTGTATAGCATGGTTAATAGCATGTTTGAATATGTAGTTGTAACAAATATCCTCACACAATATTAAAGGATTCATATACTGAATGTTTGGAGAAGAAATATAGTTTGATTGGAAGTATCCTCTTTGTTGCTGCAACTGTAATATAGATAGTTTGCTTTTCTGGTTATAAATCAGGTTTACAACAACATTCATTCACAAGAGAGTGATACATTAATTATAGGCTCTTAATTTCTCTCGTTGGTGTTAAGGTATAGAAAATTCTTGCAAAATAATTTTTCTTCAAGTTTCGAACTTGCCCAGGTCGAAGAGTTGTACACTAAAGAATGATGATGGGATTTAAATTAACACTGTGAGAATACTGCTCTACAAAGCTTCTAAATACTTGGATTTATGCCTTAAATGAACATAAAGAAATTTACAGTATAGATCTAAATACAAACGAGAACTTTTAAAATGGCAGTACTGTAACATACTCTTATAGTATTGTCTGTCAGAGTAATTTACTGAGATAAAAATTATTTTAATTATTCAAGGTCGCCGTGTATTTTAAAAGCTTTTCCAAATCATTTAAGAATGATTTACATAAGAATATGTCCTGTTAAGGGCCCTTAAACGTTTTTTTAAAGGCTTTTAACTGTCACTACACTCCAAAACGTTTCAATAATAATCAGACATGTCAGCATACTCAAGCTCTCGCAATCTAGTAGCGAAGATCTACTCAGTGTGACAAATTTCAAACGGAAGTCGTTTGCACGGCGTTCTATCTGTTACGCAGGACCCTACTCTCTAGAACTCGCTCCATTATGACTTAAAAACTACAAATGGTCTTGACTCATTAAAAAAAATAAAAACCTATTTCATTAAACAGAATCTCCCTCAACATCAACTGAACCTAAACTTAACTTAGAAATCATTCGATACAGATTCGCGTCACATAAATATAAAGACTGAAGTTATCGCCGAAGAACAATGGCAGAATCCTGCTTATTCATATGTCAAATGAGTATAAACCAGTTGTTTGGCTGTTAACCATTACTTAAAAAAAACATATAGATAGTGATGGTGAAGTTTCGGAAGTATAAACGAGCTAAACCGATTGGTTATTGGCTTACAATTGTCTGATTGACAACCAGGATAACGACCATCTGCGCGCGAATGCACCCTGTGTATAAGAAACTGAAGCAATGATTAGTAGCGGAGTTTACCTACATTGGCGAAACAACCTCTGGAAACTTCATATCTACACTGAAGCAGATAATTCATATTTGCATGCAAGTGGAAAACAGTATCAAATATAACCATATAATATTACGAAATAATGACATCGACCTCGTAAATATGTGTGATAATCACAGATATCGACCATACCATCAATGTCAGGGTTATCACAGATATTCAATTAGCAATTATTATTTAAACCATGTTTATTTACGAGTCCCCTTCTCCTACACCCATTTTATTTCATGTAGAATGATGAATAAAAATTCCTTATGTATCGAGAGTATGTGGATAGAAACTTTAACGAAATTCTCGTCGATTTGCAATCGAAAATATATAAGAGTAAAAATCCTAATGCATGTTCCCAGGGGTTAGGACCTGTTCATGTTGTAAGCCGTGGGGGAATCAAGTCAATCACATTATCTCTTGCTTTAACTTTAAACGCTTGATTTCCCTAAAACAGTTTAAAAGGTTTTCAAACGAGAATTGCGTGATGCATTACTTGTTAATGGACCCATGTACTGTGTTTATGATCCAAAGAGTTTTTAGCTCGAATTTCAAGTTGAGAACAACAGATTTCTCTGAAGGCCATATTAAATCATGCTTTCTTTGATATCAAAATACAAAGTAGGATTGCAAAAATACATACACCAAGGCCGTGACACGATTCACATTTCATAGATTATATAAAATGATATGGCATTGAAAATATTGATACTGATGGTTAATCCTTAATTTCATTGGCCTCTTAAGGGATTTATAATCAAAGGTTAGATTTAAAAGCTCTTATATAGCTGAGGTATTGGAAACTCAATGTCAGTGAGAGAGAACTACACCTCTCTTTGCAATAGAAGGATTAAAATTGGAAGTGCTTACTTCATTCATAGTCTGAATAATATATATTCTGCGGTTAATACAATACATTCAATGACCCTAAATCACAATTCTATAACTATGCAATGCATAAACGAAAATTTAAATGTAGTTTAATTCAAGAGAAATATTTCATATTCATTGCGAAGGTTGTCTACCAAACTACGTCGTAAGAAAGCAACTTTTCAAAGATAGTGCCGTCAGTCAATATTGCTTTTTCTTTTTTTTCTCCCAAAGAGATTTGAAGTATTAAAGGTGGAAAACGCAGCATCATTTGTCAAGAATAATTACTTCAGATACAGATGTTATCCTTTCCATTGCTGGTCAGCAATTAAAGATGCATCTATTTCTACCTGTTTCATCTTCTACAAACGTGTTCAAAGCAAAAGTGAAGGAAATTATTTATTACGCCTGTCTGACTTGTCAAAGACTCTACATTTCAACTTTTCATTAATCATAGATTTGAATGTAATGAAAATGGGTGGGAAATGCGTTATACGTGCGAGAAAAAAACACATAGGTAAACTGTTAATTGTTTTATACATCCTTCAAGTAATTTTGAAAAAATTCTTTCACTTTCCTAGGAACAAAATTGCAATTAGATATATCCTTTGTTCGTGTTAATTACAGTGGTCACAACATTTGACAAACTGACATGCGTTATGTAAAATTGACTACCATAAGATTTCATATGATTTTTACATTAGCTGTTATTGCATATGTTCTCTAAAACATACAATTAATCTAAAAGTCATTCAAGAGGACAAGACAATGTCTGTTTATAGAGCAACGAGAGCGTTTGTATGGTGTATTTCATTTCATGAGGTCATAAACATATGTTTCTTATTTATCTTTTGATAAATTTATTTTGTTGACAGCATTGAATATACTTCTCACTTGGATTGTTTTCAGAATAATTGTCGAAAGGAAGGCGTTTTATATGAAACGTTAGTATGTTATCGCTCACATTAGTTATGTTTAAAAAAATAATAGAAAATATATGTAGATGCGAATGATCTGAGCGTATACATCTTTATTACAGTAAACATGTTCAATCAAATGCCAAATCAATAAATTGTATAAACCACTTCACATCCTCTGATCATAACAAAGACATTTTTATCATCTTTACTTTCAAGAACGTGTTTATTCTGCTCTCCGTATGTGTCAATAACAGCCGTCAACAGAATTACTAAATACATGTACATATTCGGGGGAATGAGCCTTTAGGATAATGAGTAATGTATGCAGATCATTTTGGGTTAGTTTAGTTTTTTAATATGTCGTATTACACAGATCCTCCAACAAGAGGCCACAAATGCAATCTCATTGAAATCAGCCCGAAACTAATCGCTCGTACCTCGCTGCGTTTCTTGATCTGACCACGGCTCCATAAAAGCCGTGTCAGACGGCCTTGACCGTGACCTTTCACCTCCAATTATTCTAACCAATCACGGGTCCGCGTACAAATCGGTTTTGTTTGATCACGAATGATTGCGGAAAGTTGAAAATAAGGGACGCCCTAAAATGTTTTGCAAAAGTTTTGAAAAGATAGCATAAAAAATGAACATCATTATTGTTGCAACTGAGATCTATCATTTTGAGTTGTATGATAAGATACTGAAAACATAATTGTCACACTTGAGATACACACCAGTGGCGGATCCAGGAAATTAGAGTGAAACCGAAGAAGCGAGAGGGGGCATCCTGGTTGTCGATAACCCCCGGGGGTAGAGGGTCGGGGGTCGGGGGTCGGGTGAATGGTCAGCCATTGCATACTTCTGATTTCCAAATAAGTAACAGTATGTCACTTATCAAATACAATTGCAAAGTTTTCTGTTTCTACATTTTCTTATTTATTTACCTGCCCCCATTCACAAAAATACTTAATTTGAAATTTAAAAACTGATATGAATTCCTCGAAACCCTTTGACAAACTTGTTGTCGACCTTATTTTGATATAAACTTTGTAGACCTATTCAATGATGTGTCGTAGTTTGTTTTTGGTAAATTTGTTCACTATAACTTTTAATTTTTTTAAAAACGTCTTTTGGACGAAGAATATGCCAAATCAAACGCAAATTTTGTCACGATAAAACATCTTAATCACTATCCTCCTCGGGTCGCAGACATAGCTAAATTTCCGACCAGCGTATTCATCATGATAGTCAACACACCCACGATCATTTTGCATTCATCCCAGCTCGGCTTTTCTCGGGTCCATTCGCATCCCGAGATACAAAGGTAAGATGTGATGTTTTGAATGTCAATTCAACAGTTGCCGAAGTCTTTCCAGCCTCTATTCTTATTGGCTGGCTCAGTCTGGCGGTCAAGGCCGTCTGACGCGGCTCTTACGGAGCCGTGGTCAGATCAAGAAACGCAGCGAGGTACGAGCGATTAGTTTCGGGCTGATTTCAATGAGATTGCCACAAATGCATCTCTGACGAGCTCATTGTGATAAGGATAAAACTGCCCTCGAAATGTTTGAATACTGGGTTGTTGGGTCACGATGTAATGAACTTAATAATCCTCAGCCACGCACGGATTATTGTTCCGATATTCTTCACAATCACCCTGGAAATTTACATCCGGGAAAAATCTTGAAATGCCCTCCTCTGCCCCCCTCGCCGTCGTGACCTGATGCAACCATTACAATGTATGCAATCGATTAAAACTTTCTGTTAACATATGTCAGGGCGATTGACCTACCGATCACTGATTCATTGTCTTTTCTGCAAATCGACCGAAAGACGATACAGACGTCCAAATCATCATTCGCGACAGAAATGACTGCCAATTTTAAGACTCAAGGGTGGGTGATTTGAATACAAATTTCCCTGATGAAAAGTTCTCAGGGGTGAATGCGAAGATTGTGTACAAGCCCTGGGTGATCCATAGTAACCCTATTACAATGTATGTTAATCTTTGCCCACATCAACATTGAAAACAAACATACCATTCCCCGAACCAGAAAATTTCTTTTTCTGTCTAGTGTTTAACTTCGACAATATGATGAAGCGTGTAATTGTGTAGCCACTAACCTATAGCTACAGATAAATTATGGTTTCTTCTTTGCTCCGTCATAAATTCTTATACGAACCTCTGTTCTAATACGAACGTTTTTCGGTTTAGAAATGGAGAAGACTGAGTGGATGCAATCAAAGTTAGTTGTGTTTTCAGCGACGGCTTTTCACATCTGATCATTCGAGAAGCGTATGTTAATTGCGTATGCTTCGGGAAGACTAAACTTTGTTCGAGTGTACACTTCGCCTTTGAATCATTATCTACAAACCATAAAGGCTTTGCATAAGCCTCGATTACAAATTGTTTTTTATGCATGCTGTTTTTTCATTGGTTGAAATATCGCAACGTAGTTCATGGTGCTTTTTTTTTACCGCTAGAGCAACCTACTGTAAGCCCGAGAAAGGTTCGTATGAGAACAGAGGATAACGACGGAGCTACATCTGTGGGGAGGGAATGAAGACAGATGTACTGACTGGAAATTGTCAGTTAATGAAAGTATTCAGAACGATGAGGAAAAAGTTATACCAAAGTCTTAATGGAATTACTCTGGTGTTATATTCTGAGACACGCACGTTAACAATAATGACATTGTAACAGACTGTCGGTTCACTGTTTATCTCTTATACCAGAGAGACATAACATCAATTACCAAAGATTTTCAGTACTAAGAATTGTCCAGAATGAGTAAGTGTCATTAATTACCAAATAAGGTAATGTTTTATGTTGATACATTAATTTGTCACAGATTAAAGATTAAGAAATTGGATATTTATGGGGAAAAAACCTAAGTTGACTTAAGTTATGTTGCTTCTGAATTTCTATGACTAAGCTCATTCTACCAAGATTAATGTCTCTAATGAGTGACGTAGGTTTCTGCGAGGAAACACAAACTCTAATATAATTCAAGTCGTCATAATTCTAAAACTATTTACTTCAACATTGAATTGTTACAACCTCAATCTTTTAAAAAAACCCATCAACTCTTCGTTTTTGTTTCAAAAGATGCCAGTTTTTCGTCTCTTTTGAAATCTGGGAAGACATGGATCGCAGTGCTTCTCAAATTAGTTCAATCAGTTTTGAAACGATGAAAAACCTCTCCGGAAAATATGATTTCTCTGTTGAAATCAATTTTGGCGTGAAGAAATAAGCTGACATGATGAGTGCTGACAATGTTGCATTACAATCTAAGGAAGGTTGTCATGAGCGAAACAAGTTTCCACCTTTGGGAAACAGCTCACAGAATTGACATAAAGCGAGTCTTCCATAGTGTCATCTGATTACAAGTTTATCAACGATGAAAGACAATTAAATTATTTTAGGGTATCTTAGGAAAAGAAACCTTCGGGAGATAATAGTCATTATGTTGTTTATAGTTATAATTGAAATATGTAACTCAAAATGTCATAAGATTTGCAGTCCACGGTGATGTAAAGTAGTTGAATGTTTATATGGTTATGACGTTTTATAATTTTGATCATGAATTTGACGATGTAAAAAACAATGCTATGCCAAGTACATGGCGATAATTGTGTTATGCACTATTTGCCTCTATATCGTCAATTGTGAAAGCGTCTGATTTAACACAAAAATATTCCTGTAGAACACAGTTCTCTATCGAACGTTGAGACAATTAATAATCAGTTTTTTCACCGAACAGGTAACTTTAATTACTATATTATTGAGCTTGCCATAGCAATGGATCCTACTTTCTTTTCCCCAAGAAATGACAAACATCATTCCATGATAAAGTTTGTTAGATATGTAATCACGAATTGTGCTAGGGAAAGTTTTACATCTGAGCATTCTGTTCATGTGATTTACGACCGGTCCCTTACTACTTGTCAAAGATGAAAATAAGATAATGCATAATAATGATAGGTCTTCTGAGATCACACAGCTCTCACGAGAATGGCATCCTTAAATAGCCTGCCTGACTGTGTGCTGCAGGAAACAAATATCTTGTTTTAGAAACTAAGTCTGATAAGACATGCCTAAAAAACAAGCTAAATATAGATAGCAGCCACATAAACAACAACAAACCAACAAAACAAATTAACAAAACTGGAAATATTGTGTCGCGTATTGTGCCATATTGATGCATCTTACCTATTTAACAGTGGCAGCACTAGAGATTGCTCACATGAAAGAAGGCCACGCTTTACGTCACGCCGTCAATACAAATATCAGGCTCACACATCTCCGAAATCGCTTCCAAACTGCAGCGGTTAATGCTCGCAACATCTACAGAAGGAAAGATCGGGATAATGATTTGTTCCCACAAGAGTGTCGTTATCATTTTGACAGGAGCAACTCTGGAGAGAAGAGAAAACGTCAACTTCAGCATTTGACCTTGAACGACCTGAGGCAAACCTCTGTTGACATTTGGAATATGATTCAAAAACCCTTTTTCAATACTGATATAACCTAAGGCTTAGATGTCAATCGTGTGTTCCTGCTCACAGTGGTCACACTAGAGCGAATTCCTGTACTTGCATGTGAATTATTTTGATAACATATGTAATTAGTTATGAAATGATGCACAATACATGTTCAATTTTAAAGATATTCACCTACTGCATTTTCGCCAATTCAAAGAAGATATTTTTGATAAAACTAATTCTATCTTTAGTCGTTATTGACAACGATTCCATGTTCATGCCTCAAAGGTAACTAACCATATTTTCCAAACGAAACAATGTAAGTTTCTACACTGAATCATCGCGGTAATTAAAAGGAAGGCGTTGACTTAATTCGATCCTGACCTCGCATTAAAGGTACTATAGCACGTGTTATGGGTTCAAATTGGCTGTTGCTGTAAGGCATTTGAGGATAAAGGCACTCAATTTAGCTTCTATCGATGCAATAAAATACTCATGATTCTTTACAATTGACCTGTAATCAGCAATGAAAAAGTTAAGACGGCCGTTGTCGGCTTAGAGATTTAAAAAAACTATATCCGCTGTGCAGAAACGGAAAAAATATCGACAGTTGAAAACTGCTGAGCAGCTTTTGAATTTTCCTAAACTCTGAACTGAGAACATAGGATTAAATATTGTTTATCAAAGCAAGCTTGTAATTTAATCGATTTTAAAAAAATGAAGTATAAGCAAAGTATTTGGATTAAGAAAGCATCTTCATCTTAATAATCTAAATACTTCATCTTAATAATCTGAATGTATATATTTGTTGAACAGCTTACGGGGTAGATTACCTGAGTGCGGATCGATAGTAATATCGTGTGATATGCATGATCTCTGCATTTGTTGTATATACGAAATATTGGTGTGCACTAGTGTCTGTAACTATATTTTAAAAGCGTTGGGATCTTTTTACTTGACAGAGGGAAATTACTGTTACATTTCACTGGTGATCAAAGACTTGCATCAAGGAAATGAATGTGTCTGTGGATCAGCAACATATAGTTCAAAGTAAAGAGATCTTTGATGTTGGTTATTCAGAGATTTGATTACAGTCAGGTCTTTATGTAGCATGCTCTAATGAGATCTTCTAAATCAGTCAAGGCAGCTCAACGTGAGTAATGACGAGGGAAAACATGCTTCTGTCACATTGAGTACGTGGACAATATCAGCAAGGGACTACACTGAACTTCTACGTGGAGTGATTTTGACTTCATATGGGTGAATTATTATCTGGTGAGGTCAAACATGTTGCTGCTGTTTAAGATATTTCATTATACTGTTTGTTTAAGTGCTTTGGTACATCCTCGGTCATCCAGGGCTAATCATGGTGTAATGGTTTGCGTGCTTCAGAGACCCCGAGCACTATGCCAGCCGGAGCAGGTCGACGGGTAGAAGACTTAATCGGACTTTGGTCGTCGTTTTTATAACTCCTTTTGATGTTTAGAAGAGTTTGCCTTGCGATTGGTAACATTTGTATTTTAGTGAGATCAATTTCTACTATATGACTGAGAGTTAGATAGTCTGTTCTATCATTGAAAAGACATCTATCTAGCTACAGTGGAGATAACCTATAACTTCATTCTACTGCGTGGCGTTAAGTTTATCGCTACCCGTCATAGCTCACTACTTGAATGACTAAATAAATAATAATACTAAATAGGTAAAGCGGAGCGTGATAACATAAAGGGATGGGGATGGTATGTTTAAAATGTAAGTCTTTAAGATAAGTGATCACATACTCCAAAAAGGTATAGAGAAACAAGGTAATATTAACTTCACCAATTCAAAGTCAATCGCCCTAAAGAGTCAACCCCATCCGTGCCCACAGCAGTTGCCACGTGTAACTTTTGGTCTGACGCCAGAGTCTATATTATTAAAACCTAGATTCGGGTTAATTCATACCCTCAGGCGTCCAAGGACGTCGAAGAAGCCAACTAGTAAGTTCATAGCTTAGTTGTGTTTCACGGCTACACTTAAATGGCCCTATCTCCCTAACTATCGGGGTTACATTAAAAAACAATAGGTCATTGCAACGAGTACATGTAAATATAAACAACAAAGGTATTGACCCATAAATGTTACATGATCAAAGGCGGGTAAATAAGGAAAAATACATTGGTACATTCAAAATAAGCCATGGTCGGCATTTAAAAATATAAATAATAAAAGTGATACATGGATTTAAAGTGCATTTTAATTACTTTCAATATTGACAATTATTCATGACATTTTTCAGAAGTACATTTGATGAGAGGCAGGGAAAAGGAGGCACATTCGATCAGCGTGACAGACTGTATTTGTAGAGACTGTTGCTTTTATATTGTTCGACGCTAAACTCATGAAACCAACAAACGACAACTTCAAAAAACACAACTGTGTCATATAGAGTACTATAAATTATGACAATGCTTCAATAAGTTATTTCCTAACGTGACACCAAGACGGGTTGTGTCCAGCAGAACCAGACAGTTTCATTTCCTTCCGTATGAGAAATGGTGTTACAATGACGCGAATCATAGACAATGTTCTGCTTGTGTTCTTATATATGATTGACGTTGTAATCATTATGATTTACGATAAAAATCAGTGCGCGTTACAATACCCATTGCATCCATTTCGAATCACGAAGAGGAGTTAAAGTCATTAGTCTCTGCAGACAGGTAATCATTGGCATGACGGCAAATTTGATTTACTTAATAAGCTTCATTCTCACAATGAAAGAACTCAGTCGTGCATTATCAACAACGCTATTTCACCAATTGCCATATCTGAGAGCATTTACGATAAAGTCATTAAGATCCACCTTATATAAAGCAATGACGTTAACTATTAGATGTGAATTATGATTGAAATGTGCCAAGCTATTAGGTGCCCTCCTTTGATAAGAGATGGTATGCCACCCTGATACATGTATGGTATGGTATGGTATGCCAACCTGATACATGTATGGTATGGTATGGTATGCCACCCTGATACATGTATGGTATGGTATGCCACCCTGATACATGTATGGTATGGTATGCCACCCTGATACATGTATGGTATGGTATGCCACCCTGATACATGTATGGTATGGTATGGTATGCCACCCTGATACATGTGGAGCACTAATGATAACAAGAGAATCAAGAAAGTAAAGCATGTTTCTCAGCTATAGTCTGTGTAACCACTTTATTGGACGTCAGTTATGGAAATGGAGAAAGTATGTAAACTAAGTGCAAAGAAGATGTGAAGTCATAGTTACTACAAAGTAGCAGAGTTGTATCGGGAAATCAAATAAGGCTTTGACAAACTAACCGTGCTATAATCTGATAAACAGAGAGAGCTTTTGTTTTAACTGACATGTAATCTAACTTCGACGGAGTGAAGTGATTAAAAAAAGTTGTTAATGATGTAAAATTCTAAAACTTTTCAGGCCATTAATGTTAGAATAATTTTTGGTCAAATTTTCACAAATTGGGTCCATTTCCGTTTAATTCGTTTTGTTGCATTTTTGAGAAAGTGTTATTTGAAAGAGGAACAGGATTAGTTCCATTCGGATTTTGTTAAAAAGGAAACCTTAACATCATCATGCACTGTTTTCCAAAGGTAGTATTTTAGCAAAACATCAAATTATATTACACACATATTACGCTATTTTCTAAAACTTGCATTTATTACCTTGCGAATGATTTGTTACACTATTAGTCATGGGTTGTATTCGTGTATTTTTGTTTGTTTGTATGTAATTCATGGCAATTATGATTAGTGGATTTAGATTTTAATTTCCGACATTCTCCGTTGCCTTAACAGTGAAGCTTGCTTCCTTGCGTAATTCAAACAGCAACACAACTAAGTATTGATGTATTTATCTGTTTGCCTGTTTGAAATCTTGTTAAGAATGTTTTCAAAAGTGTTCTTATATCAAATACATTTTGATGAACAAGTCCTCATTATGGTAATGAACTGCACACGTTTATGATTAGTTATCACGGGGAGCGTGAATTACTTGGTATGTCACCTGAAATATAAATGAGTCGGTTGTGGGTAACTTATTAAAGACATTTTAAATAATTGAATTATTCAATCCAAACGTTTTAAACGGAGTTTCCTCTATTTCTATAATATGATTTTCTCATTGCATTGGGAGTTCGTCCATCACTGAAGCGTAAACACTTTCGGTTTTATGTGCGAATGTCCGTGAGGGAATCACGTTCACTTGGAAACTTTTATAGACGTGATTATAAAAACCTAAATTATAGTCTTGCCCAGGAAAGCAATCGAAGGAAAGCAATTAAATATTTTATAATTGCATAAAAGATAATCAAGGTAATCAACTTATCCATTGTTATCCCTTAGGACAAGTGATATTTCTACGATCAGAATGGCTAAAAATTGATATGTATTAACAAATGAAAATGGATTTGCCTTCTTAAATACATGTTATTATTCTTGAAAATTGGACACCATTACCGGGAATTTCCTATTGAAGCCCCGGGCTCATAAACGAAAAATCATTAATCCAGTGATTAAATATTTTAACCATAATTAAGCCCAGGGCGTAAATTCGAAAATGCAAAATATTTTGATAATGATTAAAAGAATCGTACTGATCTATTATTATGAATCACAAAATGATGAAATGAAAATCATAAACATCTTCTATGTAAGCTAATACTAAATTTCTTCTATGACTCACCATGAAGAACGGTTGTCTCTTTGAAAATCTCTTCAAAACTGTATAGGAATAAAAGACCTACAGTCTTATTTGTTTTTCCGGAATACTTCATTAGAGGTAAGGGCAATCAAATAATCTAAATTAAGGACGAAGGTACAAATAGAATTAACGCGAGTGAGTGAGTGAGTGAGTGAGTGAGTGCGTAGAGGTTCAACATGTATATGGTTTATGTATATTTCAGTAATTAAACACGTGGAAAGCAAGCATCCAAAAAGCAATTCTATATGCTAGTTAGAATTGTTGTTGAGTTAATGAATCATCAATTGATATCAATCTTGTAGACAATCTCCCTGCTACATCAACGTATCTGTCTCCTAGCTCCATCTTATACCCTGATATCCTATAACGCCCGTATCGCTAAATATAGCAAGCCAATGAAATGACTCGCATTCAGCAATAGCGGCACCACCCGGATTAGAGTTTAAACAAATGTCAATGAAGGCTATGAATAGCCATGATTAACCAGCCGTTAACCAGCGATACGAGCGTTTTAGGCCGAAGGATATCAGGGTATATGATGGAGCTGGGCGGAGACAAATACGCTGATGTAGCAGGCTTGTAGAAAATACCATTCGTATGTCGTTGGTTACTGTGGATGAACAATGTATGTCTAGAATTATCATTGAGAACATGTAAGATACACATTTTCTGATAGATATAACTGAGTACATTACGAAAATGATAAAATAATATGTATTCAAATAAACATCTTCAGATCAAGATACTGTTATTATGCAAAATAACAAAAATTATCTTAAAAAGACTAAATAACGTTGAAGACGTCGAGAATGACAATATGAATTGAAAGGGACCTGACTTTGAACACCAAAAAATAATTCCAAGTTTACGCCCATAACGGTAAAAAAAATCCCGTATTTAAGCCCATGGGCTAAATTCCCGATATCTGTTAACCCATTACTCCAACCTCACTTAAATAAGCTAATGATTTTGCATCACGACACAATATAATCTGTGTAGCTTAGATTAAGATATTGATTTATTGAGATTGCCCATGAAACTAAGCCGTATACCAATAATTACTTTAACATTTCTCCTTCCAATTAAAAAATCAAATTGTCACCCCTTAGGCATTTCAGCTGTGTTTTATTTTGTTCGATCATTCATAGTGTTAAAGTTACAGGTACTGATAAACAACAAAACCAACAAAATACAATTTGATCGTCATTCCACCATGGCAGCGGATCCAGCAGCGTATAAACATCAACACACACAAACATAGTAACGAATTCAATATTCCAAATATACGAATAACAACTTCTCAATTCATGCCCAACTATTTTTTGTCATTATCGTCATCCCAACTTCTAAAATTCCCTTAAAACAAGTTATGCCTCTGGGCTCCATTGCCACAACTTCTTCTTCACTGCTGTACATGTAGGAAAACCTTTCCTCATTGACATAAAATTTCAACTTGATAATTATACACTCTTCTTGGATTCACTGATGTCTTTGGGCCATCTCAACCAGAAAGGAAGATCAACCAATTAACAGTTGTTGTCATTAATCTTTTATACTGTACTTTAATGTGACGTTGTAACAAATCCTGGCAACAGATCTGATTCAGGTTTTAATAATTTCCGTAACTCAAGTTCTAAAAATGACACATAATGAAATGTTGGGAGGTCCTTGTGTTTCATACGTGTTGTATTCTAAAATTTGCCCTTTCTGCATATTACATTGAACGCCCCAATAGAAAAATCTATGTTTTTATAATCAATCTTACGTCATCGAGATAAAAGTTTTGTACTTTTGTGAACTTGGGAATGTCAAGTAACTTTGAAGTTTAAAAATATTCTTTAGTAAACGTAATTTGTTATTCTTTGGCCAAGTTTTCACACATTGAAATATTAGTATATAATGCCAAAAATAAAATAATAAGATTTTGTTTTCAGCGACTACTGCCTTAAGAAATTCGATCGTGTCCTTTCAAGAGCCTTTAAACAAGAATACAACCTTTTTACGAACATTGATGAGCTTGACATTTTCACAATTCAAATTTTATGCCTTTTGATTCGTTAAGACCGTTCTTCACATTTGACTTGTACATGCTGAGAATTCATTATCGCATTTTATGTTCCTTTCACCAGTGTTACTCAATCAGCACTATGACCACTCGTTCTAAATTGAAAATTTCATAAAAGCATCACGCAATTACTATATAAATATCAAATTTCCACTTTTGTTTAAACTGAGATAATTTTACCAGTTTTTCTTAAAATTCACGTATCCCTGATCGTAGCCCATCTTCCCACGCTTAGCCTATAGCTATACTTGCACCAGTCCCCATGGTTTGCTTAAATTAGGCCTTGTTGCATTCCACCAACTTGTCTTTGCTTGTAGTCCAAGCTGCTGCAACGGATCTTGATAGTCCAATGAGAAATCATATGAAAGTTGCAACTTTTCGCATTGGCGGGTTGACAGCAAGGTTTAAATTAGCCAGTGAGAATGAGTGCAATTTAAAGCCATGCGAGGGAGATTATTGTAGCCATGAAGGAACCGCAATCGATGGTTATATCAAATTCGGTATGTCATACAAAACCTGTTACTTGAAAATTACAACTCTATTCTTGGATATGTTTTAAAGGTATAAAGTCAGCATAGAGCTTGTATTCTTTAGGTAATAAATGCATTTATAAATTTGAAACATTTGAATGCTCTGAATATGGTGTCATGGAATGCGAGTTGTCAACATTATAATTATCTGTGTCTCCTTATGCAAATATTATAAATGACATGTTTGAGGAAAAATATATTCTTCTCGAGTTAAGTATCACACCATAGTTTGTTGTATCTATGCTCTTATAATCTATGGGAAGTCTTTTAAGAACATTTGAATATATTACTGGTAAGATTTTCTAGAGTCATCAGATTGATTGTATTAAATTTCAAAGTGGAATTGATGAATGAACAGCTGCATATGTATATCAGTAAATAATCTTTATTTACAAAATTTTGATGTTTTTTTCACTTATAACTTATAACCATAATGAACAATGTGTATGCATATCGAAAAGAATGTTTTTACAGATTATTAGAATAAATTACACTTAATTAGGTATTCATATGATATTAACAGAGGGCTTATATTATCAAAAGATTATTTATGAAACGAACCTCGGACAAAAGGTCATTAATGTTGTCAACACACTCAAAGTGGCGAATCAGAAAATAACAGTTTTCTTTTGGAAAAGTGGTTGTTAATCGGAACAGAAAGTATTTTCATATTTAATTTTTTATTGACCAACAGTGTAATAATTAAAACAGGGTTGCTTATCTCAGATCCACATTTTTAATAAAACTGAATTTCGAGTAGCATATTACAAACTTTGATGATCAGATCATGATTTAGTTGTAGCATAATGAACAACACATTTAGTAAGCTGTAGAATCATTCTCTTTATTTGTTCGAAAATGGAGCAACTCAAATGATAAAGCACACAATCGTCACACTATGCGGATGAAATCGTCTATCTTGAACTGTTATGTATCATCCAATGACTCTTTGTCATATTGTATAAAAATCATATAAATCCATCGACACACATGCATTACAAAACTTTAACGCGTTTATATGACTTATTCTTAAACTTTCATCAAGGCTTCCAGACATATTCTATTACATTTTATCACACATCGATGTATATATCAGAATTATATCCTCGAAGTATGTTAATGAAAGCATGGGATTTTCAAGAAAAATCATCGCGTGTTTTGTCAGTTAATTTCTTCCTAGGTTTACAAAAAAAGCCTAAAAAGATTTCCTATATTCGGCTTCTTAATTTAAGGATCTTGAGGAAGATTCAACATCCTGTATAAATCAATACGTCACATTGACAAGATGGAGGAGCTCAAAGAGGAACTTTGAATCGAACATAGGAAATATCAATAAATTAGCACACATATTCCACCTGAAAAATGTGTTGAGTATATTAATGAGGTAGTCATTCGAGAATGGATAGAGGTTTGTGATGAATGGATTCTACGAGACGTTAGGAGCAATACATTTTGTTAATTGAGCTCGAGCTAATTAGTACTGACATCTGATGATCAGAATCTTGTTGTAAATCAATTGTTTAAAAAATTGCGAATTGTAGTGGTTCACATTGTAACAGCTGGTCTTCATATGGGCAGTAGATTCAATTCATTATGATCCTTGAATCACATTCATTTACGTTAACATGGAACTCACTGTAACGGAATTTTAAACCCTTGAGAGAAGACGTCGGTGTCAAATTAGCATTTTCCCACGAGCTTAACATTTAAACTTAATTTCAAACTTTATGTTTTAGCACACATTTACAAATTGTAAATGTTTTCAGCTTTATCATTTCATTTATGTTATATGTGTTAAATTGAAGATCTTGCTCTTCATGAAGGCCACTAGCCCATGATACAATTGAATAATACAGTAGTGATTTTTTTTGGAATGAATAGTGTCCATTGCAATTTTTACAATGTAAGTCTGATAGGTCTTTTATTAATAACATGTTATATGCAACTGAAGTGTCCAAGTTCTCTTAGTAACTTGGGCGCCTGAATGGCATTAATACAGGGTTGATACTATACATTGCTTTCAACAGTACAGTATGCCAGTGAAATTGCAACTGTGATTTACTGGCGACAATTTTATTGAAGTTATGTAGGCCAGACGTCTAATAAACTAAATCAAAGTCAACGCAACTACATTTTTAACTTGAGGAACGCAAATCATTTCTGCGTTATTGAAATTGTGGTGTATCGGATACGGTTTTATCTAGAAATGTCACCGATGCACAGACTTTGTAATTTAACATTACGTCTATCAGATGATTTTATTAATGAACATCAAACATATTTTCCAGAATAAATAACCGGAGTCAATCAGAAGCAAGTAAAATCTCACGTGAATTAGATGTCGTATGATATCTCACATTGGTAAAAAAAAACCTCGGTAACCTTTCGTCCTTTCTTTATTTCACTTTTCTGTTAAATCGTTGTATGTAATATATTTTTTTAGATAATTTAACAAACACGAAGTCTCGTTATTTCAACTTATTTTAAAATGTAAACATGAGTTTGCATACATCATAACTTCCCGAATTTTACAAACGTAACTGTATATATATTTTTTTTATAAAACACGAACCGAATAATGGAGTAGCTTAGTGAAAAATTTGGGGAAAAACTTGAAGTATGAAATCATATATTTATGATTATTTAGAATGAAATGATATGGAGAAGTTTCTTTCCACGTACGTTTATTAGGGAAGTATGCCATCATTAAATTTGACAGTTTTAGTTTTTTCTTAATAAATAAGATTTTTCTTTGGATATTGACCACGAAAAATTTTCTATACTCACAATTATTAAAAAATTATTAATTTCCCTATCAATTCATTTTACCGAGTCTGTTCAATTGCTGAAGTTCCATTCAGCTAAGATTCATCCTATCTTTTATCAGGTCCTGAAAATCTCTTTGCTGCATTACATTAGATTAGCAATATTTTAGGGGCCTTAAAAAATATTCCTACCAAAATATCCACCTGCCAAAACTTTTAGAGCGTTGATGGACGAAGTTTATCGTCAACTGCACGGATAATCGCAAGTCGTCGCTGGATGAACTCGGATATGAGATTGAAATTGCATAATACGATTTGATTGTAGTACTTATTACTTGTTACTCTAGTAACAACTTATGGAGTGATTTTCGGAATGATTTTAAACTCAGGCAAATATAAATTTATATTTCTTTTTGTTGTTTTACATCAATTAAAATATTACGACATAATTTTCAAGATATTATAGTGAAATCCACCTGACAAGCCTTCTGACATTTGGTTGTTTCTGATGTGCTTTTATACCCTTCGCCAAAGAATATTATATCCCTTTTTTGATAACACTTAATCCCAAAGTTAAACCACGGCAACAAATAACCTTAGTAAGTCAATGTAAATTCATCAAATCGACCTTCCATGAAATTGGTGTGTCTCGGAATGAATGTATACGGTCCGTATTCAGTGTGAAAAGGTCTAAACCAGGCGATATGTCTGGGACAGATTTTGTGGTATTCATGCCCGCAGCAAAGACTTGATAGCATATCACAACCAGACATGACTTGTGCGAACTAAATCTCAGAAGTTTCACCAAGTTGATGCTTTGTAAGAAGAAGAAGATCTTTACTCCGCATACATGACGATATCACCAAGTGTATTATTTGACAAAACAATATTCAAGCATATGGATTTAAACTATTTTCAGGCAGGTTTTGATTTTAAAAAACAATATTTTAAACTAGTTTTACCTTTTCTGTTGTAAGTAATTGGTTGAACTTCATTCCTGTCGGATATTAAGTATAAAATGAGGAATGTACAATGTACAAAGAATTTTGTTCTTAATGATTATAGTTATTTAAATATCATTCATCCTTTCATTGTATTAGTTTCACAACGTCCAAAAAAAGATGGTTTTAAAGTTATTAGTTAGAAGTGTATACTCAGTCGACAGTTAGACACAGAGAAAGCGAGCGTTCCAACCCCAACTGACAGCTTTTTTTCGTTGTTAAATACGTTGTTATGTATACAAAAAAAAATTTCTCACGACAGATTCTTAAGTCTGGATGGTCATGTGGTATGACATTGTGTCCAGCAATGACGTCACACATACAGTGAGTGTATGATGTCGCACCAAAGGTTTGAGATCATAATGCTGATAACCTCATAAATGTAATACTCCAGTCTTCAAGAAGCCAAATGACAACTTCATTGTAGGAGACACCTTGTATTAACGATAGCTTTTGAAGAAATGATTGAGAGATGATAATAAACTCTGATCCTTTTTTTAGATAGTAAATAGATCTTCACAAACATCATCTAAACAAAAGTTTCTGTCACTACTTCGAATTTATTGCAAAATGTAAAATGGTGTTCTTTTAAGATCGACTCAATAAGACCATCATGCATCCAAAAGTAAGATACATGTATGTGAAGATATGTGATATTTGAAGAAAAACATGGTACTATGATATGTTTAAAAATTATTTTCGTATCACTGTACAAACACATAAGGCAGGGTTTTGTGCAACACTAGGGTTCTAAAGTAAAAACTAAATTTTCTAGATTAGCTTATAGCATTGCCATATCGAAAACATCGCATGATATATCATGATATAAACCAATGTTGTCTCTTATGGTAATAACGTTATTTTAGTAACAAATGGTGACTAATTAAAATTTTCCAAAATTGATGATTGTACATAGAAATTCTTACACAGTGAAACAAACCTTTGTTCAGCAACAGTATAGTAACACTCGTTGATAAGATTGAAGCTATACAAGCCTCGAATATGTGTAGCCACTCGTGTTGATACAAATGATAAACATTTAGATTCTGCATTAACAAGTTATAGCCTACTCAAATAATTAAGTTTCATCAGTTTAACCTGAACAGTTAATCACAATTATCACTATAATGATAAAGCAATGATTCTTGAGGGAGCTTATGGGTGACATGTTCTTAACATTTTGTGCACAGAATATGAGATCTCTCAAGACTTTCGTGATATGATAAACGGCATTCATTTCATTATAGCAGGAAACAAATATAAAGTGCGAGCAACAACAACATGTAATGTTAATAAAACTGTTACGTTAATGAAATGAATACCTCAACTTGGTACATTGTATAAATAGGAAGAAACTCTTACTATTCAAATGCACATAAAAGGATTTTTTTGTATAAATGAATATCGAGTTCGTACTCCAGTTTGTGCATAATGCTAAGAAAGCAAACCATTTGGAAACATTGATCATGTTAGTTGGTAACTCAGAATAGTGTTAGTTACAAGCGGCAATATCCTCTCAAAGATCGCCTGGCTGACAATATTCCAAATAACATTATTCCCTCCTGAGGGTCTTTAGGTCAGCAAGCTCTTTAACGGACGCCAATTAACCATGCCAATAAGCTAAGATAACAAGGCGATTTTAAACTCCTTTGTGAAATAGCACTCGGTATATTGCCGATTTCTTTACATTTACAGAGGGCATCCATACGTATTTGTGTTTTCCAGGAGATGATAAGCAGACAAACTATTGGCATTTCTTTGGTAACAGAAGGCTTTGCATCCGGAGTGCTCCCAGTTGTTCCAGTTCCGTCTGTCAGTGTACTTTTGATCAATAGGTATTACCTTTAGCCTGTAAAGAAATGGAATGTTCGCTCACCGAACATTTGCAGAAAACAAATTGACAGCCAAGATTTACTGCAAGAGGACTGTTTAACCTTTGCATTCATTCTAACCGTCTCAAGTCGCCATTGTACATAACGTTTAGATCTAAGTACACAGTATATCCATAAATTCAAATACAAATACTCTTAGGATCACATACCAATATAACAATTTCTTGAAAGCTTATGCAATAACTGTTATGTTATGGTGTTTATACTCATTTTATTAAGCATTGAAATCTGGGTTTTTTCCAGTTAGATTTTCTGTTATACTCGTTTGTTTCCCTAGAAAGGCTTTTCGTTAATTATCAAAATGTGTTAATGTCATATACTTTTTTGGATTGCATCATATATCTAAAATCAAAATCTATAAGTTCCATCAAAAAGCTTATAACGAATCTTTATTGCAAGCCTCCTTGTAATCACTTTTTCAGAAGGATCGCGTATTTTTAGAGCCGATATATTGGCTTTGCAAGAACTCAGGACTACTGGAACACGTGTAAGTGCTGATTGTGGCTTCCGGCCTATTGTTGCTTAAAACTGCATGGCATATTTCTTATGACCGCCTCTCTGAAGTGAAAATGATTATGAGTTTTTTCAACATTCTCATATTATACCAATATCGCAAAGTCAAATGTAGAAACCAGGAAGCTCAATGTGTAAATGTATGCTTTCTAACATATGATCTTTATATAGATTACTGTGCTTCCAATTTTTTGCTATTCTACGCAAATGTCAAAACAGTCACGAAAAACATGGAAAGGAGAGAACTCTCTAGACAAAAGGTACTCGACGGAACATTCTGTTTAAATAACAACAAGTGTGATCCATAATTTCTGTTCAACAATTTTATACAATAAACAATCACATTCTTAGACCTCTATAAAATTTTATGTATTACGTACAATAGGGAAAACGTTCAATAGTTACAATGTAAAAGTGCTGTATTTGGAGGAAAGAAAAATTAGTTGGTTGAAACCATATAAACTTGCAGTAATTTCTGCCTCTCTAAGATGAGTGAGCAGACAAACTTTTGCATCTCTGGTTGAATGGTGCAAGTGACACGACACTGGGTAAACAACATTTTCAATGTATGATGGTTCATGTTTCAATTGGAAAACATTCTGTTTTAAAACATATTACAAGCGATTAAAACATCACTCCCTGGTCAGAAATGGACAAAATATTAATTACAAATCAATCTGACCAGTTTCAGAATGATTTGTGCTGTCATTCATATCTTTCGTAGTCTCATGTTTCTTTAACAGCAAAATATAAACTAGTTCTCAAAAGAAATAATAAAGTGTTTGACCATGCCTGGAGAAAATAGAAGAACATGAATGAAGTCAGTAGAGTATACCATTCCAATGTTCAAAGTGACGTTTGACTGACACCAAAAGACGTGTGCTATCATATTTTGTAGTTTCAAACAAGCAAACCAAATTGCATTTCTTGCACAGAATTGTCAACTGTTAAACTAATAGTGAGTGTTACAACTATAAACGTCAATGAAAGTTCCAGATTCGTTTCGCGGCAGGATAAATTTTGGTCGGCTTATAAGGTGTCCCAGTGTCGCCGTTGCTGTTGACGTCTACGTCAGAAAACGTTTCCCCAGATGAAGTTACCGGATGTGGGGATCTTTAGCGGGCGTCTGCTGTGTGGGCTATATATAAATCAACGACAATCAAAGTTAGGTGTGCAATCGACGACGCCTTCTCATTCAAGTCGCCTAAGGTATTTCCGTAAGCTTTCGGAAAACTAAATTTTATTCGAATATGCACTTTGAACTTTGAGTCTTCTTTACAGAAAACATACACTAATTTATTTAGTGACTGCCTAATTGCATAGACCTGTGTGACAACAAATATGTTATTCCTGCATTCGGTGTTTCAATTGGCTGAAATATTGAAAGGTTTATTTTGCAATATTGTGCCGCTAGGGTAAACTGCCGGAAACTCGAGAGGAGCTCTTATCATAACAAAGGTTGTTCAGGAATATATGACGGAGCCAAATCTGAGGAGAAAATGTGTAAACGTGTGTACTGAATATAAAATTTGAAAATATGTGTTTTTGTCAAACAGGTGTAATGAGCAGTTCACACTACTGTTCAAGAGATACCCCATTGTTCATCTACAGTTTAATCATATGAAATCATAACATTGATTATTGCACCTATCTATGATATCAAGAAGTGATAATATAGTTACTGCTATAAGGGAAACTCATCTGAAAGTTACTTTCCATGAATGCCACTCAAAGTCTGCAGTGTCTCTAATTGTCTAATAGGAACAGTTGCTATACATCAAAGCACTTGAATCAGACATACTGTTTCAAGCGAGCAGATATGTTGCAAGAGATTTCCCAAAGAGTGTATTATGAACCTTTATTTATTCAACAGTTTTCTGAAAAGCGTATTTTACATCTACTTCTAGATCTGACAGAGCAATACAGAGTTGAATGATGGTTCCGTAATTGCCTGTAGACAGGGTATAGTAGACGTAATTTGGTTTTATTGGCAAATTCAGCCCAAATAGCAATGTAGGTTTTTTTCATGCAATTTCACTTATCCGCTTGATGTAGAGGAACGATATTTAGTTACTTTAATCGTCGATTTTACCATTCAAACTTTCAAAAATATAAACCATTCAAGGTTGTGTGACCTAAATATGATAAGGAAACCATTCTCATCTCAGTTTATGTGTTTGTTCATGATGAGTATTCGACTCTTTACAAAAAGGATCCCATAACGTTTGAAATACGTTAAAAGAAAGTACAGGAGTGGTCCCTATGGATTTACGGACAGTAGACCCATCAAACAGTCCCGGCCGTTTGAATAATGAAACACAACTACCATGTGGTCCCTTCGGCACACAGACACATTTAACGCATATACACTTAAATGCATAAACATTGAATAACTGCGACCATTGCAAATCGATCAAAACATTATGAGATCTGCAGACCACAGCAAAACATTATAATTTGGAAAAGGCAGTAACAAAACTGGACACACCATAGATTGAATAAAACCCCTTGCATTGCTGTATGTTTTTATTATGGGGATAGGACAACATTTTGTCTAATCAATAATTGTAATCAAAGTAATCAGTGGCATGACTACGCCTAGTCAAGTCAACCTAATGAAGTTGTAGGACATTTCAAATTTAGATGTCAATTTAAAGCCTATACCAACGAACCGACAGACTTTGCCAGAAGACATCCAGAGATGATGTTACATGATAACATGAAGCTCAAGGTGAACGAAGATTGTGACTGGAATTAGATATATAGGTTATAGTTTATCATTTTGAAACAAGCATTATAAATGGAAAATTATTTTACTTGATTAGAATCAACTCTCCGATAATCACGATGAGAAAGGGGAATCAAATACATTTCTGAGTCAGATATTGTTCTTCAGGTTTAAAAGCGAGAGTTTTTGAAGATCCATTAGAAAATGGGTTAATTTCAGCTGACTGAAACTATTTCATATTATCGAAAACAATATTACAAATTATTCAAAAGCACTTCTAAATGGAAGTACCTGACAACTTTCGTCTATCTTAATTATCACATGTAAACTTTCTGCATAAGCAATTACGTTTAACTAGTATAGCATGCATAAAGACAATACCTAATGAATGAATACAAAAGAAGTCAGAATTGTATAGAAACATTTTGAGCTTTAACATTAGTAAGATCATGGAGCTGTGTAGCTACTCAACACTCAATTTCTATAGACTCTATACGTGTAAAGACGTCGTTTTCTGTTTTGTCCATGAAATTGACTTTTACTGTATCCTCATACCTGTGCGTTTCCTTATTCTCTTATCCTACTGCTAATGTGCGAAAGTAATCATTGTGTCTATGACTTGGAGATATCCATAGTTTAGAGACTATTCCCGGTTTGCTGGATGAAGTCTGGGGTTTACACAAGGAAGAACTAGGTCAATAATGAAAGTTACTTGTATGGCTTGTAAGATGACGGATCCTGCATTTCAAAGAATGTGAACTTTATGTAAAAACAAACTAAAGAATTTTTCTAAAATTTATTTCTTTTTGTTCTAGTAGCAAAGATGATAATTCACTTTTGTCTTAAATCGTTCTGCAAAAATAGGACTTTGTTATGAGGTTATCATAGACTAGTCCTTCCAATATATCAAAGATATAAAAGGGTTAAAAAGTACACAAACCAATCTCAAGGAAAAATGAGAGCAACTGATTTCATGGAAATTGTATAAGTTTAACCTTTCCTGGTGTATTGTTATCAAATCACCAAATATTGAGTATAACAAACCTATAAATCTCAAATGTTTAATAAATGAATTCAGAATTATAATGTCCAACTGATTTTAATTTGAAACAAGTACCTGTCATAGCTAAGTAATATACACTGAAATTACCACAATGCTTTTACATTCTACACAGTATATCAACGTCTGAACAATTATTAAGTCAACAGTTTTCATCAAAACACTGTAGTGTGCAACCCCTTCACGGACATGTTTTGCGAATAAAAGCTTAAGAAAACATTTGCAAATATGTTAATATTGTTATTTTGGGGGTCACACTTTTCCAATAGAACAAATTCATGTAATTTTCGGGCCGAGTCCCTTGCGGGATTCGAACCCCCACCCACAGAGTCAGGTAACATTGTAGCACAATAAACAGTTTGAATTAGTTCTATTGCAGATAATGTGATCCCAAATATAACAACATATTTTTCTTTCCATATAAAATATCATGTATTTCTATGTTAATCATGTTAGGCCTTCGTCTACAGTTAATGGTAATCAAAGCAACTAAATAATACTAAGTTAGACATTACTCTTATTAGGTTTCTCACGCTTTGGGTTGATAAATTTATTTTGAAATCTCTGTAAAAGATTTTGATTCATGGTCCGAGAAGGAAACAAAATAGGTGAAATAAAAAAAACCAAAATATTTTAGATCCTAATGCTCGACCATTTATGCTGGTGCAGCCAACAAAACTGTTTCGGAGTAATGTCATAATGAATGTTATTTCATTTACAGTTAGTATGATACAATCAAATCACTGGAAAATTTATAATATTGGTTACTTTGATCTTTGATGTTGAAAGTAAGGATTCTCAGACGTGATCAAAGTCTGTATATGTGCCTTTGATGCTGTTTCATTCGACTTCCAAAGTTTACAAACCGGAAGATGAATCCTTGAAGTATTGTATTTGTTTCAAAACATTATGAAGGTTTTTTTAACCTTATTAAATAAATTGATGATTTCACAAGTAGCATTAATCTGGCAAAGCTAATAACTATGTACTTTCCATTAAAAACATGTTATTTTCTCAACGAATCCTTTTTTTAAAATTAACCATCACATTTTAATAGACTCATTGGAGGCAGGGAAGAGTCGATAAAACATAAAAGTCATACATACCAACACTTATGACGTTTTCAAACTTCAACTTCCCACTTAAAACTCTTCAAACAATGCCTTTGCAACAATAGCATTATTTATTGGAGAAGATGTTTCTATACTCTGAACGCACTGAGAAAAAATCGACGAGGCAATGCACAATATCTAAGAGAAACATTGACATAGTTTAGCTCTATTTGTACAAGGTTCATTGATACTTATGTATTTAATCATCGATAAGACTAAATTGCATGATTGGATCCAATTACAAGATGATGACATTCTTTGCTATAAATCCCTATTATTATTCACAATTTCCAGCCTTTAGCATTTCTCAGTGATGACCATCATTATCGTTGCAGATTATGTGACTTAACAAGGATAGTTTAGAATAGAAATATTTCAAGATGAACTCGGAACTATTACCTGTTTTGAAAAAAACGTACTACATGAAAGAAAGTAAATAAACTCTCAATTGCCAAGAATACCTTTTAAAATAAACGTTACACGACAAGTTAACTCATCTTACTTTTGATATGAAGTAGTTTCTTGCATACCATACTTTAAAAATAAACACCAGCAAACGACTTTTCGATGGGTCTTCAAATGGACGACCAGCCCACTGTAACAGCTCCCCTATTAGATAATAAAGATAGAGAAGTATCAAAAGGGCGTTGACACTTCATAATCCGTTTGTAATTAGGGGAGGGGTAACTACATAGAATAGTTTGATGTTATGACAATGTAAGCATGTCGTTTTAGAGAAATACATTGATGTCTACTTGTATTTTATGTTTCAATAATGTTTACCAGTGTCGTCGAACCTATCATTCATTGGTCATTAAGTCAAATGTGATCCAATGCAATTAAGCTGTCTGAGAGCCAAAAAATGTTTGATATCGTTGCAAATGTTTTCGAGCTACTTTGATAACATTAACTTTGGAAGAACACTCACTTGTTGATGGAGTAATTTCAACAAGGTAGGTTGAAGTTACATGACAGTTCATAGTACTAAGAAGTTAATTGGACCAGTACATACATATGTAAATGTATACATTCATCACTGAATATATTTTTTTGCATTGGAAATTAACCTGTTTAAGATGTATTACATCTTCCAGAAGCAAATGTTGAAATCCGGTATTCAAATACGAGAAATGTCTAGAAACTTTCCTTTGGAGAGCTAACAACTGTTTTATATGATTATTCTCTAAAACTAATTGAATTTCAAAATGTATCCTTTTATATTGGTCTAGATTGTAATATATTCTGTAGGAGAATAGAATTGCATCAATTAGGTTTAATTATGTGTATATGTAGTCAATATTATCCTTGTTTGAATCATTATAGGATAAGATTTGAAACATGTTGTCAAACATTTTTGTTTTGATAATCCCCAGTATTAGTGTCAATAATGGACAGGTTTTTATTCCACCATTATCCACTCTCTTATCTAAGCCAGTTGAGATTTCTAACGACAATTTTCTCAAAGCGTGATTTTTAGAAACATGACCAAATATGTTACAAAATTTATGAATTATGATAGTTTGTTTCTAAATATATGATGTAACTATATGTTAGTTGTATTCATGAACTAAACTCTATTTCATTTTATGTGGTGACATTTCTTTTATCGTTGAGTGTACTACCGTTCAATCTATTGTTAAAATACCGTGGTCTTGACTAAACTTGACTTATTAAAAATTAATTATTACAGATACTTCCAGTTACAATGATAAATTTTGGAAGAAACCAAGGCTTTTACGTTTACTAGTTATTTAAGGATTTTCTTAACTTGTCACCATATTGGATTTGTAAAGTTCATTATCCTGAAGAGTTCAACAGTCATTTGGCATGTATTTTTGACATAAGCTAAATAAAAGGGTGTTTAAATTATTCTCCGTTTAAAGCACAACTAGAATATCAAGAATGCATCCTTATGTATTTTGATATGTACGACATCGTCGCATCATAAAAATTCCCATCATTTCTGTTCTTTGCGAGATCAACGTTGCCACGCTGTTCAACAATGTAGCATTTTGTCTTGCACAGTCTGTTGAAAGGGATCATCAAGACCTTAGATGAATTATTACTTCAGAGAATGACTTTTCTGCACTATGAAGAGAGATTCATTGACGCCGTCCACATGTGGAAATAACATGATCAATCTGTTTCATTTTATTATCATGGTTTTTATAGAGACAAAGCAAGGCAAGAAGTTTATGTCTTTAATAAATTCGATGTAACCATCGTCGTAAAATGCTCTAGTGCTCTAAACCTTGACTATGATGTAAAGTATTCCCACTAACGTCTGTGTGGGGAAAAAAGGAAACTTAACCTTAACCTTAAATGTTAGGTTAAGCTTCGTCAATAATGTTTTGTGATGGAAGAATTTTAAAGGACATTTTTTTTAATAATCAGAAAGGTTTTAGTCGTACCAATACTGAAGGCACAAATATCTATGACTATGGTCATAACAAAACGTCAATTACACAAATGAAATGACATCAAAGATTATTTGATAAAATTATCTCTATTCCTATAGTGTCTTGGGAAACGAGAACATTCAAATTCAGATGAAAAAACATCAATTTTAATAAATGTAATGTAATTTGCTCTGAAATCTATTCTCTTGTTTATCTCGCACACCAATCAATCGCTAAGTGCACATAATAATGATATTCGGAAACTCTCAAAAACAAGACAACGCTCTTATGGATATCAATAAAACAAGTGTTTACCATTAGAAAACATTTCTATCAATCATATTTATTCAGATGGTTTTGCCTTAAGGATACAAATCAAAGTGGTGGCGTCAATGTTAAATGTCATAGATTATACATTAGCAGAGAGAGGACTTGGTAATGTAATAATTGTTAATATGATATATTCAGCTTAAAGTAAACAAAGCTGCAAGTTAAAATCCCATATCTCAAGCCCTTCAAAGCCAATTAAGGTTAGTGTGAAAACTGTATTTATATATACAGCAATAAGCAATTTATTAAAATTCACTATAGTCTCTTTAAATCATTATTAGACGGGCATGATTTTTCTGATAAACTTCTTCACTAATAGTATTTAAAGCAAGTTATGTGTTAAAAATTCATAGGGAATCCCTTGAAAAGAGATCTCAAGAATAAAGTGTATTTAACGGATTTGTGTGTGAACTGACATATGTTAGTAAAACGTATCAATGGATTCCATTCAAGTTCTCATTAGGAGAAACTGGAAAATAATAATTAAACGCTTTAAACATAAAAGTGCAAAGCCTCGGTTAATGAGTGGTTAATCCGGTGATAGATTTGGTGCAGTAGATGTCCGACTCATAGGAAGCCAGTGTGAATGAATAGCAAGTATGTCACTTATGTGTTATGCATTTAAGTCTAATTATACTACAACATACAAATCTCCTTACACAGACGCGGGCATTGTAACACTAAGGGTTTCATAGTTTAAAATGATTAATGAATAAAAATTTCTTCATTTAACTTAATTGTATATCGTTACTGCAAATATAGCAATTTATTGGTCTAAAATGAATTTTATTCAATTGTTATGCATCAAATTCATCTTAATGATCCTCAAAAGTTACTGAATTATGCTATTGATAGCATTTGAGTAACAGTGTGAGAGAGAGAGTGACTAACTCACTGATCATGTATTAACATGAAGAAGTTACATTCTTGGTTATTGTTAATTTTTTAATATTCTATGTAAGGATGGGTATCGGTTCTCATTTCCATATCGCATTATATTTCGATACAGAAATACGTATTCCAATACGTATTGCAATATATTGGTACTTTTCATACTTTAGTTTTTCCATGTTCTCCTGACTAAATAACAGCAATTAGAACAGTAATCAATGCTTAACTGGACGTCCTTTTGTAAAGAGAGACCATTGAGTGACTGGTTTCTTACATATTTAACATGTCTATGCTATTTTCACTTTGCAAGTTCACACTTTGTCAATGACTTTCAGTAAAATCATAAAGTGTTTTCATACTTTTTTTGCAATTTTACACTGAACTTTTTAATTTTAAAACCTCCGATATATTGGATATTTTCAGAACACTGTACCGGTACGAATACCGATATACCGATAATACCGCGCATCCTAAATTCAATGGCATGTTTTCGCTTTGTTTTGGCATGTTTAGTATAAACAAATCAATTAGCATTTCACACTTTCCAGAAAAATATAAGGTGCATAATGAATATTTTGATACCTATCTATATCAAATTTTATCCTTTTTGATAAACGTGAAAAATGAAAATTAAATTTATCAAACGTGTCATCTTGTTGTAGAACATTTTTATTTTTGTACAAACTCGAATATTTATTTCAAAGACGTTTATACATTCTTTGTTATTTCAATGTAAGTGTGCGTTTAGACCCAAAGGTGTCCAAGAGTTATTTCTCTCACTCTGACATTTTGTACAATATCAGCAGTTATAAACCTCCAGTGCCGTCACTCCATTGTTCTTGCGGGACACTATTTTACGTAATTTCCCTCAAACCTGATTCAATCGCGCAGTTATCTTTATAATGTCCCTCCAACCCGGGCAATTGTCTTGATAATTCCCTCTGTCCCGGGCAACTATCTCAATTATTTTCCAATGATATGATTGATTTTTTCGTTAAAGTCAAGGTGTAGACTTACTAATACTTTTGAAAAAAAAACACACTTCTTATTATCCCACTTGCAAATGTTGTTGGCGATATGCCGTCTCAAAAACGCACAGTTGACACTCCCAAACGCTGATCCCGACGCTCTGACTAATGAGCCACTGTGACTGCACTGATAAAGATTTTCAGTTAGTTCCTTTTACAACATACATGTAGGTCTTGAGTGGTTTGATATTTTATATTATTATGTTTTTGTTAGGTAAACTAAGGCTAAGAATATTTTTTATCAGTCTTAAAATCTATTTGACGATTAAGGGATTTTTAGTCGTTTTTTAAGTGAAAATCAACGTACAACTGCAGATAAATCCTGGCCGCATGTGCAACGCATAGAAAGGCTTACGCGGCTGCGTTCCCGCGATGCATTTCAAAATGAAAACACATTGGATAGACTCTCAATGACTTTTCATTACAGTGTCCACCACTTAATATTTAAGTACAAATTGCTTTCACGCTGTTTCTGTCGGTTTATAAGTTGGATGAA
The DNA here is from genome assembly GCA_921293015.1 of Phorcus lineatus. Classification (NCBI taxonomy): domain Eukaryota; kingdom Metazoa; phylum Mollusca; class Gastropoda; order Trochida; family Trochidae; genus Phorcus; species Phorcus lineatus. The sequence continues at coordinate 30,645,035 of OV121091.1, forward strand.
ACATGACCCGTGGGCATTTTTGAAAAGTATGCCCTTCTCCTTTGAGAAATGCCCGTGGGCGTCGGGCATTCTTTTAAAAAATGCCCGCTATAATGTTTATCCTACACGTAATCACATTCCAATAGTTACAGGATTAGTATGAAAAGTCAGCTGCAAACATCTTCCTACGCAAAGCTTAACTTTTGTCAGTCTCGAACTGTCCAAGTTAACCCTTGCTGCCGACACAAGACTTTCCTGTGCTAGCTCTCTAGCTCACTGCAAAGGAATTAGATAGTCCAATCAGAAAGCTCCTAGCAAAAGCTACATCCGGGGACTCGAACAAACATGGCTGCGCCCATGTCGCAGTCCGTCGACTGAAAGATTTGTAAAGAGAAAGTGCCGCCTCCAAACCGATGAACAATATATTCAAGTTCATTTATGTTTATAGTCAATTTGCGTCATTATTTTTCTACAACCCTATAGGGGACAGCGGCCTGTCAAAGAATTTATTCTTAAATTGCTTCGGTAAACTAATCAATCTCGATAAAATTGACCATGATTTGAAGCACCGACTCGATGCACTACGCCCGGCAAGCCTTTATTTCCTGTCATCGTACAATTGTTTTATCTTTTGTGCTTGCAAAAACTTTATTGAATACCCGTTGAACCGAAACATTGATTAAATTTTACATAAATTAACCGATAAAATTTGAACATCTCGCGATGTCATAACACTCGAAATGTAGTAGCCTGCGACCTCGTTGTATCGCGGTAGTAAACGCTACTCTCAACAAACTTTACTTCTTGCAGTCAAAAACCAGGTATGTTTGCGTGTACCATTTAATATCATGTCGTCAATAAAAAATAAAAAAAAGTAAAACAATTGTTATATTTACTTCCATTTGCACTGATTTTTTCACTGGGTCATTTTCATTTTTGAAAATATTACTTTGGGACTTGGTATGTGCTTTGATATAAAAAGTATTCTCTCTCCGTGAAATATTTCCCGTTTGGCTTGTACGTGTGTTTGTGAACAGTTGGATAATAAAAAATGAGACTTGTGCACATGATAAAGAAAGACAATTGTTATGTTCTTGATATGGTGTCAAAGCTTACCAACTAAAAAGGTGTGCCCGGTAAAACAAGTTAAGTCTATTTTTGTAGTAATTGTACCAGAATATTTTTCGTAGTTTTGCGAATGCTTTTATCTAATCTTAATATCAACTAAAATTAAATTAAATTTATTGTAATGATAATATTACTTTGTTTCGTTCACAGATATTAATTTATCAATTAAATCATAATTGCCCTGAAAATAGGGCACCTCTGTTAATATACATTGCATAGACAATATATACTATTCATTGTATGTCTAAAAATATTTTCTCCCCTATAATTTGAATTTCACATATTGTACAGGATAATTTTTCAGCTTTTTAAAAATAAACAATGTGTAAACTGTACTTATTTGATGATAAAATACAATTATATAATGGTAACGACCACGATAAATGGGCCTACATACTTCCCTTTGAAAAATATAAGGGGCGCAGTCATATGTTATTTATTTACCAAAACCGCTCCTAATAACAACAAAAACATCTTTTCCGTCCATCAATACATTTATAAACTGAATCTTCTTGTTTGAAAGGTTTGCAATGCGAACTTCTTTGTAACCTGATCAGACAGGTCACTTTCAATGGGCGCGGCCATTTTGATTATATCGCAAATGACACGGCGTCGCCGATTGGCCATGGTAAGGGAGGTAACTGGAGATAACTAAAACTCGCCAGTGAGGGCGCTGGTATCAAGCCAGAAAAGTCTTATCTCGGCAGCAAGGGTTAACTTGGACAGTTCGAGACTGGCAAAAGTTAAGCTTTGCGTGGGAAGATGGCTGCAAACTGTATGTCGTACCTCTAAATTTTTTCTAAATTTGTTTGTTATACCAAATATAAAAATCTTCTTGTAACAAATAGCTTTATATGTTAGGATTAGGTCAACTAAGAACTTTTAAAACTGAATCATTCTTCATGTGTGAATGAATATGTACTTTCTCTGTCAAAGATACATCTATTGTGATTGTTCAAGTTCGGCATTTATTCGGCTCTGGTGATAATTCATTTGATCTTGCAAAACGAATTGTAAATGGAGATCAAAATAAGATAACATCCAAAAGAGTAGAAAGAAAGGAAAGGGACAGCACCAAAATATTGCACCATTTCTTTACCATGTAGAATAATGTATACACGTGAGGGGGAAAAAGCTTAGGCATAAACTTTCTTAAAAGAGTTTTTCACATGAATCCTTTCGTTATTACTAATAAATGACAGGAGGAAATCAATTCAGTGCACATTTCTGTAACACAACTTGACAAGTGAGGTTTATTCCCTGTTGTGGAAATAGGACCAAGCTTTGAAAAAAAATTGATCGGCGGACTGTATCGCACAATGGTCAAGGGGTAGGTCCAGATAAAAATGTATATGAAATGAGATGTATAATTCTTTTGGCATATAGAAAGAAAACCATTAGTTGACAAATATATATGTCAATGGGAATTTGAATCATTACATTTACTTTCTGTGTATGTTTTTAAACAAAACAAGAACTGATCTTTTACATGGGCTACGTTTGTTTTAAGTGCTTTAAAGGAGCGACCTAATTTTACTCATAATTGTTATTTAAATCATACTTAACTATTTCTATGATTTTCTTCTCACCCACTCAAATCCGAACCAATGGTTCGTCATCATGAGTATTCATATGCAAGTCAAAAATATTTTAATTACTCCAGGCCTCCATCGAATATACAAGGAAATGGTTCATATGGAAGTAATGATGACGAACTCGTAATTAGCTATTCGAACTTCGTTTGTTGAAAGACATTGTCATACGAATAACATTACTATGACCATTCCCAATGAAATAATTTCGAGTGCAAACGGATTAATGTTGAAGCAATAAACATGCAAGATTTGATGGATATATAACCATATTGTCAGATATCAATAATTTCAATTAACATGTTTTCAAAGAGAAAGTTAATTCATGAATTGGCATTGTTTAGTCCACCAATCTTGTTTGTACATTGAAACAGAGAAATGTTTTGTCAAATTTTACTATGTAGGGCGACGGTACTTTTTTTCTTTTGATGAAAGGTTGAGAATGAATATGCTTTAGTTTCAAGGAAATTATCAAAAACTTAAAGGACTAGGTGGTTTTTTCGAAGGGTTTTAATGTATTTTGAGATGCATGTTTCCAATCCCCAAAAGTATTGAACATTGAAAATCGGAATTGGTATTAATGAAAAACATAATTTTTATCCAATAAGGGATATGAATTGAGAAAGAGTTTTCGGTGATACCGTATTCAACCCCAATGCTTAGTTACGGAAAATTCCCGTTCTTGCTTTGTAATAGTTTACCCACATTTAAGCCTAGGGCTTTAATTCGAAGTGCTTATTATTTCTTTGAAAAAAAACACAAATAAGAAAATAGGACTAGAAGATCCTGTTTCATCGTTATCAAAACCGTACTCAAATGAGTGTTTCAACTATGAAACTATCGTGAAAAAATAAAAAAAAGACGAAGATCTAACTTTATTAACAGGTCTAACTGAGTTCCTTGAAAAGCTATACATCCTAGCCATTTTTTTTACCATGTATAAGGGATTAAAATTATGAATATTTCCTATTTGAATCTTATGGAATTGTAAACAATTCAAGTGTCTCATTAATTCAAATATTGACAAAGTAATTGTTTCTATGTAAAACATTTAAGTCTCTTTAGACACTTTATTTCGGTTCAGTCATTTTCACAAAGTTCTGAATTAAAGGGTCTTCACAATTGTTGTCACCGCTGTCGTCTTCCAAACATGCATGGGATCCAAGAACTTATAATTAACGCAATCTGCCATTCAGAAGATCGACTGAAACTTAATTCCATTTTCGGATATGCCACAGGGCTCATAAGAACGGGAAACTGTCGATGTCTGAATGGCTTCAACTGCGTTGAAAACCATCTCTAAGGTTGTCTGGTATGAAGATATTTTACTGTTTCCGGCGGGGGTATATTCCTTTTCTCCGTTGACAAGCAAATCTTGCTATTCTTCTCAAAGTTTTGCTTTGAAGGGGCCGTTGTCACCTCCAGGAACATCAAGCGGTTGTAGGTGTGGTGTAGACTTCGGCGGAATAATCTTTCTTGAGACACTGAAGAATTCAGAGCTTTGACTACGCTTTCAGTGTTGTGACTTTTATTGCTATACATGAGCAAGAGTGACGGAGTAGTTTCAAATAGTTACCTCGTGATTTCAGCACCACCTCGATCCAATTATGCATGAGCTGCTCATGGACCTTTGAAACGTACAAACAGATGTTGGAAGGAACCTCACACTTCCGATTATTTACCAAACCATTTAAAGATGACCATTGATTTCAACACTCGCCGAACCATACATACACAGACCACAACTGTAAAGCTGTACTTCTTGATAGATGTTCAGTTGACCTGCTGTTATACTGAGATTACTTCTGAAATCAGGCTTAATTTTTTTTATAATGTCAAGTTTCTGAGCAAGAATGTATGATTTCCTGGACATGATTAAATGGAAACATGTAAATTAGACTATCCGTCAAATCCGTCTATCAGACGATTGCCAATTACTTGTACATGGATGACTCCGCCCCTTTTTATAAAGAATTTAAACACGCGGCTTTGCTCTCGTAGAATGTGCCGTATTACCAAGTGGTGAAATTTAACTGCATGCACATAATTTGCGTTTAAAAAGTCAATTTCTGTCTCTAACAACTGCCCTGTAAAAAACGTTCGGAACACGTGAAAGCGCCAAACTGCACTGGCAAAGTTTCAAGGTTCGACATGCGTTTTATAAGAGACGTCACTCTTAACAATTTGAATATTATATCCAAATTTAAGCTAATGGGCTTAAATACGAAAAAAACGTATTTAAGCCTAATTTCGCGTGGGCCTCAAAATGGGAAATCCCGTTAATTTAAGTTTATAAAACACACAAAGAGGCACTCTCTCAAAATGTTCACAATTCTTATTCATTTACATCTTTATTTCTATTGTTGCCTGTATACCAGTGGTTTGCCAGTGTCAGTATTTAACTTCCCAAAGGCAGGGCAAAAGAATTACACAAATCAATATAACATAATCATTGTGAGCTAAGGGTAACACCTTCCTAGGTGTTCAGACGATAAGTGTTAATAGTATTAATAAGTTTGTCTATTGCCCAGGGAAACGAATATACAAATGGTCTGTAACCGTGAGAGTATGTTCAGCTGCCGCTTTCAATTTTGTATTTGTAAAGGAGAATCGGTGCATGTGTACCTACACAGCGTTTACAATTCATAAAGATGTATTTTGTGTCTTGTCTGACTGATTAAGTAAATTGAAATGATAGTTGTTAGATCGACATAGAGAATTAAGACGATTAATGTTAATGTTGAGTCAAAATTTCCAACGTCATCAGTTGTCGCATTCTCATGAAAGATGATGACAGTTGCCATAAATATCCTTTTTCATGCCAACAGGTTCAGTATAGCGACAGTGAAAGGTTTTTGTGTCGATTTTCCCTCTAAAGCCTGTCAATCTGACAAAACGAAGATAGAAAGTTGCAATTATGATCGAAAACCGAACAGTGGCGCGCGTCAAACAGCCAAACGTAATTTTGGAGACTTATAAAAAGCCGCCAGGAGGTCAGTTTGGAGTTGATAGTGTTTGTTAGGTTATATAACTAGTATCCATATAAATTGAACGTGTGATCTCCGCCTCTGTGTATTTATAAGGCTGTTTTTAGATTTCCATGGAAAAACAGTATTTGTCATATATTTGTCTTTTGCAGAGAAAAATTTAAGATGTTTTGAATTTATATCATAACATATGACATTCAGGTTCGTATCAAAGCCAAATAATATGTTATGAAAATCACGGACTGGCTCTTTAATTTTTGTAACTTAATAATAGGTTGTATTTGTAAGTTCATGTAACTAGCCTACTGATACTAAAACTTGTAATGGCAGTTTCATATTATGTAGAAGCGAGTTTGAGTTTCATCTGAGGACTGTGGAAAGGCGTGTTACAATAAAACGATCCAGCCTGTCAATCTTATCTCGCGTATTTGTCAATTTTAGCAAATCTGAGCAACAACAACACCACGCTAATTTGTTAACTTTTCTTCTGGGACAAAGAAACCGATAATAGGGATATGTTTCGGTGGTTGCACATATTACTAAAAGTAACACTCTATAATTCAATACAGTTTTTATTCATCGCTTACACGGCATATGTATTTCTCAAGGAGCTATGTAACTAGGATAAACGTTTTTAATCATTGAAGATCGTGAAAAAAGGGGAAACAAATAGTAAAACCAAATCGTGAGTCGGATGGGTGAGAAATTGCAAGAATTTTTCAAAGCGCATAGCCTCTGGGTTTTAAATCATTAACTTTTAATTCAATTCAATTCAATTCTTTATTCTCATAAAACCACCTTGGTGATACAAGAGCATATTCACAAAATATAATACATGGAAATGAATATATATGTAATTCAAGATGGAAGATAGACTCACAAAGTCTAAAAGACATTTATTATTTTCTCACAAGAGATGAAAGAGTTTTGATAAATTTTGTTAACATTACTTTAAACTATAACATTTGGGTTATGTTCGAAAGTAATATTGTAAACAGTGTAATTATCATAGAACTGCATAACACCAGTACACTGAATTGTAATATTGGTATTTCTTGATCAAAGTCTCAAGCAGCTGTATACTTTCAATCAATGCAAACTTCATAACTATTGTACAGACAAAACGCAGGTATGTTATTGACAGTATGAGATATGCTTCCAAGAAACTGTCCAAAGTTTATACTGATAACACGACATCTGAGCAATAGCATTGATATAATCAGCGCTTGAGGTTTGATACCAGACACAATTGAAAGCGTGTGTTTCTTATCGTACCCCCTCTTCCGTATGCATCATGGCAGGAAGATTGTATTTGTACCTTCCCACGTCCAGGTAAATCATTTTGGAGATTCTGCTAGTGTATGCAAGCTTGACTACGTGTTGACATGGCCTTACTCACGTTGAAAAAATACATAGTTTAAATTGTGAACTTTTTCATAGAAAATTTAATAAAGATTTTGCATTGAAAAGAGGCAGGAGAATATCTTCTTATCAAATCTTAAGGATGTTTGTTTTCGAGGAGAAGTAAATAATTAAAATAATAAATGATAGTTTAAGCCTCTCTGTAGTTATGTTAAAGGTGTAAATGACAAAATCATACAAACATAATTTTATGCCAAGGTATAAAGTGTTATTACATGTATGTCAAACTAGTAAAAAATGGTTCACAAAATTAAAGGTTCATCTTTACCGTCCGATTTGAAAACGTGACATCAATGCTTTGAAAGTATTGTTTAATCCCCAAAAAAGGAACACAAAAGTGATTTGGATAATAATTGAGTCGTTAAAAGCTGCCAAACAATGCAATACTAATAATTCTTTCCATGACTGCATTGTTGTGTAATTGTTGGACAATTGACGTCGATTGTTGATCGACAGAGGGAGTTGTACACATTATACACATGTAGTTTTCGTTATGGTCTTTTACCTTACAAAGTCTAACCTTAAAATCTCGCAATGACATTTATAAAGACCAGAACTGAGTCTATAGATTACTAATGGAAAAATCTTGTTTGACATTCACGTTAACGTCACAACACGTCTTAGGCATATCATATTGGTGTGGGGAATAAATTCAAAAAGAAATTTCATCGAAAGGATGCCAAGAAAATATTGTTAGAAATGGTAGTCAAACAGAGTAATGACTTTGACGCCACATTGTGGACTAATGAAAATAGAATCACAGCAAATGAAAGTTACATTCGTCTTGGCGAACTCATTGTCTATACACCTGTGACTTTTAACCTTCTTAGCCATAAATTATATGATGTAATGAATCTCGAGGTTAAGCAGTCAATTCTTTGAAAAGTGACTTTTGCGTTTGTTTTTTGAAGAGTAAAACAATTTGAACATATTTCAAAAAGATGACAAGGATCTTTATTCTGAGTTTACCTTCTAGTGAAAGTCAATACCTTTGAAAACCTGTTCTGTTGGGGAGATAACTCGTTATTGAGGAAAATCATCTGTAACGACCTTTTACTTTAAATCTAAGACTTTAGAGTAACTCATTTTTATCATGAACCTAAAATCATGTTACACGACCTTAATGTCATACCTCTTTTTTTTAGTGACCAAATATTATTTCATATCTGTTTGACTATCTATATACAGTTGATAAACAGGAAACATCAAGTTATAAGGCCTCTATCTGTCATAGGTGGCTGTGTAGACACAAATGTTTTCATTAAAATAATAGAATTATAAATAGTAAAATGAAATCTTAAGGATATAATAATATATAAACATGTATAAATGCTCAGACCATATTATCCATTACGTGATTTTGGTAATGAGAAAATGAAAATCTATCCAAAAAATATCAAGAAACTTGGTGACTAATTTCATTCATTCAGTTAAAGTTGAACTGTTAAAATGACTGGAAAAGCAAACTGAACATTTTCTGTTTACTCTCAAGAGAAGAAAAGGACAAATAAACAGGAAATACATTAATGATATTGACAACACTAATCAACAGAAGTAACTCAGTCAGTACAAATGCAATGCATACCACTAAAACCCTAAGCGTGCCTGGTTAAAATAATTCTCAGCACCTAATCCCACGTTAATTTTTTTTTGAAACCATGAACATGATTAAATGAATTAAATGAATGAATAAAATGAAATTTATGGAATTATCAATAATTAAATGTCATTATCTTTCCATTCGTCTAGATTCACAATGTATTATTTGTTTTTTTTAATAAGAACATTGTGTCCCTCTCTTCTACTAATGTTTGATCTTGTTGATAATCCATTACGATAGGGTTAAAAAAACGACGCCAAATCAAGCTAATGCCACTGTCTTAATCAACTTTACCCAACAATTTATGTAAAGTCTATAATATCTTGTAACCTGACATTACTTTGTCATGATGTCTCGCTGAAATCTTTCTCAGTTTGTACCTTGAATCTTGTATCCTGACATTCTTCTGTGATGCCGTCTTGCTGAAATCTTTCTTAGTTTGAACCTAGGATCTTGTTTCCTGACATTTTTCTGTGATGACGTCTTGCTGAAATCTTTCTGAGTTTGAACCTAGGATCTTGTATCTTTTACATTCTTCTGTGATGACGTCTTGCTGTAATCTTTCTGAGTTTGAATCTAGGATCTTGTATCCTGACATTCTTCTGTGATTACGTCTGGCTGACAGCTTTCTGAACTTGAATCTCCCTCCATAGATTTCCAAGCAAGAAAACTATAACATTAGGATACGTTAAGTTCATTGACATCTAAACCAGAATAAACATGTTGTCAAAATGTTTAAAAAATTCCCAAACTTTAAAACTGTTATTGTTGCAAGCGCTTTGTTTTGTGAAGCAACCAGCATGATGTTAATTAGAGACAGTGATTAAATGCACATACATTGCGAGAGCGAGCCATTGACTGCAGAATGTTCCAGTACAGACTACATTGAACCATTTCTGACAGTAACAGATGTTATTCTAAAGTTGTTGTTCACAAACCCCAATCCCACGTCTCTGGCCAACAAAGGAAACAGACAACCACTTACATGATCCTCGCCCAGTAATTGCTCAACATACATATATTCAGTGATTATAGTGTGTCTTGAATCGCCTATGGAGACGAAATTAAAAGAATTATGTCATATGCAAAGATGGTCGATGTATATAGACTTTGTAGAACGAACAATTAATTTCGTTTTTTTGTTTGAATACCTGTACTAAAATGATCTAATTCAAATAGTTATTTGAAAAAACAGTTTCTGAAAAATTTATTTAAATGTTCATTATGGTGTGTTACCTCACGTTTTTAACAATGACATCAAAAAAAGAAGCCGTGTATAAAGGTCCGCTTTAATTGAATATTGAGGTTAAGCTCTCATTTAAATGAACGTTTTTCTGCTTATCTCCCTTTACAAAATCCTTCTTTCTTTCTTAATTTCTTTCTCACAACATGGCTTTTAAAATACGTTCATGAATTATCACTTTTTTCAGTAATTGTCATGTCAAAAAAGTTCAATATGACAAAGAGGTAGCGTTATGATTTTGTGGTTAACAAAATCAATTTCAGCTATTTAGATTCCTGGTAACGTATTAATCATTTGAAGTCCTTTTACAAAAAATACCAAAACAAACGTAAATGTAATAAGCATATTTTCAGATGTAACTGTTAGATGTTCATTTAAGTAAACATATCCACAATATTGTTTCAGGTATGATGATAATGAGCTTTTCACAAAACGTATCCATATGTTTTTTCCAAACTAAACAGCCTTAGTATATGGTTAACATTGACCATCATCAACAGATCAAAGTACGTTGGTCTTTTGATGTTGATTTCGATTTTTTATATGTGAGCCTTGATACATATAATCATCTCTTCTCTAGGTGGAACCTTGATTCATCTCGGGACTGCCCTGTCAGAAGTAGATGTAAAATACGCCTTTCTGGTAACTGTTGAATAAATAAAGGTCCATAATATACTCTTTGGGAAGTCTTTACCAACACATCTCCTCACTTAAAGTAGTGGGTCTGATTTGAGTTCCTTTGATGTATAACAACTTTTTCTATTCGACCCCCCTTAGAGACATCGCAGATTTTCGCAACTTGATGGCATCCATGGAAAGAAACCTTTCAGGTAAATAGCACTTTTATCAGTTACCATATTATCACTTCTTCATGTGATTAAGCGATAGTTATGCATTTGGGTATCTCTGATCTCTTGATATTAAGAATGATAGTATTAGATGTTCATGAAAGCTCTTCAACAAAAACTTATACGAACATCTATTAAATTTTCTTATTTTGACACACACAAGTGTACATTTTAATAAGATATATCACATTTGAATAAGAGGCTTTACAATGTATATGTTCCTTTATATTTTTTGTTTCATCATTAGTAACATACGGAAGTTTGAATATCAACCAAACCCCTATTGTTTAAGGTTTATGAGCTGGCATTGATGAACCCGACACGTCCGTATTTCAGCCGATGGTTTATAATTAAAACTAAAAACTTATAAACTGTATAAAAGTTGTATTAAATATCATTAGAAAAGATTGACCATAAATGATTTATCAAAACCATTAATCAATAAAGACTCAACCTATACAAAACCACTCGTTATCATAAATCAAGAAGTCTATATAGCTAATCCCTCATCTCTTATGATCGTTAATCATCGAAGTACTCTCCACCAATGACAGATATAGGAGGAAGCTAGTTTATAAAATGTTACTGATTTATCGCAAGGTCTCCAACTAGTTCATAGTTAACCTTCGATGGTAAATGATCTTCTGTCTCTCGTCAGAACTCGACAACAGTTACATTTAACAATGTTCGTCTCCTATCATGGTATCCAGTGTGTGGAGCTTGTCGGGAAGATTTAATTTGGAAACGCCCTCTAGGGTTGCCTTACTTATTGAGGTTTACAGCACAATCGTTAGTATAACTCTGTTAGTATTGATTAATTTTGCTGGGTGTCTACGTTTCAACAGTTTTCTAGGTTAACTAGAACAATGCTGGAAATTATTTGTTCATTGGTGTATTAAGTAGGGCAATATCATTATACTAGTATAAAAGGTAATAAACATAGAGTTTTAATCGATTCACGGTTTTACAATATAATTAAGTGCATATGTTATGTTAATTTATTGCCCTTATGCTACAAAAGAACCTATAAGTATTTCCTTTTTAAAATACTGACATACACTACCGGCCAAAAGAAACGCCTAGTTCATTTCTAATAAGATTTCATAAAAACTTTAAACAACACGTTAGCAGTATTTAAGCATGAGGAAATCCTACTATTTCTGCAATTTACCTCCAAGTTTCAGAACTTCAACTGCTGTTACAAAAGAATGGAGATTGTTTAAATGAGACAAGGGTAAATTGCTCAGTATTCGATCAATGTTTAATCAGAGAAATTTCATAGAAACAGATTTACAAACAAATGTGAGTTCAATAAAGGGTTTGGCCACCGCCAACAGCAATACAGGCATGCACTCGTCGACGCGTTGACTTGGTTAGACGTCGGATGACTGCAGAAGCGATTCTTCTTGCAAGGCCTGAATGAGATCATTTCTGTTTAAAATTGGCATTTGTCGCTTCCAAATCTGTCTATAAAAGTGATTCCAAACGTGTTCAATGGGATTGAGGTCAGGGGAATTACCTGGCCATGGAATTGGATCCATGTTCTGCGCCTGCAAGAAGTTGGCTGTACATGGCTGCATTGTCTTGTTGCATCAATAACCTGTGGTTCCGCTGCACAAATGGAATCACAACTGGTCGTAAAACCTGGTCAATGTACTCCTGGGCATTCCAATTACCATTAAAAATCACGAGGTCTGTCTTTCTGTCTCACAGATGCCTCCCCAGACCATCACCCTTCTACCTCAAAATGCTCTCACCTCTTGAACACATTCACGCATGAAGCGCTCCCCACGGCGACGCATCACACGCACTCTTCCGTCATTTACGAACAGGTTGGACCTGCTTTTGTCTATAAACAGCACATGAGCCCAGTTCCGGTTCTGCCATCTCATTACACTACGGGACAACCTCAGTCAGTTACGTCGATGACGCGGGGTCAAGGTTACACCGCGGAATGGTCTTTACATCCGAAGACCATATCTTCGAAGAAGTCGTCTACTTAATGTCTGCCTACTCGCAGCGTGTCCAAGTGATGACGCTGCAGATGACGTCATAGTGAGAAACCGATTACGTAGACGTATTAACCGTAAGTAGTAGTCTTCATTGGGTGGGGTCACGTGCGGACGTCCAGTTCCTGGTCGATTTGAAGTCTCACCAGTGTCACGAACCCGTCTCAGCAGTCTAGCAATGATTGATGTGTGGCAATTAAAGGTTCTGGCCACGTGCACCCTGCTGCAGCATCCTAACTGCTCGCTCACGCTCCACCTGCGACAATCTTGGCATTTTCGTTTTGGTAATTCACATGAGAAAGGTCGACTGAGACAGCTCATTCTCCTTTTATACTTGAATATGGCACGTGCAAAGAAATTTGCATGCTTTGCATGATCTTCTCTTTAAAACAAATTTTCTTCAAGTTATTGACGCAGGTTGCATTTTATCAATGATTTCAATGAGTAGACATACCAATCATTGTTTCAGCATAACTTTGAAACCACCATATAATAAATTTTGTAAATTATATAATTTTTTATGTGAAGATATTATGTAGGCGTTTCTTTTGGTCGGCAGTGTAAATAGAAAGTAAATTTCAGATTCATGGTTGAAAGGAGAATTTTGAAGAATTTCAATATTTAACAAAACTTCATTGCGTCGCCAAACGGTGTAAATGGCATTTGCTGCCATACCATTGTTAAAACCATCTTCAGTATATATATATATATATATATATATATATATATATATATCCAGCCAATAGCAGTATCATCTTATGTATGTTTTTAGTGTCTTGATTAAAAGAATGCCCCCAATTATTTCATCTCAGTTCTTCAAATTGCAGTTCTATATAGCAGAAACCATTAAGATATTATGAACTAATTTCATTAATTCAATAGAGCATTTACTTGAATCCTTGACATATGAGTCCTCATTAATCACAAAGAATGAAGACTCGTCTTTATCAACAGCCGCAGCTGCTTTCTTCTACAAAGTGATTGATTATTTTAGTGTCCGACTCTACATGGGGATAGTGTTAAGAGATCAACTATAGAAATAGATATAAGATGCATTTGTTGACTTTGTGAATCAATGTTATTGTATTCATGGCACGCAAAATAGTTTTGAAAATGGAGTCATTTATCGATTTTAAGATTTGAAGTGACTTTTTAGAGTTATGCGGAGAATTCTTCAGATTTGGATATATAATAAACAACTAATCAAATTATAGCTGTGACATTTCGCAATTTGTACCTGATTAATTTAAGGGGTTGAAGGTGAAGAATTTATCTGTTATATGACTGCATTTGTCTGTTCCTAATATATATGTGTAGAAATCATTTCTACACAAATTGATTTAACAGTTTTTACTGTAAAGTGTTTTTCTAAGAATTGGAGGAAAATTCCGAAAAATAACGATTTTACATAGAAATTCAGACAAAACAATTGTTCAGCAGCTGTAAAGATAGTTCGCTTCACATGTTATTGATGAAATTCATATAACCTTATTATGCCAATGTCAGCCATGATCATTTGGTTAACTCCCTTTCTCTTTGACTTCACATGATCTCTATGATATAAGAAGCATGATCTCTTGGAGTCTGATATAAGAAGCATGATCTCTTGGAGTCTGATATAAGAAGCATGATCTCTTGGAGTCTGATATAAGAAGCATGATCTCTTGGAGTCTGATATAAGAAGTTATCATTTGTCACCAACTGTAAAGATGTCACCTGATAGTCATATATATGATTTATATGAAGAAACTCTGTTCTTACGGTGGTAGATCTGTGCTAATGGACTCCCGTAGACTGATTGTTATTCCTGTCAAACTTACTTCACATGAACTCGCAAACAGTAGAATTAGATGTTATTTGTCAGAGAGTCTCAGTCAAGGCTGCAGCTGCAACATGCTGCAAAGCAAGCCTGGATGGGAAATACATATAAAATGCAAAAGTCATTTCTTTTTAATACAAAAAGGCAATATAAATAAGATATGCAATAGCCAACTGGTACATTCATATTCTAATGATTCAAAAGATATATTATCAAATATAGCATTTTCCTTTCATTGACTTTTATTGAATGTTGTGTATAGAACTTTATCATGAATTAAAGTCTAAAGGGTTTAATATATGACAAAGAAATGACAGTTGCTCTCAACAGATTTGTTCTCAGAATGAACTTCTAAATGGAATAACATAACTCTTTGCAATGCTGGAATAACATGTCTAACACCCAAAGCTTTACAAAGTGTTTTAGGAAGCCACAACTCTTACAAGGTCCCGGTGATATATATGTGTCTATGTAGAGTTTGCATAAATGCCGTTTAATTTCCGTTATGTATTGAATGATTCTGTTGACACACAATCTAACTATATTTTGCAATTATCTCAGAAATGTTACAACTTTCGAAGTGTAAAAACCTCCAGATATTAGTGTCATGATTTTATTAATCTCTGTTGATTTTGCATTTCTTGTGAGCTTAAGTTTTGAGAAATGAAGATAGTTTCTCATAAAAGTGAAAATAATGTAAGATTGAAATATTTGTGTCCTGATGATCAAAATGTTAATTTATAACAATGAAGCTTAAACACTGCTTCATTAAATATATATCCAAAACTTAAGCTCGTGTTCCCGAATAACTTCTGCTAATCTAACAAATCCCAATTGAGCACGTATGTGCATATTTTCATCCATATTGATCCTTCTTGAAATGAATTTACGGAAGGTTGTTATTAGTTTGAATTAATTGCTTATGTACATGATTGCGATTTCTCAAAAGGAGAGGAAATTGCTTGTCCGATCGTATTGTTCCGTCAAATCAACCGGATGGGACGTCTACTGTGTAAAGCGAATGACAAATAACAAACATAAATAACTCAACGTTATATTCTATTTTTAAAAATTTGTATTTGATTATAGGTGATCGCGTTCTTGTAGCTACTCGAGAAGTTTTAGGGTGATCATTTTTAGATAGAAGAAGATATTAGAAAGAAAAGAATGAAAAGGGGAAAACCGTATGATGATTTTAGTACAGCATTATAATACGATACACTTGTGATCCCAAATCACTTCTTTTAACTGTCTGTCTACGGTGACCAAGTGACGAAGTGACCTAACTTGACACAGAATTCTTTGGCTTTGATGGTAGTCAAACTTGAGGACAAATAATTTGTTGTTACTACTAGATGTTATTTAAAAAGGATGTATAAGTATCAGATGACTTCATTTACATCTGATCAATTCTTTCAATTCTTAAAAACACGTGTTTATTATTAACGTTTATAATACTTTTAAATTTTTCAAGAATTTCTTCAAGAGAATTAAATAAATATTGAACTTAGATGTTGTTTATAAAAACATGAATAAAATTATTTTATGATTATCTATATTAAATAAAGCAAACACGATTTAATAAAAACAAATTATGAATGATATAGAAAGTTTATTGTATATCTAAGTCCAAATCCTTTGTAATATGAATCCATTAAACCCATTTATCATCTGTATTTTGTTTAAATGTTTCATTTCAGGAGCAATAATAAAAACTTGTCATGACACGTTATGATATTTAGTGCGGAGTTTCTGGACACAAAAACATTTTGTTTGTACACAGAAGATGTCTTCAGATTACTGAAACAATATTAGCACATAGAAAGAATATATTAGATGTTAAATACATGTATGCAATGTCAATATTTTAGCATCTCATTTATTTAGCATTCACAGGAATTTATCTCTATTGTTACAGGCAATACGCAGAAATTGATACGGATATCTGTAAAAACACGTATTTACCAACGTAATCTCGACTAAAATTTGCTGTGTTAAGCAGTCTGATTTCAATTTGAAGAGATTCACTTCCGGGTTATGTCATTCACATTTATTCAAACCGTCAATGTTGTTGTGTTGGGTTTTTTTCAGTTTTACTGTTGCATCAGAAAGTCATATATGGAGCTTTTATATGAAATAGTCGACTAGTAATATTCCTAAACGTCACGCTATTTACACGTCTGCCAATGTCAAATATACGGCAGAGACCTTGTGTATTAAACAGATGACGTCGTCACGCATTCTACTGGGGAAAACCGAGTTTTTTTTCCATTGTTTGCCGTAAAGTAAGGTGGCCAACACGTAAAATAGCGACATATCAAAGAAAATTAAGAAAACTTTTGGCTTTGAACGGTATGAAAAGGGCTTAGCAATTTGATAAAAAAAAGCCGTATTTTTGTTTATTATTTATTTAGGAAAATTTTTTTTTTTTTAGAATTAAACATGTTTTTAGAAAATAAAACAATGAAGAAGAAACTTCATACCATTGATTCCGTGCTTACATAAGAATAAAAATATTGAATTTTAAACTGACTTCCTGGTAACCAAGTAAAGCTAGCATGCAATAATAGGTTCATTGATTGTGGCATTTCTTAAGTCTTAAGAGCTTTTGAGGTTACAAAACTGGCTATCTGAGCCGCATTTACATCAATGATGGATACGTTACCTTTGTAAGTAACAGATATCCAAAGAATGAACTAATAGCGTGTTTTCATTTTTGAAAATCTTTTTTAGAAGATTATTGACGTGCTCAATTTAATAAAAACTAGTACAACATGTAAGTAATACTAAACATATACTTTTAAATTGTCGTTCAATGGTAACGTTGTAAAAAATGAGTTGTTATGGTACAAAACAGAGTTTTTGTTTCCTCATGAGAAAACTGAAGTCATTACCTGACTTACACTTCAACGGAAGAATCCTGCAGTGTTTTTTCAAATAGATAACGCTTTTTGTTTAAAATATTAAAAGGGGTCCTGGAAAATTTAGTCTGATTAAAATCGACCGTGTTACTACTAATAAAAGTTCAAAATATTGACTCTACTTGGAAACGAACTTGTTCTAATGGGTATGTCCCTCTCAATTTAGTTCAACAGCAGTCCCAAAGTCGCATTTTAAATAGTATTAATAAATTGAATAAATGAATTATGGTCTTAATTTTCATTTTGTAAGATATAAGATAAATACTGATAACTTTAAAAGCTGATGTATACGTGTATTTTGCGGATTAGTCAAACTATTTGAAAAAATTCTGGAAGATTTCATGACAACAAATTTTCATGACAAAAAAAACCGATTATCGCTAAATATTATAACAATGTAATAATGCACCATACGTATCAGCTCATTAAATCGTTATTCAACTTGTTGGAAGAAAGTAAAATGACAGTATTCCTTTCACAAAGAGCTACGCAACTGGATCTACGGTATATCTTCAAGTTGGCTGTAAAAATACAGTTGCGAAAAACATATTTACATTACTTAAATACAAATTTCAGGATACGCGCAAAGGTTGATAAGAAATTAAGCAAGTATTTTGCTCAAGTTGTTACCGCTGATATTCAATTTTCAGCTGTTCGATTTCAATTTTTTTTAGATTTTCATCCGGGTTAGGCATCGATAAGTTATAGTTACTGTGTACTTCAGAATGGCAAATGCAGTTATCTCTCAAGTCTTTACATGTAACGGTCGACTGTTATGGATCTTTCGACGATCTCTGTCATTATGTCAGACAGTGTTATGGATACGGCAGCCGCCATTTCAAAGACCATATTCCAGTTGTCGTCATACGTTCCATTTGGGAAAATCTAAGTTAAGCGACGGTACAGTTTAAAAACCCGTTTTGAGTTACAAAACTATGCAACATTTGAATGTAGAACAGGTTTGACAAATTGACTTCAATGATCCAATCAATGTTCTTTTTAAATTGATCGAATCTACATGTAAAGCATGGGGTAATGAGTAGGAGAATCTATAGCAAAATCACCCGTGCGTTTAATATTTATCTTGTACGAGTCAACTTGATACTTTCATGGCTACTCATGTAGAAATCATTCAAGTAAATGTAAATATTTAAAAATAACATTATAATAAAAGATATAAATACAAAATGAAAGGAAGTACAGCAACTGACATAATCAATTGGTCGTGTTCTTTAAGTCGTACTACTGACATTGAATATATCATCACAATCAATGATTGGATAGTCCAACAACGTTACAATTTAATAGAACTTGAATACATTTAGGCAGCTCGGTGTTAAAAGCGCTTCTTGACCACAAAAAGGTTAAGGGATTGAATGCTTTCAATCCTGATTGTGCTCTGAAGAACGTTCAAATTCAATCTTGTAACTTATCTAAATGTTTTCAAGTCCGGTCGTTTATGAATCCGTCACGGGGAATTACAGATACTCTTGCTCTAAAAAATAGGGCCTGTTGATCCTGTCAATCGTTAATTACTGTATAATCAATGTCTAATTAGAAAGTAAAATAACAGCATTAAGATAGTCAGGCATACATGTAAGTGACTGCATCAACTAATGACGCGTCTCTCTATTTGAAAGCAGTTCATACTTATGTTTTTTAAAAATTTTGGATCTATCTTTCTTATATGCAAGTTTTACTGAAGTAAAGATTTAACTTAAAATGAAAAAGTAAAATTTGATAGTAACAAAAGTATTATAGATAATCAAGGATAACGCATGGCATAAACCACTTTGAATACAAATATAGAACTTCATTGCCTGTATTGACAAAACTGTTGGCCAATCACCTGATTTAATTGACAACATTATATGATTTAACCATCACACAATCCTGACAAGAGGGTATTTGCGTCTTTTAAATTGAGGATTAATTTCACATAAACAATAAGAGCCCCTCATGGAAATGCGAATGTTGAGACGAGCAGTAATTGGATTCAGGCATGGTGTTCCTCGTCTCTTGCGGTTTAACCAGAGTAAATGACTTAACGTGATACTTTGCCTAAGGTAATTACTGACTCTTGTTACACCTATAAATTTGCCATTCTATCATCATTTGAGAGTTGTAAAGAGCAGAACCCACTGGTTATTTACATCTGTTGCAAATGTCATTTTTTTATCATTGCTTATATTGTTAAAATACTTTAAATCACCGACTAAATGTATTCAAGTTCTATTCAATTGTAACGTTGTTGGACTATCCAATAATTGTTTATGAAGATATATTCAATGTCAAAATTACGACTTACGAAGAACAACGACCAATTGATTATAGGAGCCCACAGAATTTCATTATATATCGAAAAAAAGGTGTAATTAAACATCAAACATGAAACAATACTAACTGCATTCAAAACATCATTTTTAGCATAATGTAAAAATTAAGTCAGAATATTCTTACGTACATGTATAGATAAGCCTAAAGTCATTTGAAAGTACTTAATAGATATTTTATGATTTTTTAACTGTCGTTGCAGAAATCACTGGAGAGGGTAGACCATCATTCACTGTAAATTTCATGTTTTTGTAATGAAATGAAATTCTTGAGATACATATGATGTATAATGAACAAAAATGAAAGGGGCACGGAGTATCTTGTTGGGGTCAAATATGGCAAACTTAAAAAATGGCGATATTTCATCGACAAATAGTGGTTGTTTCTCGATGCTTATCAGTTTGTATAGTTACAATAAACAGGGGAAAAGTCGAGATTTATGATCGAAAACCAGACAATGACGCGCGCCAAAGGCTCAAACGTAATTTTGGAAACTTATTCATTGCAGACATGGCGAGAAATATAGGTTGGTATTGCTTAGTAGGTCATCTAACTAAAATATATGTAAATATGACGCTGAATTTCGGCTTTGTAACATATATTATTTGCTGTTTTTAATTCACAATCCAAAACAAGAATATGTCATAATTTTGGCATTTAAGGGATAAAAATGCAACTTTAAATGCTAGATTTGAATTTAACTTAGAACATATGATACTTTGGCTCTATTCAAGTCACATTCAACATTCATGAAACATACTCTGTGTCACTTTAATGAAAGTATTACTGAAGATTCAGCATGCCTTCTGTTTATATAATGTAGTAGCAAGCAAGGAATTGAACTGTGCATGTTTTTCAGTTAAATGCCCCATCGCAAACAAATACACACCTAGTAGAAAATATTGGAACCATAACTATTTCAATCAATATAAACGCATATGGGTTTTTATGGTAAACTTGCAGAGAAATAAACTACCAGGCAAAAGAAACTTTTCACTCAATTTTCAAGTCAATAAAATAAAAACAAACGCAGATATGAGAATTCTGACGATTGATGTCATTTTCCAATGTTCTCTTTAACAAGCATCCAAATATCGGCATTTTAATTGCCCCAATACACAAGAAAAGAAACAGGGGTCAATATAAAAATTACACAATCATGGGATCATGCTCCAGATGTTTAACAGAGCCTGCTCAAGTTCCTGCTGGCTGTTTGGAGGTGGCACCAGCTGTCTCAAATGGCGGTCAAGGTGATCCAAAGGGTGCTAAATGGGGTGCATATGTGTTGCTGGCCGCGGCAAAACAGTGATGTTGGCTTTCTCGAGGTAGTCTCTAACAATTCAGGCAGTATGAGGTCTTGCGTAGTCTTGTTGCAATATCAATCTTCCTGGCTGTTGTTGGATGAAAGGAACAAAAGGAACCTCCTTAATGTATCAGTGGCCAGTCAGAACAGAACAGAAGTTTATTACACTCAGGCCGAGATCCTCGGCATATTAGGTACAAAATGACAGTTATATACATTTTACAAGCGGATAGGTGATTAGCCGGAAAGTTAACAGTTTGCATAATAATTCTACAAAAGTTACTAAGGTTTTTTAATACCGATATCTTTTTATACATAAATAGTTTCTGAAGTTTAACCATATTTGGTCTTTTCAGAAATTGTGTCGGTATATACAAAGCTCTTTCTTTAGTGAAATATGTACAATTAAAAATATAATGTAACTCATCTCCAACCTCTTCCATACAACACAATTTACATTTTCTTTCAGATTTAGGTATCCTTCCTTTTTCAATCGGTAAGTGGTGGCATGAAGTTCGAAACAGGAGTAATGGTATAGCTTTATTTTGGGGCAGGGACATTAAGTAATTCTCAAGTCCAAATTGTGGTTTCAAAAGGGAATATAATAAACCTTTTTTTGAATTTTCCACCTCAGAGCTCCAATTTTGTTTGGCATTATCTGTTGAAATAGAGTGAGCAGATCTTTTGAGCCAGGAAGATGAAATAGGAGACTATGATAGCCATACATAGCTTAGACCTATGCTGTTGAGGATTTTATGGATACATGACATCCAGCTATAATTGTAACTGCCGTTAATATAGAGGTTATATACAACTGAATACATAATAAAATATATTTTACTAGCTTTGTCAGTAAGTAATCTTGACCATAAGGTTAACATACGGTTTTTCACATCAACCGAGAGAGGAACTCTTCCAGGTTCACCATAGAGCATATATAAAGGTGTACTCTTTTTTACAGGTGAAAGCTTTCTCATAAAGCAAACATGTACATTTTCAATTTGTTTAAGATCAACGAAACCCAATATTTCACATCCATACAGCAATATAGGTTTTACCATTGTGTCAAAAAGATAAAGCCGGCACTGGATTGATAGGTTAAACATTTGACTTTTACGTAATACAAAATACATTGCTTTTGTGGCCTGTCGACAAAGATTTGTAATAGAAAGTTTAAAACTGCATTTCTTATCAAAAATAACACCCAGGTATTTAACTCGTTAACATATTTTAAAGGGGAACCGTTGTGAAAAATATCTTTACCTATCAGATATCCTCGTCATGTTGCCACAAATCCCTACCCTCACCATGATGATTCCGCCTCTAAACGGTTGATCCTCTCTAATGCAGTTTGGCGCGAGACGCTCGCCCCTTCGTCGATAGACTCAAACCCTGCCAGATAGACTCAAACCCTGCCAACGTTCCTCAATAGGCAAAACCTGCTCTCGTCTGTAAACAACACACTCTCCCAGTCACAACGCTGTCAAACGAGTCAAAGCCATTCCACGGAAGGGGCGGCAGGCTGATATACCAGCCAAAGGAAATCGAGGAAGGGTTGTTCTTGTGCTGATGACGTGACCGAGTGCCGTCGACGCTGATGATGTCGCCGTTCTGATGAAGTTCTTTATGTTATTGAATGTCTGCTCCTTCCAACAAAGGTATTTATGCAACATTGATGCACGTGCATCACAAATCACTACCTCAAAGACACGTTTTGCAAGTGTTTGTGAATGCTCAATTCCAGTGGCTGCGTTCGATGCGTTCGTGTAGAGGAAAAGATGCAGTAATAATATCATTTCCTGTTTAGAATCAAACCCGTACCAGCCCCCTTAATGGTTTCATAAACAAAATTAAAAGTGAAACCTTTCTTTTGCCTCGGATTCTATCTTTTTTTCCACCCTTTTTTATTTCCCCAATTTGTTTACAATGTGTTTACATTCAATGTATTATGTGTTACATTTGTAACAGTTATATTATAATTCCACATGTTTACACGATCATATGTTGAAGAGGTTGTGAAAAGTTGACCAGAATGTGTAGAAATTGGCATAGTTGCAGTTTGAGAATGCTATTGTCCTTGTAGTTTGATAATATTTAATGATTTCGTGTTGAAGAGCTTTGAAAGATAGACCTTTTTTAGTTTTACTTGAATTAAAAATGTATTGCTTTGTCACCAAAGCAACAGCATTTAAAGGATTGTTGTTTGCTCCTCTAAAACAAAACAGTATGTTTTCTTTTTTGAAAGTTATTTGCAACTATTCCAAGCCATTCTGCCAGCTTCTTCCATAATTCAATAACTTGGTCACATTCACATATCAAATGTACAAGATTCTCATTTTCTATTTCACAAAAACAGCATAAAGGGGATTCACAGTATCCAATTCTGTACAAATAACTTCTTGTTGCCAAAATATTATGTAATATTTGGAATTGTAATCATTTCTATCTTGATATGTATAAGAAACGACTTACCCAATGCCAAACAATTAAACACATAGTTATGAAAGTTCAGTATTTTTACCATATACATTTAAATTTTGAAAACCTTTAGTGATGGGTTATTTTAGCTTTCAATCAATTTCTTAACAAGAATCTTCATTGGCAGTTCGACACATCGCTTGTGTACAGTGAATTGTTCCTACTTATCACCAACACCAGCTGGACTCATGTCGGTCACCAAGCAATCGCAGAGAGATTTTCAACTAAATCTGTAGTCTGCACTGACGCACCGTCACTCACACACTGAGTGCACTTAGGTTATGGAATAGGTTCCTGTTTGTTTCTGTTGTTCCTTTTATCACCAGCCTGGTTACATCTATAGATCCAATACGAGTTAGATGACGGTCAACAAGTTATGTGGAAAGTTTGCTATTAAAGTGATTAATGAACTCACAAGACCCTGCATTGCTAATGGCAGACCTGCAATGGTTATGCCATGTCATGATTGGATGGTTAACTCCCTTCCTCTAAGACTTCACATGATCTCATGGAGTCTGATATCAGACGTTATTATTTGCCATCAATCAATATAATCTTATATTAGACAATCTGCAGCTATGGATTCATATAGTGAAACTCTATTCTAACTTGTGCTAATGAACTGACGTTGACTGGTGATTATTCCTGTCATAGTTACTTCGCATGTATTCTTTGACTCTGGAATTACACGGAGATGTAAATTATAAGAATGTCTCAGTCCTACATCAGACTGCATCGGTAATATGTTACATATTTTGGCACAAGGATGTATAAGGATGTATATATGTAAAATATGTATATGGAATTAAGAGGTCAGTTCTTCCATATGAAAAAAGAAAATGCACAAGACATACCATAAGCAACTAGCCCATTTTCAGTAAGAAACAACATGTCACACCTGGTGCAGAGACCTTTATTATCAATTAAAGCCTTTTTTTACGTAACGTTTATGTAAATTTTTTTGGCGTCAGTTCAAAATATTAGATGTTATCCTATTTTTTATATAACATTAGGGTAGCAAGGAGTTATTTGTGTTCGATTGGATATTGCCAACCCCCCTCACACTCAGTCATACACTTGCATACTATTAACTGTTTATTTCAAACTTTTTCATTGATTAGATTCATTTATATAGTGCCCATTTCCAAAATCATTTAACTGTGGTTTTACAATATCGTGCTATTTACATTCTCGCTTAAAATGTAACAATAGTGGTGGTTTATTTAGCAGCTTGCATTTATAAATGTGATATTTAGCAAGTAGCAAAAGTATAATCAGTTTGAAATGTTGCTGAACATCCAAAGAGAATCAAATCAACCTAAAGTTTTATATCACCAGTGTGCGCACAGTTTAGTTCAATCCATTTTGAAAATTTCTGCCAAAAGTGTTTACTATAACTACAATTCCAAAAAAGATGGAGAATAGCCTCAGGCTCCCTTCCACAAAATGTGCAGAGGTTGTTGTCAACAATATGCATTTTAAACAAGTGTATTCACTGGAAAAATTCTGTGGAGCAGTCTGAGTTGCATCCATCTTAGAATCATGAGTGGTCTTAAATGGTTTTTATAAAGATGTCATTCCAATTTGCGTTAATCAAAGTTTCTTCTTCCCATTTTTCAATTTTTAAAAATTTTCATCACTTTTTTTTATTTGGAAACAGTTTTTTTTGGATTCTTTTTTACATGAAAGAAGATTTTTTAAACAATTACCTATATAATTGTCCACTATTACCTCAGGCTTTTTTTCTATGCGTGTAGCTTTGAGATATTTTCTTATTGCTTTAACAATTCCAAAAATCTCCATAAAATTTATCTTGTAATATTTTAATTTAATTATCAATTAAAGTCTGTTAACTTCAATAACAATTTATCAAGTCTTAAGGGTTTAGAATGTCTCGATCAATAGCTCTCTACAGATTTGTTCTCAGAATCAACTCACACAATATGAGACATGGAAAAACATAAAACATAAATTTTATGGAAGAATATGCATCATGTGATGTCTAGAA
The DNA here is from genome assembly GCA_921293015.1 of Phorcus lineatus. Classification (NCBI taxonomy): domain Eukaryota; kingdom Metazoa; phylum Mollusca; class Gastropoda; order Trochida; family Trochidae; genus Phorcus; species Phorcus lineatus. The sequence goes on from OV121091.1 coordinate 30,670,706, forward strand.
GCCTAATAACCCCATCGGGGCCCTGTGTGTAACAAGAAGTACCATGAGGATAATTGGTTACATAACCATTGGCAATTCATAACATTGGTCTCCATATTAGGTCAAGGATGATGTATTGTAAGTAATGCCATGTATCTTAAAGGGGCATAGAGTATGTTGTTGGAGTCAAATATGACAAACCTTAAAAACTGTGTCATTATATCAAGATCTTCTGGTTGTATCAGGAAATGACCATTCTCATGTTTATCAGGTAGATATTCTAAGAATAAACTGCTTTAAGTCGTGATTTCTTATCGAAAAATTGAAAGTAGCGCGCGAATTACTCAAAGGTAATTTTGGAAACTTATTGTCAGCAGACACAAATACAACTATGGTTTGTTAGTGGCTAGTGGATCACATAACTAGTGTACACGCAGGAATTTCGACCTCGTTACATTAATACGGCTGTTTTCAGATTATTACTAAAAACAAGTTAATATCATAATTTTGGCATTTTAGTGATGAAGACGCAAGTTTTACGACATCACATATGGTATTTGGCTATCATCTAAGCAATATAAAAAAATCAAGAAACATACTCTGCGTCAGTTTTAAATGACATATGAGGGGGGGGGTCAATAAGTTTTGCAAGCTGGGCATTTATGTTTACATAAACAGTGTCAGCTTATAGCAGGTGTTAAATGTGATATTGACACTTGTCAAAATAATCTTTAGACATAACAGTTATTTAGATTAATTACTGCACTGACCTAGGGGTCTCCTTTATCATGGATACTCTCAAAAATGAACAACGCCAGGTGATCAAGTTCCTGACCAAGGAGGGATGCAAGACACAGAAATATATAATCGCAAGTGTCATGTGATTGTGACTATTCAACAGTTTGTTGCTGGTCTCTTCAATATAAAAGGGTCTTGCAATCCTTAGACGATGACCCACAGTTAGGCGGTCCCTTAGAAGTAACCCATCCGGAAGCTTTGCCGCAATCGCTTTGCTGCTTTAGCCCCATCGAAAGAAGAATTTAAGCTGACCGCCCTGTGAATGTGTCTGAATAGTCTAAAAATTAGATTCTGAAATGAAAAATGAATCAGTTGAAAAAAAATTCAAAAATATTAAATGAAATGAAAAGGAGACCTGAAATCAAGCTTTAAATCTTTTTATAGACTTGCTTAAGCTTCTACCTTATTTCAGGGTCTGGCCTACAGACTAGTGTCTGAACTGTCCTTGGAATTCCAGATATCAGTTGGAAATGTTGAAAAGAATCATTCATGGTCAAGATGCTAACGAAGAAACCTTAGAGCAGAAGAAGAACTGAAAGTTGTGTGGAGCTCCTGGATCTTTGTATGCGGATGAAACAGGGTTTCTGTTGAAACCTGATCTACTCGGAACCTGAAACAAAACAAGGGTGCACGAAGTTTTCCGCCTCCAGTGGAGTTTCGCACTCAACCATCAACTGGTTTTGTTATGGCAACGATATTTTGGGACGCAAAAGGCATATTATTAATGGATTATATGCCACCCAAAACTACCATGAATTATCAATATTATGCCAATCTAACTTAAGAATTGCAACAACAAAAATTCGACAGAAACGCCATGGAGGTTAGATATACACAGGCCGCTATACATGAATGTGGATTCGAACAGCTCCCACCCTACAGCCCAGACGTAGCAGCCAGCGACTATTTCCTGTTCAGAAACCTGATATCCGCCCGACGTGGAAGGTAATTCCGGGTGACTCAACTACTCGTATCATCTTTCAATCTGCAAACTTGGAACCCACATGTATGTGAACCTCTGTACCGAGCCAAAGACACTTTTGATATATAGAAAAAAGAAGTAATATAACTTGTAAAAAATGTAAAACCAAATTGACAACATAATATTTGAGTTATGAAAAAGAAATTAAACAATACACTCACCTAAAGGAAAAAAACAAAAAGTGAAATTCATACAAATGCATCAATCAAGATTCTCTTCCCCTATAACCTTTGTGAGTAACACATACCCAAAGAATGAATTCATGCAAGAACAAACAGTAATTCTAGAAAACACTTTTAGGAGATTATTGACTTGCATAATGCAATAAAATCAAATAACTTGAAATTAATATATTTATACAACTTCTGTATAGTAGTTCAAAGGTAATATAGGTAAAAGAAATGAGTGGTTATGGTAATACACTAACTATAGCTAGAACAGAGTTTTCTTGCCATAACAAGATAATTTAGGTAATTAATTGGTTTACACTTCAACGTTACAATCATGCAATGTTTTCTAAATAGATAAGGCTTTCTTTTTGCAATATCAATCTGGATTAATCAGTCAATCGACCATGTGACTCTGAACAAAAGTTTCATATATTGACTCAAGCATATATGGCTTGTTACGGGAAATCACAGATACTCTTGCCCTCAAAAGGAAATTTGTTGAAACTCCCTCGCTAATTATTTTCTAAGCAATGTCTCAATAAAGGTAAAATGGCATCACTGACATTGATAGGCATATGTGACTCCAACTCCTCATGACATGTCTTTATATTTATGAGCAGTGCGTACTTTTTTCCATTTTAAATCGATATTACTGCTTTCTGATATGTGAGAATGACTGTGAAGGGAAACTATTGAACTCATGTAACTGTTTTGATTTAACAATCACACAACCCTGACAAGAGAGTATTTGCTTCTTTTGAATTGAGGATTAATTCCAAGAAACTAATTGGAACCCGTAATGGAAAGACGCATGTTGAGACGCGCAATAATTGGATTCAGGCATGATGTTCCTCGTCTATTTGCGTCTATGAGCCTAGGTAAATTACTAATATGAGACCGGCCTTGCTAAATGTGGTAATAATATCTTAACATATAACTAAGCATCAATCTACATGTCTCACTGTTTTAACATGCGTCCATTTCCTGTCTTTCATTGCATGTTTTAATTCATAGATACTCGTAACATCATTTGACAGTTTAAATGAGAAAATCCTGTTTGTTGCATGTACGTGATGCATATGCTGGGTTTTTTCATCATTTTTCATCATTACATTCTTCTTAAAAGAAAAATTAAATTGAAAACATCGACTGCTTTAAATCAAGATCAATATAACTGTCCCTTCGAAGGACTAGTCTAAAATTGTTAATGGATCGGAGATACATTCAATATCAAACCTGAAACTAACATCTAACAATTGCTAATACATGGAAACTCTCCAGTTATGCTCTCACATTTTATAATGCCACCACATACTGACAGCCCAGCTGGCAATTCTAACAAACTGCGTCAACTTGAGGATTTAGAAGTATAAATGGCAAAAACACCAAATGGTTGACAAATCAGAATGTTCTTCTGAAGTGTGACGAAAAGGCGGTTTAACTTTTGATTCTGATATGAAATAAAAGATTTAGGCAAACCACGATTGGCTGTAAAAAGTTCCCCCAATTAATCAAAATGCCAGTTATTTTAAGAAAAGTTGAAATTCTCATGACCATTATTAAACTTTGGTACCCTGAATATCCTTTCCTGCTTCGTTAAGAATAATTACAGTTAATTGGTCCATCAATAGATAAATTTACCTCAATACTGCAGGACAAGGTAGAACCTACAGTTTGCTAGAGGAATATAAGCGTTAGTTCATGCAATTACATGTTCATCATAATCTCTAGCGTCATTAGGCATAAATTTTGTCCAAAACCATTATCTGAATTGTTAAAACAATGTTTTGTTAATATAGTGTGCATTAGAACTTTGTTCGCTGTTGCTAGACTTTATGACTTCAACTTCTAATAGCTCTTCTTGTCTAATTACTTCAGCTATTAATTTTGCTTAAACTTCAACAGCATTATATATTACTACTACTACTACTGCTATTCTACTAATATAACTACAACAACTTCTTCTACTACTACTACTACTACTACTACTACTACTACTACTACTACTACTACTACTACTACTATTATTATTATCATTATTATCATCATCAACACTACTGCTTGTGATGGTCATTATTATGCATATGGAGATTATTCTTCACAGACAAAGTAAAAAATACGCCACTGCTATATAAAAAGTATAACTTCTTCGGCAAATATTTTTAAAACTAGAGAAATAATTTGAAAGCAAAGAACTGTACTCGTGTATAATGACAGATTGGCAATTTTTGAAGGGGCGTTAAGAAGTAAAATCAGTGGCTGAATATGTATAAAATATCATAACATTCACCCCTGGAAAGCGGGGATGCGTCCTTGGTCAATATGTATTATCACATTATTATTCACAGACTATTTACTATTTATAACCGTCTTTTCTGGTTGTGAGGGCGAATACCTAAGGAATGTCTGAAATAAGATATGTAATGTGTCTGATGTAAAATCGATGTTTCTGTCTAACTCGAATTCGTTAACAGTCTGTCTACACTCTGCTCGATTCGGGGTTATTCGTCACAGATAAAATATTGTATGAAATGAAGTTAATTCAGTAATAATCAAGGGTTAGTAAAGCATTTTGGTTTTTGACCTTCAACATTTTGTTTTCATGGTGCGAAATTAAAATATTTTTCAATATGTAGGTTTATAGCAAAATATATATCTATACTTTTAGCATGAATTGAAAGTATAGCCCTTGAAACTGAAGTTACTTACCAAAGTTTGAAAGCAATCCAAAAGGAATTATCCTTATTTAGAATGACGGTTTTCCTGAAATTAAATATGAACGTCAGTTGCATAAACGAAGGGCATGTTGTAAACAAGGATTCTATATGTTGAATAATGAGGATAGTGAAATTAACGCCGTAGTGGCAACGTTTCTGTTCAGGAATTCTTAAGAGTATCATTACGTTACGATGCTTCATGCTTGAATTGTGCAGATGTTGCTTAGATAAACTCATCCTTCTTAATCAGCGTATTTGAATCCGCCCAGCTCCTTCCTAATACCCTGATCTCTTTCGGGTCAGATGACTGATCGAAATGAGCGGATTCAAATACGCTGGTATAGCAGGATGAGATAAACTGTCAACAAGTACCGTTTCGTTAACTGGTATGAGTGCTATTAATAGAACTTGAAATCACATTAGTTACAATCGACATAAGGCGTTGCCAGCAAGCCCTTGTCCCTTCTTTAATTGTGGCCATGATCATGCTCTACACGGGCTTCACGTAATCCTGGCATATTGATAATAGCTTTGAAATATGTGGAAATTATGTTCAGATTGATGAATGGATACTATACAACTATTGACAGACGAACCTCGAGTCGAGCAGTAATTAGATTGAGATGTAGTTCTCCTCGTCCGATTCATTTGAAGTGAGCCTGGGTAACTGACTTATACTGATTTTGGTCTCACTAATGGAGGTAATGAATCTGCAGTGTCAGTCAAGTACCTGATTAGATCAACGTTCTCTATTCTTTCACTATCTTCAGTGATGGTTTCTTCACTGATTATGTTTACGTTGGTCCTCCGATGGTACGTATGTTTCCATCTTTACTTCATGCCATTTGAATGTCAAAGGCTCATGTTAAAAATATTTTATTAACACATGGCTTTTAATGTAATTTCAAAAGTTGGGCATTATTTCAAAAATCCTGATAGCGATAATAAACTGGATATTTTCTTGCCACGGTCCTCTTCTTTTTCCTGTTTCTTTCTCTGATGTTTAGTTCTGGATTTACTGATTATTGTCTTTTTAACAGCAGATATAAATAACAGGATATCTTGAACAAGTTTTATTGCGTTTAGTTTATACTGGCTTAGAGCACATTGCGGTCACTGCCCAACATATCACAGTACTACATTTTGGCGGGAATGTGAAATACATATATAAATTCATACAAAATATGGAAATGTGTGTAAATGTTTGTATTTTCATTAATAAATATTGCCCTTCAGATATATAATAAAGAAACACATACATCAAAATCAGTGGTTTTAAAATCGAGTGATAGAATTAAAGATTATATGATGACGTGCAAAAGACCATCGAAAACACAAATGTTTAATTTCCAGATAAACCAAATCATTCAATGACGGTCATCAGAAGCAAACATCCTTGGTCTGATATAAAAAAGTACCTAGTTATTCAATAAATAAGTTACATTCATCAAATCCATATAACTTTCCTAAGTAAAAAGAAATAATTGAAGAAGTTCATTTTGAAAGAAGAACTATTTTGAAATATTTAGAAAAAGTATTCAATTCAGAAGAGTATTAATAATGATTTTTAATAGAGAATAGATTTTAGTCTTAAAGGATATTGAGGTTTCATTTTCTTTTCTGACATCTCGGTGTCAAACAACATTGAATAGATTAAAGGCATGAGCGACACTGACACATAGGAGTTGAGCAAAGGCTTTGTACAGTGTCGGGATAAAAGCTACAGTATGGTTGATCATAACCTTGTGATATGGCCATGTGCTTTAGAAATGGTCGACTTTGGCTCGACAGCATCAATCCCTGTATCAAGACACCGTAATCATCTCTAAATTTACGGATGTACCTGTATCACTCCAAATGAAACAAATTACTAGTAAGTAAATGGTACGATCTTTGCCTTGAAAAATGTGAATTGAAAGATTTTAGGGATAAATATCTTGAATATTGAGAATTAACAGGTAGATTAAATGAAAATGTATGAACGATGACAATGTACACCTGTACCCAAAAGTAGGTCACCTGCCATACCATATCTGAAAAAAGTCTTGAGATTTGATCTGATTATGATAAAATTTATCATACCACAAATCAAGGCGCTTTGTCGCCAAAGCATTTTGATTCTGATCAGACAGAGGTAATAATTCCAGTTTTGTTCTTAGATGAAAGTGGAAGATGACGGTCAATCTTTAGAATATAGTTGTACATCTTTAGTTTTCTTGACCCTGTCTGCTGTCTATTACTCTAATACTGTTAAATCATTTCGTTGTTTCATTACCACTCAACATAGTAACTTTTTATAAATCTAATCTATTAATCTACATATTCTATAACACTGTATTCAGTCCCGATACAGGGTCTTAGCAATTACATATTTTCTTTCTTGATGAACTTTAACACGAAAACCGATGGTAAAATTTGAAGGGAACAAATAAGAGAACTTGAAGACCATGGAAGACAATTTAGGAGGGATATTCATCTGACATTGTACAAAGAAATGTGCTATCAAAACATCCAAAGGAAACATATATATCGTTACCATAAACAAGCAGAAATGTATTGTTCACTCGCATTTGTATATGAAGCAAGCGTTACCTTTTTTCAACAGTATACATAATTCTGAATATCTATCAGGATATTATTGTTACTTATATGTACATCGGTCGGAAGCTTTAATCAACCTATTTCCACTTCGAGGATACTACACATGAATATTTGATAATCTCTTTTAAGTTCAGCCGAATTTTTCATGTTCCTTTGTCATGAAAACATTTCTTAACAGTGTTGTGAATCAAGAACGCCCTTCAAATTTTACCATCAGTAATCTCACACATCAACGATCGCTTTAACTCAACTTCTTTACTGCATTCCTATTTACTTAGTGCATGGATAGTTCCATTATCGCTTGGCAAGCTTCTTTTCGACACAAAACATGTAGGGCGAATTCCAGATCCTATTCCATCTCGCGGACACACACTGGAGACGAATGCAATTTTTCTCACACTTGGGATACCATACATTTCTTCATCTAGATCTAGTTCACTAATGCTTGGGTTCAAGTCGTCAGCGTAGTCGAAACTATCCTCTATACTTGGTCGATGGATTGAACCATTTTGATCTCTACTATCTTCCTCGTGTACCTTTTTCTTAACTGTACTAGAGTCACAGTGACTCTGCAGTAATGTTCCAACTGAATTCTGATTGGTTGGGGGCACTTTTACCTGAAATTGAGCCCGCATCAGAGCAATAATTTTTCGTCTCTCGTACAATCCATCCTTTACTCTCTTCTCGTCTCGCTTCCTTAGATAACGCTGTCTGTTCCTCTTGTGGTAACACCAGAAGTTCACTCCCAGAAAAACAATAAAGACAGTTGCTATGAGAACATATGGTATCCACAGCCATGTGACTGTGTTTGAACTTGGGGTCGACAGAGTCTCGTTGTGAGACGTCATCAAGTCATTGCTGGACCAGGACACCGGGGAACAGAGTCTGAAAACATATACTCAAGTTAAATATACTTCATATTATTAATAGAACAAATTCTGAATGGTTGTAGATTCCCATTGGTACTGTATGATATTGATGATGATTTAAAACTTGACAGGTAGCGAACAATAATTCATCATATGTGGAAATAGGAAAATACAGACTTGATGTTTCTTGTATTTTGAATATATAATACCCCTGGTCACCCCGATCATAAAAAAACCGAATATCTGCTAAATAAAAATGTGTATTTCAAAGAATGTTTGTAAGGAGTGTTCCGATTGATAGAAAACATCATGTTGTCACACTACAGTCATAGTACTAGTGTTGGACGTGCTGAAGACGATGAGCTCGTGAACATGTCACAATTCCATTGAATCTGCTATATGTATACGTGATATATTATTCAAATAAGAAATAAAACTTGCTTTAGAAAAGATAATGGTGACACACGTCAGTATATCGAGTGTCTAGAATACTCAGAGTTTATGACCAATGCAGACCAATAGTCTGACCGAAAAGGGGGAGCAGGATATTAGAGTGTGATGAGTGGGGTAACCAGATAAAGAGAAACATAGGATGCGTAAAGGCTAAACTTTGATGTAATTTGTTATATAAATATATCTTACAATACGTTGATTTACTCGAAAGAAATAATTATTTTGTATGTACATATGCCTACGTGGTTCACAAATTAACACATATATGTAGGGTCAAAGATGCAGTTGACATTTGTGAAGAATGCACGAGACAACCAATTAATCAAACCATGTAGATTTAATGTTCTCTTTATGTGTCGTGAAAGCTGCTGAAATGCGACCGGGAAACCCAATAATAGCAGTGTGTATGCCTAACGGAGATCGATGGGCCAGTTGTACTAAAGGAGACACTGCATTCACAGGATCATCAGAGTAGCAGATTTCACACTCGGAGAAACGTTGAAAGATTATCAATGTAATGGGAGGGCAGGCTATACGCTTACCAAACCGTCCTTGACTAATAGACATCAATAGCGTCGGTCATATTTAGAAGAAACTTCATTTGGATAGTGATGCTTGTCCTCGGAAAATCAACCTTTTTTAGAAAGAGGAAAATAAACTATGAGAAGGTATCCAATTATAGTTATTATGACAATGTAGATAAATAGAGAGAGTTTGATGTATATAGATAGATAAATAGATGAATGTACTTAGATAAATTTAGGAGGAAACAAAATTTGATATTGCATAAATGTTTTGAGGTAGTGAGTTCAAGAACATATTGACAATAACGATTACTCTACTGGAGTATAGAGTGAGCATAAGTTTTTCATCGGCGGGATTTTAAAGTAAGCTTATACATCTACTCGGTTCCCAGATTCTTTATAAAATATGCAAAACAATGAACAAATATAACAACTGCGGCCGACTTCCTCTACACCTATATATATATTTACTGAAGTGAGCTAGATAATTGGAACAATTTCAACTTTCTGCAAATCAATATGGCTCCACTCGACGTTGAACCAATTTGTTTTAGACTGAACAAATGGAGTTGAGAATGCAATTACACTTATCTAAAATCACAAAACATATGTTGAGCTTTCTTGGTTTATCCCAACATATGTATTGTTGATGAACAGATGAACTGACGGACAAGATGATCAGTAAATGGATTGAAATGTATGTTCCTTTACTCATTGAAGAGAACGCAGCAAATGCAAATGGCTCAATTTCACTAATCGAGATAAGTAATCTCAACTGTCAGTCAAGCATTTAATTAGATCACCCATTGAAAGCAAAAAAAATGCTCTCTTAGTGAAGCTAAAACTCTTAAAGCTAAATGCCTTCTAGGTTTATTCTATTGTAGAAACAATATCGATTAAAAGTCAACAATAACGTGGACTTAATCATCAAATGCAAATAATTTATTCAAAACCTTCATTCAAATCAAATACATTTCATTCATAGGATGGGTACAATGAGATCCTCAATATGCGAGTTTTGCCTTGTTTATCGTGTTGAACAACAATATTTCTCTGACGCAATGGCATGGCGTTTTTAAAAAAATCTACTGCCATTAACTATGAGGAATTTCGTTATACAAATAAATAAGTTGAATACCAGAAACGTCTTTGAGGGTATTGAACCTGTAGTGACATCGTGGAACATTTCATTACCAAATAATTTGGAGAGTCTTTATATTCAACGTTCAAAGAATTCTGTCTTTTGGTATCATATTGAACTTGCAAAACTGAATTATCCATTTTTTTATGCTGGCAGAATGTTTTGACAAATGAAGTGTATATTATTTATTCACATATGAGAGCCTTCAGAGGATACTTCAGAGGAAACTCGAACACTCAGGTTAATACATCTTTCAATATAGGATTGAAATTCACAATGTGTGTTAAACAATGGGAAAAGTTTACGATTTTTTATTTATTTTTTAATACCAAAATCTAGGGAGGATATATAATAATACTTCAGAATAAAAGTTGTCAAATATTTAAGGGAAATGTTTCCTACGAATGACATTTTCTTACATTTGAGGTAGGAAGATGAATTAATTATTCCAAATATTATAATTAATGCCAAACAACAGACGCATGTATAAGCATAATAGAAGACCGATTTGTTTCACACTACTATTGGAGCAACGTACAGGCAAATTTCTGTGGTAAAGAAGAATTAATTGTTAACATATAACTTGTGGTCGATCTGTTACTTAACATACATGTGCAACATTTACTTCGCTCGAAAAGGGAATATAGGATCACATAACAAGTTCAGATCTGTATTTTCAAAACTACAACATTTATTCATTGGCAATGACCTGGATTTATAGATAACTCCACCACCCCCCAAACTATAACGATTACATTGGATCACCGAACCGAAATTCTTTCAAATGCATTTATTTTTCAGGCAATTTTCCAAGCAAAATCTAAATTTTGATAGTGTAAATATTCAGATCTTATTTATTTTAAAAATCAGCCTAATTTGTAAAACTTAATTATCATTTTTCAAAGAATATTCAGCAATAACTTATTCATTTAAGAATAAATGTTTTTATTTAAGATTATCATTGCGCCAGAGTATATTTAATATTCATACGGATTTCAAAATCGTACCACAAATTGTATTAGCGCATTTGCATATGTATCACAATAATTGCTTGATAGTATACATGCAGTGTATCCTTAGGCTTATGTCAGACATTTCCTCAAAATTTAACCATGATTATGAAATTTTTCTTGAAGGTGTATTCAAATTTAATAAAAAAATTCCTCTCATTCTACGATATGCGTCTAAATTTTAACGTTTAAATATTATGCTCTCTCAAACACTTCCCTTTGAAATGCAAGTTCATGTTCATGCGATGTCCAAATGAAAGTCGCATAGGCAAATGCAAGTATTAGTATGTCAATCAATTACTTCATCATTACCTTCCCGAAAAGGTTAAGAGCAGGTTCCAATATTGTTCACTTAAGAGTAATTAGTAAGAAATCAATGTGGAATCTATTCACTTCATGAGTAATCCCGACAGATCAATACTGGGTCGTCGTGGCGTAAGATGTGTACACTGTATTCAGAATTACAGATTGATTTCTCATTTCTCTTGTATAGTCACCAATTATATGTAATTATAACATGGCCTTGACATATGCGCCATTGTTGTGATTACGTGAATATGTCATTACACATATTCTCTCCGAATATAACACCTGGGGATAGTATAATAATTATTTTAAATTCTTTTCATTTGGAAAATCAAATGTTAATGAAGCAATTATGACTTCTTTGAACATTAATTTGAATAACAAAAATAATTTTGAAAGATGATATTATGTATATATACAGTTACCGGTAAAACGGTTTGAATTATGACACAAAAACAGATATAAAGTAAATTTATGCTAATCATTGATAGCTTTATATAAAAATTCTTTGAGAAATAAAGCAAAACTTACTTATATCGAAAATATTTTCCTCAAGCACTGTCAAGATCTGTTATGTAATATTCATTATCATTTTCAATTTCATTGTCCGCAAATAAGAGTGAGAGAAAGAGTGAAAATAATGATTACGACAGGTGTAAACACGGCGGTAACAGTCTTAACAAGGAAGGGATTGCATTTCCACACCTGACCAGCGGAACTGTCTATTGATCTCCTGTAGAAGGGTCACATGGCCATGAGTACAAATGCACATTTGGAACCAACTTACTACAGGAGTCTCTATTAAAGGGTAATGACTTTTTTACATGAAAAAAAGCTGCGATATGGATTATTTGTAATTATTACATGGTTTGATTAGTTTGCAATACCATAATAAAATACATTTACTGATCGTAAAGTGTGGTGTTTGGGAGCTTTCCTGTATGCGATGTCTGACTAAAGAATAATATCATCAATCTATTACGTGGGATTAGTTTTGCTTTTAAAATATATGCATTTCTTACTGATTATTATCGTCTGTACAGTTATTACGTATTACACATGAAAACACAGTTTCTCAATTATCTCCTCACGGCGAGAAGGACGCATTAGCACCGCTACGACAAAACATGTGAAGAACTCATTACAAGAACCAAGAAGTTAGGCATCAATTACTCTGGATGTGTCCAGCATGCAGGAAAGGTGAGAAGAAAAACCTGTGATTTTTTGACGCAGACAACCGTTCAAGTTGACTATAATCATAATATCCCTAACAGTAATAAGAATGAAAAATATTCAGAATTAAAAAGAATAACCCCGTTCTTTTTTCTCAATGAATTTGATATTTCTATGAAAACTGAGTAATTTTGTTCATATCAATAAGAACACCTAAAAGATAAAGCATAGTTGTTTTTAAATATTATGCAGCCGAGGTCTGTATTTAAAGGCAGACACAGGGAATGATAACACGTAGAATATATTCATAACTGTGTAACGTGGCGTCATCACCAAGGCAGGTTGACATTGACTCCAGGTCAGAGGCGAGATGGCACTGTATTCATTGCAAGTCTGAGGGGTTAGTGATAATTACTACTCTGTTGATAAGAAATGTCATTGGGGTTCTACAAAATCAGCTGAAGGTACCCGCGATTCACGTATTTGTTCAAAACATAAAAAAACAACTGGAAATCAGATATCATGCATTTTAAACGTTATATTAAGATTATGTCATTATGCAAAATGTCTTTGAATTCGAGGTGATGGCCTTTGGGACCATGTCAAGTAAATGTCCAACAGATTTGAGGCATTATAACGGTGTAATTCCAATGTCGGACTGATCAGCATTTTGATATATCCATTGACATGTCAGGTTCGTGGACATTCAAAATGTCATTTTCTATTTGCTGTTTGCCATTATGATATTGGCATGCAACACTCTTGAGTTTCGATAGTCTCATTCCAATGTGGGTCGAGTTGAGTAATTTGTTCAGATTGTAAGATAACTCTCTCTGTCATAGATGACGGACCATCAATATTGTTTGTCTATTTCCATATGTATGAATGAACAGCCTCAATAATCTTTTTAATCAGAAAACAAAAATAAAAAGAAGATAGAAATAACAGGATGATATATCTCTATTTCGTATCACAGAATACTTCTATTAATAGTACCATGAAAGGAGGGAAACCATCCTTTAAGAAAGCTATCAAAATGAAAGGATATGAAAGTAACGATGTTCTTCATCGAATCGCTAGATCTTGGAGATTAATAGACAATGGCGCTAGGCAAAATATAGTTTGTTATTCTTGGGTTCATGTAGCAACAGGGATGCATTGTCAAGGACTTCCTTAAACCAGAAATATCAAATATACAAGCAGGTACTGAAAGACATCAAAAAGTGGCATAGGTTGAGTGTAATCGGATAACAAATACATAACCTGGAGTAACATTTAGTTATAACCACTTAAGATTGATTTTAAACAAATGATATTTGAATATAGCCTCAGAAACAGATTGAACTCAACACAACAGGCTTTCGGGACGAATGACCCTGTACATCAACAGTCATTTCTGAAAACTCCTGTTCATATATTGTGCACTGCAAAATTTTGTGTGACATCTATAAATAAAGACGTTGTTGATAGGTTCTGTGAATAACGTATACGTAAAAGATCTATACTCGTGGTTTATTTAACTGTAATTGTAGTGATATACATGAAATATTTAAGTTATATAATTCATCACATGAAGGTATTTCATGTCCAAGAGACAATGAACATCTTATATTTACATATTTAATGTTTTCAAACAACATACATTGTAGCTCTAACATTCAATTACACTAACGAGATAAAAAAAATTCAATATGTGCATAAATATCGTTTTCAGAACACTGACCAACTGCTATATGTGAATAGTATGAATATTCTTTTTACCTGTGTCTAAACCTTGCGGAGGTTGACATGTTCTGTTTAACAAGTATTCAAAAAAATAACAGAATTATATTACAAATCTGACAACGGCCTGAACCTTGAAATGGTAGTATGAAAATGGACAGTTGTGTTACGTACCATATTGCTGTATCCTGCACTAGTATCGTTCTCGAGATGCCATCACTAAGTCCACGACAGTCTATCCATTGCTTACTCTTCTCTGATAGTGATCAAGAGCTTACACTGCCTTTTGATCATGAGTCTCTCCATACGCGCGTTCCTCTGGGAGTGCCTGCCATGTGCTAACTACCTCAGCCCTCAGTTCTGGTGTCAGCACAGCTCCTATAGTGTGTTACATTTGCTTGCTCAACTCCGTGCTTCAGACAGTGGTCTTACTCTAATCTGAAACTCTGCCTATGCTTCAGCCCAGCTCTGACAGCGTGTTCCGTGCTATCCACGATCTGTCTGAATGGACAGTTCGCTCGCTCCCTCTCCTTATCGATCTCGAGTTAAAGATGCAGGGAGGAACAAATGTACAAGCAGGGGAAGTTAAAGGGAGGTCGGGGAGGTGCTGTTATAACCTCGTGACTAATTCCCTGATATCATGGAACCGGGGATTTGCAGATTTGTTCTTGAAATTGATTGTACCCTTCTGTTGATCTCCATTGACATAGTCAGAAAGAGATACTGCCCTATGGTTGACATATTTGTTAACCAACCGTGAAAGTTTGCTTTCTAAATTTGCTTAAATTTGAGTGTCATCTTTTGAACTTATATTATTGCGTTTGTGACATGCATTAAGCCTCCACAGATTTTCATTAAATCACTATGACTTTTAATGTGTAAAGAATGTGAATATAATATATTTTCTTCATGTTCACAATCTTGACAGGATTGTGTAAGATTCTATTCTTGTCAAAAGATACGAAGTTTCTCTTGGAATCATGAGTATGAAATAACATGTTTCCTCAAAAAGGTTCCTGAGATCGATTTTGATCCTCTTCTATACTCTTTTAAGCCTGTTTACTTTAAAGATCAGATGGAAACAGTACCATGTGTGAAATAGTGATAACACTAAAACAAGGTTCATTGTTCAACTATCTAATGAATTTTATAATTCGAATTTTTTTCTCTCGCGAAGGTCATACTTCCATAGCTAATATCCTCGAAGAATCTTGAACTTTGATGTGACCTTATGTCTCTTATCAAATAAGACATAAAAATAAATATGATAAACAAATACTGAGGAAATTTACATTCATCAGTCTTGAGCTTTGAAGTTTGCAATGATAGATACCCTAACAACACCGTTTTAATCAAGGAGTTTAAAGATATAAAAGTGACTATTACTGTAAAAGTGACACAACTACATTCATCGTCAGAATGGAAGAAACGTTTGGTTAAGCTTGCTTCAATGCTTAATACTTTTATTTTTGACATTAATACTCTCAAGAAATCGTTTGATCATGGAATTCAAAAACATGAAAGTTACAATTATTTTATAAGTTAAACCCATTGTATTCATTTAATTTTCATATTCTTTAATGTTTGTTTAAGTTTACTTTGATGCTTATTGCGTTATTTAATGTAACGATCTGAAAAAAATGATATCATTAGTATTAATCTTCGTTTCTTCTAAAACTATCTGATGTCGATTGTTCGAAGGGTATGATGTAAAAAGTATCATATTTAATTTCCATTTGCTTAAAACGACGAAAAGGGAGTCTGTTCTTAAAATTCGATTGAGATCTTCTTGATTTGCATTTGATTCCGATGTATTTAAGGATCTGGAACGCCACAGTATCATAAGGGTGATTGGATTCCTTGTCGATATCTTGTACTTCATTAGGGCGCCGGATATAGAGGGAAATAAAGCCTGCAATTCAACACAGACCGATGACATCCTCCAATAAGTCTTCCCTGCACTCAAAATGGAATGTGTCTGGACATCAGGAAGTTGTCTTTGATAGTATTACAAACCAAGTCTGACATTTGTAAACGATTTTTGTCTGCTGCAAATTGCAACCTTTATGACACAAACGCTAAGAACAGTACAACGTGCAAACTAAATGTGAAAAGATAAGAGGTTTTTAAGGGGGAGGGCGACGGTGGATGTTTAGTGTTTTCGGGAATTCTAACCTCAATTACCTTCTCCAAAAACATATCCCCCTTATTATAAACCCCTCCCTTGAATATTCCTTGAACCGCTACTATACCAGAATAGACAAACATTTAGTTGAGGGTCCTCCTCTACAAAACGCTTACAACGATTGTAAGTCTTCAATTCAATGTAAACAATGTTCAAAGATAGGGCTCAAATTGATCGTTACTCTGCAACTGCTTTGTGGAGCCGAACCGATTGTAATCTTTCCGAAAAAAATGAGTACCAAAAGACATTGTATCGTAGGATGATAAATATTCTTCATTAGAAATAAACGCTCGTTGTGGCTTTCAAAACTTAGATACAATGTTAATCTGCATAACTGATCACCTCAAAATAGACTCAGTATATAATCTCATTGTCTCTACGAAACTGCCAATATCATTAGCAGAAAACCATATCAATATTGACCTACAATCAAATACATACTAGAATCAATACAAGCATTGTTCTCTTCTAATTAATAAACGCATGCATACCATATCATATCATACCGTAATCCTTTTTTCCATTGCAGCATTTCAGACATATAACAATGACATAGTTATTTTTAAACATGGCCGAAAAAACCATGCAACAAGAGATTATAGAACCGTCCAAACATGTCTTAATTACAGGGGCCGACACTTCTTCTTGACTGATCTTTTCTATTACAGCCATATTTGTGATTCCGGTCAGGAATCAATTCCTTAGTTACATCAGGTGTTTGGGTACAACATACCTGTAGTAATTAACATTGGTTATATGCCATGCACAGAGACTTTTCGACGTTCAGTCGTTTTGGTTGACAGGTTGAAGAGCTCGCAGTGTGATCACACTGAAAATGACAGTATAACACAAAATAACTAACATACCATGGCGATGCAGATTAAACGTTGTTTTATACTGCTATACATTGTTGTCCTGATATGGAATTGTTTTGTTTTTGTTTTGTTAGATATTAACTTATTAGAGCTTAGTGTCATGTTCCAAGTTTGTTTGATGTACATTGTGCCACGTTCAATAAAATATATATTATTTTGATAGTCCTCATCCTAGCCTTGATGAGAAATGTTTATACCGTTTAGGGTTTTATAATTGCATCATTTGCTCTCATTTGGTTCGATGTCATAGCATAATTCAAATTGTTGGCTTGGTTTAACTATAATTTGTCCTTGATTGCTTTGTTAAGCTTTAGTTAACCAAGTTTGCTTTGAAAAAATTAGTTTGCCTTGCTTGCTTTGTGAAGCTGTACTTCGGGGATAAAGAAAATGATTTAAACTTGAAGTAATGAACTATCTGACAATTGTGTGTTCAATGAAAATGTCATCACCTTTTCTAATGTTTTTTGTATTATTTTAGAGACGCTTCCTCAAATAAGTTGTTAGTTTGAATACTAGTAGTTAACGATTGTATTTCGATGTGTACTTGTTTTTAATATGTGGATATATATTCAATGAAACAGATCTTCAAATAATTTTCAATTCGTTATAAACAAACAATACCTCTGTTATTTGATACAGTATTATTTACTCTTTATTACCACACTGTTAAGCATAAGCGTTGACATATTTTCCATATGAATGAATTTCTTTATTTTCTCAAATGGCAGTTGAAGATTACAAACATAAATTATTGATATTCACATGTATCTATTTTCAGAGGATATTTACAAGGATTTCTAAGTACGCAAAACAATATCTACAGTAAAGACAGTTATGAAATAGTTTTGTTTACAGAGAGATTTTCATGTCATGTAGATATATTGATAATTCAAATACAAAAGTGTGCCTTGCTGCTTTAGTAAAGCCCGGAATGTCATAATGTGCACCGCGCAAAAGGACAACACATTCATTATCATCGCCAAAGAAAATTATAATCTATAGGTAATCTAGAAGTTGGCGCATTAACGATTCGCAGTGTAGGGTAAGTGTACATAAAGGTCAAAGCATTGCTTATTACAAAATGTTCATTCTCGAACAGACAAACGCATGCCCTGGACTTAGCTGAAGTAGGCAGTCGAAATAGAATAGGTGTTCGCAAACTGTAGCTCCGATTTTCATATTAGAAGCATTCGTAAAATGTAGCCCAAAAGTGTGTTGGAATCGGGAAAACGTTATTAAGTTACCTGGTTGTTAAATACAACATATTGCTTTACAGGTCGAGGTGAAGTTATATGTATCTAACTTGTGCGGTTAGTCCGGCATAACGTAGTTTTCGATGGCCTACAACTAGGTACAAAGTTACACACTAAAAAAACAATGAATTTTGGTGAATCATTTGTGCAATCGCCGGAAAGAGCGAAGCGCCGTTGTTACTCTAATTCAATGAAGAACTTCACAAAAACTTTGCATGGAAGTTTCCTATTTTAGAAAATATCGGCCGGGATTCGAATCCCCGACCTACATATACTGACCAAAGAACGAAAGTGGCAAACACTGCCACAACTTGAAAGCTTTCGCTTTGCCAAATTAGGAAGCCATTGTTTTTGCAATTTTGCAGTATTTGTTTTTGTATTTGGTGCGTTCCCTATTATCTGAACAACACTTTTATTGAGATCAAATCATTTATGTTCACTACGAATCTCTGAAGAGCATGATTGAATTTTTTTAAAAATAGAGCCATGGGCTCTGTAGCTCATCAGACTTTTGATAAAAATAGGTGTTGTGGTTTAGACCATGAGGTCATGGGCAGTGTAGGAAAGATAGCCTGTCCCAACGTCCGAGTTATTCACAATCAAATAAAAAAGGCCCATTGCCCATTTGGGGTCAAGGGGTCACCGAACCTACAATTCAGAATCCCCATTGTCCAAGGAGTCTACACACAACTATTAAGCTATCAAGACCTTTTGGAACTGGAGAAGAAGATGAAAGTAGGATTTTAAGGTTTTGACCCCTGTGACCCCATTTGGGGTCAAGTGGTCACCAAACCTACAATTTAGAATCCCCGTTGGCCAAGGAGTCTACACACACCTTTTCAGCTCTCTGGACCTTTTTGAACTAGGGAAAAAGATTAAATTAGGTTTTTTAGGTTTTGACCCCTGTGACCCCATTTGGGGTCATGGGGTCACCAAACCTACAATTTAGAATCCCCGTTGGCCAAGGAGTCTACACACACCTTTTCAGCTCTCTAGACCTTTTGGAACTGGAGAAGAAGATGAAATTAGGTTTTTAAGGTTTTGACCCCTGTGACCCCATTTGGCGTCATGGGGTCACCAAACCTACAATTTAGAATCTCCAGTGCCCAAGGAGTCTACACACAACTATTCAGCTCTGTGGACCTTTTGGAACTGGAGAAGAAGATGAAAATAGGTTTTTCATGTTTTGACCCCTGTGACCTCATTTGGGGTCATGGGGTCACAAAATCTACAATTTAGAATCTCCAGTGCCCAAGGAGTCTACACACAACTTTTCAGCTCTCTGGACCTTTTGGAACTAGGGAAAAAGATGAAATTAGTTTTTTTAGGTTTTGACCCCTGTGACCCCATTTGGGGTTATGGGGTCACTAAACATACAATTTAGAATCCCCGTTGGCCAAGGAGTCTACACACACTTTTTCAGCTCTCTAGACCTTTTGGAACTAGGGAAAAAGATTAAATTAGGTTTTTTAGGTTTTGACCCCTGTGACCCCATTTGGGGTCATGGGGTCACCAAACCTACAATTTAGAATCCCCGTTGGCCAAGGAGTCTACACACACCTTTTCAGCTCTCTGGACCTTTTGGAACTGGAGAAGAAGATGAAATTAGGTTTTTCAGGTTTTGACCCCTGTGACCCCATTTGGCGTCATGGGGTCACCAAACCTACAATTTAGAATCCCCGTTGGCCAAGGAGTCTACACATACCTTTTCAGCTCTCTAGACCTTTTGGAACTAGGGAAAAAGATTAAATTAGGTTTTTTAGGTTTTGACCCCTGTGACCCCATTTGGCGTCATGGGGTCACCAAACCTACAATTTAGAATCCCCGTTGGCCAAGGAGTCTACACACACCTTTTCAGCTCTCTAGACCTTTTGGAACTGGAGAAGAAGATGAAATTAGGTTTTTCAGGTTTTGACCCCTGTGACCCCATTTGGGGTCATGGGCTCACCAAACCTACAATTTAGAATCTCCAGTGCCCAAGGAGTCTACACACAACTATTCAGCTCTCTGGACCTTTTGGAACTGGAGAAGAAGATGAAAATAGGTTTTTCATGTTTTGGACCCTTGTGACCTCATTTGGGGTCATGGGGTCACAAAATCTACAATTTAGAATCTCCAGTGCCCAAGGAGTCTACACACAACTTTTCAGCTCTCTGGACCTTTTGGAACTAGGGAAAAAGATGAAATTAGTTTTTTTAGGTTTTGACCCCTGTGACCCCATTTGGGGTTATGGGGTCACTAAACATACAATTTAGAATCCCCGTTGGCCAAGGAGTCTACACACACTTTTTCAGCTCTCTAGACCTTTTGGAACTAGGGAAAAAGATTAAATTAGGTTTTTTAGGTTTTGACCCCTGTGACCCCTATTGGGGTCATGGGGTCACCAAACCTACAATCTACAATCTCCAGTGCCCAAGGAGTCTACACACAACTTTTCAGCTCTCTGGACCTTTTGGAACTAGGGAAAAAGATGAAATTAGTTTTTTTAGGTTTTGACCCCTGTGACCCTATTTGGGGTCATGGGGTCACTAAACCTACAATTTAGAATCCCCGTTGGCCAAGGAGTCTACACACACTTTTTCAGCTCTCTAGACCTTTTGGAACTAGGGAAAAAGATTAAATTAGGTTTTTTAGGTTTTGACCCCTGTGACCCCATTTGGCGTCATGGGGTCACCAAACCTACAATTTAGAATCCCCGTTGGCCAAGGAGTCTACACATACCTTTTCAGCTCTCTAGACCTTTTGGAACTAGGGAAAAAGATTAAATTAGGTTTTTTAGGTTTTGACCCCTGTGACCCCATTTGGGGTCATGGGGTCACCGAACCTACAATTTAGAATCCCCGTTGGCCAAGGAGTCTACACACACCTTTTCAGCTCTCTAGACCTTTTGGAACTGGAGAAGAAGATGAAATTAGGTTTTTCAGGTTTTGACCCCTGTGACCCCATTTGGGGTCATGGGCTCACCAAACCTACAATTTAGAATCTCCAGTGCCCAAGGAGTCTACACACAACTATTCAGCTCTGTGGACCTTTTGGAACTGGAGAAGAAGATGAAAATAGGTTTTTCATGTTTTGACCCCTGTGACCTCATTTGGGGTCATGGGGTCACAAAATCTACAATTTAGAATCTCCAGTGCCCAAGGAGTCTACACACAACTTTTCAGCTCTCTGGACCTTTTGGAACTGGATAAGAAGATTAAAATAGATTTTTAAGGTTTTGACCCTTGTGACCCCATTTGGGAGTCCCGTTGGCCAAGGAGTATGCACATAAAATTTCAGCTCTCTAGAGTCATTGGTTCTGGAGAAGAAGTCGAAAAAGTGAAAAGTTTACGGACGGATGGACGGACGGATGGACGGATGGACGGACGCCTTGCCATGCCATAAGCCCATCGGGTCTTTCAGACCTGATGAGCTAAAAATTGAATAAACCGTTGTTGTAGATATGTTGAACGGACCATTTTAGTAATATACTCACCATTTCTAATTGACACCCTATATTAAAATTATCTCCGGACCGATGAACATGATTAGAACAAAGGTTTCAGTTCGAAAATCATACTATTCTACTTAGAGCCAGTGTCCAATAGAAAGAAAAGTAACGATAGCGCTAATATGATTCCTATAGGAGACCAGAGCTCTTATTTTACACGAGGTGTTAACAAGCAAGTGATAGAGTGAGTGAGTGAGTTGGGGTTTAACGTGATTCGAACAAAATTTCAGTCATTCACGTGGATGACAAGCATTCAAAAGAGAGTGGACAGATCAGGGAGAAAGGGATCGATAGGATGAGGACGGAAAGAAAGGCATAGTGAGAGAAAGCAGGTTTAGAAGGACTCAAATTTGGTCTAGCTTCTATAGCTTGGGTGCCTCTAACAGGAGCATGAAAGCTCCAGCTGACATACATGTAGCTCTCGGGGTCTTGAACCACGCAAACCACCACACCACAAATAAAAACGATTAAAAATGTCTGGTAAAGCAACCTATCATGGAACAATGTCAATTAAATGTATTTTCTCTTTAAAAGTAAACAAAGATATATTATATTTATCTTTACCGTTTCTAGAGGAAGTTGGATTACATCAGGCTCTGTGTATCTGATGTTGCTGTTGCTGTTTGCCACCATTTCCTCGATACTGTCATTAAGCTTCCCGAGAAAACAATTACTTGTAGTTGATATCACAGCTAGAATCGTGTCGGTAATTGCAAAAAATTCGCTTGTACTGGTTGTACTTGTACTTGGCTCCAAAATATTTGCATTTATTGTATATAAAGACAATGTCTATTTTGAAAGAGTCAAGTAAAGATTGTAGCACAGTTGATAAAATTTATTCATCATATGTTAAACACAATAAATGGAAAGTAATTGCTATAGATATTTTATAATAATTTTCAAGGTGGGTAGCCCTAGTCTGCTTACATATCGATACGGTTTTCCTGCCAAATGAGATTATCATTCCGTGTTCGTTTTTTTCTAAAACATTAAATAAAAACGGAAGTTCAAAAGAAAGTACACATCCAAATTTGGTTATTAAAGAAAATTGGACACAGTTACGAGCATTTGAAATGTTTAATATTAACAATTTAACAGTGAACCGTTTTCAAACATTGCAAGGACATGTTGGAGTGTTATGTTCAACACATCACTTCTCCATATCAGTTGGTGTCCACTTTCGGTATATTTTGAATTTACATGGACAGATCAGGCGACATTACATTGTATGATTTTCATAAATTGTGGAGTTAGCATCGGGTGTGACCCCATTAAAGTTCGAGCTGTTCTGTGGTGACTGGAGGACGACGTCTGAGTCGTCTTCCAAAATTTTCCATAGATGCCGTTGAGCGTTGATAAGTCAGGGGAGCGTGATGGCCAAAGAAAAACCTGGATTTTTTGTCGGTTTAGGAAGTCCATGGTAATCCTGGCGGTATGTAGTCTTGCGATGTCCTGTTGAAACATCATCCCTTCCTGCTCCATATGTATGAATGTGACCATCACAGGCTTGATCACTATATATCAGGGCTGTAAGGGTCTGACGAAATGTCACCGAATCTGTCTTCGGGTCGCCCCAGATCCCGCCCGAGATCATGACGCTGCCACCGCTATAAATTGGACATATGCTGCAGCCTGCTGTCTGTATACTCTCACTCTGTCGTCTGCTTGGAACAGGTTGAATCGAATTGAAGACAGGTTGTGAGATATAATCAGAACCAAAATGGCGGGAGATGTTAAAGACTATGTCTTCGTGTTTCATTATGTTAGTTTAGTTAAAAACATTGAGCATTATCAATATGGGCTGTAGACAGTGCCTTGAGCATAGTTGCGACATACTATTAATATTCATAATGATATTACACGATATAACTGCTTCAGGAAGTAAATTCGTAATGCTTAACACAAAAAGGTTTAACCAGATTATCTTGTGTTATCGTTTAACATTGTAGTGCTCAGTGTTCATTCTAGGATTTAGATGACAAACAGGGGCCATTGACAATTTTCTGTGGCCATAAATCCGTTCTGCAATAATCATTATCTATATGAATGCTATGTAGAAATGAATTCAAAATGTCTGATGTAATCTAAGAATAAATATAAATGACAATAACTCACTTTTTGAAATGCTTGAAACTATTTCATTAAACATTTTCCAGTCTCAAGATGATATAATTGTTAACTTCTCCGTCAATATAAATATAATGAATGGAGATACTCAGACTAATTGTTCACTTTTAACAGATATATTACAGTTCACTCATTGCTGTTTTGTATACAGCATAACTCATTCCTCTTCCTGAAAATATGAAACAGTCAGTCTAGTCTGAACAACTTTCTGTGTATTGGCAAACTGAAGTCATATGAGTAGAGTGAGGTTCTGATTAGAGAAACCCCGCTTACAGTCTGCTGTGTGGGTAGGAGCAATGAGTGCCAGTGTGGAAAGCTTGAGGAGATTGGGGAAATCTGCTTTATGGAATTGATGAATTTGACTCCAGAGATTTTTGCATTTTATCTCCTAAATTTCTGCAATTGACTATGAGATCTTTCAAAGTCTTCTATTTATTTTTTGTTTCCTCCTTGTCAATGATAGGGTCAGCTGTTGCTTCCTGCTGGTTAGGACCATGAGCATAGACATGTTTTTGTTGTTCACCAAAATGATTGATCAAAGTGTCCATCTTTTCGCTGCCCCATTCATTCACTTCCTCTTTGGTTAAGAAAGACAAAGGTCTGCGTCCAAGGACAGCAAAGGATTATAGGATACCAATGTCTATGACTGGAAATTTATCATTCAGTTTCTCTATTAGTTTCTCCAGAAAGCTTGTCTCACTGTTTAAATTTGTCTGTGACCTTTAGAGATGATGTGATTATTTTTTATATAAGCTTTCCATCAACATCACAAAGTGCTCTTTGAGTTCATCAGTGTAGGTTTTGTGTAATTGTTCAGTGTCACTTGACTTCATTTTCTCAAGATCCCTGATGCACTGCTTAACTCTAACTTCAACCATTGAAACATCAATATTTTCTTTTTAAAAACAGGGCACAACTCTGTTATGATTGGCAGCACATCCATGAGCATGTTCACCGCTGAACTCAATACCTTATCGTGGTGTGGTGGTTTGCGTGCTTCAGAGACCCCAAGGGCTATGCCAGCTGGAGCTTACATGCTCCTGGTAGGGACACCCAAGCTGGACAGGTCGACGGGTAGAAGCCAGACTAAATTTGAGTCCTTCTAAAACCTGTTGTCTATCTCTCACTATGCCTTTCTTTCCGTCTTTTCCCTCATCCTGTCGATCCCTTTCTCCCTGATCTGTCCACTCTCTTTTGGATGCTTGTCATCCACGTGTTTAATAACTGAAATATTTTTGAAAGCACGTTAAACCCCAACTCACTCACTCACCCATGAGCATGTATGTTGTGGAGATGAAGTCAGTGTTCCCTAGTTTCTTTGCAAAGCCCTTAGCTTTAGCATCTTTCTCTGTGCTGAACAGTGATATGAGGTTATCAAGAGACCGATACACAGTTTCAATTGCCTTGTAGATAGCAATCCATCTTACTTCATGAACCTCTTTTATCTTCAGTGCTGGGGCTTCCAGTAGTTCCTGAATATCCTTCAGTTTCTCACACCTGTTTGCTGACCCTTTGAAGAAATAAAATAACTGTTTCCCGATAATCTTTCAGATATGGCACTTCACCTGCAGCCTGGGAGCTTACTAAAACAAGGCGATGCACAACACAGTGAAAGTTCAGCATCATTGGATTGCGACGAAGCAGGTGCCCTGTGACACCCTCCCAGTCATAGCTTTCGCTCCATCACTTCCAAAACCCATAACTTTGTTCATGGGGATATGTCGTTGATGCAAACAGTCAAATATAGCTTGAGATAAACCTGTCACGAACCTGGACAAGTAACCTTCACATTCTGTAGGTAATGAGTGCTAGGTTTGAAAGTGTCTTGGTCAATAAATAAACCAACTTCTTTGTCATGCCTATGTCGGTACTTTCATTGGCAAGTATACTTACATATGGGGATCTGAAAATCTGACTGTCGATGTCTCTCCTGAATGTAGTGGCTAGAGATTCTAACATTTCTTAACTATAAGTGGCATTTTGACCATCTTCTAAAATTTCAAGATTTGGGACTTTCATGTGTGTTAGAAAATTCATTGACGATGCATATTTATGCAGTGGAATCTTTTCTTTACACAACCAGTATACTGCTTTGAAACATGTGACATGACGATTCTTCATCTGTTGTATATTTACCTGTATTAGCGGTACTCATCGACTACTGAGTGTATATTGAAAACATATTTATACTATCCTCAACAATTTATAGTCAGTCAAGTCTAATCATTTTACTGTTCCACATAACCTCCCTTGACCGCAACAGATTTGTTGAATAAGAAAATGTTGGTATCCAGTGGGTAGTTATCCCTCCTCATTAACCCGTGACATAATGTTCCAACACTCTTCACAGTCACCCTTGGGAATTTTCATCAGGGAATTCTGTTCTTGTTTGGTAATTATGTTATTTGGGTGTGGGGTAACACGAATTGATAATGTTTGGTATTTGGTACGACATTTCATGATTTGAAAGAGTTTATTTAGAAGAAAAGTATAAATTGAACAATTAGGAAACAATACTTTTGACATCTGCTTATATTAGAGATCTAAGGGGCAATACTGTTTCTTCAATTGGTAGCCATCAGTGTTTCATTGTTTTAAGATATGATTTATTTAAAAGTGGTAATTGATTTCGAACAATTTTCATTTATGGTTATTTCAATAGCGTCGTAATTTGGCGTCAAGTTGAATGTTACACTGAGTTTTCTTCTGGTATTTCTCTAAGCTGGATGTGATGTTAACCCGCCAGCATGGCATCCATCCGCAGACCCATCATCTGCGGCAACATCCAGAGCTATCAATGCTGTTGTGGACCATAAAGGAACCCGGATCCATTTTTGCTGTGCTCACTAAGGGGAAACCTATGGAAATATAACTCGATGGTGGATGGTAGAACTACTCATTGAATGCATTATCAATTCAGACAACATATTGAACAGACAGGATGTTTACAGTGGGCATATATGTTGTAAATAGTTACTCTTTGTTTCATACCCAAGGGTACCAAACTGTTTCAAACTTAAAAACAACTTTGCCTTTATCGAGATGAGCGTGCTGTTTCGTCAACGCAACATAAATAAATTTATACCTGAAACATAGACAGTACAAATTAATTTGGACAATTCAGGTAATCTCGGAATATCAGGGGTTCAATAAAAGTACTTACATAAACACTTTGAAATAGCAGATAATAATATTATATTCTGAATTTTTACTGATTATTTTATTATGACATTGAAGACGGAAAAAAACCGAAAACGACAGACGAAGATTGTATTAGTTTGTCAAATTTAATATTAAAACTTGAAAAAATGTTTCCATTATATTGTTGGTTTAACTGTAAAAGTAAAAAAGATTTAGAATTTTACTCCATCGATGTAATATGGTTGGATCTAGTTTCACCCTGTCCGTTTTGCCGTCCGTAATTATTTTGTTTCAGAGCAAAATTCCGAAATTGCTCATCATTATTTGAGTGGTGCGTTATGATATTTTAAGATTTCTTTATATTGTTTCTTTTGAATTTCGACTCTGTAAATGGAGCAGAACTCCGAAATTGCTTGTCAAATATTGTTTATTCTTTGCATCAGCATTTGTAGCAAGCAAATGAAGAAGTCCGTTTGATATTCTCAACAGATGCATACCCAATTTGGACTCTGTACATGGAAAGCTTTGGTTTCTGACTTTGGAACTGATCATCATATCTTTCTGCAAATTTGCATGTTTGTTTCTTGCTGAAGTTGTACCTTTTAACATTATCAGAATTCTGAGAAAAAAAATCTCAGTTTCTAGGGAAACTAGTTGAACAATGACTCTGTACAGGGATACCTTTGTTTTTTTGGGCAGAACCCAACATCTGCTCAAGATATCTCTCAAACTCTAGTGAAAGGTTTTGGTAGACATTATTATTTTATGATAAAAAGTATGTATGTTACGAATTATGGGGAACCTGGGAAATGTCAAACTGATGACTCTTGTTACACATTATATAGGCTTCAATTTTTTTTTATCAGATGCAGGTTCAAAGACATCATAAGATGTTTATAAATCCGAAATTGCCAAGGGATGACAATTGAATTACCATTACGTTCCAGGGAGCTAATATTTGTATATGTTCAACAAAGGTTTCTAACTATTGAGTACAATGGGATGAGTCCAATAAGTAGCTTACAAATCACACAAACGAGTTTGATTTGTAATTAGTTCAACTCTAGATTAATGTATATTGGCTATATTACTATTTAAATCTAAAGTGAAATTAACAGATAGAAAGAAATATATATTTTATTAGACTCGTATCCATACATCAAACCATTCAGATTTGATTTTTAAAAATTCATTGACTTGCAACGAAACAAGCATTTTTCACACAATACACATTACTCGTTTCATCAAACAAGGATCGATTATCCCACAGCCTTTCACGAATTGGATTGAAGATTAATACTTTTTTATGGAACTTTTACTATTAAAACAAATGAACGTGCATGTTCAATGTTCTATTCTAAAGCCGATACTATAGCTCATTCGACTTATTTTAAAACCAAGATTGAGACACATAATGAGCAAAGCTAATACTGATTTGTATGAATCCACTCTTTCGTCTCGCTTACTCTTGGGAAATATGTTTAGTAACCTATATTTTTTCATTGATGTTGTAATGACACCTTTTGTTACTTCAAAAGAGTGCACAAATATTGTCTACTGATAGGGAATGATTGCACAGTGTACGTTTTCTAACACAAGTTGACAGTGCCTTAAATCATCAAGGATATTGCAGCATGAAAATGACTAAGTTCTTGCAACGTGAGGCTTTTCACCGAATATTTCTTGCTTCCTTACTATTTACCGTTGGTGAGTACATGTTTAATCAGAAACTGTTCAAAGGCCTTACGTATCGGAAATAGTATTGAATGAAATTCTGTTGAGTCATATTTTTGTTGTAGCATTACAATAATTCCCTTTCTGCTAAAGAGGTTTTGACACCAATTTAATTGAATTTTACATCTTAACAGTAGCTACAGTTGGAATAAAGCAAAATAGTTGTGATATAACCTTTCTCTGTAGATTAAATCCTTAAATTTTGCTTTGCTAAGGACCACATGATCTTTTTTTATCAAAACACATAATTTTAATGTACATTTGAAAATATGAATGGACAATCATGTGTCACGAACTCACACCTTCACTGAGTGATGTCTGAATTCGTAGTGCACACTATGGAAAACACGCGCATCAGATAATGTAAGGTTTCTCATTGCAATCTTTATGGGCAGTGTTCTAGTGGTTGTAGAACTTTGCATCATATCTGTACTTTTATTTAGCCCAAACCTACGACGTTGTAGCCGACATTTGGCATTAAATCATTGTCAAGAGGAATTGGAATGTAGCAAAGAGGGGTGACACGACGTGAAATTGGTGAAACAGTAAAACAGTGTCATCAACAGAGCTTTGATCATTTCCAAAGTTATGGTACCGCTGCAAGACGACATACGCAACGTGATACCTTTTTCTTCTACTTCAAGCTCTGCGACACAACACCAGAAATGCCACCCAGCTGAAATCTGATCTTCGAACCTAGCGTGGGTTCAACGTTTCAACAAAAAATGTGCGTGATTGCATGTTTGTTTGAATTCCCTAACTTCCTTAACGTGGTGCATGTCAAGATTGGGCTGCTGAGCATGTCGATTGGAATGTAGTCCTCCGATGTTTACGGATGAGTCCAATTTTTGTTTCAATTTTACTGATAGACGGGCGAGAGTTCGGAGAAGACGGAGGCAACGTTTGGCAGACTGCTCAACATTACAGGTATAGAGAAGGTTAAGACATGGTGTGGGTTGGAATCAGCTGGGAAGGATAGACTAATCTGCATGTTCTTGTGAATGGCATCATAATGGTATCCGTCACAGGAACAATCTTGGTGTCTGCCTAAAACCTCGAGGATAATTTAATCCTTATGTATGACAATGAACGTCCATACTGAGCAAGGTTGGTGGAACAGTACCTTCAAATTGAAACAATTGAGCTTATGGAGTGGCCTGTTCTTTCGCCGGATTTTAATCCAATAGAATAAGTATAGAATTTTCTAAAAAAAAGCATTGCTAGACCGTGTGGTGTATCCAAGCATCAAACAGGAGTTCGGGGGATTACTCTTTGAGGATCAAAACGGTTTCCCACAGCAGCAGATTAAGCGCCCAATTGGCAGCATGAGAGGACGATGTCAAGATGTAATGCTTGCTAGAGGCTCACATACACTTATTGGCACGTTATTGACTCATCGCTTTTAACCTTTTGTTATCTTCAGCTGCATTTACATTTTGGACAGTGAACTTTCTCCGAATAGAGTAATCCATGTTTCATAAGATGTGTTAAATGTTCAAATGTGTCATTGTCAAACATTAACATATTATATTCATTCTGAACAATAATCAAGAGATTACATTGCATGGTCCTTAGCAAAGGTTGAATAGAATAGTTTTATCCACCAGTAGAGGCTTACCACTCCGCCACCATATGTTCCATGTCATTAGAAGAAATGTTCTGTTTATCCAAGTCAATATTTCCTTAATAAGAATTGATCATATCTACATAGATTCTATAGCTTGAAAGTTACAGTTATACGTTTTGAAAATCGGTTGCGGATAATGTAGCTGCAGGTATGATATCACATTTTTATTTTCAGAACTAGAAACTTCCCCTTTAGTTTTGTGAACAATACCTTATAAAAAAATAATGTTCTGATGGATTCAGTCAACACCTTAATGTTATACACTTCATTCTCAGTGGGTGTTTGCCTCGGCGAAACAAGCTTTACCTTATCAAATGATCTTATCACTAGTCTATAATTGTATGATATTTCAAGCCTTTAAGTCGTCATTCATTTGAGTTTAAGAAGTGTGTACTGCATGTATGATTAACCAGAAACTCGTGTTCAGCTTGCATAACTGCAAGTGATGTCAACCTAGCTCTGATGAAACCCGCTATCATGTACTCCACAAGTATTTCTGCAAAGACTAACCTTGAGGCCGGTAACGCCGTAGACGGAAACCTTGACGGTAACTGGAGCCATGGAAGTTGTTCACAAACTCATCCAAATTCCAAGAATACTGGACAATGGTGGATGGTGGACCTTCTCATGACACACCTCATCATCTCGGTTCATATTCTATACAGACAGGATAAACTGAGTGAGCAAATTGAAATTGTTTCATATGTAGTTTTATGAATAAAAGGTGAGTCATATTTTCATCCAACACCTTTGAAATTGTGGCGTCATGTTATAAAGAATGTTTATATTATTTTTCGCCTTTGATATTGCATTATATGTGCACCCCTGCAGGGTATTACGCCTATAACGGGAATAGATTTTGATCATTTTCTTTAATTTTAATACTTTCGTAACAAACAAAATATCATATTTGTGTAATGACATATCATGTTTACGACATCCGTGCCTAAATAAAGTATATTTCTTGCTATTCGGAAATATTAATATTTATACATGAACTAAGTGTGCGATGGACACTCTTAACAAATTTAATTTATGTATTTTCGGTTTCGACGTTGTCTAATAGCAACCTTATTCTGAATGGGTAGACGTTAATCAGTAAACAAGGCATAATAATAAAATAATAATAATAATAAATTGGTCATTACTGTGTCTTGTCATTACAATACAATTACAACTACATATTTAACATTATATGGATACAACTGCATTGTTTCAACCAGGCCTCATCACACCAAAAAGACACCAAACATAAAAATCTTACATATTTTCATAAATCTTTACACTCTTAATTGTACACTAGTTCATTCAATGACTCACTAGTACTCACACACAGATTCACCCACTCATCTCCCACTGTCACGCCAACTCCATTTTACTGACCCATAGTTTCACTCAGGTAAACATACCAACTCATCCGTACATTCCTGTGCTCTCGAACTGCCACCATGATTTGTTCTGACAAACAAACCAGCTTACATAACTCAGTCAATTACACATCGATTGACACATAAATTCATGTACAGGTTATGGTAATTTTGGATTTTCATCCTCATCAAGTCTTGAAGAACTTTTAATATTCTAAACGTTTGATTGATTAATTTCAAATGTTCTAAATCTATTCATACATGTTCAATTTTCAATTTTATCAGTTTATCTCAAATGTGTAACTTGATAACTGTAGTCCGAAAATCGTTGTTCTTGCAGCAAAGAATTTTGGAAATTTTGTGATCGAAACCTTCCGATCTAACCCGACTGTGTTTCCAAACAATGAGCCAATCCTGTGTCTGCTCTATGAGAAAGACAGGTTTCCAGGAAATTTAACACTCTACTGCACCCAGCCTGTTCAAGGTCGCTTTCTGAGGATTAGAAAGCTTCTACCTTCACCCTATAGCACCTTGACGCTTTGTGAGGTGATGGTTTATGGCAGTCTTCAAAAAGGTATTTACAGTAGCTGTGACTCTCTAAATGTAAAAGGCAACACACTTTTTTAAATTGCTTATCTACCCATGGCGATTTTATACATAAATTGTTTAAAGCTTCGAGAAAAGCACACAATTTGGACTACAAATCTTGTCAATAAATAGAAACAACTAAGGGCTTGAATAACTGTAATTGCTTCTTGTTAAGAATGAAAAGCTCTAGCAATGGTTTCAGCTAGTTTACACATCTTCTTTCTAATAAGGCCCTTGCAAAAACAAATCTTTTTAAGAAAAATGATCAAACTCTAAAGCTGAAATCTTATATTCTATTCTTCTATTGAGGACAATGAAAACTTTCAAAATTATTCAAAGATACCAGTGTGGCAAGATAAATGTTTACCACTTCAATTTGTCAAAGGACGGTTGATAATGACACAAAACAAACGAACGTTATCATTTTTTAATTTAGACAGCTGTTTTTTCGACTAAGTATGTATGTGCTCAACATTTATAGAAATTAAAGTAGCGGCTACTTAGTCCTACGCAGCAGAAAGTAGTACATAACCTTTTTTTTAATACAAATACGCTTTCGTAGAAAGTAAAAGGAATCGGTATCTTTGGTATATCTTTCAATATAGAATTGCCGTTTTAATTTTCAGATGACGAAACAACAGTCCGAAAAGCGTTTCTTAAGATGGAATCTCATACACACCTACAGGCTGCATACGTTGCCAGCTACGCAAATAAGACGTTGCTTCACTGTGCCGGGATATGTGTCCGAGAGAAGAGATGCCAAGGAGTCAACCACAACCATCTGACCAGCACTTGTGTCCTAGTCTTTGACACCTGGGACACTGACCCATCAACGACTGTTGAACACTGGGCACTGTACCGTATTCAATACTAATACTAGCCCCAGGGAGGAAAATACAATGCAGAAAAATAATTGTTGTAAACTCAGTTGAGTCAGTGGATTAACGCTCATTATTCACAATGCATTCCTAAATGAATTTGAAAGCAGCCTTGATTAACATTTTTAAAAACACATTGTTCATCCATTTAACAAACATGGAATTAAATCTTGTGTGTTTATGCTGCAGTTTTTAAAGTTTTGAAATATTTACAATAAACTAACATGAGCATATACTTCGTTCTTAATGTTAGAAGTAATACCATTTTGTTATTTTACACAACCTTTTTTCCAAAGCATTTTAAACTTCTCAGTGCAATAACAAAAACAAACTAAACAAAATCGTCTCAGTTGCAAGTAAGATAGCGGGCGTTCGTCTTGAGGACATTATTCTCCATGGTAAGAAACTTGCATATAAATTGGCCGCCAAAACTTCCCAAGACCCGTCACATTTCCTTCATTCTGAATACCAGCTTTTACCATCAGGTCGGCGCTTCAAAATTCCAAAACTTAAGACAGCTAGAGCACCCCGGTCATTTATCCTCTCCAGTATAAAACTTTTAAATGAATTGTAACTGTTATTTTATACTTGCTTCGGATTTACTTATTGTCTAGACTTGTTGTTATTGGTCATTCTGTCTTAGTGCTTTTGTTGTTACTCTTGCTTAACCGGTCCTTGTCATGTCTTAATTTATTATTTGTGCTTTAAGTCCTATTTGTTCATCCTGTCTTAGTGCTTTTGTTGTACCCTTGTTTAACCAGTCCTTGTCATGTCTTAATTTATTATTTGTGCTTTAACTCTTATTTGTTCATCCTGTCTTAGTGCTTTTCTGTCGTTACTCTTGTCTAACCGGTCCTTGTCATGTCTTAATTATTATTTGTGCTTTAACTCTTATTTGTTCATTCTGTCTTAGTTCTTTTGTTGTTACTCTTGTTTAACCAGTCCTTGTCATGTCTTAATCTATTATTTGTGCTTTAACTCCTATTTGTTCATCCTGTCTTAGTGCTTTTGTTGTCACCCTTGTTTAACCAGTCCTTGTCATGTCTTAATTTATTATTTGTGCTTTAACTCTTATTTGTTCACCTGTCTTAGTGCTTTTGTTGTTACTCTTGTTTAACCAGTCCTTGTCATGTCTTAATATAAACTAATGGGTAAAAAGAAAAGATACCAAATTGCAAGATTGAATATTTTGTTAAGAAAGCAGTGAAATCTTAAAAACTCGACATGGAAATGATGTTCTTATTTCAGTAGTCATATGAATCACGAAAATGTTTGTGTTTTGGCGATCCGTTCCCGGAAAACTTTATTAAAGCGTGAGATTGTTGGATCAAAATAACGTGTTGCACGTGCATCGTTTGGATATAAAAGATGTCTGGGATCTTCAACTGCACCGAGAAACATGGGAAGATTATCGCCAGAAAAAAGAAAGAGAGCCGTCGGAATGGTACAAATGGGTGCAACGCATGCACACGTAGCTACAACCCTGGGCTGCAGCCGTATTACCATCATCAGGCTGCTGAGACGATACAGGCAGACGGGAAGGACAGTGGACTTGCCGAGGAGTGGAAGACCCCGCGTTACAACCGCCAACGAGGACCGCCATTAAATAATTCTTCATCTGAGGAACCTGGTCCTGACAGTGACAGAATCAGCGGCGACTGGGCTTGGACATGCTGTCAGTCGAAGAACAGTGGCCAGACGTCTCAGACAGCATGGTATCCGCGCCCACAGAACAAACCGAGGCGTGAACCTGACACGTCAACATCAACGTCAACGTCTCCTTTGGGCACGTAACGTTCGGCAATGGCAGGCCCGTAACTGGAGAAGGGTTATCAGCGTCAGCGTGTTGCCATGGCCTGCCAGATCACCTATCGAACACTTATGGGACCATTTGGGGCGTCAAGCCAGGTCATGAGCTGTCGTTCCAGGAAATCGCCAAGACCTTGCCCAAGCCCTTAGGTAGGAATGGCAGAGAATACCAGACCGTGTCGTCTTAGGTCTGATATTCTCAGCACGACGTCGAGTTCGTGCATGCATCGAGGCGCGTGGCGGCCATACAATATACTGACAAACTTGTTGATGTGACTTTTCCATTCTGAGTTGCTGATCGAATTCAGGACAATTTCATGCTTGCACTTTAGAAGGCTTTACTTGTTTGCACGACTGAAATGACCGTCGTGATTCATTAAAATGCATTAACTTAACTTTAAATTTCTGAAATTGGCCGATAAACAACTTAAATTCGCTTTTTCAAAACACCGGTTAACAAGCACCAGTGAACAGAACTGAAAGCATGGTCACTGTAGAGTCCTGCCGCATGACATCAAGGAGGCGCCCTTGTTTTCACCAACATTTCAACAAATTAAAAGTCATCCAAACAACCCAAACCTTCGATTTATTCATTTATGATTTAATATATATTAGTAATCTGTATTGTTCCAAGCGAAAGGGGGGATAGCGCGGTGGTTAGCGCGTTCGGCTTCGGAACAAGAGATCCATGGTTCGAATCCCGCCAGCTTTGTCTGCAGTAGAGAACTATTCTACACGCAGTCAGGTTTGGGTGCAATGCTAGACTGAATTTCAGCGCAGTATTACCCATGGTTCGCTAGTTCCAGCTGATGCTCGCAGATTTCACCGCAAAGCATAGCCACAATGGTGTTGCATGCTTTCTCCCTACAATAATACTTGCAGCCGCGATATGAGTGAAATAATCTTGAAAGAGGCGTTAAACACCAACTCACCTCACCTCACATCCAAGCGAAAGATAATATGATGCCATGCGCACTATCCTACAGCATTTGCTCATTAATTACTACGTACAACAAGTTCACTGAGTTAAAAAGACTCACAAACAGGTGCTTGTTATGTGATCCCATCGCATTCATATTAAATTCTTAATTTCATGGTCTCTAATTACAGGTATGTTATTATATCATTGGGTATTGCATTCAAAGACAGAAACATAGCCACACGTACGGTGTGAGATGTAATACTAGATATGTTAGATAACTACAAAGGAATCATCCACTTACTGCTAAGTACTTTGTTGTCAAGAAAGTTAATTAAAAGAAAATATATTCTGCGAAATATGGTATAAATGTCACAACAGTAAACATATTTCATTAACAACTTCCATTTTTTCTAAGACAATTTACATTTCATAACGATAAATAGCCTGCATGATGTAACCATTTTTGTTATTCAATAGTGGTGGTAGTATATCTTACCACCACTATTGAATCATTTTTTAAAATATAAATCCACCTCGGAAAACTACGTCCAGGGATTGTCACACTCAAATCAAAATGTAAATGACGATTGAGAAGGCAAATTGACATGATGACGCAGTACTTAATCGTAATTATGATTTCTTTCGGTAATGCTATTGCCAATATTTTGCTGTTGAATAAGCTTTCAAATACAAAGAGCTCCAGTTTCATCTGACTCTTTAACACGTCACACACTGGGCGTGGCTTCGAGTCATGCTTCGATGATTTTGTCAAAGCTTTCCCCAGTCTGATTAGGCGGTTATCCTAAACCGGGGTATGAAAGGTGTTTTAGTACACTGTAGTCGAATTCAAGTGTACATTTTCTATTTTTCATACCTTTTGATGCGCATAAGTGAAACTAATACAGATAAAAAAAATTACAATAATCAAATTTATGCATTATGCCTCCTCTTTAAAGGCATGATAGTACGCTCTTCGGTTCAAGTTCCATTTAAAGGCATATGCGGACATAGCCACCCATTGTAAGTTTCTATCGACCCAATGAAATACCCCTTATTTTTTACAGCTGACCTGTACTCAACAATTAACAAGTCAAGACGCCCGAGTTCGGCTTAGAGATTTAAAAAAACTATGATCAGCTGAGCAAATTTTTTTTAAAATTACGGACAGTTGAAAACGGCTGAACTACTAGTGTGTGCAGCTTTTTAATTTACATAAACTCTGAACTGAGAAAAATGGATGGCATATTTTTATTAAAGCAATATTGAAATTAACCGATTCAATAAACATGATAAAAGCTTTGTTAATGGATTATGGCAAAATTCGAATATTTCCGCTAATCATGGTTCGGATTTATTGTAACGTTGCACTAAATACTTGCGGTCATGTAGAATCAACTTCATAACCTTAATGCGTACACACGATGGGAAATCAATAAGTTCATAGAAGTGAGAATTAAAACACCCCTAAAGACAACTTCGTTGATGTCATTATTGAGATAGGCCTTCTGACGACAGTGTACAGACTTGTACAAACAGACAACCCTTCCCGATCATTTACTTGAGATTTTTAGCCTGTTGAACACAGCTACCCTCCTGTAATCATAGAGAGTTCTTAAACTGAGAATCGTCCGGTTATCAATTTTCTCACGAAAGAAGGGGTGAATGCGATCGAAATACATAAACGTATGCCCAATGTTTATGGGAAAAGAGCCCCTGAATATTCTATTGTTGCAAAATG
Source organism: Phorcus lineatus (assembly GCA_921293015.1). Classification (NCBI taxonomy): domain Eukaryota; kingdom Metazoa; phylum Mollusca; class Gastropoda; order Trochida; family Trochidae; genus Phorcus; species Phorcus lineatus. The sequence goes on from OV121091.1 coordinate 30,708,885, forward strand.
GTTTAAAGGTGCTCGCGGGTACTCGAACGATGGCCAAGAAGGCCTGTATAAGCCATAAAAGATGATATGGTTGCATGCACGGGTCAAGGACTTAATCATGTCCGATCGTAAAAAAACACTTATTTTCCTCTTAGCAACTAACGCAAAAGGAATAGAAAGTTGAGATGTTGTGTACCGAATCCTTGATCAATTGATGACGCTGAGTAATCTAATCAGCATTACTGCACATTTTTCCACATTGAAAAGTTCAGGAGAAACTACGAGAACTAACAAGAGGCTGTAAAGCCTCAGATAAAAGTTTCATTGTCAATACTGCATATCAATAGAACCTTTCATTTACCCTGTTATGAACACTCACTAGTACCTTACAACTGTTTCATGCAGTTCCCTTAATTTCTTTCCTCTCGGGAAATAAGTTTCAATTTTACAAGTGTTCGTATATCGTGTCGTGATTGAACTATCATTTCACATGTCGCTGTGTTTCATCATGATTGTTTTTTATTTATCATTTGAGTTTATAGAGGCCGATTCAGGACTTCAAATAAAGTTCTAAATGCATACTTTTGATCAAAATGTAGCTTAGAAAGCTAAAGGTAAACATTTGACAAATGAACAGTTATATTACTAGACATTGTGTTTATGGTGATGTTTATATTGAATGGTGAGAGTTGAATCTCCATCTTCTTATCAAGTTCAAAAACTCTAGAAAGCTTTTTTTTTAAAAATACACTTGGAAACTTCAAATAGAATTTGACCGGTGAATGGACACTTCACTAAATTATAACATGTATCAAGTATTATTAGTCTTAGTATTCAAAAGTGGTTAAACATTAAGTGGTTGATTTCTTGATTGATTGGTTGTGGTTGATTTTGCTGGTTATGTTTGAACATTTCATTAATAAATAAATCCTTTAGATAGGTCATTTCTGCAAATGCTAATAAATACTAATATCTCATGTGCAAATACTTTAATAATAAAATGTGGTCTGAGTTATCGAATTTTTATCGTCAATTGATCTTTCAGCCAGAAAATTCGATAACTTTGTAATTGAAACATTTTGGTCCATATGGTACATTTTGGTTCATACGATATGTGACACCCTTACCTATTTTAAATTCGTCCTGGCACTACAAATAACTCAGTCTTGCTAACTCAGCATACATGAATCCGCTTTCGCTCCTTTTATACCCTGCATGATCTCTTTCAAGCCAGAAGCCTCGTATTGCTTGCCATATAACCAGCGAATGAGAGGACTCGCATTCGGCAACAGCGGCACAACACGGATGGAAATTGCGTTGAGTTCCAGATAGTACTTCACGCTCCTTGCATAATGACATTTCACTGGTTGAAATAATAACAGGTCAACTAAGCAACGAATATCAAAGCGATCCAGCCGCACGAGGCATTTGCCCTGAAAGAGATCAGGGTATTAGGAAGGAGCGAAAGCGGATTCATTTACCCTGAATCTTATAACTGTACAGTTTTACCAAGTTTATTGGTGACGAAACTGCATGAACATCAGGTTTCATTGACCTATCGTGATACTGATTCTGATACTGATACCTATTATCTAAGTCCTTTCGATTTGTCGGTTCATATTGACACATGCCACGGTCATTCAAAGTATACGCAGTCAGCCCCAAAAAGAGTTGTGACAAGTTCACACAAAGCGTACTTGCTTATGATAAAGTAGTACAACAGAACCTGCACAAGTTTGAATTGCGCGGCAGTTAGCGCCCCCTAGGCCGACAGGGGATTCCCCGTTCGGAAATTTTGAAAACAATATATCGTTGGATGCGGCGTATCAAAAGTCTTAGAATTGGAGTGTTGTAAGGCAGGTAAGGTTGTCTATATTTAACCAAAACGATTATAGATGTGCACTGAATAGTGCATGAATGTAAATGCAACTTGATGTTGCACAAGGTTTTAAATCCAGGTTGAGATGATTCGTCTTTCACCATACAAAATCTACACATGATCTGGCAATCTTAAAATTCACGAATTTCCTTTGTATGAAGGCAATGAATGTATATATTTTTATAGAACACATATATGGTTAACATTCATCACACAATGACAAAAGATAAATACAGTGTGAAAATATATATAGGCTATGCAGTCGTGTTGCTGCATTCGATTTGCAAAACGATAACGATCATAGTGATGAATAATTATGAAGGCAATTTACATTTACACTAAGTTAGCGTGTCGACATTGTTATTAATATCGTATTTCCTTGATTTAAACCGAAGATATCTGTTATCGAAAGTCCCCTTCTTGAAATAAAGAAATTTGTATATACGTAAAAATTGCTTGAATCAAGTCTGGAACTGTAGGAACATCGGGTATAATATTGGTATTAACCTATGTGGTAGACAAATGATATCAATTCGTTATTAATACCTACAATTCAAATGCGAACAACTATACTTCTAAGCTAAGTGTCTGGTTATGATTGAACATTTTATGAATAAAAGAAATTATTTAAATATGTCCTTTCTGATAGTACTCATAAAAACAAGGTCTCAGTATGCACATTTTATGAATAAAAGAAATTCTTTAGATAGGTCCTATCTGATAATACCCATAAATACAAAGTCTCAGTATGTACATTTTATGAATAAAAGAAATTCTTTGAATAGGTCCTTTCTGATAATACTCATAAATAAAAAGTCTCAGTATACATTTTATGAATAAAAGAAATTATTTACATATCTCCTATCTGAAACTAATCGTATATAAAGTCTCGGTATGCACATTTTATGAACAAAAGAAAGTATTTACATAGGTCCCATCTGATAATACTCATAAATAAAAAGTCTCAGTATGCAAATTTTATTAATAAAAAAATTCTTTACATAATTCCTATCTGATAATACTCAGGAAAACAAAGTCTAAGTATACATTTTATGAATAAAAGAAATTCTTTAAATAGGTCCTAACTGATAATACTCATAAATACAAAGTCTAAGTATGCAAACACTTTAATTTTAATGTGATCTGAGTAATTGTATTTCAAGAAAACTGCACTTTAAACCAGAAAATTCGAAAACTGTGGTTGAAACATATTCGCCCATTTGGTCCATTTTGGCCCATGCGATATGGGACATCCTTACCTATGTTTAAATCCATCCTGGCATTTTCAAATACGAGGGTAAAGGAAAACAATTCGTAGAATAAGCGTGATGTAACAATCCATCGTTTTCAAATTATCAGTTGAACAGGTGGCTGATCAGTTGACTGATTATAACGCTTCAGATCGAGAATTTTGAAAAAAAAATAGCAGTCGTCTGAATTTTTCATATTTCGGTTACCTCTTTTCTCGTTTTAGATGAAAAAATATCCTTCACCTGTCAACAACTATACTTCTAGCCATAAGAGTCGCCATCATATAAAATATTGACTGGACTTTAGAGAGGAACATACGTATATTAAATGTATTTTAACATATATTCAACAGTCATCTTCGTACTTCAAAATAGCAATTAAGATTAATAATAAAATGCTTGTTGCGTCGGAGACTCATTGAAAAAAAGATTAACCGTATTTCCCATAATTTTACATCTACTAGACAAACATAATCATGTAGCCAACCTCTGACACTTGTAAAATTATTATCATTATGATATTGCAATATCAAGTCAAAATAACCCCACGTGTACATTTGTTTTTAAAACATTTTGAAACAGTCAAGGTTCACCCGCAATAGATGGTGATCAATTTTAAAACTAATTTAGTCTTGTCATCATTGTCCTTAGTTTCCGATTTAAAAATAAGTATCCGATGTTTTCGAATTTAGCGTCTTAGGATGAACAAATGCGTTAAATGATTTGTCAGCATTTAATTTTGAGTCTGAATTAAAATGATCAAATATTAAGCGGGTACGGTGGATTTAGATTTACGGATATTTTTTTAGATATAGGTGGTTTAACGATGATCATGTCTCATTTACAGTATACCCTCAAAGATTTTCCAAGGAGTCCGGGATAACATCTCTAATTATATTAAGCGCTCGCCGCTGTAATTTAAACTTGCTTTGACATGCTACCTGAGTTTTAATTCTCGATTCAACTAATTTAATAATGTATAATTTCCGACTGAAGAAAAAACGATAATGCATTTCAACCATAAGAATAGATACATATTTGGCGCATATACTGCGCATGTGCTAGCTTTAGACAAACATTTCGTAGGGGAATTCCCGTTTGGAAAGACCTATTAACATTAGCGAGGTAATAATATATTCCGTTGAATGTAGTCGTCTTTACTCTGAACTGGAACTACATCACACTGAAATAACCATGTAAGTAACACGCCCCACCAAATGGAAAAACACGATGGTGAATTTAGATAGATATAGGCCAAATATATCTTAACCGGTATCAGCTTTTTACCTGAATTAGTGAAATCTCGGATAATCTTTATTCATTTGGAAATAGTGTTGATATATTATTGTATGATTATATTTCCTTTGCTTGCTTATTTATAGACGAAGTTGATAGTGCTTTTTTAACAAACTGATCGGTCCATATATAGTCTTAATCATTACAATTCTTTATTATTATTGGCTGGTATAATTGGTCATATCAAAGGATCTTCTTGTGTCGTAAACAGGAAGCATGACGTCAATTATGCTACAAATATCTATTCAGATTACAGAGACTTAAGATATATAGTTAGTGTCTCGTTTATTCACATGCAAATGACATACCACATAGTATTGAAATGATGATACCATGCAATAATGACAATAGTTTTATAAATATGGGTTCTTGGTCAGATTACTCAGGCTACCACTCTTAGGAAGTGTAGTCTTAATTGTCGGGAAATCGATTAGTAAACGACTATGCCACATATACTAAACTAAACAAATAAAGTTTTGAATATGTTGAACATTCAGCACAGTTCTCTGGGTTACTTTACTTAATTATTACATATCACTTTAAAGCTTTCCCTTGAAAACATTAAAACAATGTGTAATTTACCAAAAAAATAAATTATGTACATATAAATTGATCAGTGTAAATTGGTAAACATGCAAAAGAAAGGCTTTCAAGTTAGAACATAGCAGAGTTCAATGACAGGTGTATACTATGTGTCGCATGTTTGGTTAAAAACATTTTTATTCCAAAACTGAAATGTATGCTTTAAAAAAAACATTTACCCACATTACTGGAACAGTTGCCTACCGACTTTATTTTGCTGTTGTCAGTCCTAATGCGATTATGTCTTGAGTTAGAGTATAATTAAGTAGAGATATTTTGTCTCAAACGTCTCAAACTGTAAAAAAGCAGTCATTCTCAGTGACCAGAAGGATAACCTGCTTACTGCATTCATAGAGTACGTAACGTGAAACAATTACACGACACCTGAGCGTCTTCATTTCATAGTTGATATGATTATGACTATCAGGTAATAAATATGACATCGATCTTCGTTTTGAACCAAATTTAAGTCCAGGAAACTGCTAGGGTAAAATCACTTTGAACAACTTGATAGCAAATAGTCATTATCGTCGTATAAAGAATTGGTAATAATGCCTTGATTCTTGACAAGATTATAACAAGCAGACACATTTGCAAAAGATAAGTACTTATTCATATGCTATTGACATCCGGTCTTATTGATATTATTCTCAATAGAGATCAATATTATACTGAAGTATTAAATGTTTTTTGTAATGCGATAGTTGTTTGTAGTGCGATTACAAGTCATTAGGTATCTTATTTTACAAAGTTAAGAATTATCATTTGCACACATACGATATTGAATTAAATACATTGGATACATATACTATCCCAAAAAAGTTACGCATAGGTGATTTTTCATAATTGAAATCGAAATATTTCTATTTGTATTATTTCTATTGTCCAAAATATTACTGATATTGATGATACTGACAAGTTGCTTTCGTTTTCTTTTCCAAAAATGGATCTTGCATGGAAATGTTGACTTTGGTGAACATTTAAAGGGTAAATCAAAAACGTTTCGCCACAACGCAACTCGTGCAATTACGCACGTGAAACTTTTGTGGAAAATGCATGCAGTGTGTGGCTATAAAAAGGGATACCGCATTCGGATTTGCCACTTGTATGGAGATTGATTTTAAGACAATCCACATTGCCACGTCTTGACGCTGCAACAAGAAACATCACCATCGCAAGACTTCAAGCTGGAGAGTCCCAATCTTCGGTGTCAAGACGTCTCCATGTTAGCAAGAGCACCATTTCAAGACTTTTCGCTAGGTTCGTCCAGACCATCACGACAAATGACCGTCCTCGTTCAGGCAGGCCACGTGTCACCACACCAGCTCAAGATCGCTACATCCGGGGCATCCATTTGCGTTATCGCACAACTACTGCCTAGTGTACTGCAGGCAACATACCAAAACTGAGAAGAATTTCAAGCCAGACTGTACGGAACAGGTTGAGGGACAATGGATTGAGAGCCAGGAGACTCTACGTTGGCAACGTTCTACGTCGTCAACACCGTGTCAATCAACTTCGTGGGTGTAACACAGTGAGTGTTTGGAATCTTCTCAACTAGCGCCGAGTTTGGTTCGGTGATGAATCCAGGTTCCTATTGCGGAGGCGAGATGGCAGAAACCATATGTTTACTGACGTCGAAACGAACGTTTTGCCCCTTTCTGTGTTCTTGGGGTGGACAGATTTGGTGGAGGCAGTGTTATGATGTGGGCGGCGGTATCGTACACTGGTCGCACCAATTTAATCCACGTTCATGGACATTTGACGGCCGTACGCTACAGAGACAACATCCTGCAGCCAGACCTCCTGCCCGTTATTGACTTCCACCGTGAACTGTTCCAGCAGGACAACGCCAGGCCACATACTGGACGAGTCACTAGGGATTTCCTCGCCAGAAACAATACTAATAAGTTCCAATGGCTGTCTCGTTACCACGATTTGAACCCAGTTGAGCATCTTTGGGATGAACTTGATAGACGTCTTCGTCAGAGTCAACAACAGCCACAAACTCAACAAGAACTGGCTCTATTTGGACAGCAAGAGTGGCAGACGATTGCAAAACCAACCATATAGCGTCTAATCCAGTCGATGCCAAGGCGGGTGAGAACTGTCATCAACGCACAAGATGGCCACAACAGTTACTGATTTTCAGCGGACGTCTGTGAAATATTGTGAAAGCCATATCTCATATTATTACGTAATTTTGTTAATTGATATCACCTTAAATCTGATGTAAAAATTCACACTTTTAACTTCATTCCCCTTGAATTCATACGCGTTTGAAAATACGACAATTTCTCTTAACAAATCTGGCTATGCGTTTCTTTTTTTGGATAGTATACATTTTGTACGCAAACCTAATTCAGATCAAAATCAAACGTATTATAATACATCCCATTCAATAGATATTAAGGTTTCTATAAGAAAAAATGTGTTATCTAATGCGTGTAGATTTCACAGGGGATTTCCCTTTGGGATTCCCATTCAGGGGAAGTTTACAGGTGTTTCCCCTCCAGGTATTTCCTCCTGGATAAGGATAATGTAGCATGTAGAACACATAATACATGTTTAAAACGTGAGTGGCATTCTTTATTACTTACTTCATAGATAATTATATATAATACACACTTACGTATATACTCATTTATACATATATATTACACATGTATACATAATTATATACTAACTTCGTGTGTTTTTCAATATATATATATATATATATGTGTGTGTGTGTGTGTGTCTTCACAGCTAAGCTTATTAACGTATTACCGTATGTCATCAAGCATTTACTTATCAAAAGGGGTCGGAATTTAGCTTGAATGGTAGAAGTAAATTGGGGGATCTCGTTGCGCAGGCACCTATTGTTCAGAGGTACAGAAGCAGAAATAAAACTAGTAACTTCACTACAAAGCAGTTTATTTTAGTTTATTTAAGTAACAGTTATTGCATGTTTCATTTAGAACAATAGTATATACCATATATATTTCAAAGATAGCACTTTATTGTACGTTTCATATAGAAAATTATGATAACATTATGTTCAAATAGACCATAATATAATATATATTTCAAATATAGCACTTTATTACATGTCACATGTTCACGTGTTGCATTATTACTTTATTGTATGCTTCACATATATTTCATGTAAACAGTCACAATTCTTACATTTTACATACATTACATACATTAATTTCAATCACAATATCACAGTCCAACTCTGATCTTGCTGTGACACGTTTGTACTGTGTTATAGCATGCTAACATGACGACACTCGTGAAAAACGTGTCCGTAACCTTCATACACTAGGTTACGACCACCTTAGAAATTTGGATGAACTCAAAATTGACCTGAACGTTGGCCATGATAAATGATACTATGCTGGTTATTTACCACCATATATATAGAGGATATTCTTATCATTATAATCACTAATCATTATCACTTTTATAAAATTGAACAGATTTCATCATCACACGACTGAAATTGGTTAACACTTTTCAGCTGCCAATGAGGCAAAGGTTAATTAATAGAAGGCTAACTGTGCTCACTCCAGTAACTGGTGATACGACCCCTTTCCTTTAAACAACACAGCTAATCCTAATCCCTACAGGCTGCCTGCACAGTGAGCTACCAGCAAGAAAATAAGTCATTGCAAGTATTTAAAATTAAGTTCGAAATGGTCAACTAACAACTTATTAAAAAAGTTAACTGATGTTGAGTTTTTTTACTTTGTTTATTGGTACGTTTGGTAATGGGTTTCCGTTTATTTCATTCATTTCTCAGAACAGAAATATATCCGGAGAACTTTTTTTACTGTTGAAAATACACAAGGTTTTCTAGTTTATGCTTTATCATTTCATTAGGGGGATTAATGTTCAAACAAGTAGTTTGAAATTTCCGTATGTGTTCCTCAAACTTAATTTTTGTCTATCTTTATCTATTTTAACTGTGTGTCCAGAATCGCATGTACACAAAGCATTTATTTGTTAGCTATTTGCAATCCACACTATCTGTAATAAAGAACTTGTACCCATAGAATTTGAACTTCCTCAAAGTAGCTAGTTGTTAATAGACTGTATAAAGTTCGTAACTTCGACCAAAGGCTAGTCAGCAGTTTCTATTTATTTGACTAAAATCCCCTTATGACATATGTTGAATCATGTTTTTAAACTTTGTATGCACCTAAACGACCAGTTCATTATAGCGTACACAGTTTAAAGTATATGGACAAGACATTACAAGTGAAAGTGGTTTAAACATATTTTATTACATGAAAGGGATCGGCAAACAAGCCATATGGCTTATGTTAATGCCTCTCCCATACAATACAAAAACAATTGAAATAACACGAGAATGGCATGCAATCTTTATACAAAAGTTCTATAAAACAATCATTAGTATGTAATATATTAAAAGATATCACAATTCTGGTAATCATGTGGCCGTTCATTCATCATTATAAAAAGACTTGTAAGTTGTTTAAAGAGTTTAACTGTTATTAAATCGTTTTGAAGAATGAATAAAGTAATGTACAGATTCTAGTATTTTCTGGTTTATTTCTCTCCCTTTATTTGCGTTCCCAAAAAGTACACTTCTTAAATCAAAACCTTTCTTATAAAAATAACAGTTTGGTCTCAGCAATAAGTAACAGGGACAGGTAAAAAAGTAGTGAAATGCGTCTTCGTTTGAGTGACCACATGAACAGGCGGGTGAATCAAAGATATATCGTTTGTATTTGTCTGCATTTAAATCGCTAAACCCTAGCCTAAGGCGACAGTGTAAAATTTGTAGGAGTCTGGGTCCAGAGTTAAAATCAAAGTGGAGAGGAGATGACAATTTGTTTAGTAGCATTAGTTTGAAATCATGTAATGAAGTTGCTTTCTTCATATTGTCGGGAAGCTCGTTCCAGCGTCTTATTGTGTCTGGAATAAATGATCTGGCATATAGTTCTGTCTTACAACGTATGTTTTGAAGGTCTGTCTGGTTTCTTAGATTATAATTAGAATTGAGGCTGACTGAATCAGGCACAAGATCACTTAGATAATCGGGAGTCAATTTATTGATCATTTTATAAAAGAGACATAGTTTTGAATCAGCCCTTCTTTCTCTAAGGGGCTTTGAGTTAGTTTCCTTATAAATGTTTTGGTGACTTGTCCCTCTTACCGCACCGCAAATAGTTCGCAGTGCGTCAAGATGTAGTTTCTCAAGTTGGAGCTCTTGTTGTTTAGTACAGTTGTCCCAGATAACAAGTGAAAGTCTACCGGCTTTTCGTTACCAGTATATATTTTCGTATTGAACTGCATACCGAAAGATTGTTTACTTACCACTGTATCATACTCAAAAGATCACCCATTGTCCATTTTGAAAATAACTATTCTTTAATTTATTTTTCGATCGTGTTGTCTCTCGCGCAAGACGAAATAGAGAAAAGGGGTCATATTTTCGCAAACCCGATATCCTTAAATTTCGATTATATTATACAATTATAGACTTCTGTAGAGGTCAATATAGTTTTTTATTGACCTGAGTAAATCAATATTGACCGAGCTATTTTTTTCGAGTCTTTAAAATAAAAACAAACGCAGATATGAGAATTCTGACGATTGGTTTATAAACAGAAATCATTTCCCAAAATTCTCTTTAAAAAGCATCGGCATTTAATCTGCCCCAAAACACTAGCAAAGAGACAGGAGGGTCAATATCAAAAATTACACAAATGTGGAGACAAGTGCACAGAAACTCTCAATAGTCACATGAATCATGGACTCTTTCATAAGTAGCGAGTGTGACCGCCAAGTGACCAAGCACACGCCTCCTCGTTGAAGTCATCAGGCGTCGGAGGACCTCAGCAGAAATACTGTTCCATATGGTTAACAGAGCTTGCTCAAGTTCCTGCTGGTTATTTGGAGGTGGCACCATCTGTCTTAAATGGCAGTCAGGTGATCCAAAAGGTGTTCAATGGGGTTCTGGTGAGTTGGCTGACAACGGCGAAAAAGTGACGTTGGCGTTCTCGAGGTAGTCTCTAACAATTCGGGCAGTGTAAGGTCTTGCCGTGTTGTGTTGCAATATCAATCTTCTTGGCTGTTGTTGGATGAAAGGAACGACGATAGGTACCTCCTCAATGTATCAGTGGCCAGTCAGATTCCCTCGCAGAACAACCGTCGGCATTGTTATTTGGCCACAAATACCTCCCCATGCCAAGATGCCTCCGCCTCCAAACGGGTGAACCTCTCTAATGCAGTTTGACGCGAGACGCTCGCCCCTCGTCGATAAACTCGAACCCTGCCATCGTTCCTATATAGGCAAAACCTGCTCTCGTCAGTAAACAGCACCCTCTTCCAGTCACGTCGCTGCCACCGGCGTACAGTACGTGTCCATCGTAATCTGCGTCGACGGTGTAAATTGGTCAAAGCCATTCCACGGAAGGCTGGCTGCGTTCGATGCGATGCATTCGTGTAGAGGAAACGATTCAGAAATCTATCATTTCCTGTTTAGAATCAAACCCATCTTAATGTTTTCATGAAAAAAATAAAAGTGAAACCTTTCTCTTACCTGGGAGTTTATTTATCAGAATTTCACTTTCAAAAGTGATGTTTTTTTGGCCCGGTGGTATACACAAATGTTTCAAGCTTTCTGATTATTTAGAAGCTCCAGAGGGGATTCAACAGGTTTTGTAACTTTAATATAAAACATACTCGCATTACAAATGTTTAACTTTCTTTTTCAATATAATGACCCACCATCTCAAGACAGTTATCCCACTTCTCTTTAAGGCTTTTGAAACCACTTTAGTAGGAGACTCGTGTTCACAAGCACGGGAGACATCGATACAGGTCATATACAATATATAACAAGGCAATCCACATAGACATATCAGGCTCCGATATATGTGCTGTTATAAACATACTCATAAAGTGACATCGGTAAGTATCACTCGTAACGTATTCATAAATAGTCAATCTCCAATTTAAAAGTGGGTGTTGTCCATATGTATGCCGTCAGCTAGATGACTTAACTGTCTGTCAACAGAAAGCGTTTTCTCCCCAATGATTTGTCAATAACTCAATATCGGTGGAGCATGTAAAATAACATGACGAGAAAATATGTAGAATAGGGAGGCATATGATATATATTATATGAGGAAGATCAGTCTATTACGGTGTTGATAAGAACTATTCGAATTCCCCTCAGTAACATTTATCGTCTTGTCTTTGTTGATAAGGTCTGAATCTTTAATTATAAAGTCTCTGACGTGAATGCTCGAGTTATTGGACGAATTCCAAGTTCGTCAATTCCCTTTACGATCTGTTGATCAACATTTATGTATGTTCGTTTAACATTTAAACTCACTGACCACTGAGTTGAGACATAATTATGAGTACTCTTGCATAGGAGTCGGGTAGAGGCATGACATAAGTAACTTGTGTAAATAATGGCATAATGTGCAACAGGTATAAATGTGTAATAAGTAAAACTGTGATGAGTAAAACTGTAATTAGTAAAAATGTGTGATAAGTAAAAATGTGTGATAAGTAAAAATGGGTAATAAGTAAAAATGTGTCATTGTTTCATTATAAGAAATTGGAAATAAATGGATAAAGTTCCATATTCGGAACAAATAAAATCGAAAGAACTACTATATACCTTCACTTGATACTGCAAATTCACCAGCCTTCTACATTTAGCAGAGACTTGTGGAATTCCATGTAAACAGCATAAACAGCGTCACGTGACAACTAAGGTGATTCCCCCTTCAGGAAAATTCTGCTGAGCACAAGACTTGCCAGAATAGATCGATTGTTGCATCTTAAGAAGGTAAGTCTAGTTATCGAAGAATGTGAAATGATGGTCTCTATTTAGAAACGTTACATTTTTTAAATAAATGCAAAGATCAAGATACAAGATCTAAAATGTTTACTAAAATTCTCGAGTCAGTCTTTCAATTGCATATGTTCGTACTTTTGTTAATTTATTGATGTAATGTATTCATGGCGATATTAGAGCTTCAATAAATAGTTAGTCGCCTTTTATGAAAATGAACTTTATCATTAATTAGAAAAAAAATTAATCTAACCTCGAAATGTAACGATATACAATTATGTTATGCCTTTCAATACATAATTTTTTTAACGTTGCGGTGAGTAATGAAAGGGGGTTAACTCTGCAGCCACATGATGAAATGAAAACAAATTATGCAACATAGATTATCCCGAAAGACTGGAAACAAGAGAATTTATTATGTAACGAGACATTTACGGTGCCTGTTATTAAATAGATGGTATACTGTATAAATACAATTTTCACACTTGAATCATAGAGCTACAAGTTTGTGCCGAATGGATGTCGCCTTATAGAGGGGAATTACCTTTCGGAAACTCCAAATAGGTATTCATCGTACACAAACGATAATAAAACTTGATTTATGGTTGTGTAAATAAGCAGTTAGATAAACCACTAAGTATTCACTTATGTTTGATATAAATCTAGTGCCTATCATAAAAGAACCGAAGAATCATAATATCTGTCACAGAAAAAATATGATTCAAAATATCGGCATCCATTGAAAATAATAACCTTCTGATGATTCACCTTGAAGTTGAACTAAAAAGTTGAACTGAATTCATTCTGTCAAAACAATTTTTAAACATAAAATGAACAAGTCTTTATTATTAGTTCTAAGAAAGCTTAAGGTCAAAGAAAAAGAAAGTGAGGTTATTTCTGGAAATGTGTAACTACTTTTCATGGAAAATTCATTGAAGAAAGTGAAAGTAGTCGCATACATTACACAGAGAAAACAGATACGGTATATATATTCAGATTTTTGCTGTATTAATGAATTAAAATGAGGCCAATGTTGTCAAGTAAGTAAATGGTTGCCAACATCGGACCTGAGATTTGGGAAACACGCGACAAATGTCGGAGGTCAATAACATGCACGTCAGGTTTGTGACGGATGATTTCCAAAGAGTAAGATATCAATGAAGAATTTTAATGATCATACAAAGTGTATTTTGATAAAAAAAAAAAAAAAATTATATCGAGCATAGGATATGAACAATTATATAGGATGCTCTTTAAGTCATTTAAATTGACAGGGTATTAGATTGAAATTAAATCATCCGAAAACCACTTCCATTTATGTAGTGGTAACATGGCGGGCGTATTCAAATGGAATGTCCATCGATAATTTTTGTTTAATTTTTTTTCAATTATCATCTTATTTGATCAAATTAACATTGCAGTTTATGACCATATTATCACAAAGAGTGACACATGCAGTGAAAAATTACCATGGCGTTAGGTTTCTGTACCTTTGGCAAGATGAGATAAAGATAATTCCAGGACTATTGGCAGCATTATTTACAATACGAAACACATAATATTTGTAAATCCGCAAAATCATAAGTACATGTTGATTCATGATGTATTCATATGTATTATATGCCGTAAAAGTAGATGACGTGAGAGTATTCCATCCAATTATCATCATATTTGATATTCCCAAGTTAAGTTGACATCATTATCTCAGTTATAACAAAGGTGGGTTATTACTCAATTGGCGATATATAATATATTACTACTTTGAAAATTGACCTTGTGTTGATTATTCCATCATGATAGATATCTTTAGTTAATCATGTTGACTTCAGGAAATGAGATTATTAATGGCTGAAGTTAATGAGGGTTATAATGTACGTCAATTATTTAAGATATGATACAGTTATTAATCAACCAAAGCAATTTAGATATCACCATAATTTAGATAACAGTTGATAGTTGAAACTGTAGGGTATCATGGTGACTATCTTTCAAGAAATGATATTTTAGTGTATCCAATTGTCTTCAACAGTTCATAAGTGAAACTGTAGGGTATCATGGTGACTATCTTTAAAGAGATGATATAGAAGTTTATCCCATTGTCTTCACATGAAACTGTAAGGTATCATGATGACTATCTTTCAAGAGATGATAAAGCAGTTATCCCATTGTATTTCAACATTTGAAATTCACCTTTAAGTGATGACAAACATCGTGTTATTATGTTAAGTTTATCCTTGATTGATGAAATAAGGCCAGTTTACTTAGTATCCTCTTGAACTCAGCTTTTAGTGATGACAAACATCTTGTTTATTATGTTGAGTTTATCCTTTAAGATATGACATACCTGAGATTTGGGAAACACGCGACAAATGTCGGAGGTCAATAACATGCACGTCAGGTTTGTGACGGATGATTTCCAAAGAGTAAGATATCAATGAAGAATTTTAATGATCATACAAAGTGTATTTTGATAAAAAAAAAAAAAAAAATTATATCGAGCATAGGATATGAACAATTATATAGGATGCTCTTTAAGTCATTTAAATTGACAGGGTATTAGATTGAAATTAAATCATCCGAAAACCACTTCCATTTATGTAGTGGTAACATGGCGGGCGTATTCAAATGGAATGTCCATCGATAATTTTTGTTTAATTTTTTTTCAATTATCATCTTATTTGATCAAATTAACATTGCAGTTTATGACCATATTATCACAAAGAGTGACACATGCAGTGAAAAATTACCATGGCGTTAGGTTTCTGTACCTTTGGCAAGATGAGATAAAGATAATTCCAGGACTATTGGCAGCATTATTTACAATACGAAACACATAATATTTGTAAATCCGCAAAATCATAAGTACATGTTGATTCATGATGTATTCATATGTATTATATGCCGTAAAAGTAGATGACGTGAGAGTATTCCATCCAATTATCATCATATTTGATATTCCCAAGTTAAGTTGACATCATTATCTCAGTTATAACAAAGGTGGGTTATTACTCAATTGGCGATATATAATATATTACTACTTTGAAAATTGACCTTGTGTTGATTATTCCATCATGATAGATATCTTTAGTTAATCATGTTGACTTCAGGAAATGAGATTATTAATGGCTGAAGTTAATGAGGGTTATAATGTACGTCAATTATTTAAGATATGATACAGTTATTAATCAACCAAAGCAATTTAGATATCACCATAATTTAGATAACAGTTGATAGTTGAAACTGTAGGGTATCATGGTGACTATCTTTCAAGAAATGATATTTTAGTGTATCCAATTGTCTTCAACAGTTCATAAGTGAAACTGTAGGGTATCATGGTGACTATCTTTAAAGAGATGATATAGAAGTTTATCCCATTGTCTTCACATGAAACTGTAAGGTATCATGATGACTATCTTTCAAGAGATGATAAAGCAGTTATCCCATTGTATTTCAACATTTGAAATTCACCTTTAAGTGATGACAAACATCGTGTTATTATGTTAAGTTTATCCTTGATTGATGAAATAAGGCCAGTTTACTTAGTATCCTCTTGAACTCAGCTTTTAGTGATGACAAACATCTTGTTTATTATGTTGAGTTTATCCTTTAAGACATGACATACGTCCAGTTTACCCTCTTGAATTCACCTTTAAGTGATGCAAACATCGTATTTATTATGTTGAGTGTATCCTTTGAGAGATGACATCAGGCCAGTTTATCCTCTTGAATTCGCCGTTCAGGGATGCAAACATCGTGTTTATTATGTCGAGTTTGTCCTTTGAGAGATGACATCAGGCCAGTTTATCCTCTTGAATTCACCTTTAGGTGATGCAAACATCGTGTTTATTATGTCGAGTTTGTCCTTTGAGAGATGACATCAGGCCAGTTTATCCTCTTGAATTCACCTTTAAGTGATGTCAAACATCGTGTTTATTATGTTAAATTTATCCTTTGAGAGATGACATAATGACTTGATTATGTTGACAACGTAATTTAAGATGACATGGCTTTACTTCGTTTACCTGGTTGATTTCTGTTAAAGAACACAGTTGCACTTTCTCATCTTGTCATCAGCAATTGAGGAACAGCATACTTTAAGTTAGTCATAATGTCTGTATCATTTGAGATTTCATTGTTGTTTATTCATATTTTTATATGGTTGAACAAGTGAAGTAAATGCCGTTAGTTTCCTTCTTATTAGATACCTGGTAAATTGTATTAAATACCGTCGTTGCTATCTAATTTCACATCATAACGTGTTCTGAATACGGTTACTCCATCGTATTACACCTGGTGAAAGTGTAGTAATTATCGTTGATTCCATCTTCTTTCAGGTGAAAAAATGTAGTATTTATCGTCATTTCCATCTTATCACAGCTGATTAAGTGTAGAATATGTATCGATATTTCGTCTTGATTTAGCAGTTCAAATGTAGTAAGTACCGTTGTTTCCATAATATTAGAGCTGAATAAGTAGTAAATTCCGTTATAAATTTCAATCTTAATTCAGCTGTTAAAGTGTAGTATATACCTACATGTATTTTCCAATCTCATCATAACTTAACAACTGTTGTATATACTGTTGTTTCCGTCTTATTACATCTGAATGGTAGTAAATATTGTCGTTTCCATCTTATTCCATCTGGCAATTTAGTAGATACCATCGTTTTCATCGTATTACAGCTGATTAAATGTAGTATATACCATTGTTTCCACCATATCAGGGCTGATTAACTGTAGCAATAGACCATTGCAGTTTATCTGTTTGAGCTATCATTTATTCAAAAATACTTTTATCTTGCCTATCTAAATACACATTTCCCGTTTGAAAGATTGTTACATGTGACTGTCACGCTTGAAAACTGAATAGATTTTAACAGAAGGGTGATCTTGACATATGACAGACAGAAATGTTCGCATAACATTTTATTGTTCTTAACTAAAATGATGTTGACTCAAGAACGATCCTATGATGGACAGACATCCAGAACAGTTATCTCTGTCCTTCAAATTAATGTTAATTAAATACCTAATATTGCAAACACATATGTACATTTTCATCCAATTTCCTCGTTATTTCATTTCATGGACAATCGTGTATAGAATCTTGACAGTGAATACCAAATACGATATCCACATGTTATGTTTTTTTTAAGTGCATGTACATACATAGTAATTGTGCTCGCTTTATATCAATTTCTTTTAAATGTCAAAAAAGCAACAAACAAATATGTAAGGGTGACATTAATATAAACGCCACATGCATAAGGTTACAGGTAGAAACATGATTGTCTGATTTGGCACCTCATCTGTAAACGGGCATGTCATTCATTTACTGTACAGAACAGAACAGTAAACAGAACAGACATTTTTTTCTCATGATTCACAACAGTAACATATAGAACAGTTAAATATATTGCAACATTTTACACCGGAACGAAATAATTCTACTTTTGATACAAATACTGAGAGGATAACGGCCAAGTTTGCAATAGACCATATAATCTGGCGTAAACATTTTTACTTTGAGAATATATTAAAAAAATTAAGATAAAGCCGTTCAAAACAAATAATATTTTCAAATCCCCACACTTCAGATGAATATAAAAAGTTGAAAATCTATATAAGTTGATCAAATAGTTTTAACTGACAATAAAGGGGAATATCTAAAATATTAACTTTACGCAATAATGCCAATATTGATATTGAGGCTTGCCCATACAAGCTTTTAATACATTTACAGAAACGACCATTGTCACTAAATAAAGTACCAAGATAAGCATATTCCTTAACAACATCAATATTACTATAAAGGAAAATGTTCTATTTTAAAAATGTATTTAGCCAAGAGAATTAAGATCGTAGGTTTTACGCACTTTTGATCTTGTCACATTGTAACATTCCGAATCCTGCTCGACTTACGAGTCCATTTCAGTTTGTCGCTCACGATAGGCTTGTGTGCTGATACATCAATGGCGTTGATGAACAGGATCAAAATTAAATATATATCACGAGATATAAAATACTGTGATTAATAATATATTATGAGCAATGAAATATTGGGATTTATCTGGGAAAAACACAAGTTTCTATCAAGCCACAGTGACAATTTATTATGTTTTCACTATGACCAGAGCATAATATATCGTCTCTGATCATTCTTTCTAAATGAAAATTACTTTTCTAAAAAGAGATTATTTTGATAACGCACTATTATTTCAAATTATATCTTTGCCCATGTTAATCGATCAAATAAATCTGGTACTTTACTCACCGCAACAAGTATCCTCTTTTTTTATCGCAAAAAAATCTATTGCATAATCGGGATTCAAAATGAAATTTTCACATTATTATGAAGGGAAAACGTTTAATAGCATACAGCTTGAACGTCTGTCTTTATGTTGCGAATATCGATTATATTTGAAACGTACCAATATTTAATGGCTATGCAATGGCTATGTATGCATGCATGCATGTATGTATGTATGTATGTTTGTATGTATGTATGTATGTATGTATGTATGTATGAGTTACATGTGGAATAAAGACTAAGAAAATGATAATGAATTTCTACAATTTCTAATAAATTTAATTACATGACGTGACAACCACAGCAATCATAAATTACCATTTAACAACTTCAGGAAATAGAATAGATTGGACCATGACTGAAACTTAACTTCCCTTTAAACGATTCAACCATATTGCATACACTTTCGATTCATTATGACTTTAAAGTGAGCTAATAACGTAGGAACTATGATGATATAAAAATGTTTACACATATATTCTACGAGATTTCTATCACATGATTAACTTTACAATGACAAGCGTAATACCGTGCGTAGAATAAATAAAAGTTCCGACAGTGTTTATATTCATAAACAAATGGCTTTTTAACCTTTTAATCTCATTATCTCCTTCTCTTGCCTAACGTCTGAATGTTGCTTGGTTAAGGGAACAACGAGATTGACTTCCTGGCTCAGTAGATGATTTTTAACCATATCATTAACTTGCCATTAACTTAAAAATTCAAGTATAAGTGTATCGATTCTTTAAAGTGACACATAGTATATTTATGATATCCTGAATTCCGCACAAATCGCCTTTTAAAACATATATCTTTATCTTTAAAATGCCCAAATTATGAAATGTTCTTGTTTTCAATGAAAATTGGGAAAACTGTCATAGTAATGTTACAAAGTCGAACTTCTGCGTCCAATTTCCATGTATCTTCCCTAGATGACCTACTTTACACTACCAATCCATGTTTATATTAGTGCCTTCTGTAAACAATTTTTCAAAATTACGTTTGGGATATTGTCCGGTTTTCGATCACAAAACACGACTTATGCCAATGTATTGACGATATACAGAATTTATAAGCTTTATGTTACTGATTTACAGAGAGAGACACTATATTTCGATAAATTTAAGTCATTTATAAAGGTTGACATATTTGACTCCACCAACACACTCTGTGCCCCTTTAACTATGTACAGTGTTAGTTTGATAACAAATATGAAATATCAATGCGAAATTATTTGTAATTACAGTGAAAATGTTAGATGTATTCAGTCACCTTCATATGTCCGTCTTCATTGAAGACATAACTTCTGTGTAAATGAATTTAGGACAAATTTAATTGAATCTGGTGAACTTTCGCCGTATCAAGTTCGCCTAGTTGTAAAATGGTGTAAGGAAAATAGCATTGTTGGGATTCCCCTTGGTGGACTTCGTTTGGCTATTTATATACATGTAGCACAATGGCGTCAGGATTTCCAAATTATTTGTCCGCCTTGTTTAACGATGATGTTACACGTCAGCCGATCTGGTAAAACCCACTTTTTTTATTGGAAAATTGAAAATGACTCATTTGGGTTCACAAAAACTTAACATATCGCATCAACTTAGTAGGTCGTTCTACTGAAAATTATATCTTTCACAAATAGCCATCACAGGAATAACCAATGATCTATAGGCCTACAATGTATAGATCTATATATTATAAAGATGGACAAGCACTCAGCGTAAGCATATCTCATCCTTCCTGATTATAAACACTTGTTCGATATAGACAAAGCATGAAACGCAATTCGAAAATACTGAACTTGAAATGAAACTTTGAGAAACAACTATATGTACAGTAGGCTAGTCTTCTTTTTTGAAGAACACAAAAAGTGAAATTGACAAAAATGGAATCCTGTTCATAGATGCCTATACATATAGTCATAATGAACAGCTGTTTGTTAATGCAGTTACCTAATCATTTGATAGAAATTCAATTTGGATTCAAAGTGAAATCTATATAATGTCGAGTCTTAATATACTATCAACTTAATTGCATTGGCTATGAAGCTCAAGAGGATTTGAATTAGTTTTTATAGCTTAAATGAGTTAACTCATTGAGCCTAATTTTGCCCTGGGGAGAGGGATAAAATATTTTGGGATGAACGAAATACCAACCCTATATTTAAAGGTGGGCTTGGATAAAATTTCCAAACTTAATTGTACTGGTTTCGAAAACAAATGTCAAAGGGTTGTGGGAATTGCATGGTAAGGTTTCAACTTTCGGTTTCATTGATTGAGCAGTTTTAGAGAAAAGTAGTGTGAAAGAATATTCAAGGACGACATGTCATGCCAGTCTCCATGGCCTACGATAGGACATAACAAGAGTTAACTCCCTTGACTTCAAGGATCGTGGTTAACTATCTTCTGGCGATAGGTTAATTTGAAGTAGGAAATGAATAATCAATGGAATTTCGAATGCCCAGAGCAAAACACTGACAGTTGAAACCAACGTGTTTTGTGATAAATTGCTTGGAGGTTTCAATTAGTCATATTTTATCAACTGTGCATGACAGTCAGAATCTTTAACAATTTATCTATTTACCTCTCTAGAGATATTTCATCATTGGCATTTTTAGTTATGAACAAACTTCTTAACATGTATTTGTCGTTATCAATAATGACGCTAACTTTCCGATCATATTTTCAACTTTCTGCGTTAATGTTCGTTATTATTTACTTGCGTATCAAAAATACCAACATGCACTTACGGTTTAGTAAATGGTCAAGTGACTCAAGTCAATGAAGAAACAAAAACTTCTGGTGTAGGCTATAATTCCTTGATTCGTATAACAAAACATGTGGTTTGTAATCACTCCCTTCTTTAAGCGTTTGTTCTCCACATGTGGGAAACGAGAATTACTTACAACTCATGTGATAAAAATAAACCTTACGCTGTACATGTACCTCGTATGGCAAGTACTGGCTCCTTTGACTAGTTACGCTGCGCCAAGACGCTGCGCCAATCTACATAAAAGCTAGTTCACTGTGACGCAGTCAGAAACCCGACTTATGTCAGCCTAGATAGGTGCTATATTCACGTTCACTACGTAACAGTAATGTATTTAAAATCAGGTATAACGTTTATAAATTTTAGAAACGAAACACATTTATTACATTTATGTCATGCTTGACAGAATGTGCCTTTTTCGGGTTTTCTTGCTTCAATTGTATCAAAATCGAAAAATAAAAAATATAGGGGTCGCCAAAATATATGATGGACTATTTATGGGAACTTATGAAATTTATTTTTATAGACAAATTCCTTACCGTTAGCGTGTTAGAAGACGAGAACAAGATAAACTAGAAGGTATAGTAACACGTGTAATAAACGGATCAGTTAATTAAGTCTAAATAAGATATACCAAATTAATTCATTCATTTACAAAATCGTTTTAAAGAACCAAATTTATTCTCAGGTCAATTACCGATAAACAAATATAATCGAGTTAATTGTTCTGATAATTATACATACAAGTTATACAACAGTTTTATAATTACTAATTGCATGATCAATGATATTGTATATTTAAAATCCTTCGTCATGTTAATTGTTTTACATTTCAAGATACCGACAGACTACATTTCATAGGTAAATAAATAAATAGATAAATAAATATATGTATCCGTTGTATGTATGGCCTGAAGAGGCTCGTTGAGCTGAAAGCGCTAGCCATTACAATGGATTGTTTTTACTTCTTACTTCATATTTATATATAATTTGGGGAGCTGAACAGCAATTTCAAGATTGTGAACTTTTTCATATATATATATATATATATATATATATATATATATATATATATATATATATATATATATATATATATATATACACACAATATTTGAAAAAAAGTTCGCAAGTATACAGTATTATATATTCAAAGACAAAAAATGACACATAGCCATCATTACTCCAACATGTTTCATTGATATCTTCAGGGAGTCTTGCAGAATCATTTTAATCCGATATCAGTATTTCAATAGTATTGACTCATCAGGGATGAAACGATAGGATCGTGAACATCGCATTACAAGCGTATTTATAACAATATATATACGTATGTACAATGTAGGCCTACAAGGATATATTGTAAATTATGCTAATCAAGTGACATCATGGTTCTTCCTTGTCGGTCTTCTGATTGGCACAATCACTCTCTTATGAGTTTACCCCTTGAGCAATGTTAATATGACATAATCCCTCTTTTTTTTTAAATAGCTGCACTGTAGTTAGAGATATATATGTCAGTGATTTAAGGGTAATCAAATAAACAGCGGTATCTGCTATCATTATTGTGTTTCTGTGTAAGGTTACCCTATTTCTTGGGCATTCGAATCAGTTTTACCAACATAGATGCACTTTTATGACTTGAAGAGTCCTTCATTGACACCTATAGACCCTTGAGCTAAGACTTGTGAATGATGTTATTGTTTAAAGTAAAATGTTATGAAAAAGATGTATGTTAATTATTGTTTGTATTGATGGATAATAAAAAGTTTTGACTCTTTTCCCGTGACTTTTTTTCCTGTGCCTCTTTTCCGGCCACCAGCTTGTTGACCAATTCAATCCATTCGCGAGTTTCACATTAATTTTTTTCTAGTTGTGCGCATGCGCAGAACAATGTAAACATCGACTGGTGGAGTTCCGGTCTGACGCTATGCAGGTCGCTAGTGTAAATCATCTGTATTATCGAGTTGAATATACAGAATATAACCATCGCAAAGTCAATGTTTAGAGCATGACAATGGCCTAAAAATGAGTATTCAAACTAACGAAATAATGAATTTTGCCAACATATGCGCCATATTGACATTTGATGACGACAAAGAGTTAGTTTTGGAAGCAAAAGATCGCCAGGTTTTGATAGATTTGGCACTCGTGGAGAGTAGTTTACACAAAATAAAAGTTCAGTGTCTTGCTTATCTTATCGGTTTTTTTCTTTTTTATAGACACAAAGAAACACACACAATGGAATATATGTATTTTATTTAAGATTAATTTTTTGGAAATTAATATTTATTTCTGATGCCATTTCTCACTTCGACATGTCATCCACTTGTTCAATGTGATGATTGTTAACCTTGTTTGTGAGGACAATAATTAAAAATTTCATATGAAATATTTATCCTTTTTGTAAATATATAAGATAATTTTTTTGGATAACCAGCGATATTTTAAGATAATTTGTCTTTGACCAACTACCTTGAAAACTATTAAAAACATAATAGTAAATTTGATGTATTTTCAGTGTTATTTTGTTGTCATGTCTATAGGCTTCAAAATCAGATGAACAAAATATGTGGGGGCCAGTAATTACTACACTTTGATTGCAAAACATTATATATGATTATAGAAATCATAACATAAATTATTATGTCTCTGTCAATAATCTAAAATAACATGTAAGTAAACAAGAGAATGGCTTGAAATTATGAGGGAAATATTATTCAAAGGGAAATATTAATCATTGAAGAATTTTTTTGGTTTTAATTAAGTGAAAAAGGACATTCCCTTGAATGTTAATATACCTATCACAATAAACATGAATAACACATGGAATATCAAAAAGGTGTGCGAATGTTAAACCTTTACAAGATATGTTAAGATGTTATCAAGCATCGGACTTCATAAATATTTGAAGATTGCAAACATAATCTTTCAAACATTCTGGTCATCACTTATTATGCTTTGCGGAACTCATGTATATGCAAAGACATTTCATGAATAATGTATGTGCAAAATGCCAACTTGCCTAATATGAGATGAATAGAAATGTACTAAATAAATAAGAGTTAATAAGATTTGACTTGTGGTTTGGTTTTAATAAAATCATGTTGAATTACTTGCACCTTTTTATTTCCATGCCAGGAGGTAACAGGAAATAAGTTTTTTTTCCCTGTACAAATATGAAGATGTTTTTTAACAACAGGTATAAAGGTATGACCCCCAAAAATTGTACATATAAGTTGATAAAGCAAATTTGGTTAAATTATATTTGTAAGTTGGATGTCCTTGGTCTTTTCAGGTTTTCAGAAAATTAAGTTAAATAAAAACAGTTTTAAACATTCTCTATCAATTTGTATAATAAGGATTCTTTTTGTTCTTCTAATTATATTTTTCATCAACTCACTTTTTATCTAATCCAAAAGTCTTGGCAATCTTTTCATGTTCATGCCATATACTTAAATTTGAAAATATAAACATATTAATTGTAAACATATAACCAGTTTGCCAGTGTTACTATTGTCATTTTACAAAGATATAAAATATGACTTCTTTTTGTTTATTTTATTATCAATAGCATTATATGACTTCATCTTGTTACAAAGCAGTCGCAGTTCTGTCCAGAATTAAATACAACATTTGGGGTGAGATCAATATGTTCCATCTTTTTCTAAAGCATGTCGATTGAAGTCAGAAAGAGTTTTGAGAAAGTGTATTTTTCAACAAAAAAGATTTTAAGGTCTTTTGAAAATAAGTGAAAGAAAAGAAATTAAAAAGCAAATTTTATTAGATAATGTTTCAACAGTTTTTCTTAATTCAATACAGGGGTTAATACTTTCAACATTTTATGCAATAGAAGACTACAGTGATAAAAACAAACTGTGAATATGAGTTTTTAATTTTATTCGATTTTATTCATTTCTTATTGATAATATTTTTGTGTGTAACTTATGTAAAAGAGAAATTGAATGAAATTTTATCAATATGATAACCATAAAAAGACCATTAAAAAAGTACCAAAAAACGGTCTTCCATGTTTCCTGCAAATAATTTCAAGATCGACAGATGGAACTATGATTCATTCACAATTGGTTCTTAAAAGATGAGGTTTTACATAAAGTCTAAAAAGATTTAAAAACCAATGTCTATGTTGATCCGATCAAGTTATCATCGACGAGTTGTCTGCTTCGTAAGAAGTTCTGTAACTTAGATTAATCGGTCGTAATTCTGCTTGACAACAGACAATTTTCGTCGTGAGAGGTGTCTCAATACCTAGAGACACAGGAAAAAAAATTCTATCATTCTAACTATTTGTAAAACGAGCATTACGCTTGTTGATCTGTCAAGCTCCTAAGAAATCCTTACTATTAGCCAAACCGGAACTCCACCAGTCGATGTTTATATCGTTCTGCGCATGCGCACAGCGAGTCGAAAATTATTGTGAAACTAGCGAATTCATGAATATTATTTTGAATGAATATACGTCAGTTATAATGGCTTAAGATTATTATCATACATACACAGAAAGCAATTCACATGTCGTGTTCAATCCACTATCAATATCGTCTTTGATCGAAGGCGCAGTTGGAAAACCCAGTGTCTATTTGCGTGACATGACACGTCGTGGCCGAACCCACTTTCATATTATCAAGACTTTAGCTGTAGAACCACCTAGTAGCTTGTCGGATAAGTATCTGTTTATTAGAAGGATAAATGTAATATTTCAACAATGTGAAACTTCAATTGGAACTATGCTGTGGTATAAAACATCGGAACATACGAATGGAGTGACTGGGGTCGAGGAATCTGTGAAAGTGAATTTAAGGAGGATATTTGTCGGAAGAAAGTTAAAGTGTTTTAGATTATTTATACCGAAGTTTCAAGGATATTTTGAATTTTATCCGGGAGGTAATAATCAATGCCTATATTTGATAAGATTTCAAAGATTTTGTACTATCAAATGTCGACGTTGAGCTGACGTATATTTCTGATGTCTATTTTTAGCACTGGGGACTCCCCTCACGGGCTCACTTCCGTTTTGCAGTGCTCAAATGCTAGTGACAATCAATAGTGTCGCTTACAAAGTACTAAGCATATGAGAGGTACAGCTATTCTCATTGCTAATTTTGTTCATGCAATAGTGCTGAACAAGAATCTTTCTTATACTTGCCAGCCACATAAACAAAATGCAGTAGTTCAGATTATCTGAACTTCGGTTCATGTGCGGTGGCTGCGCAACCGAAGGAAGAATCTGGCATTGTTGACTAAGAAGTTATTCTTCAGATGTTATTTGATGAATAGTATAGTAGAATAGACGATACAGACATTTTAGTATTTTAAGATTCAAAACTTATCACAATTTTTTATTGTTGCAATTCCTTTTAGAATGATATTTGAGAAAATAAACATTTGTAGGCCGACGATAGTTATGAAAAGCATATGAAATTTGTATCACAAGATTATGTATCAAGATTCTGAATTTCTGAGCACTACAAAATATCTTCACAAATATTGAATTATTTTAATTTGTTATAATAGTTTCTGTAGCTTAATAAACGTGACCTATCCACTATGGTCCATCGTTATTGTTTTGTGGGAAACGACAAGAAAACAGATGCTGTATGTTTCCTAATTTTACAACATTATGAAAATAACTGTATCTATGGTTTAAATACTCCCACATTAACGAATGTTTTATGGTGATAAATAAACAGAATACTAAATTCCTTGCCATTTACTATGTTTGGCTTATTTTACGCAAAATCATAAAATTGTTTGATAAAAATATTATAAATGGAAAATCGTTTAGTATCATCTATGACTTCATTTAGGACATTTATCTAGTTGTCAAATCTAAATCAACCAAAATGTTACCCTCAGTAACTTGTTTCAACCGGGTATTGTTATAATCATGTACTGACAACATAATGTATAAATGGGAATGTCCCCTTTTATTTTGTTTCAACGATAATACCTCAATAGGACTGTCCATTTAAAGGGAAACTGCAACCCTAGCCTTTCAGACCTAATTGACCAGCAGTTACTTAACTGCCCTAGACAGAAAAGAGGTCACGTGACACGGACTGGGTGCTGGCCAAGTGAGGTATGGTCATTGTGACAGGGGAATCTGCGCTGATTGAGATTTACGACTCTCGCAGGGCCTCGCTAATTAAACACTGGAAGTTAAAAATGAGAGTTGCAGTTCCCCTTTAAGCTGTTATTATTAAGCTATGGTTGATATATTGTGTTCCAAAACTGTCTATGTCTGACTGGTTATAGGGTGCTTGTTTCTTCTTTGATGTGTCTTTTTAACAAAAAATACATCTATCTACAGAAAGCACCAAGATCTCAACAGTAATCTAGTTCTACAATGAAAGATCAAGATGAAGATGAACCGTTACAAGTTGATGCTGAAGGCGCAAACAAAGACTTCAGGGCTCTAGGGATAGAAATAGGAGACGATCTTCATGATGATGATATTGAAGCACTCAAGTTCATCAGTAGAGACTTCTTGCCTGGTGCAAAACTGGAACGTATGAAGACCACACAGGACTTGTTTTCATCCTGGGAAAAGTATGGAAAGTTTGGCAAAAATCTCTCCTTCCTTGCTGAATGCTTAGCTAAGATTGGAAGGCTGGACCTGCTGGAAGAACTGGGTTATGAAGAAGAGGAAATTGAAACTAAAATAGAACAAGGGAGGTCAGAGATTTCAAAATACAGGAAGATGTTGTTCGAGATTGGAGAAGATTTGGACTCTGAAGAATTGCAGAAGATGTTGTATCTGGTTGGTGATTTGAAGAAAAAAGACAGGGAGAAAATAAAAAGTGTTCTTGGATTCTTTTCATATCTTGAACAAAAAAAGACAATAGACCAACACAACTTGTCAAAGCTTGAAGAAATGTTGAGGACAATCGACAGAAATGATTTGGTTGAGATTATTGTTGATTATAAAGGCAAGTGTTTCTTTAATATACGAGGTTTCATTTAGTTATTCTACCTTTAAAGCTTAATGCATGTGTTTTGCTGTGTTCTGTTAAAGACAAATACAAATGTATCTAGAAAGCATAACACAGGTGAAACTTTCATTTTTCTTGATTCTCTGAGTCAGATCCCCTTTTGTAACAGTGAAGGGAGTTTTTCACTAACAAGGGTTTGTTATGCAACTGTCATCTACTTATGTTGATGTATTTCATATCAAAAGGTGAGGTTCTCTATCGATATGGCCAAGGTTTTAGAAGCTCTCTTAGCATTAAGACAGTTCTAAGCCAATGTTAATGTATAGTATTTACAGCTATCTTATTGCTAAGAGAGCTTAGACAATCTAAGCCCTGACTTATACCAACCTTAAACCATAGAATCTTCTATTTGATTTTAACTGATCAACTATTCTGTTTTCCACCTCCTTTTGGGAAAAGAATATTTGAGATTAAATTTAGATTAAAACTGAAATATGTTTTTTTATAAACAGAAAAAGCAGGACAAGGTCGACCAGAGGAGGGAATGGATACATCAGAAAATAACTTACCGCAGATGTCAAGACC
The DNA here is from genome assembly GCA_921293015.1 of Phorcus lineatus. Classification (NCBI taxonomy): domain Eukaryota; kingdom Metazoa; phylum Mollusca; class Gastropoda; order Trochida; family Trochidae; genus Phorcus; species Phorcus lineatus. The sequence goes on from OV121091.1 coordinate 30,738,312, forward strand.
TGATGTAAATCAGAAAAATGTGCAAGGAACTGTTGCAGAAAGACCTGCAGACCATGCACTTCCTGCAGGACTATCATCCTTACCACCTCACCAAGACAGAACACCTCCTGCAGGACAAGTGTCCTTATCACATCATCAGGCAAGAATACCTAGTGGCCAGCTATCTGCAGGTCTACAGAGGGAGGTTCCGCTTCGAATTGCTTGTGAAGACCGTACAGAGGGATTGAGGGCTGCACGGGAGCCGTTTGGATCTATTGCATCGCCATTTGTTTCCGAACTGCAGCCTGTGACACAAGATGGTACTAAGATTATGAGAAGATTTTAGTTAAATTCCTCTTGGAAATATTTTTCAAGCAGATAACACTGCCTTGAAAGAATCTCATTGCTCTATTGTCTTATTTCAAATTAAAATAAAAATTTTTACAATTTTTATTTCATTAAGTAGAATTAGCATTTCAATTATAAAACTGATGTTATGCTTGAAGAACTCTGTTATTAAGAACAGACGATGTTAACCTATAATAGATAAAATGTATGTAAACAAATTCGATAAACTCAAATATGTCACCAATAGCTTGTGTCACTATTTTATCAATGTGATTTCAATTATTTTATTTTCAGTTATTGTGGATGACATGTTAAGAGACATATCAGAGAATATTGCGAGAGAAGTGAGTGAAAGCAGCTGGCTTGTGTTTGGAACTCAGCTGAATGTGGAGCCTATTATCCTGCAGAAACTCGCAAGGCAATGGCCCCAACTAAATGAAAGGGTGTATTATATGTTGACTTACTGGTTACATTCCTGGATAGGGGGGCATGATTCTGCAATGTCTCGTATTATCAACGCCCTACGTGAAGTTCAAATTCATCATCTTGCGGATAGCTTCAGCCGCATATACAGACCACAAGGTAAATATGCATTTTTTGTAAGTAACAAGGCATACTGAATTCTTGTTTTATTTGAAGTGTGGTGTTTCTGTGTTACTTAATCGTTGCCTTATCATGCAGTGTTTAGGCCTGCCTATAATCATTCATTTTTATTCAAGCAAACTGTACCTATGTCCATGAATATCAGCAGTGTTCATAGAGAATGGAATCAGAAAGTATATCAACTTATGATTTTTTTTCTTTAAACCAAAAACTTATTTGTTTACCAGGTTTGAGGGAAACTGAAGGTCAGTCTTTGACATCAAGAACTGAAAACATTTCAGTTAAAACAAGTAAGAAGTTAATGATATCATGATCATAATATCCTGATAAGATCATTTGTATTTAAGATTTTTGCTAACCTATTTTTTAATCTGGAAGAAACATTCAAATTTTAAGATAATTTTCTTTGTTTGATAATGTATACTAACATTCAAACCACTTTCATTATTTCTGATCATTACTAAAAGCATACTCTGAGAAGTAATAATGTTACACGTTCTTAGATATGTCTAATGATTGTAAATATGAAATTTGAATGTACATAAATGTGCGTTTGATAATATATGGAACTTGCTTTTTGTACAGATGAAGCACAGTATACCCCAGAAGTTCCTGCAGCTCCTGTAGGAAACATGGGCAGCGAGACTGGGACCGTCGGGGAACCAATAGGTATGTAACTCCTCCCACAAGGCTTAATCAATTATTAGTTTGATTGCAACATCTTCATTGACGAGAAATTCTTAACCCGCCGTAGTTCAGTAACTCATTGCTTGCGGCATGTATCTCTCTGTTAACATTGAGTGTTCACGAGCACTCTCGAACAGCCTGGGAAATTCTGTGTTGCTGAAAGCAGGGCCAGATAGGATTTCTGAATAAGACAATCAAATTAAGTGGCACCTGCTGTGGATTAATCTTGTTGAACTGCAGCAAGGCTGATAAGTCAGTAATAGTGAGGGGTTGATATGTATGTAATACAATCACTTCAGCAATCAGTCAATAAATATCTAAATCATTATTGAATTACTTTAAAGCTTACGATTTGATTTGATAAATGTCAGTCAACTGTAATTGGTGTATGGGATCAATCATAACTAAACTATTATTCATAATAACTATTAAAGCTTAAGTCACTTAGAACACAAGTGTCAGAGCTGTGATATGTATATATATTTTGCATCATTAAATCTTTACATCATTCAAATTGATTTCAGTGTTAATGTGTTATGTAGGTATAGGTTAAGTTTATATAAGATCACATCTTAAAGTATCCAATTACATTATATTTTAGGACTTCAATTAACTTACTTTGTCGTTTTAGCCGTGGCTTCACCAGTAGTGGAACTTGTTGAAGATAAAGTGTTACCAAGCTATAGAATGGACAGAAAGCCACGAGGTAAGTTGGAAAATGCCTCGGTTTTATTTCCATCATGATCAACTTTACAGTCTGATTCTCTCAGTTTTAGTGTTACGTTTCTTGAATTAGGAATTTTTTAATGCTAGATTTAAATTTTTGTGTATACCAGTAATTGAATTAGGAAGGAAACATTTAAATGAATCACAGTGACTGTATTTAGCAATGTTGTTGATGATCTCCTCCATTATTAACAGGATTGTGCATTATCATGAACATTGAGAAGTTCAATAAGAATCTGGAGGATCCCAGAGCAAGAGACATGCCAAACAGAGAAGGCTCATCAGTCGATGCAAGTAAGTATCTTTATGATGATTCAGTGTAAAGGATGAAGAAACACAAACCTCAATTTTCACATCTTCAATGATCTAGAGTAAACATTATAATAATTCTCAACTGTACTTTGGATCCACAGTTGGTTTGACCTGATAATTTTATAACCTCCATTGGCGGGCCCAGCTGTCTTTCATTTGTTCCCGCATTTTGGAATATAATTTGAAATGGAGTTATATTATAACCTGTTTAAGAGGACACTAATTCATTTGAAGTAATGTTAAAGCCTATTTATGAAAGTAGGTTTTGGTTATTTAAGGCATGATTGATGATAATGTTGTTCTGAATTTTACTAAGTGTATGTTCCATTCTAGCCTTATGGACTATCTTTTACATAAGACAGCATAGCTTGGCAGGACAGAAATACTGACTCAATAATCCTGCAACTACATGAATAGTCACTTTTCATTCCTTTGCCTGTGATTCAGTTCTGTTTTTAGATATATTGTGTTTGCTTTAGTTCCCAGTCTTTTGGTATGTATGTGTTACTCTCTTCAAACTTAATGTTTGTGGCACTTGGAGCATGCTCCTTTGCGGTATGTAATTCTGGGCATTATAATTATTCTTTTCATTATTCTTAGAATGTGAAATATCTGTTTTTCAGAGAACCTCATGAACACCTTCAAGGATCTGTACTTTGAGGTGCACCTCCATGAGAACCTCTCTAGTACAAACATGGTCCGCCTCATGGTTCAAACGGCCCTCAATGTTGACCACACCAATTACGACTGTTTTGTGTGCTGTATCCTCTCCCATGGTACGACAGGCCATGTCTACGGGTCTGATGGTTGTCTGGTGAACATATCTGAGTTGACCGGTCCATTGAAGACTGTTGTGTGTCCATCCCTGGCTGGCAAACCCAAGCTCTTCTTCATTCAGGCTTGTCAGGGCCGACAGAAACAAGAAGGTATGAGACCTGCATGGATTTGGATAGTGCGTCTTTGGACGTCATTACTTAACCTTTTCATTAAACTTATTAGTATCAAGCCATTCTGATTGCCAATTCATCCAGATTGTTATTTCTTTGTAAAGTGTGTCTTTTGAGATTCTTAATTTTACTTTTTTCTACTAAACTAATTAGTAGCAAGCCATTCTGATTGCCAATTTACTCAGATTGTTATTGCCTTGTATAGTATATCTTTTGAGATCACTGCTTAACCCTCTATTTACTATACTAATAAGTACCAAACAATTCTGATTGCCAATATACTCAGATTTTTATTGCATTGGCTCTTAAGGTGTTAATGTTGCTATTACAAGCATTGTACATCCTTCCTCCAAAAGTTCAGGTCTTCATTTGATACCAATTTAATATTTGTTCTATTGAAAGAGGCAAATAACCGTTGGCAGGTGATCCTATGTTAAAATTGTGAGCTTCCAACCTTGGATCGATCCATAGACAAGCTGTATCCTTTATATTGGCTGTTCAGAACGTTCAGCAGCTTAAGTATAAACACTGAGAGGATTTTGAGGATTGTTATTTATGTCACTTTAATTCATAAATACATTCAGTTATCATTGGAAGGTATCTATATAACATATGTTATCATTTGCTTCTAATTGTTTGAAGGTCATGAGATGGAGGAAGACAGTGGTGTTAGGTTAGACACTGATGGACTACCAAGGGAGGTAATTCCAAACGAGGCAGACTTTCTGATGGGTTATGCCACAGTACCAGGGTTTGTATCCTACCGGAGTAGGTCTCATGGGTCCTGGTACATCACCAAACTCTGTGATATGCTCAACAAGTATGGAAGGAAGTAAGTAACAGGCTCTTTCTATAGATGTAAAATATGTGTTGATAGTTTTAAAACAACTTAGTAAATATCAATGGCTCAGCTTTCGAAATCCTTGTTTTGTTACAATAGTACTGTAGAATACATTCTTTAATACATTCAGTTGGTTAATGCTAAAAAAGTGTTCAATTTCAAAAGCAAAAAAAAAAAGTCAATGCAAATAATGATAAATGGTTCTTTACAAAGTAATCAAGAAAAAGGTTGATTGAAAACATGTTAGTTCTATGAAGGATGAAATTGTTATTTATCCTTGAACATGTTTTTCTCTTCAGTGAATCAAAGGACATCATACTCTTTCATTTGTCCTTGGCCCAATTTTGTCAACCCTATCTTGATGATAATATACAAGTAGTTAACAAAAAAGTTTGTATTTATGACTCAAGGTACGACTTGCTGAGCGTGTTGCTTCTGGTCAACAATGAGATCGGTCGGGCCAACGCGATGATGGACGGCGGACGCTACAAACAGTCTCCGGCACCTCTCTACACACTGAGGAAGAAACTGATATTTTCCTGAGAGGTTGGCAAGCTGTGGGTTGCTAACATGGGCATAGGCTTGGGCTGTAAAACTGAACAAACTTTGATTTGTGGAAGGAAGACAATTCAATATTGGTGTGGATATTTTGGGAGGCAACATCTGATTTATAGAACATTTAGGGTTGCTCTTTGCTGTTCAGGATTGTTCAAATCCCTTGTTAATTCTCAGTTGAATTATTGCTTGGAACATACTGTGATTTGTCAAATAAGGAGGATTATTGTTGTTAATGAGAGATTTTGGTCAAAAATTTACTGTAAACTTCGAGGTGTTGATAAGGAAATTGAGTATGTTCTGATGAAGGTGGCAGAGACCCTTTTCTATTCTATTTGGTCAAAACAGATACCTAACCTCTTATTTGCTAAATTTTGTAAAGCTTATGTAATTGAATTATTGCTTTATGGCTTTAGCGGTGAGAGAATTATCTGTGTTTGCTGTTGGAATGATTGGATTGATATAACCTTTGAAAGCTCTTGGAGCTCTTTACAGTTCATGTCTGTGAACTATGTAATCATCAGTTCAGTTTTATACCTTTGGGTAAGATATGCGAGACAGTTGATTCTCTTTTTGAGACAGCTGCGAGCGGACTGGTTGCACTTGGCTATATGGATTTATTCATGCTCACAGATGTTTTTCTTTTACTTGAATTTATATTTACACTGTATATACGTTATGATATTTTTGTCTGTTAATAGCTTATGCAATATGGTATTGGAACTACAAGTCAAAGCTGACAGTGATAATGAAGTTATACCAATTACCCAAGCAGTAAATGCTGATAATAGTCGTATCATTTCCTTTTTTATGTGTTGATTCATCATTTAATGTTTCTGAGATTTTATCCTCAAATAGGTTCTCTTCCCAGATGTTTACTTTTGAACCAGATGACAAGTAGATTCTGTTTGTTGAAAGAGTGTCAGATTCACCATCCCCCATTGCTACATCTGTAAGATCACATTTATCTGTGTAACCTTCATACGGTTTCATGTTAAGGCATATGAGTTACCCTTTATTATTTCATTTTCTTTCCATGTTTGTTATTTTGACTTTTTTTAATATTTGTTCATGTTTCAAGCTGTTTTGTAAATACTATTCAATTACGGTCCTTCAGTAGTCACCTTGAAATACATTGCCTTGAAGGTAAGATGCCCTTGGATGGGACCATCTGTTTCATTATAACTGTCAGTTTCGACCTGTAGTTTTACACTGTTTTGGATAAGTCTATTGACACAGAGTTTTCATTGACATTGAAAACATAGCGTTTCGTCCCTGTGATACTAATTTGTGCATGTATGTAGTCCCTCAGGTACTTATAGCAAGGCTTGCGAAGGTGCAGTGAAGTATAAGCAAAGCATTGTCTTGTTTGCCTCCATTTTCCAATGGAAATTATTAAAATCCTTAAATTTTGGTTTTGCAAATTTGTATGAACCAGAATTTTTCTTAAAGGCACTATTCACAACAATAAATTGTGAATATTAATAAAGAAAAAATAACACACTATTATTGATATTACTCACAATAGTCACTCAGGTAATCTACCGCAAAACTGATTTGAAAATATAAACATATTCAGGCTGTTCAACATTGCATTATGTAGGCATGAACTACAATATCTACATTTGCAAAGAACCTGAAGAGCAAAAACAGCAGCTGCTATGGTTAATACAACAGCAATTCTTGTAATGTGTGAAGAAATTTGTTAAGTTAAAAATTTATCTTAACAAATTTGTTATCCTTTGTCCTAAGTTTAAAGATTAAAGTATATTCAAGAGCTGAACATATTTCTAGTTCAGCTGTTTTGAACGATCAATATTTCAAAATTGTACACAACCGATAAATTGTTGACATTCTTTTTTGGCTTCAGCCACAAAGAATAATATGTATTTTAAAAAACAAATAGAAAGCTTTAGTGAGTCTTTATGTCCTCATATCCGCGAAAATATTCAATTTGAAAGCAGAAAATGCAATCGCTAGTGTCTTTAATAAGCTATTGTGGGGTGTTCATAGGATTTCCCCACAGTCTTCATCCCACAGTTAATCTCATCCGCTCATCAATGTATCAGCATTAGGCTGTCAGTATTTACATGGAAGATCAAGAAATGCTTTCAGTAAACATAGAATCTGCTTCTAGTAATGTCAGTTTCACTAGTAATTATGATTAGTGGTTACTTTTCAGCGAGTTTTCTTCACTAAATTTTAACAATTAAACAAGTTATAGCCTAAGAATGGCTATGATAGAGAGAGAGATCATAGCTAAGAACCTCAGCTAGTACAGAGTTAAGGACAATTAACATTTAGCATGGATGAACCGTGTATCTAATAATTTCATTGAAGATTGGGAGTATCTCAATATTAACTTGTGGATTGTCTAGTTAGAGAAACTGTATTTGTTTTTTATTTCATGAATGTTTCTAATGTGTATATATTGTGAGCAAGACAGGAAGTGTCCTCAAGTGCAAAATGCCCATGTTGGTGATTCACAGCAAAGCCAGCCGAGTTTACATCACCCTTACATATATTAATCTTTCTTCTCTAATGGGTGAATGGTAGTTGACCATTGGATACTATTTCTAAAGGATCAGTAGTAACTACAATGATGCTTATCAAATGATAGCATCAACAATTCGTTAATCCAACCTGAATGGAAATAATAAAATTTTGTTTTCCAATGACTTTTATTTTGTTCTTCAATAGATAAGACATTTCTTTTCTTCAGTGTTTGGCGGGTTAACATCAAGAGGTTCCACTATGCTTACTATCAGTGTATAATATATAAATCCCATTCACCACACAGTAACCAGGTAACCACAAAGCACCAATCTTCCTCCTTCCACTCTCACTAAAACTTTTAGTGGCAATCGAGTGCTATCGACTTTGCAATTCCGCTCAAGGGAAATCTTCAGCCAGTCTCAATCCCTGACTTGTCCCATTTAGCTTTGCTTCATTTTGTGAAATACCTTTGAAAGCGGCATTAAACCCCAATTCACCTCACCTCATTTTGTGAATTATTCAAGGGTAGCTCTTCAGCTAACTGTACCTGAACTTAATGATAACTACTAAATCTGCAAGTGTTGCACTCATTTCTCTTACTAGGAGGTTATGCAGCAAGGCTTTACTTAACCTGTGATAGAAACTGATGCCAGTAATGTCTTGAAGGGGAGTTACCTAAATGACCTTCTTCAGCTTTGTTCGTGAGAGAACATGCAGGTACCTATCTGAGTCTTTCTAAGTGGTAAAGCAGCATGTGGCGTTCTTTTTTTCAGTGTTCACTTCAGTTCATAACATTAAAAAAAAGGTGCGCTCTAGGGAAAAAAGGTAACTCTATCAAAATAATATCAATGTTTTTGGTGCAAAAGAAGATTGCATACAAGCTTATTATAGTTTCAATTATGAAAAAATTCTGAACAGGAAAAACTTTTATTAAATGGTTTATTTATGTTTCTCAACGCTAGTGTAGCGATACACATTGCCAACCATTCAACACATAAACATATTGCACATGTTTGTTGCAGTTCATATCTACAGCAGCATTTATTTGTATATATTCAATAAACATGCATAACTTAATATTCACACAGCATATGCTGAAATTTCATTGAATGTGATTTAATTGAGACATCCGTTAATTTGTTTTACGAACATATACAGCTTTGGCTCACATCAAGAATACAGCCCATGGTCTTCGATTCAGTTCAAGTCAAAATCCATAAAAAAGGCTCTTTAATCCAAGTAATATTGCAATTTTCTTTTTACCCTATTCCAATTCTTTAGATGCTGAGGTCATAAATGCCAAATTAGTTTGCATGAATCATACATAAGTACAAAGGGAATAACCCAGCTTCTGACTAATTAGGATATTCCCGAGAGTTTTTGTACTAGAGTATTGAAAATGTAGTACAAACACATTCATATCAATGAGTAAGCCTACCTACAAACAAATCTTACCTGTTACTGTCAGCGAATTAACCAAGTATTGTTTAACACCGTAAATCCTTTTTTATAAGAAATGAGCAATTTCAAAAAGTTTATATTATGGAATGGATTCGAAAGTGTTCATATTTAATGATCTTATTCAACAGTCACATACGTACATAAATCTTTATTCAGGATCATCAACGTTTCTGATAAAGGCATTTATCAGGACCATATACTTCTAGACCAATAGTGCCTCCACTTGTAACATATGCCTGTGGGAAGAAATAACCTAAATAACATTTGTGGTGAGAAAAATGTACAGATGGATAAAGCTTGTTTGTAACACACTATAACTCCATGGGTATGGGTGGAGCCAGCTTCAGCTGGAAGTTCTCATTCTGGAAGATACTTGAAACAGTTCTGTTGTGGGACGACCTTGAGTCGTAGTTGTCTGTCCGTGCTAGCTCTGTAAGTATCGCCAACTGTTGGACAGAGGAGAGAATGCAAAAACATCATTTGAAGCTCTTAATCATGCTCTTTAACTTAGCTAAAATGCCCTTGATACATTCTTTCAAATATGTATGACATGCTATATCTAATACATCAAATGATAAATAACAATTGCTGAGCCAATCAGAGTATTTAAATACATGCCATGGGTAATTGCTGTGACTGTTGAGCAGCAAAATTACCCAATTCATTGAAGAAAATAATTATAATTGTCCACAGAATGATTGCATACAAAAGGAAGCAAAGGGAGATAACCTGGTGTCCTGGATGGAAGACGATATCAATGGAGACAACTTTGATATTCTTTTTTTAGATATAAATGGACACTTACCCTAGATGGTGTTTTCATGGCCTTGCGAACACTTTCAAAAGCTTGTGCATGTTGGGGGTCAATAGAAGACTGAAAGCAAAAGTTAGACCACAGGTCAATCTAGTTCAAACTATATGTAAAGCTCTGTCATTACATCTAGAGAATTACTGATTGAGGTTATGTTCAGCTGATTTTTGACGAATATTGAACCGTTCAATAAAATGAGGGCACGATGTCAGCTTTCAACCGATCAAAAACGAGCATCTTTTGCATCTTGGTCAATATCACATGCAGACATTTACCTTATGTTTGTCTATATTTATCCATATTATTTTTCAAATTGCTTGACCTAATTTGATGATTCACTAAAGCACATATGATAAAATAAGCAACACACAAATATTCCGTCAACAATATATACACAGAATGCTGTCATTTTTTCAACACAATGCACTGTGGTACATCAGATTTTGTAATCGAAGTGATCAAGAACTGCAAAACAATCGCATTGACCCGCAATTCGAAGAGAGATGCCAGTTTCATTTTGATTGGTTGATGATAGCGCCTATGAAACATGTAATAGGCCTGTAATTCTCTAGATGTAATAAAGGATTTTGGGGCGTATAATATTACACCTAGTTTTAAATACATTGATTACAGGTAAAATTGTTGAAATTTGTTTTTAAATTCATATCTTCTTACCAAACCAAAAGCTTTATTATGCAAGTGCTGGTGGCTTAACCTTTTAGAGCAGTGCTAAGGCTCAGCAAGGTAAGGGTAATAGGTTTGAAATTATTTCAATGACATTGAATATTCTGTTGATGGCCGAATAAAGAAAACAAACCTCTTTTGATTTTTTGTCGACGTTTGAGTGTAGTGCGGCCTGGCTGGGGTTTGAGAGCGATCGATGGAAGCGTGAGCTATGAAGACGTCCAGTCCTCTTGGCATTACTGCACAGATAACACACCCACGTCTCCTCTCCGTCTATCACATGTATAGAACCCAGCACACGCAGACACGCGATGTGGTAACTGTGACCACACCTGAAATAGGAAAACTTTTATGTTCAATATATCTACTTATTTGGCTTTGATATATTGAAAAGTACTAAATAACATTAAACATAAATCATCTTACTGAACTTTCATATTCATCCCAAAATGAGAAAAAAATGACAAATAGTAACTTTAATTAAAATCCAGCAAAATCCATATTCACGTGCAAAGGTTGAAATTCTATGTCCTATTTACATGCATGTTAGTTTTATGACCTATTTATCAGTATAAACCAATTTTTCTCTTTTTGTCTACTATGAATAAGTTTCCAAAATCATGTTGGACTCATTGGCATGACATTGTCCGTTTTTTTATATAAAAACACTAAACTTATTCCTTATTGTCAATACACTAAACAGATAACCATAAGCAACAGTAACTACATCTTTATAAAGAAAATCATGACAATTAAAAAATCAATATCACTTTAACCAACATCCTTGTCATTTCAGCATATAATACCGACACAGAACTTGTGTTAAGGATAAAAACACCATGTTTCAGACACTTGAATGACCTCAATGCTTCTAAACAATCATAATGAATTTTGAAGCTCTCAAACTGAAGATTCCAACTAGATCAGAAGCCTCCAGATTAACATAGATATTGAACATAACATTACCAGACTCACAATTTATCTAAATTGTTTCTAAAACTTGTGTATAATCAAAACTAGCTCTAAGGCACCAACCTGAAGATGAGCACTGGGTCGGGGTCAGCTGGATTAACAAACATCCTGTTGCAGAGCTGACACTTATCTCCCCGTGGCACGAAGCCCCGACTGGCGGCACCTGTCAGACTACGCAGGTGCACATGGAGGTCGTGGTTCAGCAAGTTCTTACACGTCTTCATCAGCGTCTAGGGAGGAGAGATTACTTGTAAAGATTACATTAATTTTTTTATTATCATAGGATAATATATTCAACATAGAAATCAGTAATATGTACTCCAAATGCACAACCAATTATTGGTCTTTGTAAAAACAAGCAATTAAATTTGAGAATGAAGTTGTGTTAAAAGTAAAACAAAAGAGGATAATTTTTAAGACACTCACATGAGGGACAAACACTGTGTAGAACAGAACTTGATTCAGTCTGATTAAAATCGTTGTGGAGAGGATAGCCTAGACAACTTTGAATCTTGGTGAAGTCAACATTTTGTAATTTTTATTCCTTGGAACACGGTCGATTTTAATCAGACTGGAACTTGCTTCAGACATATCCTAAATTTATAACATGATGACCAGTTGTCAGGACATGCTCCATAATCTACTTATTTCCGTTTAGGGGCACCGGTTTTCACAATGACATTAATAGCAGTGTTGATGACTATAAAACTGTACCTGTTCATAGTTGTAGTTCTCCAGCATACCAATGATGAGCTCCTTCACTTCACCAAACTTGCCTGTGTTGTAGGCTGGATCCTGAAAACACAGTCATCATAACTTTAATGAGACTTGTTAAGTAAAGGCCATGCACTTTCATTACCAACTTCAATTCTGTCATATAAATCTAACGCTAATTGTTAAGTGATTTAAGCAAAATTATTCTCGGTGGTCAATTTGCATGGATGATGACCTAATACGAAAGGAAATACCTTGGACTAACTCTAACTCAAAACAATTCTGAAAATGTCCACATCCCTCAGTTGAAAAAAATTTGTAAACTGCATTATAAGAATACAAGTACAGGGCCAATATACAACTCACCTCACACTTAAAACTATGTAAAGGCACACAGAGTATGTTTCAAAAAATTGTTTTTACATTGACATATGGCAATATACCTATGTCCTGATTTATGGTCAAAACACACATAGGATAAAAAACAATTATTCATGTATCTTGGTCATGTATCATCTGATACTGAATCAGGTTTCTCTCGCTCTCTCGTTGTGTTAGTAAACATCTAAGATAACAGATCCACTAATTCCTAAGACTTTACCAAGAACAAACTATCACATTTACCTGCATGATTTTCTGCAGAATGGCAGGAGGAGCTATATATCCCATCATGCTGTTCAACACATGGTGTGTCATCTGCTTAAAATCTGTCGAGAAAAACAGCAGCCATGTTACTTTGTGGACATCCAATAGCACCATTCAACTTTCAAGTGCAGTGTTACCGGTAATCATTTTCAAAATATTTGTTGTGCTTTAGGAATAATAGCTTGTTAACAAACAAACAACTGATAAACCTTTAAGACTTTTCCTGCATGTTTTTTTGTTGAAAGTTATTACGATGAGAGATAGAGGAAAGACAAATTACCATTCCATACTACCATTTGAAGACCTAGATTTGTGACAAGTATTATCCCTCACCTTCAATGATTTGTTTATCTGCCGCATCCTTCAGTTTTCTCTGGGGAGACATGATGGCTTCAAGCAGAGGGAACCACAGTGCCTAGAATTAGATGTTACAGGAATAACTTTGGAAAGTCTACATTATCTTCCGATACAGAACCAAAGTCCCATTCTTGCCAATTTATTTACTGGGTTTAAAAAAATCCTATAAATGCAAGTATTGCATTTGTTCTTTTTATAACTTCTTTGTGATATGTATTAATTTTATGAATAAAAAAACACAAAATTTGAAATTAAATGAAACTTGATATGAAAAAGGAAATGTATAATATAAATGAAGGAGTAAAATATTTTCTCTTGATAAGTGGTTTTCAATTTAAAAAAAAAGAATTTCTCTCCTGGGAATACCTCTCGACCAGCCTCATCCATCTTCCCGGAATTCCTCTGACAGAGTTGAATTATAACAAGCAGAACAGCCTCCATCTCTTGAAACAACATCTGTGGATCTAAGACACAACAACAAATCTAGACATCATTCCTCAATTTCATTAATCTGTAGCTTTTCTTAAATTCATTAATTCTATTTCAACAATAAACCAATCACTAATTCATGTTTGCTTAAACTACCTGGTCTACCCTGAATGTTGTGAAAAACATATAAGAAATTAAGTAATGCAATAATTACATTCAAATCGCTAGATTATGATCAATTTTTAATTAATTCACATGGTTTATGATCTGACAGAAAACATCCATGTAAGTGAGGAAATATCAATATATCCTTACTTAGTCCGAATTGTGTGTAATATTTTACTTAAGATAATGAAGATTTTCAACTCACTCACCTTTGTGAGACTTGTCTCCTTTCTGAATGACTTCTGTTAGAAGCCTCAGCTTGCCCTGCAGATTCTGTGGTGGAATTGGGGATTGAAAAATATTAAGAAAACAGTATGCACTCAACAGAAGTTATTAGTTGCTAGGTTCCTTTGTTGGTTAATAATTTTTAAATTCCCCCCTTCTAAAACCTTGGTACCAAAGCTGGATACCAAACATCATCACATTTGATTTTTAACTATTTTTCTCTATACATTCGCGATCACATTACCTCAAGGATGATGCTGAAAGCTCCCTGTATGTCCCCTGCCTTCTCCAGAAGATAGGCTGTAGCTTCAGACACCTTGTGCTTTCTGCAGATCTGAGATATATGCAATCATATGAAATTAAGTAGACTATCAAATACAAATTGATAATCAACCATGAAAAATGTATTCAAACCGAAAAGCTCCATGTCTTGCATGGGAATGCCTGAGATACAAGAGCAAAACAAACATGGTGAGCATTGAATTGTGATCGTTTGTTGAGTAAGAGAAAACTTTTTCAGCACACCAGTGGAGTTGATGGCTAAGTTAAATAAGGGCAAAGGGAGATAACTCTGACTCACTTAGAAAAGAATCTGAGTCACCACAATACAATGATAATCTGATATATAAAAAAAGACGTAAATGGGAAATCTTGTCCTAAAAATAATATTGCCAGAACATTATTCATCCCATGAATTGAAGAGAATTGTTTATTTCAAAAGCAGTTCTCATTATAATTATCTCTATTTCAACACTGATGTAAACTAGTCATATGCCAAGCTTCAAAACTTCTAACCTGGAACAATAAGATAGGAATATTGGATTTTTTTAAGATTGATTTTTGGGTACTACATTAGGAAAGTATGATCTTCTCACTTCTAGTGTTTGTTCCAGTCGATAGCCCTCGTTCATCTTAATAAAGTTGCACACTTCGTGGGTGCGATGTTCACACATTAGGTCAATATACATTTCCACAATCCACGGGTCGATGTTGATCTGTTTATCTGTATGGATAGCACTTGTATTCTGGGACTCTCTGCAGTCAACAAACATGAAAGTATAAATTTCGCTTTTGTCTCTAATGGTACCAGAGAGCCATTGTTGAGTTTATGCATCAATGTTTTTATCACAGTTTTTATCACAGTTTTGACATTTAGCATGTATCATATGAATGCCTCACCTGTAAGACACGACCCCGTGGAGGAACTCAAACAACACTTTAGGTTTATTGTTGAGCTTCTGAACCACGTCGTTCAGGTTGTCCGCTAAACACGTGATGACAGTCTGGGCTGCCTGCTTACAGTCCGTGGACACCAGTTCCTGTATGTCGAGATAACAATAGGATCAGGAGAGAATGGATGCTGAGGCTCCCCTTCTTTCACGAAATGCACTAGGCCACAGGCGTGAAACAGTTCACAACTACACTACATGAACTGCTGTTCTTTGCTTTCTACTCAGTACATGATATATAAAAGTAATTTCAATTTTCAACTGATTAATATGTTTGATGTGATCAACATTATTGAATTTTATTTAGGGTTTTTTAATTTAACACTCTGGGTTTTTTAGTTTAACATTCTTCAAACTATCTTTTCAAGGAAAAGGTATTCTGTTTAATTTTAGTTTGATGCATTCTAAGCTGTGTACCAAACTTAAAAAATAATGAAATTAGGCTTCTGTATCATTACACATAATGAACCAAAGCTGGAATATACTGTTTCACCCCTATAAGCCTCCGGGCCCTAATTTCACAAAGCTACCTTAGTGCAAAAGGTTACCATAACCATAGCCTTTTAAGTGAGCATTGTGCAAATGGGCCCTGGAGCTCCTTTCACAAAGTAATCTTTACTAAGGTTAACCTTACCCCATACTTTAACATTGCACTAAGGTTACCTTAGTTACCTACGATCACCTTAGAGCTTTGTTAAAGGTTGCCCTGGCATATACCTTACAATTAATAGTCACTCTCACAGAGTACATCATTATCACAAGTATAGAATCTGGTTTACCAACCTGCAACTGTTTCAGGGCCTCTGTTCGGACAAGCCCCTTCTCCACTGATGAATAGCGGTCACTTTGTATGATGCTCTCAATGTAACTGAACGCATGGTACTGAAAACATGTTTTCAACAATGTATCACACCTGTTATATACAAGTACAGATGTTTAACAAGGCAGTGATTGAAAATCACGACTTACACTTATGTTAAATTTTTTTTTAACAATGTATCAGACCTGCAGATGATTACCAAGGCAGTGATTAAAAATCACGACTTACACTTGTGTTACAATATACTTTATCAAAAACTGTCTCTTGCATGTAAAATTATATGCGATGGTTGATTGACACTTGTGTCTCACATAAAAAGACCTATATTCATAAAAAAAAGGATTTCTGAAGAAAAAATTTATTTAGAAAATTAAACAAAATTTAATTCTAACTTTTCTAGAAGGATCTTGCAGATAACAGCCAAGAATCCTGTCATATTCGCGTCTCTTTTCATAAAGGAATTCACACACTCGGTAGCTGAAACACAAAGGTATGGCATAAAGAAAAGCATGATTAACTTAGTTGCTCCTTCAGTGTTAAGTTGAGACCCTCATAGATACATAGAAAAATTTGAGACTATCATTGATTAAATAACCATGACATACGACACTTTTCAAACATTACAGTCAACAAGTTGTATAAAAAAAAATATCTTTCGTAGATTTCAATTTGGTTTAGCTTTAGCGAAAATAAAGTGCTCTCTTATGCTTGGAGTTCAAAGCTCATTATCACAGCAACGGACATAAGGCTGCCTTAGAATCATGCATAATGCAAAGATCATTGTTAGAGAGACGAAATCAAGGCACTTACAATTTAGCATTCTCCGCCAGACGGAGTAGCCTCCCCTCATCGAACTGCTGCAGCCCGCCAGCATGTATGAGCTCCATTAGAGCCTGTTGGCGCTCCTCATGTCGAGACTCGTCTTCTGGGTTAGACAGGAATTCTAGCACCTGCAGCAACAGATGATTGTAAGTAAACATACATGTGTGATTTTGTTAACACAAAAGTGTGATTTTCAAATTTGTTTCAAACACTGGTGTTGGACATCTTAGCATGGTTCATACTTGTGCATCTGAACACAAAAGAATGTTTGTCTTCAGGGCTGTCTCAAACATCCATTGACATCAAGCTAATTTGCTGGAAAGGTGACTTGTAAAATGGCAATAATTCAAAGAGCATAGCGGAAACTGTCTAAACTGACACTCATCAAGACCGAACTTAAATTTTGGTTTAGACAGTGCGCCGGCTTAAACTGATACAGTCTCTTTTTAACATGATTTTACCCAGTTCTCAATAATTTGTTTTAGTCACATTAGCACAGCATGTATCGATGAAGAATGAAAGGCTTACAATCAGGCTTTCTGTAAAAATTTAAACTTAAAAAAGTAATAAAAGGACTGACTTGTTCGAAAAGGACTCTGTTGACCACTATAGTGTTCTCATGCCGCGCCATCTGCCGTGCCAGGAAGGTAAACAAAATTCCAACTTGGGTTGGCTGAAACAGATCAACTCATACCTCTGAAAAAATTCCTTAAAAAGATCAACTAAAATTACTTCAACTATCAAAAAATATAAGTTATGAGGACAGTGAGACATGGAATCTTTAACTTCGACACAACATTAGATTTTGTGACAAATTCAGTATTCATATAATACAAATGTAAGATTTGTGGTTATCATAATGATTTCTACTTCAATCTGACTCATTTAAAGTTTCAGTCTTCAAAATAAAAGAACCAAAATATTAGTAGTTCAATAATATATACAATTCAACTCACCGTGAAACCAATACTTTCAACCATAATTTGTAACAAGATATCAACAACCCGTTGTCGCTTTTGAATCCTGAAAAATAATTATTGGATTTTAAGTGAAAAATTTCTCTCATGAATCATGCCTACATTTTCAATTTTGAGGATAAAAGGATTGTAAACAATTTCTTTCTTACCCAGCCTCAGTCTTAAACTCCTCCTCTTCAAAAGCCTGCAGAAAAAAGAAATAGTGACAACTGTGTCAAGTTAACCGTTGACACTGTGACGTCAAAATAATATTACACATCTTGTATCTTGTATCTATAATCTGAGGCTCTTATAAGTGGAATAAGATGATGATATATATCTAAGAGGTGAGATTCCTTTGTTAAACTGCATTGATTTGGAACATAAAATGATGACATATCATTTATAAACATGTTAACAGTTAAAATAGCTGCCAACGTTAAGATCATTAAATCTTTTTTAGAATTAAGATGGTCCTATGAGCTGTGTAATAACAATGATTCACAGCTATCGTGGAACTTGAAGAGCTAGGAAAAGCACTGGACTCAAATTAGCCATTTTAGTCTGTATGACTACAATTTAAGATCTGATACAGGACAATGTTATGGATGACAACTTCTTTATTTCACAACGTTTCTGGGCTACTTCTTGCCCCTTCATTAGATGGATAATGAACAAAATAAGTTGGTACATTATATATAGATATACAGGAAGCCATTGATTCAATTAATTATGTACAAATACAAGTCAGATAAAAGGATAATGATACAAAGAATGGGTGTTGTTACAGAGAAGTAGCCCAGAAATGTCGTGAAAATAAATAAAGAAGTTGTCATCCATAACATTGTCCTGTATCACTACACCATCTTCTAAATGCCTTTGAAGAAATTCAATTTAAGATCTGTTTCTATTTTCACAATTTTCACTACAACTTCTCTTCAATTATTTCATAAATACTTTAAATCCAGGGGTTTTGAACCCCTTTTTGGAATCCTTGTTAAAAATCAACAATAAAATCATTTACAAAAATTTGTGACCCCTTTGTTTTCACAAGGTAAACCCCCCCTTTCAAAATTCCTGGATCCGCCAGTGAGAGTAAATATGTTACGTAATTGACCCACCAGTGCTAGAACATTGAGGAACTCCCTAGTATCAAACTGCAGCAGGGTCCTCAGATTTGGGTAGGCGGGCTCATCTGCGAATAGAGAAAGCCAACTTACTCAGCAACCTGGATCTCTCATTGTGGTTTTCAACATTTATCTTTATCTGTCACCTCATCATGTTAATTTGTTCAAAAGAAATATTACACAGCCCCCCCTTCAAGCAAAAAATGATAGAAAATAACAGTTAGATTAACTGTACCCAATTATAAATATACACTGCTTTCAGAAATTGCTCTTACATGAGATATCAGTTATTTGGCAAAGATGATTACTGAAGATAGCATAGGCAAATTAAGAATTGTACATGGCTGTGATGGCAAGACATTGAGGATATCAATTGAGTGACCATGTCACTCTATGTTTACGACACAAGTGATTAAATATCAGTATTATTTTTTACTGATATTTAGTCCTTAGTGTCGTGAACATATTCTGTTTATTACTTAAGTCGCCAAATCAAGGAAATTATAAAAATCAACTTCCATCCATAGGCAGTTTAACCACCATCTCATTTGGAAGACAATATCAGTCCAACTGTGACGTCAAAGCATTGTTAATGACATGAACTCACAATGAAAAGTGACATTTTGACTTGGGGCATCATATGAAAAATATCAACTCCAATATGATTGCCCTCATAAATAATAAATATACTCTAATGTAAGTATATAAGTCTTACCGTCTGTAGGTTTGCTAGTATGCAGACAGGTTATTGTCTGAAATACCTGAAATTGCAATCAAGAAGGTAATATTAATAAGAACCTAGCACTCATACTGTCAGCAGGCATAAAGCCAATATTTTCTGTTTCTTACATCAAGAGAAAGTGACAACTAACCAATAAGTCATACAGATTGTAAGCCTAACGATTGAAAATTCACTTCCAGCAAGAAATAGGGGTTACCAAAACCAACAATCACATCATCCTATTGTTGAATTTAAAAGTGCACTATCATAATCTGAAATTTAAAACCATGGTTGTACCTTATCTTTGACATCTTCAACTCTTTCTTCTGGTATATCACCAAGTGGGTAGGCTCGACCAGCTAAACAGCAACTGAAATATTTTTTCACTTTAAGCAGGGAAATGGTTATCATGCTAAAAAGTCCTATCATAATGTCTTTATTTGTTTATTTTCATACACTAATGAACTATTTAGAGATTATCATCCAGAGTGAAAATTGAATCTGTAGAAAATATGTATGACTAAGCAACCCACAGAGAGAACTTGTAAGCCTTCAGGATTGTTCCATAGGTTTATTTGTCTCACAGTGTATCTAAAAATCTCTTCAGGATGAGAATTTTACTAGTGGCTATTGTCAGGGCTAGCAGATTATCATTCCTGTAAATTGGCCTAAAAGAATGGTTTGGCACTTGTTCATTCACCAGATTAAGTTTCGATAATATAAAGCAAGGTGCATAATAACACTTTCATCAAAATATACCTGACAAAATAAGGGATATGGTCAATTCTATGATCAAAAATGTATTTCATCGGGTGATCAATGTAAAAAATATATCAATACTTTCAGTATTTTCATATATCCCTTCTTATTTTTGTCCAATAAATATAGTAGCTATTCATAATAGATCAAAGGCAATTATCTGTTTGGTTTAGAATTAATCTGGCATAAGCTTTGAATTTGATTTTTCACTGTGTAATTACGGTTGTCAATATAAAGTCTAGACATAACAGAATATTGTGAATAAACACATACCTGATGTAAACCAGCAGTTTGTTTCCTAGTTTTATCTGACTATCTGAAAGACAAAAGAATATTTCATAAGAATTTAATGTTAACAACTTATTTGTAAATGTACAAATTCTTTACTTCAAGACTTTAATGTTTTATTGATGATGCTTAAATCTGTAACAAGCAAAACTTGCCTGGTTATAGCTAAGCACCAAAATTAAAAAATGGAAAGTGACCAGCTTTTAACTGACCTGTTAGCTGTTTGCCAGTTTTCAAGGCTGATCTGAGCAGAAGCAGCAGCTCCTCCAGAGGTGTGGTGTAGTCAAACATGCCCTTGTTGTACACGTAGATGATGGCATCGTACAGACCATGGTCCCAGCACAGGTGAACCACCTGACAACACACCAAAGTCAAATATTCACATATTGGGGGATAATAATATGCTTACCTTTTGAATTATCATTCGCTCCCCACAGAGGTAACTCTTGTCCTTTTTTTCTCACAATACCTCTGTATCAAGTGGAGCATTTTCTGGGCTAAATATAAAGAATCCTGAATAGTTTTATTCAAAATAAATGATGCAGTCAGGGTTAATGTTTCGATCTAAGCATTTTGTCTGTTCCCCTAACCCTTGGAACTCCAAAGTCCTTTCATCAACGTGATGACAGAGATTTCTTACTCAATGGATGAAAAACTTTTGTAACCGATGCATATAAGTGTGCAAGGATAATCAGTTCAATGTTGGCACACTCGGAGGCTGCATTACTGATTTGTGTGAGAGCTTGACAATACCTGCAGACGTATGTGAAACGGGCAACAGCTCGTTGTATAAAAGATGTATGTCTTTAAATTTTAAACCCTTCATCGACTCTTAAAGAAGATATAATCAAGTATCAACTAAAATCCACTGTCAGTTATTTTTGTGTGAATGACTTTCAATCATTTGAAGAAGAGAAAGGATTCACATAAGTGAAATGATCATGATACATTTGTTTTAAAACTGCGTCTTTTGATTAAAAAAAGTATTATCTTGCAATTGGAAACATTTTTATGGCATTTTCAAGAGATCATTTTATCTATCTAAAAAGATGTGCTACTGCCCCTTTAAGTACAGATCATTACCATGATAGCTACACAGGATATATAAGTAGTGTGGTGAAGTGGTCAACCATTCATTTACACAATACATAGATATGGTATATGGCAGTTGAGGTGTGTATACCTGGTGTATGTCAAGACTTGTAATGTCCAGATGAACAATGCAAGCCTCCACATTATCCAACATCTCTCGAGTCTCGTAGTGGTCGACAAAATCTTTCATGACTGAGGGTGGAATCGATGTCAGTTTATCACTAAGGATGTAGGGTTCCAAACACTCCAGGAATGTGCCCTTGGCTATCACATCCTCTCCAAATCGATCATAGATACGACCAAACAAGATGTCCCTGAAAATGAAAATAACTCAAAATGGATATTCAATTCTGGAGAAACGCATTTTGGGTTTTGAAATTATGTTAAAAGAATAAAGCTCAGTACAGTAACAGCGTAATCTGATAATCATATATTTATGTACTAAGACCTGAAGTAGCCAAGTTTATTACACAGAACTTACCTCAATTTTACATTGACATCCCCCAACCTTATAGGGTCGTTGTCAAAAACAATAATTTACTAAACATAATTATAAAACACTTACGTTCTGTCGAGATGTAATGAGTAGTCCACACATACTGGAACTATTTCCTGTAAATGAGAAATTGAATTAAACCATGTTGATTGTTCACTGGAAAATCATAAAGTATAAACTTCAAATAAATGAAAGACAAATAATAAAATTACAACTTAGCATTAATAAGTAAACAGATCTGTGAAAAGGAATACCCTCTCCACAATAATCTCAATTCATATTTGAAAAAAAGGTTGTACCTGATAATACTCTTCAAGTTCCTCTATACGCCCTTTCTCTGGACACAGTCGTGTCATAGACAGGTCCACATAGTCAAACAACAGGTCCAGCATCTGACAGTAGATATCAGAGTAAATTAGATAATTAGATTCATATACTGATAACAATTAGCTACTCAATATGCAATAACTTCTCAAAATTAAATCATAGGTTTGCCCCAGTTGAGCTTTACCAATTTGACATATCAAAACAAAAACCAACCAGCTGTGCAACTGTCTCTTTCCTCTGCCGCATAGGACCAGTGAGTCCAACTACAGCCTTAGCCTTGCCCTCATAGAAAGAAAGAGCCAGAGCAAGCGCCTCCTGGTACTTGTTTTGCTTCACCAGCACTTCCACTCTCTGGAAAAATTTGTTGCATCTTCATTGTGAGGGGCATACCAGTATATTGTACCTGGTACAACTATGTACTAAACTATGTGTGGCATTTAGGGTGTACAGCATCTTTTTGTATTTTTATTATGAGAGGTATACTGGTATTCACAGTAGCTAATCTTAACTGATTTAAACACTTACTCTTCGTGGCAGAAAAGACATGCAGCATGGACAAATTTATTGTATCTTCTTTATGAGGGGTATACCGGTTCCTATTAACTTAACTAATTGAATTTATTTTGTGCATCAAAATTCAGTTCATTGTACAGATAAGCAACTGAACAGATAATTTTATTATGTGTGCAAATGTTTCTTAAAGTTGACAAGTATTTCAAGACTTAAATGAACCAATTAACGGTCAATCAGCAGTCATAGTTGATATGTGACGAGGCAGTGAATGCATTTACAAAATCTTCAGAAGGTGAAATATAGATACAGAAATTTATAAATAAGATATGGACTCAATGGAGCCAATAATTTTTTTTCAATACACTATGGATGTTTTAATTGGCCTCAGCATTTATACCATAGGATTGTAAATCATACAAACAAATTCCATAACTAATTACATATTAGTTAAAACAAGTTTCCATACCTCACTCCAAGTCCTGATAGTAAAGACATGGACATTCTTGGTTCCCTGTAGAAAGAGCTGTCCTCCATGACTAGCAATTGACTGGTAACATGCCTGCTCTCCTGCATAGGCCTACATTACAGAAAGATAACCTATCTCAGCGGCAATTAAGTATATGTTCTTGATTTATTAATGAATGTGAATTACAGAAAACAGATAAAATTAACATAATAGAAACTTGCCTAATGTAAATGATAACTATTTGGATTAATATTATTGAAATAGAATCAAATATACAAAATGTGTTTTGGCTTCACATCATTTGTTCCATTTTTTCTCAAGTTTTAAATCTTATGGCACTGTCATCTATGATTATTTGATTAAAAGTGTTAAGAATAAGAAGAAAGGATTCACCAAAATCTCACACCTTTGTATAACTATTAAAGCTATCTTAACCTTTCGAAGGAGTAAAAAAATTTAAATGTTAAAAACTATCTGTTTTTACATAAACAGATTTAATAGCAAGAGACTCACCAATGCTTGACTGACATTTCCTCCTGTAGCTAGAGACTTGAAGTAACTTGTGCCATACACAAGCTGGACCATGGAGACATCGATCACCTAAAGCATACAAATCTCTGACAATAAGGAAAAGTAAGTGGAAATTATCACAAGATGAAAGTTGAGGGAATAATCCCTACTTTTACATGTTTATCCAGTGACCTGTCCTGTCAAAAAATATGGTCATATTTTACCAGAACTTTAAATGCTATCACAAAAGGAAGGTCTTTACCTTAACAGGACAGATGTGATAAAAGGATGATGTTAACTTTAAAAGTCATTGAACAGATTTCTATTTTGATTGTATTCTGGTGTTTAAAGCCCTGAAACTCTGTTTAGACTAGATGAAATTAGATAAAGATGGCATCATCAGAAGCGGACAACTCCTCTGGTTTAACTGAATTGTTTTAGAACAAGGACAAAGACAAAGGTTTATAACACACCTCCAGCTCATCCTCTGATCTTACATCAATCACGTGAAGCTTCTCCGATTTGTCCAGAGTAACAATAGTGCGGGGGTTCATCCACTGCAAAATAAACACAAAATCAGTTCAATACGTATCTCCAGGAAAAGCCAGACTCAATAATTGATAATATTAATTTAAATTTATTAAAGTTTTCTGTAACGAAGGCTTTTCCTTCGATTCATAATGCATTTGTTAAAACAAGGACATAACAAATTAAATAATTAAATAAAGCCAAACCATTCCAAGGCCTACTTACATGCATCTCAACTTGATCTGACTGGACATAGAGAACCTATCCCATGTTCAAGGGCAGCCAGATTCTTACACCAAACCATTGCCATAGCAATCTTTTACTTTTAGATCCTGTTTCTGAACATGCCCAAGTTGCAGGTGCTTTTGAGCAAATCATAATTGTTCTACACAATTTTGAGAAGACAAGACCTAAATTGCATAAGAACAGTTATTATCTACGAGGGCAGTCATATTTGGGTTCATATTTTTCATGAGATGACCTAGGGCAATATCACTCTTTCATTCTGACTTCACGTCAGAAACAATGCTTTGACTTCATAGTTTGCCAATGACATTGCGTTCCACCACCCATGCTTGGAGGGTGATTTTGATTTTACTTTTTTATTATTTTAAATTTCGCGATAAACAGAATGTAATGTTTGTGCCCCTGACACACTATGTTTACAACACTCGTGCCTAAAGATCAGTATACCCCTCGCTCTTGCTCAGCAAAGACTAATATTTAAGTCGTTGGGACGTCAACATAGCATCATGAATACTCATGTTATATCCTCTATATATTCCAGTTTACCTTTAAGTATTTTTAGTGGGTAAGCATTGCTGTTTATAGAGTAAGAATCCAGCCTGGTGCTAACACAACCATAAAGAAACCTCTGATCAACCATTGCTTAACGATAATGATAATAATTTGGATATTTATATGGCACCTTTTCTTACTCATACTAATAAATGATCAAAGAGCTACTTACACCATTAACCTCAAGGAAGTATACTTTCAAAGCAGCGTCCAAATACTAAGAGCTACTTACATCATTAACCTCAAGGAAGTATACTTTCAAAGCAGCGTCCAAATACTAAGTGCTACTTACATCATTAACCTCAAGGAAGTATACTTTCAAAGCAGCGTCCAAATACTAAGTGCTACTTACATCATTAACCTCAAGGAAGTATACTTTCAAAGCAGCGTCCAAATACTAAGAGCTACTTACATCATTAACCTCAAGGAAGTATACTTTCAAAGCAGCGTCCAAATACTAAGTGCTACTTACATCATTAACCTCAAGGAAGTATATTTTCAAAGCAGCGTCCAAATACTAAGTGCTACTTACATCATTAACCTCAAGGAAGTATATTTTCAAAGCAGCGTCCAAATACTAAGAGCTACTTACATCATTAACCTCAAGGAAGTATACTTTCAAAGCAGCGTCCAAATACTAAGAGCTACTTACATCATTAACCTCAAGGAAGTATACTTTCAAAGCAGCGTCTAAATACTAAGAGCTACTTACATCATTAACCTCAAGGAAGTATACTTTCAAAGCAGCGTCCAAATACTAAGAGCTACTTACATCATTAACCTCAAGGAAGTATACTTTCAAAGCAGCGTCCAAATACTAAGTGCTACTTACATCATTAACCTCAAGAAGGTATACTTTCAAAGCAGCGTCCAAATACTAAGTGCTACTTACACCATTAACCTCAAGGAAGTATACTTTCAAAGCAGCGTCCAAAAACTAAGTGCTACTTACATCATTAACCTCAAGGAAGTATACTTTCAAAGCAGCTTCTAAGAACTACCCATTTAAATGTGGATGAAGTGCCTTGCTCAAGGACACAACACAGTATGAGAGACTCGTCATGAAGTTTGGTGTCTCCACAAGGATTCAAACCCAGGCTTTGGCAAGAGAGGTTAGAACACTAACCATTACACCACTGTTGTCTACAGTTTGTCAGCTATTCAACTGTGCACACAGAAAACCTAGATAGTGTCAATACAAGCAGATTTGTTTTCAAAATCATTCAATGCAGACGCAGAGAAATAAAAAGTGAACTCCATTTGCATTTACCTGCACACTGAGAAGCTGATAGTTGACCTCCATCTTCTGCAGACCTGAGCACCTGATGTCCTGAGCACCATGACAGATCACCTGTGCACACACCAGAACATGCATCATTCCCTCTCAGGTATACAAAAGGTAAATTTGTTTCTTCAAAAGACTCTCATTAAGAATTAAATAAACTTGTAACATACAGTAAACATACATATTAGAACTAATTCAATACAAATTATCCTGTGTCAATGAGTAAAAGTGACAGGCCCGTAAGAACAGTAATCATGTTTAAAATACTAACCAACATTAAAGACATGGAATCAAAGCCTTCTCTGGTCTACATAAATATCTGCCTTAATCTTAATAAGTTGATTATATAGATATAATCAATTAAACATAGTTTTTGATTTGGTAATTAGAAAAGTCATGAAATCAAAGACAAAGTGTTCTCTCTTATAATACAGAGAAGATTAAAAGTTAATACAAAGATAAATTTAGGATTTTGTTTCAGTCTATCTATGCACCTGATAGAAGTTGATGGTATGATCTCGAGCAAAGACAAGAACAGGGTCAATAACACGATCTTTCTCTGACACCTGGATGATGACGAACTGCCATGCTAACAGGGGCAGGGTGCTGGGATCTCCCTGTAACCATGGAAACAAAACGCAAATAATGCGGTTGAACAGGATTGGTGAAATGAATTTATACTTCATGAAAATAGAGGTAGCTTAATATCTAATATTCAGAGAAAGATTTTAACTTGAACATTTTGAAGAGAATCCTTTACTAGAAACTTTTCCATACAGTTTATACAAATATGACTGTTAACATAAATTCAGATCCCCAGACAATACAAACCTTTAGAGCATGGGTAAACATAACTTTGAGTGTTGGTCTCAGAGTCACAAGCAAAACCTGAAACAAATCAACATCTTTGTGTAAAGTCTTGAGATGCAAAATATAAATAATACAGCAAATATATGACAATGACTTATCATAGAAATCATGCTCACAAAATAATCCAAAAATACCTTTTCAATAAAAATTAGTTAAAATGTTTGTGGGTGAGGTAATGTTTAGCACTGCTTGGGTAGTATTTCAGATATTAGCAGAATAATATTAATCGTAATATATACAAGTCTTAGAACAGGTTTTGAACAAGTTCCCAAAGCTAAAGAATTTTAGAACAGCAGGCTATATGCTGAAAAATTACATTAGAAAATTGATTATTCATAATTCTATATATATATATATATATATGATAATAATAATTATCTAAGAAATATTACTCAAAACTACAAAATTTCATAATGATACATATATTGAATATTATATCACATACTTGACATGGCATTTTCCCTATCACAAAATATCTCCTACTTCTCACAGTCACATTCATTTGATAAAAATATCTAAAAGATGGAAAACATTGTAATGATGGAGCAACGAGGTCACCTTAGAAAGTGAAGCCATTGCTAGAACCATTACGTCCTGCATCGGATGGTCCTTGATGGTCAGATTCATACGTAGAGGCTCTATGACACACACCTCTCCTCGACTGGAATACAAGTGAAATTATCTTTCTATTACTGTACGTGAGCTCAAACAGAGAGTATATGTTGACATATTACATGTGTCTTTGAGAATATCCCTGCAATCACTGCTAGTTAGATGACAGACATAATTTTATGTGTTGATACAACTGTTGATGTACATTTCACTGCAACGGAAGTAATGTAACATCGTAAATGAAGTTCGTATTGTGCATGATGGAAGAGGAAGTCTTGGTGTGTGGGACAAAAGCGTGCGGATTGTTTGGGCTTGTGTGAAGCCTCGTGGTTAGCGTAATGATGTATGGAATGCCTTTGGTAATAAACTAAGTGAAGTTATTACTGTGTTTTGCAACTTAACAACAACCACCATTTGAATTAAACAATTTTGGGTATGTAATATCTGATAACTCCATCAATATTGTCTGCCAGGTAAATGAAAACATGATTTTTTGGCACAGAACAACAGTACTCATTACTTTATAGAAAGACAGGATTTAACAAATTGTCAACAAATCTCATCAGCAGAATGATTATAAAGGCTTTAGTGTAGATAACATTAAATTAAGTCTTAATTGACAATTAAATATTATTGAATAAATCGCAGAGCCCTATTCAATGCACTGCTGTACTTGCCTTCCAGAGAACAGACACTGGGATTCACAGGTCCGCACACCAATCAGCCTCCTGTCAGACAGGACAAAACATTGAGACACTAAATCAAAAGCAACAATTTCAAAGCTTACTTTACATTTATTATTCAATGAATCAAAGTTTTTAAATAATGTGCAATATCATTATTTATCTAATTCTTCCCCATGTTCTGATTTCACTGTTCTGTTTTTATATATACATGAAAACCGGCTGACCAGTTTGACGAAAATCTACATTGTTTGAAGAATAGAAGAACTTACTTGAATTCAAGTTCAAACACAGAACCCCCACTGTCACTACAGGCAGCTAGAACAAAACTATCCGTGAACTGAAACATGATTAAATCAACAAATGATTAATAATTAACAGTTTTAAGTTCAGAGAGTTTGAACACAACACACAGCATATTTGCATGAAAAAAATACCCTTGGCCAAAAAAAAATAATTTAGTTACTTTTGTCACAGACATAAGGGGGTCCTAACCTTAACTCAAAGTCTTATTGGGATCATCTTTGGCAAAACAAGCTCCATGCTAGTATTGCAGTCAAAAGGATAAACAAAACTTGCAATGGTGCTGCCCTGTTGCTGCCAGTTAACAAAGGTGGGAACAAATTCCAATTTCAACTGTAGTGAGGAAATAAATAGTTTTTGTTACGATCATATCCCTGAGGAGAATGTATACAACACACCTTGACATGAAGCACAGCAGTTCCCTGTGGATGAGCATCTGTGATGGTGCGTAGCAGCTTTCCTGTGGTCAGGTCCCACATTGTGATCTGTAAATATTGTAGAAATCAATCTGAATGTTCAATGATCGTGTTCAAATTTAAAGGATGAAATTTAGATGAAGAAAAATTATCCTGAATAAATCAGAACTAAACGTAGAAACTCTGAACATCTATAGTTGCAGAGTACCTAAAAGAAATTTCAGCTTTCCTGGGTGAATAGTAAAAAATGTGAAAGGTTTACTATGTTGGACTGATGACGGGCAGACGACAGCCCATGCCATGAGCCAATTTATCCTTATAGGCCTGATGAGCTATTATCCAGTTCCTTGAAATATATCCGATATTTAGAAAATGTCAACATTTGTTCACTAGTTACCTGTCCTTTGGCAAATCCAGAGAGCAGCCTACTACAGTCCTTGTTGAAACCTAGAGCTGAGACTGCTCCATACTGTGCACCCACTGCTGTGCTGCCCAGACACCACTTGAGTACTTGCTTGGGATCTGGGGCACAGCAGATACTCATGAAATAATCACACTGCGATTACTATGATATTTAGAGAATCGCAGAGAAATGAAGATGAAAACGCACTGAATAATACAAAGATAATACAAGGAGAATAAAAGAAAAATGGAAAGAACAAACCGAGAATCTACAGACATACAAATACATGAAACTTGCAAGGCAATAATGTTCAATCCATGAAATTTACTTTACCAATTTTTAGGCTGCAGAAATAATTAAATTTATTTCAAATTGTTTTGAAACAATCCTACACATGATCAATGGATGGGCATGAGTCAGAATAGGAACATCTTGCATCAAATATGTGAAAGATGCATCATGCCTTAAAGATAATTTTGTATGGTTCTTACCAAAAACTAGAACTAAACCGTGAGATGTCCCCACTGCAATCAGAGAAGATACAGTCTGCAACAAGAAAAAACACTGAAAATGTTCGCTGATAAATTTCACTTCTCAAACAGTTTGAATTAATACTCAAATGATAACAATTACATAAACTGAGGTGTAATTGACAACATGTAAAAACTAATAATTTCCATTATCTAAATATATATATTTGCAGAAATATCAAAGTGTGGCAAAATTGTATTATCATTTCAATTTCAATTAAATTAAAGCACTCATTAGTTTTTATGCCTTGGAAAGAATACAAACTGAACTGGAACACTTACAATTGCAGTTGGCATCCCAGCATCAACACGATCCTGAAATAAATTTTAAAAATTGAAAAACATTACATTTTCAAACAAAATACAACAATCAAATTTACTTTTATCAAATTTGGTTAATTGTTTCTTACAACATACTTACTGCAGCTGATAGGATTTGTGCAGAGATGTTCTTCAGCTTACTGGGCTTCAAAACAGATCCATGAACAGCCTTTGGGACCCTCTTAGCTCTGCATTAAACAACAATCAGATTAAAACTTCCCATCAAAACACAATTTCTCATCTTATGCTTCCAATATTCTGCAAAACAGTAGAGCTGAAGAAAATGGATGTCCTTCATTTATTCTTTTATATTTCTGACCTAACATCTAGGCTTGGTATTAAAGGTTTGTTTGATTGGCTACTGCTAGAAGGCAGAACTTCGTAACATTGTAGATAATAGAAAAAAATGGACCAAGTCGTGTGCATGCATGGATCTAATCAAAGTTTTTCATTTATCAATTTACAGCATGGAGATTATGGAGGATGTCTTTGGGTTCAAAGTTAAGAAAAATAGAAGCACTATATCTACTTGTCTCTTCTCTTTGGTCTGTCATTTAGGTAGCTATCCTGTGAGCTGATAGATGATGTCTCCCCGGAATCCCCCTTGAACAGCTGAAGTGCGCTCGGGGGGATTTCTTCCTCATCAAGGACTGAACATGCATCTTCTGCCTTTAAAATGAAAAAAACAAAACATTCAAACTTAAAGTGTCAAGGTCAAGGTCAAAATCAAATAAACTTAATAATTTATGCAACAATTACCTATCTGTATGCTGATGTTATTCAACACAATATAATGTAAACTGATCAGTGATTATGACATACAGTCGCCAACCAAAGGTCTGTTCAGCAACAGTTAAAGTTCAAAAACCATATGCCGAAATGCATCCCCATAAACATTTCTGAAAACTTGGAATTTTGTCCTAAAATACTCAGGCCATAATTTCTAATCAGACTTCTCAATTAATAAACTTTCCTATCTTTCTCACTCCATACCTGAGTTTTATCACTAAAAATAACACTATCCTACTGATTTCTTCCACAAATTAATCAAATGCTATAAAATTGTCACTTGAGAAATATTAATTTTCTTGCTGACAACTCCATTCATATTGTTGAAAGTCCTCAAGAATTGAAAAAGACAACGCTCACTTCTTGGAAGAAATTTTCTGGGCCGCCCAATTCTTGGTACAGATTTTACTGTCCATTAATTTGGTTATTAAAATTCTCAAAAATTTTCTGAATATTTCTTTGGTTAATTCTGGAATATTTAAGATATTATTCAACACAACTGTCCTTGTCAACACAATTTCTTATTAAAATTTAAATTCTTTGCTCCGACATAAGCTCTAGGTTTACACATGGCATAAGAGCTAACGAACAAGGAGCAAAGTAAGGGAGGTAATCACAAATTAAAAGTGTCACAAATATTTTATGACCTGTGAGATCTGTACCCGAAGTTATATCTTGATTGTTAGCCCAACTGCACAGCGAAGTGCTTTCAAAGTTAACCTAGCCTTCTAAAGAAGACTACGTCTCATATTTTGCAAATTTTTGGCCAGTGACTGTATAATCAAAAATTTTGTACAAAGTATTAATCAATACTGACATATCAATGCTTTTATTAACTGATTATACAAAGGAAAACATAAATCCTACTTATCTGACTTTAAAAACCATTTCTTAACGGTAAGGTGCTTTTAAAACAACAGAACAAATCAGAAGGTGAAATGAAAGTGAAATCAAACCTCATTGAGGATGCTCTCTAGTGTTGGTGTACCTTCTACTGGAGGTAGATCCAACTCTGAATCATCCAACTGGAAAATACAAGGAAGCTATCTTTGTGAAATGAAATGAAATAATAAGACTAACGTAAGAGAAGAGCTTTGAGGATTCTTTTCATTTGATATAATTTCGTTGTTGGTATTGAGCATTTTTTTAACAGTAAAGTTGTAAAGAGCCACTCCGTGAGTTGTTGGAGTCATATATGCCAAACTTAATCAATGGTGTCATTTGATCGCGAAGTATCGACTCTTACCAAAAAGACACATTTTAAAGCTTATTGGTTTATTACATTGACAATATGAAGGTAAAACATCGCAATCATGATTGAAAACCGGACAGTGGTGCACGTCAAATAGTCAAACGTAATTTTGGAGACTTATCTAAAACAGCCAGGAGGGCAGTTAGGAGTTGATAGTGTTTGTTAGGTTATATAACTAGTATCCATGTATACTCGACGTGATATATCTACACCTCTGTGCATTTATAAGGCTGTTTTTAGATTTTCATGGAAAACCAACATTTGTCATACATATGTCTTTTGGTCGTGAAAAGTTAAGGTGCTTTGATTTTATATCACCACATATGACATTTAGGTTCGTATCAAAGGTAAATAATATGTTATGAAAATCACTGAGTGGCTCTTAAGGTCTCCGACAGTACAATGGTGCAGACAGAAAATAAAGAAACGATAGATAGAGTGCAAAAATGAAAAAGCTATTGCAGATTTAATTCTAGGAAATAATTTAACACATCTCTGAATCCAACACACAAAGCTGACCCCTCCCCTTTAAGATCGAATTTTTCTTACCAGTAAATCAATACAATGTGCATAACTATCTAACATTTTTCATTAAACATATATGTTTGGAAGTTTACGAGCGTACAAATGAATCAATATTTACCTCATCGATGTCGAAATCAATTAAACTCGTATGTTCATTTGCTGCTTTGCCTTCCTCTGCCATTTTCATACATTATTTCCTAAGGATTAGAGTTAGCTGCCCTTGACTTTGAAGTACTGAAACGAATTTAGAGTGTTTGTCAAAATGTGATAACAGTATCACGAAAATTAGATTGATAAGATTCTCTCAATTAGAGCTCTTATTTCAAAGATAATTATATTATCGTATCGTGCATAGCTTTATATTCATATCTAGTTACATGCTCTTTCCGTAATAAAACTACTTTGTATTTTATACCGGAAGTAACGGTTACCCGGCTGGAGACGCAAGTAAACAAGCTTCGGCAAGGAATAAAACATTCTGTCAGATCGTCATCGTCGGATCCATTCTTCATCGCTGAGAGAACCAGGTGGGTCGAGTGACTTAAGGACTTTGTTATTTTATTATTTCGGTCCTATATGCACAATGTTATAGTGCATAAATATTTTTTAAATTGTGTAGAGCCAAAATAACATGTTTATGGATCTAAAGTTGCAGATTGGTGTTGCCAATTATATCGTTACCTATTCCATTTACTTGCATGTTAATTCAACATAAGTGAAGATAATTTTAATGTATAACATTCTGGTTTTAATCACGATTGTAAAGACAGTTGTTACAGTTGTAAAACACATTAATAAGTTCTTTTTACTAATGGCTACCTAAGGCTTGGTAAATAATTCTAAGTAGATTTAACATGGCCATAGATCTATTTCAACAAAAACAGTATGGATCACCATTTGTTTTGAACCAACAAATTACCAACGGCCAAAGTAATTAAGTCTGTGGAAATTATGTCAAGATGTGAATGTAACACTGTTGCCAGGCTCTGCAATAAATGTTTCAAAATGTACAGTTATGTTTCTCTGGAATGAAAAATTCTTTCTCAATTATCTTTATCTAATGTTATAGCAGGCCTAGACAAAATTCTGTTTTCAGTGATGCAATAATTTCCATATTTAACTTCTTTTTTTGGGAGTGAAACCAGCAGAGAGACTTATTGATTATCGATGGGCTTCTGATTTCATTTTCTATAAATACATGATTGATCTTCAGTGTTTTGGTTCACAAAGTTTGTCATGATATTATGTAGTCATTAATCAAATGGGAAAAGGGAAATCTCCAATGAAATAAAGCACTAGCATAATTGATGATTAGCTTAGATAAGACCAGGTACTGTGTTCAAATTTGTTGATAGTTTGTTTAATTTTTGTTATTGTTGATGACTATAATTACAATCCAAATCTACCCAACAGGTGTTCATGTTGGTGTTTATTTAATCTTGCTGGAAAATGTTGAGTTGATTTTGGATATTTTGTTATTTACAATGTTCTTTAAGATTTGGAAAAGATGGATATTTGCTTTCTATTGGACTTAATGAATTCATATAACATGATTGGAAATTATGCTTCCCAAAACTTTACTGGTAATTATCACATGTTATCCAGTAAATTGCCATACAGGTTTTAGATAAAGAATTTTTTTCTGTGAAATCTTTTTTTTTTCATGATATTAACCATGTGTAACCCTTTTTCTTTCATCTCTTGCTTCCTTTCCCTTTAGCAAACCAATCATTGACGTAGATCTTAGCTCATCATAGCAAAATGGTAAAATACAAAAATCCATCACATGTTTGCATGACTGTTTTCACTTGGTGCATGAAGTAATTTATATGAAACACATAAATGAAAATGCTGTTGTCCCTGTTGTGAAGTCTTGTTGCAAATGAATTGTGTGACATCCTTTTTTTTAAAGTGCACTTCCTTTTATGGATATTACCTTTTTGCATAATTTAACATTTAGAAATTGCACAATTGGTTAAAATGCTTTCAACTTTTATATGTATATATATTTGAATCCATTTATCAAATTATTGTCTTTATTAAAAAGGTAAAATATATATGATTTACAATTTGATATTATTTCTGTTGGATGGGACGGTTGAGCTGGTATTTGGCATTCTTTGGCAAACAAAAAATGTCATTTGACCCCAAATTTTGAATGATTGGCTTAAAGTGCTTGATGCACTCAATTCAACATTTCAACCAACAAATTTGTTTATTTTTATTATATGCCAGTATTACCACTATTCACAGCACATAGAAATTGATTTGTTTCAGCATTTTGATTGTTAATGGTATATGCATAAATGTTACATATGATTATAAATCAAGATTTAACATATAATTAAAAAGTAAAGTAATTTTGGGATTGAGTGTTAAATTTAGATTAAATTTTCTATAATTTGAACAAGAAATCTGAGCAGAAATCAATAATGTGTATCCATTATCACTATTGTACATTCTGTGGTCTTTGATACCTATGTAACTCTTTACTCCATGCAGGGAGCAGAAGAAGACAAGAAGAAGAAGGCAGTCAAGATGGCCAGACGTAAACAGGAAGTTCAGCTCCAGCAGGAGATTGAGACCACGGAAGAGTGGGAGGAGATGTTAGCCAAGGAGGGACTCTGGGGTAAAACATATAACTTGATACAACTGGTAGAACAACAGTGAACTCACGTTAGGCTAGTTTCTTTTTAATTGACTTATTAATTATGTATATATTACTTGCCTATTGAAGATAATGATAGAGGATATTATATAAGTGTCCATGAAACACCATGTTTACAAAGAATGTCATGAACATTGTATGTCATGGGCACGATTATGATATTCTGTTATTTACCAAAGTGGTGAAATCAAAGAAAATAATCAAAATCAACCTCCAAACACATGTGAATGTCTCATTTGGAACGCAATGTCATATAGTTGAACTGTGACGTCAGAGCATTGTTCATGACAAGACATCACAATGAAAAATGGTATTTTGAGTTTAATGAGGATAATGAGTTTATGATTTTGAGTTGTTTTTTTATTCCTGAAGACCTGTTACATTAAAAACTTAGCAGCCAGGGAACTGCCAAGTCAAAGGAGACATCAGTGAATGTAATTCAAACAGGGTTATTAATGGAGTGTTTTTTACAAATAACAACATGACATTCTCACACCTTTCACACCAATGCAAGATCAATCAGTAATAATTAAATCATCTTTGAATAAAGAATTATACAAGTTTATTATATTAAAGTTACCATCTAACTTATTAAGGTTTTATAATTTCTAGCCTTGTCATAGGATATCTAACAATGTTTGCGTGGTGAATTGAATATAAAATCAATTAATTTGATTATCTATTTCAGTGGTTGACATTTATCAGGAGTGGTGCGGACCTTGTGCTGCCCTGGTAGGAAACTTCAGACGTCTCAAGAATGAGCTTGGAGATGGTCTTCTGCATTTTGCAGCTGTGAGTAGAATAACATTAATAATTGTAAAGTATAGCTAATGCTCATTTCATAAAGCACTCCCTCCTGGATTCCTTGGATGAATATTAAGAATTCCGCGGCAAATTTAAGTCAATTCTGCACCCAATTTTACCAAATTCTGCAAAAGATTCTGCAACTTTAAACACCAAAATGAAGCTTATAATGATGAAATGATTCATTTTATTCACATTTCTTACACTTCTTTTTTAGCCGGGTGATACTGAATTGTTTTCAAAGGATAAACTTGTGAATGAAACATCTTGAGTTGTGAAAGATTTACTTTGTAACCAGTATTTTAGATCGTATTTGGGTAACCATGCATAATTTTGTCCTTTAGCAAACTTTTCCACGTATTTGTTTTTAAAAATGAATTATCAAGTAACAAAATAAGTAAATTCTGCGGCAGAAAATGATGAATTCTGAAGGTATTCTTAATTAAAATAACTTGCATTGGAAGCCTATTTCCGCGATTTTTTCTGCAACCGCGGAATTGCAGAATCCAGGAGGGACTGATAAAGATACATAATATATGTCAATTGTCAAGAATGTAAAGCTCATCAAAATGAAAAGTGAAAGATCAAAGCAGAGTTAAGAATATGAAATGCCTTTGAAACTGTGAAGATTGAAGGATATTTTATACAATTGATAGAAACATTCAGCTGCTGATATATTAGTTATAAAAATTTAATGAAACTCAAAATCTTACTGTGGCATCAAAATTGTCATTTTGATTTGTTTATCCATATATTTTTTGCAGGCCAAGGCTGACACTGTTGATGCTCTGGATAAGTACAGAGGACGTTGTGAACCTTGTTTCCTTTTCTTTGCTGTAAGTTATGATCTAAGAAGTAAAACTTATCAAGAAGCTACATTTAGTTCCGCCTTTTAGCAGTATCTAGTAATGTGTGAATAAGAACAGCTTACCTATACATAACCTATATTGTAATCATAAGTATCATGGTATAATTAAATGTAATGCCCATGTAAACTTTCGAACATATTATTTGTATTCTTTACAGCTTATCATTAATACATAGCTGGATTTTTGGATAGCCATCTTTATCTATAAGATGAAGTGCCAAAAAAAGCTGGAATATGATGTGTGGGATATTGGTTGACCCTTTAAATGATTAGCCTTCAATTTTGGGTCGTTTTATGTTTGTGTGGACACGGTATCCCTACGGGATTCCATCAGATCAAGGATGGGTAACAAGAAAAACCCACTTTAAGACTAGTGAGCAAATCAATGATTTGATGCAGCAATGTTAGCACTGATGTTTCTCTTGGGCATCACAGTCAAGTGTTGCATAGTCTCAGCACACTATAAGTCACAATAAGTCATATTAGCTCGACAACTTACAGTTTAACACTTGTTTTCATACAACTCATGCATGATTTGCTATGAAGCTCATTCTATGCCAAATCGTTAACTTGTTTGATAAAAATGATATTAACTAATGAGTCGGTGAGTTAGATCCTCTGTTTATCTCCTTTATGAACCTCCAGTGATCTTTGAAACTGACAAAGTGGTCATTAACTTGCCATTATTATTGTTTCCCTCCCAATATCCAATTGCAGATTTTAAGCCCAACTTTTGAATAAATCTTCTTTCTAGGGAGGTATGTTGGTTGCATGTGTCCACGGCGCCAACTCACCAGTGATTCTACGTACCATCACAGAACAGCTGGCAGCGGAACACAAGGTCATGGATGGGTCCAGTGAGAGGAAGGAGGTATGTGGTTCTAAGAATTGTGTCTTCAAAGAGATGAATTATAACTGTCCACAGTTTTAATCTATTCTGTCTGTCATTGTACAAGTTCGTGTTCAGGTCTCCACATCATGAAAACATCAACATGAGAAAGCATAGCTTTGGTCAGCAACTTTCTAATTAAATCACCCCCAGAAGGTTTAAGGTGACACATTGTTTTAAGTTGAATTCCTGTTCGTGTCAGTATTGGCGTTTTCTTCCTTTCCATAACTCTATAAAGTCTTTGATCAGTCATCATCAAATTAGCTGTTTTTGCAAATCTATTTCTTTGTGGGTTCATGCCAAGAAATTGGTTTCTGTCATTATTAGGAGAGTGTTCAATTGGGATAATGTAATTCTGTTGTTGTTGGTTGAGTTTCTATTGTGTCTGCATCAGCATTGACATCAGCTTTGGGATCCTTTGATGCCGGAACTTTCAAACTATTTGACCAATCATAAACAAAATTAATCTATATACTGCCTCTCCATATCGATTCTTGGAGATGTGCCTTAGGGTATTTGAACTGATTTCAAATTTTATTATTTCCTGTTACAAAGGCAATAATTTGTACTTTCTAAAGGGTGTATCATGTTTCAGTCATGACCATATTTGTTGTAATGTCCCTAAGTATTAGTGTGTAGATGTACCTAATCAGGGTCTCAGCTAGTTTTTTTTGTGGTAAATTCTGCTTCAATGGCAACAATTTAGACTATCAATTTTTTAAGGGTAGTGTTTGCTTCCTCAGCAAAGTTTTAATTCCTCAAAATATGCAGAGAAACTTCATTCTGTTACAGTAGTATAATTAAGCTAAGAGAGTTTTAGATTTGGGTAGAGAATCCTATCCTTACAGGTAAAATACTCTCTAGTTTTGTATTTGAAATAACTCAATTCAATTTTTGGGTAAACCTCATAATCATCCTTCTTATTCTTTATTTCAAGAAAAAGTGAAAGTTCAAATGCAAATTTTGTAAGTTAAACAACAGTTGAAAAGAATAAAAACATCCTCCATTGATTGAGTTGCCTCATGAACCTGGAAGTTGAGCTTCTTCAGATTACCTTACTCTGGGTTATCTGATGTTCTTTTCTGAACTTGACTTGTAGAACAAAGTCATGAAATGACATCATCAGTACCACACCCCTGAAATAGAACAAGGACTTTTGACCTCCCACTTTCCTAAATTATTCTAAAATGAGACTTTGACAAGACCTGGAATCATTGAACAGCTTTATGAAAGTCTTTTCATACCTTTTTGTTAATTCCTTTTTTCTTAATTCCTTTTTTCTTATGAGATAAACAAACAATAACCTTTGCTGGAAATAAGGAATAATGAAAAATAAACAGTGTGCAGCAAAAAGAACTTGCAAGGAAGAAATATTTAAAGCCAGTATCGACATTGCATTGATTGCATTGCTAGCTAGCTAGCTAAATCAAGTTTTGAATGTTAATAATTGTCTGCAGATAAAAGATCCGATGTTGGCCGGCCTGGATGACCGGGAGAAGGCACAGTTTGACGAGGAGGAGAATGAGAAGGAGGAGGAGGGTAGGTCTCGTCATTTCTTCATCCAACTTCTCTCTCTCTCTAGATTTACCATTGATTCATCTTCTCCTTGTATGAAAAATGCCTAACAAAGAAATTTCTATGTATCATTGATGATTAAAACTTCTTCACTCTATACTGAATTCTCTGGTAGATTTACAATTAGTAGTGACTTCAGTAATTCATATTTATCCATGACAAAATGTATACCTAATCTTTTCATCAAAGAACTCCTTTTTGCCAGGAGAATTCATTCCATCATCTAAGGTTGGGCAGTTATACTGTCGCTACTGCTCAAGGAATAACTAAGAGCTTTTTTTTGTCATTCATCATTTCAATTTCTTAAATGAGAAATCTTTGTTTTTCTTTATCTGTATTCGCACCTTTCAAGTATGAACTACACCAAATCATAATATACATCATCTTTTATTTCATTTTGACCTGTAAATATGACTTTTTAATCTCAGTTGGGAGCCAAGTCGCAGGTATAGTTTAAAAGTGTGATGAGTAAATAACTTGAGTGATATGCATGACCAATTTTGCACAATGTGCAATTACTAACAACATCACAAGTTGAAACCCCATTGAGTAAAATCAAATCTGGTGACTTGATGAACCACATACAATATGTTTTTATGTTTTGTTATGTCGGTGACCAAGTATCAAATATGAACCATTTAACAAAATTTGGCTCACTCATTGAAATCATTATCAGCAATGTTTTGTGAACAGGAATGTTTATGCTGATTTCTGTACAAGTAATATATTTACATTTTCCATCATTTTACATTGAGACAATTTCATTCAAGAAACAAAAATCTTTTTTTCACAA
Source organism: Phorcus lineatus (assembly GCA_921293015.1). NCBI lineage: Eukaryota > Metazoa > Mollusca > Gastropoda > Trochida > Trochidae > Phorcus > Phorcus lineatus. The sequence goes on from OV121091.1 coordinate 30,779,307, forward strand.
TTTGGGTACATTTCACCACACATTACAAATTAACACATTTCATTTCATTGTCATATCATCATTAAATATGTTCTTTATGATCTAAAATGTGCAAGCCTTTTATATGATATGAATATTCTTTCAGATGGTAATGTTTTAGACTATCAAGGAGAGAGAGTAAACTATGGGGACACACTGACTGTGTCTTCCTCCCCCGAGTCAGAAGGTTATCAGTGTTAGATATATTTGCTGCCTACACCAGTACTTAGCATGCCAAGCCTTATGTTAATTTTTTATAAAGTTTTTTTCTTATTTCTTTATTTGTCATTCCCAAAAGAACCCTTTTAAATATTTCTTTTCTTCAAGTTTTGAAAATGTTAAAGTACTCTGATTTGAAGAATTTTTTTCTTTTTTAAAGTAAACTGATTACAGGAGTATTTTCCATTTTTTTGGTCACTACTTATAGTATACTGATTACTGGAATATTTTCCTTTTTATTACTTCTTGTCTGTACACTGATTACAGGAATATTTTGAAGTTTTTGTCACTCCTAATAGTAAACTTAATACCAGAGTATTTTCCATTTTTTATCACGTACTCCTTAAAGGACATTGATTACAGGAATATTTTCCATTTTTTCACATGCTTTATGATAGGGCTGCAACAAATACACTACCAGACGATTACGATATGTATCAAGAATACGAATATCTATTCACGAATATTAATTCAAAAGTAAGCAAAATGAAAACCCCCAAATCAGGTAGTCTGGGTTAATTTTTATCCATTTTGACATTCAATATAACAATGTAAAATTATTTCGATAGGGGCTGAATGAAAAACCCCGCGAAAACTTAACGGCCTTTCCATTGGCCGAGCCAGTCTTTCCAACACCAGCGATTGGCTCAGCCATCATGAGTACATCCAAAATATGGAGTTTACATTTATTTGTCCTCATTCCGGGAGCGAAGCCTTTTTTAGCCTCTGACTGCACAAATTTACGTTGAGAGACAATTTACAACATTAATCAACAGATAAAATATGCATATCACTTGTGTGTTGCCGTATTAAATAATGTTTTTATTCTTTTTGAATCTATTAAAGTTAAATTTGACCAGCATTATCGATTTTTATCACAACTAGATGGAACATAGATTTCGCATTAATATACTTCCTGTTGAGATATATAACACATATCCCACATAACATACTTTGTGAACGTAAATAGAAAAGTATTTTTATTCAGATTGAATACCAATTTCGTGCACATGATATATGTGAAAGTCAATAGTAAACAATTTTTAAAAATCATAAATATTCGGTTTTCATTGTAACGAATAACGAACAGATTCACATCCTGCCATGGTTCGATTCACCAAATATACGAATGTATCGTTGCAGCCCTACTTTATGATATAATGATTACAGGAATATTTTCAATTTTTATCACTCCTTAAAGTACAATGAGTACAGGAATATTTTCAATTTTTATCACTGGTTACTCAGGTCAATAATTACAGCCAATAGATGTAGTTGCAATCCAAGAATTAGCATGGTCACTCTTGATAGTTTTATCAAATGATATTTTGTTTTGAACTTTTGTCACAAATACTGATGCTGATAATGAAAAGTTATAGTTATAATGGCAATTCATAATGGTCCTTACCAAAGCATTTCTGTATAAATAAATATGTCCATTATTATGATTGTCCTGAGATAGGTTAGTCAGTTTTAAAGAAACCTTTATTATTCTATCCCCATTTGTAATCTTTTGTAAAATAAAGTTGTATGTTGTTACAGTTAACTGTCACATATTCAAATATACAATCTTATCATCTGAATCAATATATGTCAGATGTTTAGCATTACATAGAACCCAATTCATAAATTTTTCCATGACCATTGTTTATGTCATATTTTGTGGTGAAATTTTAATTTTTTTCGTAATAACCAAAGTACAACAAAGTCACACTTCTAGATTTCATTGCATTTCAAATAATATTTATTTCTCTTACCCTGCACCTAACAAATTTTCATCATTATCTCTAAGCTTTTACTAAATTTTCTTTCAATAAATTCTCACAAAACTTTTGGAATTCAGTAACTTTAAGATTCTGTAAAATTTGGAGTATTTACATCAAATCAATTTAATTGTGATCATCTTTCATGTATTCAAAGCATATTTGTGATTTGATAACATATTAATCCAAAGATCCAAGATTTGAAAACTCATGTTCATTACGATCATATTTCATGCAATCAACTCATTCACTCATCTACAAAGTGTTTATCTTCAATTTTCCAGAGAAGAAAGGGTTCACAGTGGCTCTCATCAAACCAGACGCTGTTCGCAATGGCAAAGTGGATGAAATCATCCAACAGGTCAGATAACTTTGGACTTTTTTTTATCTCTATCTCGTATCAAACATTTATAGTATCCTTTTGTTATGCCCTCTTTCCATAATACAATACCATGCTCATAGCACAATGACTGTAAAGCACACTAGGTTGATGCAAGCTGCTATATGTTGGCTTCTTTACAGAGAATCCCTTGTTTAGTGATGGGTGAAATGATTCACATAGAATGTATGGTAAAAAATTTGAATACAGTAAACTATATTTGTTTATATGTGTTTTGATCGTAAAATTCAGTTAATTTACAGACATTTCCTCGACTCAGTGGTGCATTGACAAAGAATGTACATGTAAATAATCTTGAATCAAATCCTATTTATCAGAATTAGGTCTGACGCGACATGATTTTCCATTTATTTGTTCATCAAAAAGACAACATATTTTGGGTACAAAAACATTTAACAAGTACATGTATAAAGGATAAGAAAAACAACTTTCAAAAATACATTTCTGGTCTATATCTACTCTATGTATGAATAAACTGTTTATATGTGTAAAATGCTAAAGGTTTATAAATGTTTATCCAGATGGAGGAAAGTGGTATTGAGATCTTGGCAAAGGAAGAGCGACAGTTGACAGAAGAGGAAGCCAGGGAGTTTTATTCACATCTGCAGGATGAGGTAAGCTGACAAAGTATCAGTTTTTGCCTCATGGTGATGTCAACATTGATTAGGGAATCATATACTGAGACAATTTTCTAAAGCTACACCAAAAAATCCATACTGATATAAAGTAGTTGATCATGCATGAAGACGTGCCACTTTGTTATTGTCGCTGGCTAATTAAGGCTTGCCACATTCAGTCGCCTTTTTCTGTGCAACCTCTTCAGCCTACTACACCCAAACTTGATATTACAATAAAACATCTCTTGGAGGTAACTTCTCATCATCACAGAGGCGCCAGGGAGCAAGACTTTAACTAGCCGGTGAGGACAAAATACTGGCACAATCTCTACCTTGCAGGGATGTTGTATGTAGTACCAAAACATCTTATCAGTTTATCAAATGTATAATATAATCAAATTGATTTCAGGAGTACTTTGAGGATTATGTCAAGTTCATGAGCAGTGGTCCAAGCTTTGCTCTGGTGCTGACCAAGGGTCAAGAAGGAGAGGACATCATCCAGAGCTGGAGGGACATGATCGGACCAACCTCTGTGGAGGAAGCAAAGGAACAGGCCCCAGACAGGTTGGACACTTACATAGCATAACAGTGTTGTTCCAACATAGGGCTAATATCCACTGATTTTTTATCTTCTCCATGCTTATCCACTAATATTCTATGTGTACAGAGAAGTGTGCAAAGCAATCCTTTACTCTTTTGTTACAGTTTATCATAATTGCAGAATTTCTGACATGAGGAATGATATGGCTGCAAAGTGGATAGTTGATCATTTGTATGTTCATGTGGGCATTTCATTATTATCCATAGTGAGAATATTATGAAAATTGATGAAAGTATTATGTTCAATTTTATCTTCTCATGATGCCTCAATAAAACAGTGAAAATTTGTACTTATAACTTATTTTCTTGGCATACATAAAAAAGAAGTAACCATTTTTTTTCAGTTTACGTGCCAAATATGGATCAGACAACTACATAAATGCTCTTCACGGCAGTGACTCACCTGAAACCGCTGCGAGGTAAGCTTCTCTCTATTTCTATATTAATGTTTCATTTTGGCTTTCAATTTGTATTGGATATGTTATTTTTTATTGAATAGAGAAAAACTGAGTGTTTATATAAAGTGAAAAAGACATTAGAATTGAACTATTTTGTAGTTGGAGCCTGGAAATAAAGATGCTAAGGCTCATTTCAGAGATATTTTGAGCTCTGTAATTGAGTAATCATCATATTTCGTTTTCTTTTCACAGAGAAATGGCATTCTTCTTCCCTGACATGGCTCAGCCTACTGTATCCAAATCAGGCTCCAAACCAAAGTTGCAGAGAACATTGGCCTTGATTAGACCAGATGCTTTAATGAACAACAAAGGTACGTCATCGCATTAGGAGATAAATTGCCATCCACCCATTCACCATTATTCTTTCAATTCTCTGTATATTCTAGGAACTATTAATTCAAGTGAGATGGTTAGTGTGATATCAATGCATTTGGTTTTGCTGGTAGTCAATATCCCTATCATATTGGAACCTTGGAACAGACACCAGTCCTATTTGTAACACCTTCTATACAGTGCTTCTGTGTTTTGAAACATCTAAATAAATGAAGTTATTCCGATCTTTGCAGTTCATAGCTCATTGATCTCTTTCAATAATTTTCATTTGTTATTTGCTCTGTATCAAACAAAACTGAAGTTATAACCCACATAAACTTTTGTAACGATATTTTTGTTTGAGAATAGATAACTTCTTATTTTGGTATTCAATCAATTGAGGGGGTGAATGATAATAAAAACAATTCTATGGAAAAACAATTTCTTTGATTTTTGAAGGCAATATTTTGACATATCTTAATGTTGCTTCAAGCAATGTTTCTTAGAAAGAGGAAATGAGAATAGATACACTGGGATGTTTTTTATTCTCTTATTATTGTGAAACCCTTGTGTACCAGATGAAATCCTGGCCAAGATCAGGGAGGCCGGCTTCAAGGTTGCACTGCAGAAGGAGATGACGCTGACAAAGGAGCAGGCAGAGGAGTTCTACAAGGAGCACAAGGACAAGGACTACTTCGATGAACTCACAACTAGGATGTCAAGGTAAGTTTACACAGAGCTCTTGTAGTCTACACTGATTGTCACATAGTGGTATACCATGGTAGGAGGCTCAGTAACCTCTTTAACTTGTTGGCATTGTGTGTGTACCCCTATTTTTTCATATTTTCAATCTGGAATAAAAGATATATAATCTAAAGGACTTACAGAATTTGTTTCAGTAAACCTGGTATTGTGAGTGTTATTTAAAGTTGGAAACATGATCTAATCTGTTTTAAGCTTAGCTGTAGAGGGGTGAAAAGTGAAAAAGAGGCGGTTTATTTCCCATTTTGTTTAAATATCAAGAATTCCCTGTCAAATGTACATTGGTATGACAGTGTTGTTACTATAACATCTAGTACCATAGCTTTATAGTGTGGTAAATGGTGAAAGTGGGCTTATCGAGGTAATTGTAATCATTTTACTAAAGTAATTCCATAGAACGTTTGATTTTTTAAATCACTCAGCTTATAACTGGTTAAGTGTAATTTAATGTTTACCATTTCACATCATTCATTATGAGACAACACAACCATACACTGTAACATTTAACATTCATGACATATTGTCCCTACAAGCTACAAATATCAATTACCCACTAACGCTCTGATGATGTTTGATATTTCCACTGTTCAGTGGTCCACTGCTGGCTCTGGGTCTGGCTAGAGAGGATGCTGTACAAGCCTGGAGGGACCAACTTGGACCAACCGTCAATGCCAAGGAAGAAGCACCAGAGAGGTATAACAGAGAACACCTTTATGTTTTGTCGTCAAAATCGTTCAACGTTTTAAATAAAATATTTTCCAGAAGCTTCTTGATATGAATTAATTAGTTAATGAATAAGAGTTTTAGATTATGAGGTTTGGCATGGCATGTTCTTTATGGCTTTATATCTATTCATTCCACCAGTTTACGAGCCCAGTTTGCAGTAGATGAAGCCAATATCAACATGCTTCACGGTTCAGATGCACCGGAGGCAGCAGAAAAAGAACTAGAGTATTTCTTCCCAATGCAACAGACAATTGCTGCAATCAAACCAGATGCTTATGGAACTAAAGGTTGGTATATACTCAAATCTAAATCTAAAGTTTGGTTGGGGCAAATTAGAATTGTTACTTGCGATTCGCTAAGAAAATATGAAAAGCAAGGTTCAAAATAACACTAGTCCGGTAACCCATGTTCTTATCTAGTAAAGCTGGATAATTGGTAGTTTTATAGGACTAGACAAAATGTTCGAGTCCAAATGGCTAGTTAAGGGTTAAATTTGACACCCAAAAAGCCATTGTTTCTGAAATTAATTTTTGACTGATGAAATCTACAGCACTTCACCTGCAAATGAGGTAGTATTCCGGCACTCTTTTCATCAGCCACTGTACAAACCTTTACTGCTACCCTAGTTAACATTTATGATTCCTGAAAGTCTGCCACTCACAAATTTGACACCATTAATTTAGCAGGCAAAGGTATAGAAACATAACTGATGAGACTCTTGTCTCTTAATAATATTCAGTTTTAAAGAGAGATAAAGCACTGTTTTCTTGAATGGTAGAAAGTTTTCATAAGCTATAACTTGGTTCATTCATGGGATTTATTTTCTTCAGATGACATCATAGAGAAAATCCATGAAGCTGGCTTCAGGATAGCAGCAAGGAAAGAAACAACAATAACTAAAGATATAGCAGAAGAGTTTTATGGGGACCACAAGGGCAAGGAATATTTTGATGATCTTGTTAATCACATGACAAGGTACCTATTTTTACTTTTTATGTTTGGCATTGGCCATTTCATTTCATCTCATTACATTAGAAATTAAATATGGTTAAAATTTGTTTATTAGTGCTGCAAAAGAAAAAACAGTATCTATTGAAGGCCATATCTTTTAAAATACCTTCTTCACGTTTTGTGATTTTATTTAAAATTGCATTCATTATGAACCTTGCAAATCAAGGAATGTGTATAAATAGTTATTCTTACATAGAAATTAATAATCTAATAAAGCACAAAACAATTTGTTATTGTTTTGTTTTTCCCTTTGAAGTGGTCCCACAATGTTCATGGTTTTGTCGCGGGAAGATGCAGTCACTGGTTGGAGAGATGTTATTGGGCCAACAGATCCAGAAAAGGCTAAAACTGAAGCACCAGAATCGTAAGTGTTATATCTTCAGCTTTCTTGTCCCATTTGAAGGTCTTGTTAGTATTTCTGTCTTTTTTAAATATGAAATTTCTTATGGTGTGCAAGTTTTTTTGTAATATGTTTTATCACTCATAATGTAAGAAATCAAGAGTTCTAACCACTTGTTTAACAAAACATCTTAATCTATGATAAAATATAATCATGTAAAAATACTTGTAACAAATTAATCTGATATGTTTTTATGAGCATGTTTTTTATGATGGTAATTTTTTGTTCAATGTGTCACAGAGGTTTTGATATTGAGATGCAATGATAAAACAACAATTGTGAAAAAGTTCAGGGTTTATTTCACCATGTTATGTGATTATAACTATCATTGCACATGTGTCAATAATCATGCATATTGATTTTTTTATCAGGATACGAGCCAAGTTTGGTAAAGACATCCTGCACAATGCAATTCATGGCAGCTCAGACCCCGACCATGCTAAGCAGAGTATAGAGAAAGTGTTCGGCCACCTGGAGTTTAACCCTGACGGTACTGTTAAAGGTAGATTTAGTTCCAGCTTGGAGTGGTGGCATTGTGTGACTAGATATTTATTGTCTAATGTGAAATCATTCTCTCTCTCTCAGTTTGTGTTGTAATAAAAACCAGTCCTTCCTAATTATGAACCTATGAGTTATATAGATTGGTGAAAGTTTCATCAAACTGAAACAGCTAGTGTTGATTAACATTATACTATTTATCATTCCTTCATAAACTTTGATGTTAACGTTTTATATGAGTTAGTATTTTTCATGCTTTTGGTTAAAACCAAATAATGAACCAAAAATTTAAAAAATCATCTAAACCTTTTATGTAAATGTTCTTAGTGTTTTCTAGTTGACTGATGTAGTTTATTCAAAATAATAGTGTAGATGTTTCCTTTAATTCTGTATTATGTATGTATTTTGTAGATGTTTATTTCTCGCTTTTAATGTTTCTCAGTAATCAGACAGCCTAACAGTATTTCTTTATCTAGATTTTCTACTATAGATATTTAACGTTTGTTTTGATATATAACTAACTGTATACCTTACTTAACACATTGCGTGGGTTGCCGGCCTGTTTTCAGGAGAAGAGAATGAAGAAGTCATACGTGAGTTGTGTGTCAGTCAGTCTCTTGTCAGTCTTCATATGTGACTCACCGATTCTGTGATTCTGTAAAGAAACTCTCACAGAGACTTCAGAACAAAGATAAATGATCACGTAATTCATGTGTATGTAGGGCAATGAAATCACTATAGAATTGATGACTTCTTGTAATGTAAATCTAGTTTTTATTGTTTTCACTCTTTCCTAAAAATATGGAAATGATAGTGAAATTTGGTACACTTGTTATTATTGTTATTGTACTCTGTTAATAATCACAAATTCAATTATCTTTAAATTCCCATTTTGCTTGAAATGTACTTACAACTAGATCCCTACCCAGATCACAATATTATTTTTACCGGAGCATTCATATAGATCCCAATCCCTTATCACCTATTTGTCCCTTCAGCTGTCAATGTTCAGTTTCCAATGCTTTATTGTTCTTCCCAGCACAAAGAATTTATCAAAGTTGCACTTTCCTGAAATACATAGCTCTTGCTTTCCATACAAAGTACTGGCTTAAGCTAATGCTTTAGCATTTGCACTTTTCCCCAAGGTTTCGATATTCCCTCTGTGGGAAGAAACATGGCTTGAAAAGCCAGCCGGAAATAGGCACAAAGAAATATAGAACATTAATCATATTTTGAAAATGCGTTATATATAGTCAGAAGAAAAAACCCAACAATTTTAGAATCTATGATTCACTATGAGAGAATACATTTTGGAGGGTGGCTGATATATATATGCCATTTTAAGAACACCGATTCACTATGAGAACAATGTTATTTTTGTTTAACATAAATGTAACAGTTATACAGTTGTAGTAATTTTAGCATGTGTAATCATCAGGTTATAATATATTACCTACAACATCACTTATTATGACACTGGGGACCCTTAGTACACTGCTTATGGTATATCTAACCACAAAGAGAGAATTTAATAGTTTGATGTTGTTTCCCTGGAACCACATGTCATCCTCCAGCTTGGATCTTTATTTCCCTGTTTTACCTTTTTTCTGTTTTACTTGATATAAGTTTGACCTTCTGTTTCAATTTATATGTTGTTAATTTTATGTGATTTTAGCTGTATAATTAGTTATGAATTAGAAATGCCTGCATGCCTATTCTGTTCTCTGCTTGTGAGCATGTAAGAAAAATTCCTCTGCACCAATATAAACTTTAGTTAATTGTAGATATTTTTTCTTAATTTTAACTGTATATGATTTCACTCCATAAATATGTGTTCCATTCTTCTACGCAAACCCCTGAAATATATGAAGGAGAATATCATTTACATATCAAGTATCTGTTTGTATTTATAAAGCACTGAATTATGACTTGTAGTTAAAACCTTATTGGAAATTGGTTTCAATTACATGTTGACCCTTCAACATTGACCCAATTTGACCATCCTTCATTGCATCACAAATCCAAGCAATTTGAAAAAGGCTACAGGAAACAGACACATTGCCATTAGACATAATATAAACTCATATGGTCGATGCAGTAAGATTTCCAAGAATTGCCTTCAAGTGTTCCAGGGATGTGTGCAGAAGAAAGGATTATCAGAGTTTTCATAGATCTATTAGAGTAAATGTAGGCATATACTCCATGTTTTGTTTAAGTAGAACAAATTTCAACTGACAAATACATTGTCCCAGTAAGGAGAAGGATAATTTCAAATCTAAAACAATACTAACATTTATTTTTATGTTTTATCTGACATTTACAGAGGAACAGCAAGCCAAAGAACAACAAGACGAAGGTAAGGGATAATAACAACAATGCATCATTTTTTGATAATTGTTTGATCATACAATATCATATTAATATAAGTAACATGTCAAATTATTTGAAACAGATTTTTTTTCAGATGGTTGAAATGACTAGTTAGGTTCGTGCAGGAATGGGATGTGTTGTAGGGGGGTCACTTTGAACCAGTGATTCTTTTAATGTTCACTTGAAAGTGTTGTGATACAAACAAACTGTTACCAGAATCTATATTATACTCTGTTTAACTGTGTCTAGATTATAACTATAAGTCAGTGGCGGATCCAAGGGGGGGGGGGGGGGGGTTCAAGGGGTCCGGACCCCCCCCTTTTGAAAATCAATAGCTTCAAGTCAATAAAAATAATTTGAAAATCATATATAACGTAACAATCGCCCCCCCCCCCCCCTCATTTGTGTAGTACATCACTGTCATAATTGGTGTGTTACATTACGCCATGTTCTACAATCATTTCATTCTCAGTTAGACTTCAAAATATAGTTCAAGCATTTATTTGGTCAAGATCAAAGTCACCGTTCATCCTTTTTTCTAAGCATTCTAGCATTATTTTGGCAAAAGATCAAAAGTGGTGCCTTTCCTTTGTTTCACAATAAAATTTTAAAACGACATCAGGAAACAATGGTTCAATAATGAAAGAAAAGTGCCTTCAGCCTCTTGCTTTAACTATGATATTTCACTCGGCAAAACTCTGATTTATTTAAAAACAAATAATGATTGAGGCTTTTTCGCTTCTTTAATAAAAAAATGTTTTGGTATAGCAACGCTTTCAATCTTGTACTCTAAATTAGTTGAGAACAAAACTATTTTTGCAAAATATCATTATGATAGTGTAGGCTACCCATTTTACATTTTTTCCAAGTAAAAAACATCCCAAAAGAAACAGCACCTTCAGCAATATGCATCTTCAGGGGAACAAGGTTTATAAATTTGACTTTGAATAGAACTTTCACCTATCATAGTGTATCTTTGTCGACAAAATATTGTAACTGATTAGAAAACAAGTGGTATTTTTTATTCTAAAATTAAGAAATAGACATTAACACCTGATGTATTTCTGGCTACTACTAGCTGTAGTGGACACAGGGGCGGGTGAGGAAGCAGCAGACATTGCTCCGGAGTTCAGAAATGAGGAGAAAGGTCAGAGCGGTCACTATTTGACTGACCACTAGACTATTGGTTACTCCTGACCTTATACTCTCCTAACAGGCTGATCTGTTTGCACTGACTAGGGCCTCCATTCACAAAGCAACCTTTACTAAGGTCAACCTTAACTCCCATTCTTGAACATTACACTAAGGTTACCTTTAAGTGACCTAAGATCGCCTTTATAGGCTTTATGAAAGGAGGCCCTATACTACATTACTCCAGTTAGCACCACACCGCTCTTATTACTTAACCCTTCACCTTCTGATGCAGTAAAATTCCAAGCACATCAGTTCTTCTGGACCTATCAAGATAAAGTTTACAATGATTTAATCAATCTATGATTTCATAAATCTATTCAGCAGGTAAAGGGTTTTAAAATGATGCGGTCTGTCTCACTCTTTCCCTAGTGCACAAACTAAATACTTTTCTCAGTGTATCTACTAGTTATTGACCACAAGACTTAATAGCTGTAACTTCTGGTTATGCTGGTCCCAAAGATCATTAGTTCATCCTGTAGAACAGACTGTTATATAGCCAATGTTCTTATTAACTCTAATGCACAAAAGTGATCTTGACAACAGAAATCAATAGCTAAACATTCCATCCTTAGTAACCTACAATAGAAGGACAAGCTAATTGCTTTCTTAGAATTCTTCCACTAATTATTCAATTTATTTTATATTCACAAATGCATCATACTCAACCCCTATTTTCTGAAAACTATATTTAGAACTAGTTTAAGCATAACCTGCAAAAAATGCATAATATATGACACATATCATTTGAACAGTCCTCAAGCCTAATAGATTCTACATTAAAATATTAACAGTATGAATGTTGTTGAAGTTTCCCAGTCCCATATCATAACCCAAAAAAGGAAACGAATTCTTACCAATAAGAGCTGAATATAAAGAAGCTTTCCCCTGCTACCCAGGTAAACTGCTTTCTAACAATGTGTTGACTTTGTACATAACTTCATTGTAACATTTTGTGTTCTATACAAATATCTACCTAAAGGAGGAAATTAAACATAATCCTTCACAAATATACAAGTTCAAGTACATTTCTCAGCTATAAATAACACTAATGTTAATGAACAAAATAAAGAGAGTATTTGTAATGGATTGAGGAAATGTTAGGAAAAGGAAAATGAATGATTTTAGAATAGATAACATGTAGAAGCTCTTACAGAAGGAGACTCTCAAGAAACCAAGCAACAGGAAACCAGTGATGACACTGAACAAGGTATATTAGCAGTCACATGTCACACAACTTGTAAAGTGATGTAGATAAGATGAGAACACAGTTAGTGAGAGGATTGATAGGAACCTCCAAGATACTTTTGGTATAAGCTCGTAGATGGCAGTCTTTGATTTTCTTGTGAGAGAAACTTATTTTTGAATGAAAATAGGTGTCATGCCCAAAGCAGAATCCAGGGTCCAGATTTTCAAAGTTCTCTTAGTGCTAAGATAGTCGTAAGCCAATGTTAATGAATGGTACTTACAACTATCTTAGTGCTAAGGGAGTTTCGGAAATCCAGGCCCAGAAACATTATTATGCAAGAGAATTAATATTTCACTTTATCTCTGATGTCACTCCCTTCATGTCTTCATATCATGTCAAGTTTGTTTCCGACTGCTGAAGTGCGAGTTGTCAGAAATCTAATTCAGAAAATAATTGCACACGTTCACTGTACTTGTTTCACTCATTGAAAAGTATTTCACATATTTTTTATTAGATTTTGGTTTTCCAAGGAAATGAAGTTCACAATTATTTCAGACTTTATTTATTGTTTGTTCCTTCCATATAAACAGTAATGAAAAGCAACCCTTATCTGAATCGAGGACATCCTTTTTCACTTGTAAAACCAACATCACTGATATTCACATGTCCATTGCATCACTTGTTATATCAGGATTTGAAGAAATTTTGATGAGTCAGTTTCTAAGATATATAATCCTAAGATAACATTTAAAATGAAAGTTATAAAAATTGACATAATACAGGCTACAAGAGTTTGAAAACTCGTAGTCCTGAGGTGTTACTTCTGACAGATGGTAGAGCGTGACTTGCATCTGACTCTGAAAGTGCTTTTTCTTAAATCCTGATATATGTCTAATTACAAATTGTTCATCACTGTGATCACATGCACTGCACTGTTGTGTCTCACCTCACAGCCCAGTCAGAAGGCACAGCACAGAAGGGTGAGGAGGGGGACAAGAAGGAAGGGGAACAGGAGTCAGAGCCTAAAGCGGAGGGGGAGGAGCAGGAGGCTAAGGGGGGTAGTGGGGAGGAGCAGGCTGAGGCCAAGCAGGAAGGTTTGTTCTCATACTCCTTGCCAGAGAAAGGTTTCCTCTGATCCTCTGTAGCAGTTGTTTGTTGTCTATTTCTTTTCATTAAGATTGGCAGGGTTATAAGTCGACTAGTTACTTTTTACAGTTCAATTAGCCAAATTCTTTGGCAAGGTTAAATATGGTAAAAAAGGGCTATTGGGTGACCATGAAAAGCTTAACCAGCCCAAATTTGACTGTTGCACATGTCCCCATCGCTAGCTAATTTAGCTAGCTCTGTCTTTTGTGAAAAGTTGCAATTCTCTGAAGATTCCTCATTGGACTATCAAGATAGTCACAGTAGCTCAGTGAGCATTATAATTCTATATACAAAAGGATATTGTCTAATGTTTCTGATACCATTAGTGGACATTCTTTTGCATTTGTACTTTATCAGAAATTTGGTTTGAAAATGAATTATTATCACAAATCAAATCCTGGCCAGATCTTTGCAGCTCTCCCCTCTCTTGCAGAAGGTGCCTCAGAACAGAAGGAGTCCAGCGAAGAAAAAAAAGATGAGACAAAAGAAGAAGACAAGACTGAGGATACTAAAGGAGAAGACAAAACAGAGGAGGCCAAGGGTGATGACAGTAAAGGAGAAGAAAGCAAAGAGGAAGAGAGTAAAGGGGATGAGACCAAAGGAGATGAGACCAAAGGAGAAGAGAGTAAAGGAGATGAGGCCAAAGGAGAAGAGAGTAAAGGAGATGAGGCCAAAGGAGAAGAGAGTAAAGGAGATGATGCCAAAGGAGAAGAGAGTAAAGGAGATGATGTCAAAGGAGAAGAGAGTAAGAGCGATGATGCTAAGGCAGGTGATGCTAAGGGTGAAGACACTAAGAGTGGTGATGCTAAGGTTGAAGATGCTAAGGATGATGACAAGAAGACTGATGATGAGAAGAAGGGTGAAGAGAAAGGAGAAGAAGCTGCTAAGACAGAGGAAGGAGAGAAGAAGGAGGAAGAAGCTAAGAAGGATGATGACAAGACAGACGAGGCCAAAACATAAGGTAAGGAGCTTTACCATTTACATACCTAGTCATTAAGGGCTAGAAAGAATTCCTCAGAGTTAAAGCAAAGAAAAGTGCTTAAAAAACAATGCCAACTGCATTATCAAAAACATTTCACTAAAATATTAGATAATAATGGTCTTTATAAATTTTGCTTTCATTTGAAAACTTTCATTCCCAATATAGGGTTGAAAATATATTGCCTTATATGTTCGAAAAAGGATACTCATTGTTAATATTTTTTCTATTGACTGTAATTCAAATTGTTACAGAGGGAAATTCTGAGAGTGACATTCATTGCATTTTATTTCAATTATATTTGATGTCTTTACTTTTCAGATCATACTCAATTCTAGAGGATCCAGGAATCTGTTATGAAGTCTTTAAAATTATATCAGTATTTGCATCACGACTGCATTAACAATATTTCCTTTTTCACAATGATGCCAAGAAGCTTCATTGCCAAATATCTTTGAAAATTATTATAACGATGAAAGATTTTACAGTCAAAGAATTAATTGATAAATCTTACTTATTGTTTTTTCATGTCTGTGATATGGTGTTAAGGAGATCCTTTCACACCATGTTATTCTCTGATATTCATTATTTCCAGTATTGACATCATCATACAGTTATTTCTGGACAAAATTTCTGAAATATGTTCATCAACATTTGTATGTGGTCAGACATTCTTGTAAAATCTTTCAGTGTCACATGCTGGATATGATTTGTACATATGTGCTATCTGTGATGTTTTACTCATGTTTATTTTTGTATTTTATAAATTATATGAATATAAATTATGTGAAAATAAATATTAAATATGCATTTGAAAGTAACAAGTTGTTTGTGTTGTTGAAACAAAACTTTTCTTAAGGGCATATTTTGAAAATTCATAATACTATGAAATTGCCAAAAGATCTATCGTCTTCTCCTCCCTCTATCCTAATATATTGGGTCTATATGGGGCCTTTATTCTTACTTATTTTTTTGATTTCTTGGTCAAGTTTGGGTATTTTGTGAATTGTCACCCATACGGAAAAAGTGGCTGAATATCCAGACAGTCTTCTTTCCTAACTAGGTTAGATCCGAAATGATATTCTAAGACCAACTCATTTACCCAAATACAAGCAACATACGGTCAAAAATTTGACCGTCTGTCACTCTGTTGATATCAACATGGTATCTTACACATACAGTTGTCACGTTTGAATTGAAGATATATTCCTACATTAACTTTGTTACTTTGTCTAAATTTGAACAATGGCAGAAATGACAAGTACAAAATAGGAATTAATGATTTACAATTTTATTGATCTGTTGTGTAACATTGTACAATTATTCAGAATGCTATGATAATTTCCTTTGGAAAAATGTCAAATACTAAAGGTATTTTAACAGTTAACATCCACTGATACTCCATTCCATATAGCTTACCAAAAAGTATGTGAAGTACAAGACGAAGACAGGTATAAGATTATGAACATGATCAGGGTTAATAAAGTTGCATATTTCACTCCCAGTAGTCTTAATAGGCACTAGCATTGAGCTTTTCATATTGATATTTGAATAAAGTCCATAATTGAAATTTGAAAATGATTAATATTAACAAATGAAAGTTACAGAAAATAAAAAAATTCTTTATAATTCCTGTCACAATGAGATTTTTCTTGAGGCACAATTCTTCTGACTGTTAAACACTTACCAAAATAATTAACAATGAAAAACAATTAAGCAAAAAGAGAATTGCATGCATTTAAAGATAGCAATCTAGAAAATCATAACTCAGCATAACTGTAAATAGTCTGACAATGAAAAAACAACAAATTGTGTTTTGACATCTATAACATTTTTATAAACTTTACAGCATTGATAAAGATTTTTTTCATTTAACTCAAAGATAGGAGTGCTTAACTTTTTAAGATGAAATACTTTTTATTAAAACTATCAGCTTTATGTTGACCATTATATTGTGTAATGCCCCAAAAACCTCATGTATATCTTCCTTAAGGAAATAGTGAAAAGAATATTGATAAATAATTGATAATTTGGAGATCATTTACCTAATTTGACATGAGAACATTGTCATTTGCATTTAAATTCATCATAAAATTCACAGCTTTTACGGGTACAGGCTCATATGTTGCTTATTTCAATTCAACTGACATGTACACAGCTAATAAATATCTATTGCACTTTACAAATGAGTATTGGGATAATATGCTCATTTATGGTTATGAACCAACAGAGGTATAAGCTAGCTGCAGAAAAAGATACACACATCAAATCCTGATAATAGGGCATTTTCTATAACTGCCAGGGTATATCTCATATTTAACACTTTAGCAGAACCATGCAATTCCATCTAACAACAAACCATATGTCTTGTATATCAATTTATATGTTATATTATTTTGTCTATTTACACATTATGTAAACTATTGAATGACATCTATATGTTTTTTATCAGCTGATTTACTGAATCTTGCTGGCATTAAAATCCTTTGAATATTTGCAAAACAGCAGAAAAACACTTAAGCTGGTGAACTATAAACCAAGCTTTTCTTAGTGTGCAATTTACAGCAATCACAGCTAAGAGAATTGACCATTAGAAGCCACTGGCTATCCTAGAAAAAAATCCTAGAAAAAATTAACAATAGGTCAGGTATATTTTAGGTAAGACAATTGGTTGATGACAGGTTAATACCCTGAATTAACAAGCCTTGTTCTTTCTGAATGTTAATAGATAAAAGTATTGATGGCTGAATATTTGAATCCTTTCTAGCAAAAGAAAATTATATCCAAGATTGGCAAAATTAATTTCCTCTATTGACTTTAGTTTAGCAGGTTATGGGTTAAGAAATCCATATCTATCTTTACATAACTACAAGAAAACATTTAACTAATTACACTGATAAGGATAAAATACAGCCAGGCTTACAATTAAAGGTAAAATAAACTTTTAAATTCTCCATACAGTTATCCAAGGTATCACATCTACAGTTTTTACTCTTCACTGCAAAAGGAGTCTGTGCCACTGAAGTTACAGCTATGGCAGTTTCTAGGGCCCACAAAGCCAATAAATTTACAATTCATTACACCCCTACACTAAGAAATATTTGTATAAGATCTTAGCTTTTCTAGCCCTTATTGTTCTTGATACAATGATAGAAACAAGTTTGTAGATTGTGTCACCTGTAGCCTCAAAGGGGCAGTAACATGGTTTTTGACAGTCTTTACATTTTTCAAAATATACATTAGTTTATGCCAAATGTATAACTCAACCTGACCACCCTTAGTCATAATCAAATACTAAGCAGAAACCAAAGGCGTTAATTTTTGTGTGACAACCTTTTATTAAATCATAGTACCTTAGTTATATAACTGCTTGTTTTGATTAAAAAACAATCTTACCATTTGAAACTTCTTTTTTTTTGTTATTATTTATTTATCTTAAAGATCTTGCTACTTCACTGAGTCAACAAATATGGATTATCCTTTTTTGCCAACTACTGTACAAAAAATTTCAGCTGCCTAGGCTTTGGTTTTCTAGAGAAGACAGAAATACTTCTGAAGGTTGTGGCCCCTCCACAAAGTAACAAAATCTACAATCTATAATCTCCATCACATTTTGACTCAAGAAAAGAATTCAGCTTTATAGGCCTTTTCATTTTTGAGAAATACATGGAACTAGCTGTTAAGGAATGATGAGATAAAAGATGTATAAATGTAGAAGGAATAAGCAGTGGAAATGAATAGAAACCTTGGAATTTGAATTATCACAATACAACCTTGACATGATTCTATATTATATTGTTAAAGGTATTGACAATGAAAGGCTCTTAAACATTATTTTAATATTATTTATCACTTGATTGAGATTGTTAATTCTGAACACAAAGCTGAACACTGTTAGTGTCAAAAGTATAACTGAAAAACATAGGATATTTTTATGCAGTGAAAGAGACTAGACAAATGAGATAGTTGAAGAAGTGAATACAAATCTTGAAACAGTAATGGAATGAAAGGTGACAATAAAGCTCAAAAGACACATAATCAAGTGTTTTGAAAAAATGGAAAACTCGTAATATCCTCTTTACTTTATTGCCATCTTAGAGCCATGAAATTAATTTTAAAGACTTAAAAACAAATGCCTTTGATGAATATATTATTTGTTTTCAAACTTCATTTTAATAAATATGTTACTACACAAGAACAAAAATAACAACAATCTTACAATGACAGATTAAACATAATAATTTTTTGATTCATTATTAGATTGTCATTTTGTCAACACAGAACAATACCCTAATCATAAAATGTTTCCTTTTTCTAATCGCTTCATGGACAAATGTCTTTTTCCTTATGACGCATAAATGGTAATGAAAACATATTTAATATATCTGTCCCAAACATATTTTCAATAAAATACAATAGACTGATTTTGATATGTTACTTTAAGATTAACAAACAAAAATCTAATTTTTACAATGAGAAAATGGACAATCCAAAACATGCACCATTGATGTGCCAGAAAAAAAAGAAGATTTACACCAACCACAACAACAAAATTTCAAAAAGAAATAAGCATTTTACAAATTGAGAATAACATTAACAACATGCACATATTAATCATCAACATTTTCACATGCAATGCCATCTTCTGGTAAGGTTACTGTGGATTGGGAAGTGATATGGAAAGGCGTTGAATGCGTCCAATATGGTCTGTTCATGATGACCAGACTATGGGGTACACAGGTTACTTTATCACCATTCATACTGATGTGACATTTTCCCACATTTTACTATATGAAGAACGGTTTGTCTTGCAGGTCATCTTGTGGATTTTGAACACAGGACATTGCCATTCCAAGCTGAACACACATGATCATTTGTGGTGGAATTTCTCTCACTACAGTGCTGACGCCACATAAAAATTGATTAATGTATTCAGTGCAATAAGCGCTCTTACTCACTAAACGCCCCCTTAACACTTTTGTAAGTCACAAAATAATTAGCCCCCCAATTTCATAATCTTCCCTGTGTGATAAGGCTAGGTTGTTTAACAGACAGCATTAATATCTTTCTTCTATGAGTAAATTTCAAGTATACTTCTTGCATGTAAGCGATTGTCTTATTTTTCAATATGGTAGCGAGCAAAAATTTACACGTTAATTAAATTAATAAGATGGAAAAATATTTTCTTGTTTTTAATTTTCTAATTTTATTGAAAAGGCTTTAAAAAGGCGCCGCCTCTTTTCATATTTTAAGTCCCAAAGCACTTGATATATTGACTACAGTGTTCATTATTTATTTCTGAACTGACGAGAAAGTCTAGTAACAAAGACCAGTTCAATAGTAGCGTCACAAGAAAGTGTTAGGGTATTGATTGATCTGCCTTTCCTTTCGTTGATTATTGAATCTGTTACATGCATTCCGACTGAGAAATGATTTTCCATGAACTAAAAATTTTGCCAGATAAAGAGGAGAGCGAGACACAGTAACCTCACCAGAAACAAGTCATGCATAGGTAGAATATATTTCTTAAGCTCATCATCACAGAAAGCTTCAAGTACTCAAATTATGGTACGATAAAATATAACTTGGCAACAACATTTGTTCATTTGGCAAGAGCCTATTTGTTGCAAAACACATGGCTCCAAGTTGAAAACAACTCAGTGAAAACAAATGGACATTCAGTTAGCTGAATTATAACAACACACAGATTTCTCAAGCACAATGTGGTTAAATGGCCTCACTGCACATTCATGAAGTAAAACAATCTAATGTGTTAAAATTATCATTTAAAGGTAATCAACATACTATCATTCAAAACAAAAACTGCCATGCAATTGTTATCGCTTTCTAATATTTGGTCAATGGACGATATATTGAACCCCTTCTAAAAACAAACATTTTGCTTGTTTTTAAGGAATTTACATTCTCAAAACAAAGCACTACAAGACTTAGTGTAAATGGTCATAATGTGTACAACCCCATTTATCACAGTTTCACTGTTCTAGCTGTTATGACATGTATATTAAAACATCTTCTTAAACATTTAAAGTAAAACATAAGATTTTTAGTAGAGCTGCATATGATATGATCCTGTTGTTATTTGTTGAAAAACTTTTATTAGATTATTCAACATTTTGCATTTACAAAGCATATATTTCAACATCTTATAGCACTGAATATCTTTAGCAAAAATGTTATCAATTTCTTGCCACTGGATTTGAATGCATGTGGATTTGATGGAATTGTATGTAGTTATTTGTGCTTTATTGCATAGGAAAATATAGTTTTTGTAGTGTTCCTTGCAACATAATTGGTATCACCTGCTTGTGGCTTCTAGGGTTCAATATAACAAACTTCAACATCAAAGACAAAATTAAAAAACATTCTACAATTATTGTCATGACGTCAGAATGTGTAACTGGAACAGACTATATTTGCTCCCTAAAAATGTGTCTTGTATGTGATATATCTATTACATAAACTGACGCTTTCTAAGGAACTGCCTTCTTCTATGTTCAGCCATTTATCTCAGGAGATTCTTCTCAGTCGTAGATTTACTACACTGATGGACACATATGGTGAACATGTCTTTCTGGATTTACTTTTCTTAGAGACGGTTCTTTTCTCTTTTAAAAAAAAGGTTAACCTTTTCCCGAATAGACACCATGTACTTTAACCTTTAGAAACACTACAGGAAAAGGTCACTTATCGTTTAACATCAATGTTCATTCTTCTCAATTAAAAGCCTTCTTTCAATTATTCATCATTGTGTTAGAAAGCTCTTAGTTCTTTCCTGTCCTCTGAAGCAAACGAGACATTTTCTTTCATTCAATCCTCTTTGCTACATGCTTCCCCTGAAATTTGTTCAAGATTCATTTGACTCAGTTCTTACATTCAGGCTAAGGGAATGTTTGCACAAACTGTATGAACACTCAATCATTTATATATTAGTTGACATATCTAAAACTCTTAATCTAAGCTTCCATTAACACTTACATCCAGGTAGCATGTATATCACAAAACATTGCTTGGTAAATGGTATCATCCACTAAACTCTCACATCATTTAATAGAGGACTTTCTATTAAGAAGGTGGTCCCTCTTTGCATAATTTTTCAAATCATTGGAAAGTGTCAATTAAATGAAATACTTGACAAAACAGTGTTTAATTCATAACAAGTGTAAACTTTGTGCATGAATGAGTTCAAACTACCAACCATTTACAAAATGCCCTTCTAGAGAAATCATAGATAAAAAAACCAAAAACATTTAGTCTGACAAATTCATATTTTTCATCTTAACGTAAGGGAAGAAATCATTCATCCAGGAAGAATTAATGCAAACATTCTTGTTAATCTGAGATACTGGTAATTTGCTACATATATTAAATATTCATGGACAACTGACAAGCTTACAGCTCCTCAATACATCTAACAGACTGTCCAACACACAAACAGTGACACTCAAGAGGCTCTACATGCCTTCTCTTTGGTGTGTTTCATACAAAGACTCTTCAATACAGGCCATCAAGAGCTGAGTGGTTAGCAAAAACAGCTGGCTAACAAACCTGTAAACTCGGAACAACATCGTCTCTCTAAGCATCCCAGGGAAGATTTCTTGCCTTCTTGTACAGTAAGCTCTCTAATATATTGTCCCTCTTTGGTTTCAACAATCTTATCACCAAGCAGTAATAAAGTAGAACAAGGATATAACAAACTCGGATATAGCGAACAAAGTTTTAAGTCCCGTCAATATGATCCACAATGGTGGCCAACGCGAATAGCGAACACCGGATATAGCGAACTAAATTTGTTGGTCCCTTGGAGTTCGTTATATCCGTGTTCTACTGTATTTATATTTCATTGTGTGTTATCTTGTGCCCTCTTTGAACCAACAAATCCTTTTAAATCTATCTAAAGATTAATCACTAAGTTGTCTGAATGTGGTTCAACCACATTATACACTGAAGCAACATTTCAGTCTTGTATTCCCTTGCTTACAACAATGATTAGTTACACTCTATATCTTGAAACATTGCAGTTATATCACTTCTGGTTGTACCTTGGTTTGGTTTCCCAAATGATGATTGACTCTCAGATCTCTTGTGACTCTAGTTTATAAAAGACGTTATTTAATCTCTGGTCGTTCCTTGGTACTAAAATTGATTAGCAACACTCGTATCACTTTTGACTCTAGCATATTAAAGAAATTATCTAATCTCTGGTTTCCTTGGTTCCTACAATGTTAAGTAACACTCGTATCTCTGTTGACTCTAGCATATAAAAAAGTTATCTAATCTCTGGTCGTCCCTTGGTTCCGACAATGATGAGTTTGCCGTCGCGGAGCCCGGCCAGGATGTGACTGCTGCCACTGGTCACTGTTAGACACTGAATGGGAACCAGCAGCTGCATTGTTGTCAAGTTCTGAAGTCTGCAATAAATTATAAAATGTAATAAATTGGCCTAACGAGAAATAATTCATTTGTCACAAAGAACTTTCACGTAATATGTATCTCTTTCAGGTTAACCAAGACCTACATGTCAATGTAGACCAAAAGTTTACAAATATATTTCTTGGCTTTTCAAGGATGGATTTTCTCTTAATCAAAGATACTTTGTTGACCTTCTTTCAAATCTCAAAATCTATTCTATCGTATCCCATCTCCTTTGAGTCAACAATAAATACTGCTTCTAATTTTTCAAAAGAGAAAAGGGGAGTTTAAGTTACCCAAATAGTTCCTTGATGAGCAGATGTCCTTGACTATCCCCTGCCACCAGGTATTTGCCGGCCACCACCATGTGTCCGAGCGGGTGCCTCACTTCCTCCGAGAACAGATGCCTGCCGTTCACCGAGTACACATGCAGCGAGTACTGCTCCTGTAGATGAATAATTTAATCATCAAAACTCTCTCATTGAGATCTATCAAGAATATTTGAGATAATATTTGACTAAATACTGCAAATTTTGTTATGTATTTCTTTGGTTGAAATAAACAGGCATGTGCCTTCAAAGGCCAGATCAAGGTAAGTGTATTTCGTGAAAAAAATATTCACTTTGACATTTGGTTGTGTGGGTATACAGTATTCAGAAAAAAAGGAAATTGTGGTTTTAGTGGTCATGGTTAAGAAGTTTATGTCTGTAACAAACCAATCAACATTCAGGAAAGGTTTAAGGGACTTACAGGAAAAACATTACACTGTGTCCATCTTCCTGTATGGGCAATATTACACATTAAACTACACAATGTACAGATGTAAAGGTTGTTATCGTGGTAATCAAATAATATGACAGGATAACCCTCTTCTATTTCCATAAGTTACAGTACTCACGAGACAGTCCTTGGTGAATTCCTGACAGTAGAGGAGTATCTGGCCAACCTCGGACACACACATCAGGGGGATGGAGAGAGAGGACTGGGGGTCACACGGGGGGAGGAGGGTCCGCATGTAGTGTCCCTTTCGCACTGTGTGGATAATCACAGTCCCATCCTGGGTAGAAGAGTTAAGTATCAATAAATTTGTGCTTAGGCATCTTGTTGCATGGCACAAGAATGCTGGTGACTGAGTAGAGAACACCTTGGAGCAATGAAATGATTGATCACGCCCTGACTATTGGAGTAATCAAATGATTGATCACACCCTGACTCTTGGAGCAATCAAATGATTGATCACACCCTGACTCTTGGTGCAATCAAATGATTGATCACGCCCTGACTCTTGGAACAATCAAATGATTGAACACGCCCTGACTCTTGGAGCAATCAAATGACTGACACACAAGAATGCTTTTGAATAACTTGATAGCAAATTCTAATCAGTATTGAATGAAGATGCATAAAAATGAATGGAAATACTAATATTTGAGATAATGAAAGAAATACAGAGTGATTTGGTTACGCTTGGGATGAGGCCCCATGAAGTGTTTCGTGGTCAGTCACTTAGATCGGAGAGACCCTAATTGACTAATGGTTCTTGCCCACATACCTTGGAGGCGGAGACAGCCAGGTCAAGCTCGACAGATATATGTACAGCGGACACCTCGCCGTCATGTCCATACAGGGTCTGCACTGGCTTGTTAAACACGTTGCTGGAGAACCCACTCTGTGTACACACAAATGCAGCTACTTTACTTACTGTTTCTTCATGTCTTTGAAGTGCATTTAGAACCAGACAATCTTGTCTTCCTTACTATTCCTTTATTCATACTTGATAAATTTTTTACTTAAATTAAGCTACAGTAATGATTCAAGATTTTAATCATTATAAATATGAACTTGATTGAATATACTTATAAATTTTCTATATATTTTATTTTTGAAAAAATAACAGCCCATATATATATGATATATTTACTTGTTATTTGCATGTGTAATGGGTTTTATCATCTACACCTGTAATGAAATTAGGATTTCATTATTGACTAGCATTACATTTATCCTTTATATTGCAAACACATTGTTATACATTGTTAATGATAAATCTTTTAAGAAAGTCTGCCACTCAGGTACCACTTATCACAGGTTAGCTGTGAAGTATCGGAGAGCACTTACCTGATGTTGGACCTCCCAGATCATACAGGTGGTGTCCCTCGACCCTGTGATCAGGTGGCTGCCACAGTGGTCCAGAGCTAGACACGTCACTATATCTGGAACACAGTCACTTGACATTTACCCTCGTACTGCTCCACAAGTGTATAGGAGAAGCCCTTAATAAAACTCTGTTCCACAAGTGATATCGCTTTTGGAAGATCGAGCGATATCTCCTGTGAGATATTGTTTTGACGGTACCAGGGAATCCATCAAGGAAATCTCTTATCATTACATTGTTGCAATGCTACGTGATAAACCTGCAACTTGTATTGAACTGAATCTTTTAATAAAGCATAGCACTCAATATACAACTTTATGTTTGTCCCTCATTTTTCATTGCAAATAATATGAGGGACATTTTGGAATGTGAACAAAATGTCTCTTGATTAGTATGCTAAGATGAAAGCATACACTTGCATGCATATTTTGAAACTCACCAATATGGCGGACAATGTGGTTGACTCGTTTGGCCTTGCTGAGGTTGTAGACCTGCAGGCTGTTGTCCCAGTAGCCGACACTGAACAGGAGCTTGGCATCATGGGATACTGCGAAGAGCTTGGGATCAACTCGGATACCAGGCGCAAACGGACCTCCTACTCTCTTCTTTGTTCTGCAATACGATTATCTCAACATCACATTTAGCACGATACCTGCAAGGTCAACTGAGACTCTTGTGTTATTTTTTGTAATATGAGAGAAATCACAGGAAAGCAGGAGTTTATAACAAAAACAAAGTTATATAAGCACTCTAGACCCTGGTGGAAGTGTCCACTTGCACATAACTATCTTACATCAAGTGATTGAAATAGACCTATGGTTAAAGAATTATTTTCGCACTTAAGGGGCTTTGTGATATAAGGGTCTATATCATTAAACTCATCTACAGGCGAAGGTTGCTCTGAGCACTAATGGGGCTTTGCAATATTAGGGCCCATATCATTAAAGTCATCTTTGAGTTAAGGATGGTCCAAGCACAAAGGAGGCTTTGTGATATTAAGGCCTGTATCATTGAACTCATCTATCGGTCAGGGATGCTCTTTGCATAAAGGGGGCTTTGTTATATTAGGGAGTGTATCATTAAACTCATCAATGGGTCAAGGATTCTCTTAGCACAAAGTAGGCTTTGTGATATTATCTATGAACTCATCTATGGGTCAAGGATGCTCTTAGCAAAACGGGGGCTTTGTGATGTTAGGGCATGTATCATTGAACTCATCAATCGGTCAAGGAAGCTATTGTGTAAAGAGAGAGATGGAGAGAGAAGCACGTACTTGGCATTATGCATGGAGGGATCCTTCTCAAAGGTGTAGTAGTTGGAAATGGACTTGTCAAACGGAAGCCAGCCATGCATTCCAATGATTCCATTTTCAGTTACAGTTATCTGAAATAAAACATATTTGTAGTTAGTAAAGATTAGTAAAGTATGAAACACACATGGGTTTTCCATTAAACAAATGGAGCAGTATATTTGTTTGTGTCTAAATAATTAATGTTTTTGAATCAATCAATATTTAAGGCGGAATTTTAGTCACCTAACATCAGTTAAATGTTGAAAAATGCCGGACACTCAGCAAGGGGAGGACAGTGTAACAGCTACAAATACACAAGCAGATGTCTCATAGAGTGACATATACAAGATTAAGAACTTTATCAACTGCATTATTTGATAAAATTCCATAAATGTGGTGTGTTGATTATTCTTAGGTTAATGATCTACATGTGATATTCGAGCTCACCATGTTGTCTGGCGTGCCGTGCTGGATGATGGAGCGGGCCTGACTGCGGGGGATGTTCACAAACACCAGGGGGTCCTGATCACTGGACACCTGTAACAAGCACTCAAACCCTTACTATTTACTGAATGATAATACCTTACGCTAGTTAGATATGATTTCGCTGTGATATTAAAGCATACTGAAGAATTAAAAAAGTCCTTCATTGTAATAAATATCACTTAAGTAGGGAGAGAAGTTAACATTTATGTATTTGTGATAACAATGTCTGGAAATTGGTGCTCCAGTCAGAGGGTGTGGATTCCAATCTTGAAAAGTACTCGGCCAGATAAAGACACAAGAACTAATTTTGTACCATCACAGATATAACACTTTCTCATTTTCTTCCTATTTTATATGGTTACTGTTTAAAAAACACTGAAAGACACTCAAAACTCACCTCAACAAAGAATGGTTTCAGCTGTCTATGAAAGTTGAAGATACTCAGTGGTTTTCCAGACTTAGCAGCTTTAGCCACAGCATCGTCAAATGCAAGTCTCCTTGGGTGGGGCTC